>CM069861.1:177358363-178558363 GCA_036172795.1 Pelodytes ibericus
GTAAATATGATGCCATTATTGAAAATGGATACTGAACGGGGTGATTTCAAGATTTTCACATGTTTTAACCCCTTAAGGACAGAGCCTTTGAAACATTTTTGTCCTTTCTGGACAATGCCTATTTTAACATTTCTGTGCCGTTTGTGTTTAGCAGTAATTTTCTTCTTTGTCATTTGCTGTACCCACACATATTATATATTGTTTTTATCGGGACAAGAAGGGCTTTCTATGGATGCCATCTTTTTGATCATATCTTATCATATTATTAAAAAAAAAAAAAAAAAATACACAAATGTCTTTGTTTTTATTTGAAACAACTTCTCCTCATCGACAATAGCGAACGAAAAAACATGCTAAATAGATTCTACTATTTCTCCTGAGTACAGGGATACCACCCATGCATAGGTTTGTTGGGTTGTTTGGGGGCTAAAATGACAAATTTGTGAGGTGCAGTTTTTTGTTTTCCAACTTGAAATTTTTACATGCAGACAGCCTGCACCCATGTCCCATTTGGGACATATTTGAAGCCAGCTAGTGTATTTTACCCCATCAACCCATATATTTTTTAAAAGAAGACACCTTAGGCTATCTCAAATGGTGGTATTTTTACACTTTCCATGCACTAATTCTACCACCAGCCTTTGTCAAAGTTTGTGGTAGTAATTTTTTTGTGTTTTTTTTTCACAAACCTTGTACTTCAGACATGAATTCACACATTTTGGTATGTGTCCCTGCCAAATAACACCCTAATAAGTGTTCAGCAACATCTCTTGAGTACAGGGATACCACCCATGCATAGGTTTGTTGGGTTGTTTGGGGGGTAAAAGGCCAAATTTGGTAGGTGCAGTTTTTGGTTTTCCAAATTAAAATTTTGACATGCAGACAGCCTGCACCCATGTCCCATTTGGGACATATTTGAAACCAGCCAGTGTATTTTACCCCATCAACCCATATATTTTTTAAAAGAAGACACCTTAGGCTATCTCAAATGGTGGTATTTTTACACTTTCCATGCACTAATTCTACCACCAGCCTTTGTCAAAGTTTGTGGTAGTAATTTTTTTGTGGTTTTTTTTCACAAACCTTGTACTTCAGACATGAATTCACAGATTTTGGTATGTGTCACTGCCAAATAACACCCCAATAAGTGTTCAGCAACATCTCTTGAGTACAGGGATACCACCCATGCATAGGTTTGTTGGGTTGTTTGGGGAGTAAAAGGCCAAATTTGGTAGGTGCAGTTTTTGGTTTTCCAAATTAAAATTTTGACATGCAGACCGCCTGCACCCATGTCCCATTTGGGACATATTTGAAACCAGCCAGTGTATTTTACCCCATCAACCCATATATTTTTTAAAAGTAGACGCCCTACGCTATTTCAAATGGTGGTATTTTAACACTTTCCATGCACTAATTCTACCACCAGCCTTTGTCAAAGTTTGTGGTAGTAATTTTTGTGTGGTTTTTTTTCACAAATATTGTATTTTAGACATAAATTCACAGATTTTGGTATGTGTCACTGCCAAACAATAAACCAATATGTGTTCAACAACATATCCTGAGTACAGGGATACCACCCATGCATAGGTTTGTTGGGTTGTTTGGGGGCTAAAGGGCCACATTGTGAAGGTGCGCATTTTCAACTTGGAATATTGACGTGTAGTCAGCCTGAGCCCATCTTTCATTTGGGACTTTTTTTTAAGTAGGACAGTGTATTTTACCCCAAAAAGTATATATTTTGTAAAAGTAGACACCCTAGGCTATTTTAAATGGTGTTATTTTAACACTTTCCATGCACTAATTCTACCACCAGCCTTTGTCAAAGTTTGTGGTAGTCATTTTATTGTGTATTTTTTCCCACATACATTGCACTTTAGACACAAATTCACATATTTCGGTATGTGTCACTGACAAACAATACCACAATATATGTTCAGCAACATCTCCCGAGCACAGGGATACCACCCATGCATAACTTTGTCAGCTTTGTTAGGGGTTGAAAGGCTACATTTGAGAGGTGCGCTTTTTGATTTTCAAACTTGGAATTTGAACATGTAGAGCAAGGAAGGGGTTAATAGCTCTTATAAGAGCCTTTGTAGTACTGTACAAAAAAATTAACCCCTAAAAATGCACAGACAAGAAAAAATGTTCTGCTGTGCAGTGATCAGTGGCAGGGAAGGGGTTAATACACTACACTATACAAAAGGTATGGCTTTTATAAAAGCCCTTGGGACTCACAATTTATTAACATTTTATTTAATTTATTACAATTTAAAAATTATGTTATACAGATCTGTCTCTTTCCCTCACTAAAACTCAAGTGAGGAGAGGGAGGCAGATCCATATGGGTCAGAACAATATTTACGAACCAGACGAATGGTGATGCTCATCTGAGAAATCACCAAACCACCTTTGCCACTGATCGGCTGTTACTGATCGCTATACACGCGTTCAGACAGCTTCAAAAGGAATACACGTAATCCCCTAGTGGGTATAATTAACCCCTAGTGAGTCTGACAAAAAAAATGCTGATAGCAAAAAAAAATCCTTCGGCGACTAGATTGCTCCATATGCGCTGCTTAGGCAGTGACCATATGCACTGCTTAGGCAGTGACCATATGTGCTGCTTAGGAAGTGATATACGGCAAGGAAGGGGTTAATAGCTCTTAAAAGAGCCTTTGATATACTGTAATAAATCACAGTAAAAAAAATTAACCCCTAAAAAAATGCACAGACAGCAAAAAATGTGCTGCTATGTAAGATCACTGCGTACACAGCGATCAATTGCAGGGAAGGGGTTAAATACTGGAAACGGCTTTTATAAAAGCCTTTGGGTCTCAATTCTATTAAATATATTATAACTAAAAACTTAAATTATACAGCTCTGTCTCCCTCCCTCACTAAAACTCAAGTGAGAGGGAGGCAGATCTACACGGGTCAGATCAAATATTTACACATATTGATCTAACCAGACGAATGGTGATGCTCATCTGAGCAAACGCCAACCCGCCATTGTCACTTATCAGCTGTTACTGATCGCTATACATGTGCTCAGACAGCTAAAAAAAATTTTTTACGTTAAACGTAGTCCCCTAGCGGGTATAATTAACACGTGACGGGTGTAATAAAAAAGTTTTACAAAAATTAAAAATGCTTCTGCAGCAAGATTGCTGCATTTGCGTCAGATCGCTGATTAGGCAGTGATCTACAGCAAGAAAGGGGTTAATCTCTCTTAAAAGAGGTTTTTTTATACTGTAATGAATTACAGAAAAAATAACCCCTAAAAAATGCACAGACCGCAAAAAATGTGCTGCTGTGTATGATCACTGCGTACACAGCGATCAATGGCAGGGAAGGGGTTAAATGGCTTTTATAAAAGCCCTTGGTGTTTAAAATTTTATTAAATATTTTTTTTATTATTTTATTACTTGATCTGATCTGTCTCTCTCCCGTATTATAACTAGTAAGGTGAGGGAGGCAGATCAATACTTGTCAAAGGCAATATTTACTAATATTGCCTTTGACAGTATGGTAAGTGCTCATCAGAGCACTTACCATACATGCCTGCACACAGATCACATAGATCTGCTGTGCCGGCATCGATTGGCTCCCCCTAGAGCATCGGAAGTGAAATACTTTCACTTCCGATGCTCTTGCCATTAGAAGGGAATCGCTGCCTGTACAGGCAGCGTTCCCTTCTACTGAGCCGATGGGGTCGCTCAGGAGAGCGACCACCATCGGCTCTGGGCAGCCTGGAGGTGTTGTTAAGTGCCTCGCTGGCGAGGCACTTTAACAACACCGCAGATGCTTAGAAAGCGAACGATCGTTCGCTTTCTAAGCACATGTGTGCAGCGGGCGCAGCCATTTTTAAATGACTGCTACGATCACTCCATGGAGTGATCGTAGCGCGCCCCTGCACATTTGGGGGGTGTTGCACAATGCCTCTACCTAGAGGCATTGTAGCAACACCGTTAGAGTAAAGAAAGCGACCGCTGGTCGCTTTCTTTACTCCATTTAGTGCATGACGTGCCAGGCACGTCACCTGTCGGCAAGTCCTCGATTTGCCGTGACGTGCCTGGCACGTCATCTGTCGTTAAGGGGTTAACAAGCAGGTCTGTCAGAATTATCCTTCAGCTATAATGAAGCTTAGGTTACTGGGTACACTCATACTTTAAAAAAAAAAAAAAAAGATGCTTTATAAGGGAGAATACATTGACATTTTATCCTAGGGTTAAGGTTGAGGCAAGATGGGGGCTGTGAGGTGAGCTAGTGAGGCATGGTGGTGGAGCAATTTGTCTGTTTAAATGGAGTCCAGTTGCACTACTGAAGGCAACAGAAAATTGCATTAGGCTTGTCAGTAAGCGCAAAAAAAATTGAAGAAACCCAAGTTGTTACTCTGCAGAGGTGGCCAAAATCGTAAAAAATTTTAAAGTTAGCATTTAGTAATTATAAGAAAACTCATAGTGAGGAAGCTAGAAAGAGGCAAAGTTAGCTATAAGAGCTTCCGAAGCACACAAACAAGAGAAAATAGCCAAGTCAGTAATAAAGGGGAATAAAACATTTTTTTAGATACATAAATGATAAAAGGAAAGTAAAACAAGGATTAGTTAAATTAAAAACAAAAGAAGGCTGCTATGTATAAGAGGATAATGGTCTCGCAGACTGCCGTAATTAATGTTTTTGTTCAGTTTTTACAAATTAAAATGTGGGAAGGGGGCCTAATTTAGGAAAAAAGACTAATGAGTGGTTTGATACATGTGAGTTTACAGAGGAAGAGGTTTTACTTCAGCTGTCTAAAGAAAAGACAAATAAGTTGATGGGATACAGCCAAAGTTATTAAAAGAACTTAGTGGTGTACTGGCAAAACCTTTAACAGATTTATTTAACCCATCATTGTTAACGGGAGTAGTTCCAGAAGATTGGAAATTAGCAAATGTGCCCATTCGCAAGAAAGGTAGTAGGGACGCGTCAGGCAACTATAGACCAGTAGTCTTCAGTAGTGGGGAAAATGGAAGCCATGTTAAAGAATAGGACTGATGAACATCTAAAATCACAAGGATTTCAAGATCAGAGACAACATGGGTTTACTTCAGGGAGATCATGCCAAACAAATTTTATTGATTTTTTGTTTTGATTGGGTGACTAAAATAATAGATCACGGTGGTGCAGTAGACAATGCTTACTTAGACTTCAGTAAGGCCTCGGACACTCACACAAAGAAATCATCAATAAACTGCAACAAAAAACAGTGAGAGATGGGCAACAGAGGGTTGTAGTCAATGGAGTATATTTTATGTAAGGTCTTGTTACTAGTAGAGTAGTTCAGGGATCTGTACTTGGACCCATTCTCGATATTGCAGGTCTTGTTGGTAAGGTATGTCTTTTTGCTGATCATACAAAGATTTGCAGCAGGGTTGATGTTCCTTGAGGGATAACTGAAATGGTAAATGATTTAGCTAAACTAGAAAAATTGTCAGAACTGTGGCAACTGACATTTTTACATAGTTACATAGTAGTTTAGGTTGAAAAAATACTTTTTCTAACTTTGACCTGATTTTTTTTTTTAACAGTTATAAATGGTAAAAAAATACCCCGTCTATATATTTCTAATATTTGTCCTGAGTTTAGAAATACCAATGTTTCCATGTTTGTCTATGTTTTATATCAACTAATAGGGCAATATTAGTGGGGGTTTTTTGTTTTCTTACCATTTTCTTCTACAATGACCTTTTAACCCCAACCCTAAATTTACCCTAGATTTTTTTTTCTCTCTTCCGTCTCTCTCCTCTGGGCAAGGTGTATAGGAGGAGCATGCTCCTCTAATACAGCACCCACACGCAGGGAGGCACAGAAGGTGTTCCATGATGCCTCGATCAAGACATCATTGCAACACTTCACACACATAGGCAGTGATCAGCTTTCACTGCCTATGTGTGTTGAAGCACATACAGTCACATTCGCAGTGATTGTATGCGCGCGGTGGGCGGCCGAACACAACGCTACAGGAACACTGAGGATGTATATATACTCCCTCGCTTTTCAGGACATATATATATACGTCCTTATGCGTTAAAGGGTTAAAGTACTTTGCAAGCACATCAATGTGCATTAACATTTGGAAGATGCATTTTGGGCACCAGACAGTCCCTTTAAGGTTACAGATGAGTTAGGGTTAAATTTAAAGTTGGGGTCAAAATGCCAGAACAAAAAGAGAAAAGGGTTAGGAAACAAACAAAATGCTACTATTGGTTCTAGCCCTGTAACTGATAAAAAGCAACAGAAAAACATGTAAGCATTAGTAGGACAAATATTAGAAAATATATATATTTTACAGTTTAAAAAATTGTATTAAAAATTATATATAATTTGTGTGGGTGCGCTGAACATGAAAAAAAGAAAATCACAATTAAAGAAACTGAGAAAAATAAAGGAATTCTGGTCTTCAATGGACATCAAATGCAGCATATAAGTCTGTTACTAAGTGGTTAAACTGGTAGCCTATTCCTGGACAGCACCTCAGCATACTAAATCTGTTTCCAATAGATTGTATAGGACCCTGTAACAAACTACCCACTTGAAGGGTTTGCTAATCCTAAACTTCACCCACCGATAACAGCATCTACCTGTATGGCAAACTGACCATTGCTATTAGCAGATGCATCTTATTGTCAGCGTGGTGGACAAAATAAAGTTTTATTCGGAAAAAAAAACGAGGTGGGGGGGATACCGCCGCGTGAGGCGAGGAAAAGGTCATGGCGCATGCGCCCGGTTGGAACGCACTGACGTCGGCGCTTGTTGTTGTTTGGCGCGGGGAAGATGGAGGCGGATGGTGGTGTCTCCGCGCAGCTCCTAAGGGAGTTCACCTCCATTACCGGTGAGATATAGGTGTGGTACCTCACCGGCAAGAATACGCTCAGGCTGCATTTTACTTGTTAAGACGTACAAAAATAGGTCTAGCCTCTAGTGTAACAAATGTATCAGGACCTGGGAAGCCGTAGAGGGGAGTAGCAGTGCAATTTGGAATAGAGAGTATTTAGCAGCTGGTTGTTATGCCGGGCATGCTTAACCTGATAAAGTCTGCTGTTGTGTGCTCTAGGACTTCCATAATACTCGGAAGGAAAACGACTTGACCATCGTTTAGCAAAACTCATTCGCTGCATTCGATTCTTCTTCAGGGGACTAACACCTAAACATTGTTGCAAACTAGCTACTTTTCACTGGGAAATGCTTAATTTGCATATTAAGACACATGTGATGTTATAATCTGGTGACTCCAGACACATGTAAAACACATTGTATAACCTAATTTAGTTATTTGCTTGAAATTTTGGTAAAACAAATATATATATATATTTTTTTTATTCACTACAGTCACAGTAAAAACATTGTGTAGGTGATCAAACCTAAATATAACCTCTGGAATACTTGTATGGCTTTGAATTTTATACATTCATACAAAGATATAGATTGTTTTCTAGTTTATAAATGAACATTCAACATTTATTGCTGAGCTCCAGTTACGATTCAGAAGTATTGATACTATAAAATCCAAGGTGTAACAGGAATTCAGACCTTTTTCTAGGAACCTTTATTGAAAATGAATACTTCACGATACAATTAAATTTAGTGGTGGTGCACAGGATGTATTTGCATAAGGCATTATGAACTTATACATAATCTTTCCAGCCGAAATATATGCACGTGCTGTCATTGCAATAAATAGAATTTGTTCCAACTAAAATCAAATCATGTACTTTATTGGGACATTCTATAACTTGTTATTCAGAAGTCTAGTTTCATATATTGTTTCATATATGTTTCTTGCATGATCCAAAATAATTGTATTGTGTCTGTAATACATTTAAAATAAACTTGCAATTGCTTCCTTAAAGAAAGCTATAAGAAGTGTTGGGTCTAAAAGTGGTAAAATGTGTATTATTTCATCACAGATTTTTATTTAAGCAGTTAAGTTGAATCCTTACATAAGGCTAATCCTTATTTGCTTTTCAGAATGAGCATTGCAAGGGTTGTTTTGGCATTTTAGGTTTAATAAAATGATACATTTGACTACATTATGAATGGACAATTAAACTCTTTAAAATATATATTTTAACTTTTTGCTTCTTTGAAGCTAGCTCAGAAAGAGAAGTTGTTTTTGCATGGGAGCAGCTGGGCTCAAGCTAGCAGAGAGAGCCATTTGCCAACCAGACAGGGCTGCCTGCATGTCAGAGGATAAACTGGCATGTATTATCAACAGTTCATGGCAGTTTATCTTCACTAGGGTCAACTACTTTTTCACTTGTGCTTCTGTAGTAGAAGCAAAAGTATAAAATCAAATTTAGTTGTCCTTTTAAACATAGAGTAAACTCTCAAATTTAATTTACTTAACTTTTATTTATTTTATAGAAACATCGAAACATAGAATGTGTCGGCAGATAAGAACCATTCGGTCCATCTAGTCTGCCCAATTATTTTTTTTTTTTTTTTTTTGAGTACTTTTATTAGTCCCCCGTTCCCGGTCTTATAGCTAGGATAGCCTTGTGTCTATCCCACGCATGCTTAAAACCCTTGACTGTGTTTACCTCTACCACTTCTGCTGGCAGGCTATTCCATACATCCACTACCCTCTCAGTAAAGTAATACTTCCTGATATTACTTTTAAATCGTTGCCCCTCTAATTTAAGACTATGTCCTCTAGTTGTGGTAGTTTTTCTTCTTTTAAATATACTCTCTTCCTTTATTGTGTTGATTCCCTTTATGTACCGTATTTGCTCGAATATAAGACGAGGTTTTTTTCAGAGCAAATGCTCTGAAAAATCCCCCTCGTCTTATAATCGAGGTCTCTTATAATCTGACCTCAAATTGAGGTCAGATTATAAGACATGGATCCAGGTCCCCAGCAGAGCTGCAGGGGACCTGGATCCCCCTCTCTAGCAGCAGGGGATGTCTGCGCAACGAGCGCAGACTCCCCTGCTTCCGCCCGGCACGACCGCCGGGGCTTCTGTGAAGAAGCCGGATACTTCCGCTTTCGTCACAGAAGTCCCGGCGAGCGTGCCGGGCGGCAGCAGGGGAGGTCTGCGCTCATCGCGCAGACATCCTCTGCTGCCCCACTAGGCACCAGGGAGGATCAAGGTAAGGGGAAGGGAGGGAGGGGGGGCAGAGAGACAGGGGGAGGGAGGGGGGGCAGAGAGACAGGGGGAGGGAGGGAGGGGGGGCAGAGAGACAGGGGGAGGGAGGGAGGGGGGCAGAGAGACAGGGGGAGGGAGGGAGGGGGACAGAGAGACAGGGGGAGGGAGGGAGGGGGACAGAGAGACAGGGGGGAGGGAGGGGGCAGAGACAGAGTCAAGCGGAGGGAGGGGGTTAAGAGACAGAGACAAGGGGAGGGAAGGGGTTAAGAGACAGACAAGGGGAGGGAAGGGGTTAAGAGACAGACAAGGGGAGGGAAGGGGTTAAGAGACAGACAAGGGGAGGGAAGGGGTTAAGAGACAGACAAGGGGAGGGGAGGGGTTAAGAGACAGAGACAAGGGGAGGGAAGGGGTTAAGAGACAGAGACAAGGGGAGGGAAGGGGTTAAGAGACAGAGACAAGGGGAGGGAAGGGGTTAAGAGACAGAGACAAGGGGAGGGAAGGGGTTAAGAGACAGAGACAAGGGGAGTGAGGGGGTTAAGAGACAGGCAAGGGGAGGGGGGAGAGAGAGAAAAATGGGGGCAAGGGAAAGAGAAAGGCAGCATTGGCACATAAAAAGAAATAAAAACTAGAAATACATTTTTTGATATCATAATTTTTTATTAAAAAAGCAATTTACATGTGAATATATACAAGTTTAACTTTTTTCCTATAGGGTAGTCTTATATTCAGGCTTTTAGTTTTTTTCCTAAAGGAATATCCAAAGTTTGGGGGGTCGTCTTATAATCAGGGTCGTCTTATAATCGAGCAAATACGGTATTTAAATGTTTCTATCATATCCCCCCTGTTACGTCTTTCCTCCAAGCTATACATGTTAAGATGCTTTAACCTTTCCTGGTAAGTTTTATCCTTCAACCCATGAACCTGTTTAGTAGCCCTTCTCTGAACTCTCTCCAAAGTATCAATATCCTTCTGGAGATACGTTCTCCAGTACTGCGTACAATACTCCAAGTGAGGTCTCACCAGTGCTCTGTACAATGGCATGAGCACTTCCCTCTTACTACTGCTAATACCTCTCCCTATGCAACCAAGCATTCTGCTAGCATTTCCTGCTGCTCTATTGCATTACCTACCTACCTTCAAGTCCTCTGAAATTAATTTTGAATCCTTATTTTCCTTTCCTCCTATCTCTTTCTACCCCTTCCCTTCCTGGTTATCAACAGGAATTTATGTTAATAATAATATATGCTGGTTCATCCTCTGGTAGCTTCAATTGTTCCCTGAGAAGCAGACAATCCGGTCTGGTGAGTGACAGTCACTCTGCAGAAAGAGAACCTTGTTTTTTTCTCATAGGATCAACAGAGGGGGGATCTCAACACTTTCTCTGTCTCTCCTCTCCGAGTTAACCTGCATGTATCTTAAAAGCTACAGGTTGGGCTTACTCGGGAGAAGGGGCACTATTTTTTTTTTTTATTCTTTCTATTTAAAAAGAAGCCAAGGTTAGAAATAGTTTGTGTCCATTTAAGTAGAAACAGAATGAAAGTCTGGGATAATGTTCTGGTTGTTTCATTGAAAAGTTTATAACCTCTATGTTTTCCTCTGTTTGCAGGTGCGAGTGAAAGTGTGGGCAAGCACATGTTAGAAGCATGCAATCACAATCTACAAATGGCAGTCACAATGTTCCTGGATGGAGGTGGCATAGCAGAGGGACCCAGTACAAGCTCAGCAGGAGCTTCCACAGCACACCCTCCTTCTACAGAGTATGTATATTTAGCTAACTTGTTGAGTGTTTTACACAGTTGTAGTCTAAAATTGTGTGTAATGAGTAATATTTCGGTTATACCTTCTAGAGACGATGTTAGAGCACCTATACCACAGAAACAAGAAATCCTTGTGGAGCCTGAAATATTTGGTGGTGAGTTAGATCTTTCTCTTATTATCTGTAGTGCAGGATAATATTTTTTTTTACAAAAACAAGAAGAAAGAATAAAAGAGAATGTCCAAGGGAGAACTACTCCACCTCCGGGTTGGTAATGAAAACCGTTTTCTTCCTTTAATAACCACTTCTGCCATGGGGACCATAGACCTTTAAGTTTTTTTTTTTATTATTATTGTTCTCTAGTTGGAATGAGATACCTATCTCCATATTATGTTGATAAACTAGCAGGGTTTGTATTTGACTCCAGCTTGGGGATCTTTTGTAACCAGTTTCTTGATATCACAATCTTTGCGGCTACCAATATCTGTATTACTAAGTATATTTTCCTGTGTGGAAATTCTGATCGATTGAAATGCATAAGTGCTTTAGATAAGTCAGCCACAATAGATTGATTGAAATCTTGTCGAGGGTCAGAGTTCATAAATCACCCGCTGATCTTGTCAAATGCTTTTTCAGCATATAGTGGCAGGGTCACCTGGGGAGTGCCCTCAACTCCGGCAAGCCCAATCAAATCAATCAACCTTCTTGTGGAGCTATTTGCTGACCGTTCCTAAACAAAACCAACTTGATCCTGATGTATAATGGTTGGGATAACATGTTTACTGCTGAATACATTTTTATATCTGAATTGATTAGAGAGATCGGTCTGTAGTTCGTAGGATTTGTGCTATCTTTTGTTGCTTTTAAAATGGGATAAATACCGTATTTGCTTGATTATAAGACAAGGTTTTTTTCAGAGCAAATGCTCTGAAAAATACCCCTCGTCTTACATTCGAGGTCGTCTTTTAATCTGACCTCAAATTGAGGTCAGATTATAATACTGGGATCCAGGTCCCCCGCAGAGCTGCAGGGGACCTGGACCCCCCTCTCTAACAGCAGGGGATGTCTGTGTGATGAGCGCAGACTCCCCCTGCTGCAGCCCGGCACGACCGCCGGGACTTCTATGATAAAGCTGGGTAGTAGCCTGAAAAAGCTCTTGTGGTGGCTTTCCATGTACCCTTATCTCATTAAATGTTTCTACTAGTTGCTGCACGATTTCCAATTCGATTTTTTTGTAGAAAATATTGTAATAACCATCGGGGCCTGTGGCCTCATTTACCTTTAAATGATTAACAACGTCAAAAATCTATTCCCTTGTTATGGGTAAATGTAGTTTTGTCAGGTGCTCAACCGACAGTCTGTTATTTTTAAGTATTTGATTATTTCCGTATGTGATGAACTTTCTGGGAGATTGTTTAGCTGGCAGTAGAAACTGTTAAATGCATCTCCAATTGCCTTTGGACTTGTGTTGTTGCATCCATTTATTAATTTATTTACAACTCTTGCATTTGTTTTCTTATTTTTTAACCTATTGGTCAGAAGTTTGTCTTCCCTGTTTCCCTTGAGATACCATTTCTGGTTTAATTTCATTAGAGCATAATTAGCTCTGGCCATTAATATATTGATCTCATCAGTTAATTGTGCAATCTGCGAAGCACAGTCCATCGACACGGACATTTTGTCATAATTTGTATAATTTTAAGTATAGTTGGTTAAGAGTAAAGCCCTGCATTTTTTTTATTTTCAGCACCTAATTTGATTAAGTACCCCCGTAAGTATAATTTAAAAATTGAAGACAAATATTCAGTATTATCCGGATTCAGCAGTAGCCTTTCATTCAGTCTCCAGGCTGAACGAGATTTGTAATCATTACTCATAGCTACATCTAAGATAATCACCAAGTGGGTCCAACCATGCTATATCTTTTAATATTATGGAAATATTGTAAGGCATGGGGCTTTTATTGTATACTTCTTGTAAATCTGCAACCAGTAAAATAATTTGAGTTAATACAATTATACTCTTAGCTGCTGGGTTGAAAGTAGTGTAGATAAAGGAAAACAAGGAATCTTATCTAACCTGATTCAAAAAAAGAGACCAAGTGCATGTATGGCATAAAGACAGAACGATAAAATTCTAATGTATTAAAACTATCTTGATATGTTTAAAGCAATCTAGCAGTTGTTAGCGTATGGCGGATATAGATAGCCATGTTTGTGGACAACAGAACACTGAATGCCCAATGCATATGTGCAACATTAGGTGCTTGAGCTTTGGGCAGTTCACAGTTCCTACCACTAGAATATTTTCATTTTAGTGGGGAGTATCCAAATATGAGATAAGGACTGCAACATCATAAAAGTTGTAATTTGCGTTCTCAAATATTCACACCGTTTATATATTTTCATATGCACAGAAATCTGATTTCCTGAATCATGCTGCACAGTATGTATTAAAGATCATTTTGAGACCAGTTTCTATGGTATTTTGTTCTGAATTAATATTAAAAGTGCTCAACAAATTATTTTTTTAGGTATATTTCATATAACTTTTATATTTTTCATTTCAGCACCAAAGCGAAGAAGACCGGCACGCTCAATATTTGACGGCTTCCGGGATTTCCAAACTGAAACCAGTAAGTATCTGTGTATTGTTAGTATATATTCAGACAGAAAATGATTCACTGGTTTGTGTAAAATGTGCTCGTCATATTCCCTGCTGATGTTGACGGTGTTAAGTGTGCGTTTATTAAATCTGTCCTAGTAATAGATCTTTGTCAATAAAGGACACTATCTATGTTGACGCACAGGGATATCTGTAAACCCTGTGCTGCTGTTGTCTGCCTGAGATCTGGGAAACACAGTTCTAGCTTATTTAAGTTCAGAGACAATTGTGCCTGACACTTATCACTTTTAAGGACTGTATCTGAGAAGGGATTGTGTGTTATGAACAAGGTTGATAGTTTCTACACATGAGTACAGAGCTGTACTTTCATATAATGGGTCTGTGCCAGTGGCATCTGTGTAAGGTTTTAACATCCTAAAGTTCAGCTATGCATATAGGCCTGCAATGGTTTATAGAGCACTCTGTCATCCAGATTTCTGTAGAAAGCACACATCTATGTGCTGGAGGTGTGTTCTTACGAAGATTCATGTACCTAAATTGGTATCGAACATGCTTGTATGCTTAATTAAAATATATTAGTTGATTGGATGTAAGCTTGCTTGTCATTTCATTAGTCTAGTGCTTTTTTTTTTTTGCTTTTTTCTCAATGTACAAGACCAATCCATTCTAAGTAGCTTGGTGAATACTGGAAGTATAGCTCATCTATTAAATATAATAATGCTTAATGTTTTTCATTATCCACATTTATAACACCTAGATTTGCCAGATTACTTGACAGGTTGGGGGCGTTCTTTTCTTTTGTTTAAAAAGGTCTAAACCAGGGGTGTCCCTGTGGCCCTCCAGCTGTTTGTGGATCACATTTCCCATACTCTCCTCCTTCCAGACTTTTAACTGACCGAGTATTATGGGGGATATAGGCTTGCGTTACCTACTGTCTATTTTTTTTACCCATTGTACATTGCTGTGCAATATGATGTAAACCAATTTGGTAACAATACTGTATTACATCACATGTCGTAATCTCCTTATCTAATCATAATGCCCCTTTCTTCACTCCCTTTGGGGCGCCGCAGTCCGTCAGGAGCAGGAGTTGCGGAATGGTGGGGCAGTGGACAAAAAGCTCACAACGCTAGCTGACCTTTTCCGACCACCAATCGACCTTATGCATAAAGGCAGCTTTGAGACTGTAAGTTCTGTATAAACCATAACCACTCCAACTTCAGATTAAAAAGATAACCCATTCCAGTAGATTTTAGTCGACTAAATCTCCAGCAGTGAGGGAGGGAACAGATCTGAGAAAGCTGTTACATAGTGTTAAGTTAAAGTGCTAGGGTGCTTTTTTTTTAAATAAACAAAACAAAATAAAAAACCATATTGAACCTTTACTACATGTCTGCAGTGGCCCTTTAATGTCAATGTTAAGTGTTTATCTCCCTTTGTCTGATCCAAGATGTCAGTCTGATAGTGGTTTACAGGCAAAGAAAAATCAATAAAGCGCTTTATTTGGATTCTTTCATTAAAGTGTTTCTCTTTAACCCTTTGTAACAATGGAAGCTAAGGACAATAAACATGCCTGGCATGTCATGCAGGTCTGAATGTGGTATGGCCACTGGCATACCACGATTGGACTTTAAGTGACATGTGTAAGTGCCTCGGCACTTTTTTCATTCACATTTGTAAATGAGTAAAAGATTTTTCAAGTAAAATTTAGAAAAGTGTTTTTATTTTATATCATTTAAAAAAAAAACAGTAAATATATATGATCAAATTAAGGGTATCATCTTTTATTGTGAAAACAACATATCCATTTGTCTGGGTACAAACACTGCATAAATGTTTTGCCATCAGTTGTCCTTTAAATCCCACAAGTGTGGTGCAGTATAGATTTGAACACAAGGAGGTAATAAGTCTTAGATATATGTGTCCTATATTGGATAAAGAGTGCAGAGATCTCGCTAACTTTTAATGCGAGGTCCGGTGCCCGGCTGGCCCCATGGGAAACTCCATATTATAACAGGAGGTTTACCTGTAGTAAGAAATTCTAAAAAGGTTTTCATTTGTAAACTTGATTTTTCCCTACCACCTTATCCCAATAGCCAATTCCCATGTATTTCACACTTTCTTTTGGTATTTCATGTCTATTCTGCCAATGGCCTGGATTCTTAGGCAATTGCTATTCAATTAATTATCAGCCGAAGATATTGATGGACACATTTTCTAGGTAACTGTCCATAGTCCTAGTATTTTGTTACTGTGCAGAGCTACTAATCTGTCAAAACTGAACGAGTTCGATCAGTGTCTAAGGATTAAACATTTTTCTTTCTAGGTGTTCTGAAACAAAATAAAAACATGATAATGGCATAGGCTGTGCTGCTATTACCCATGTTTTTTCTTGTTTCAGACCTAAAAAGAAGTAATCAGCAGTGTCATGCGCAGTCAGCCCCCCCCCCCCCCAAACTAGTCTGAAGACCTGTAAATTCTCTGAAACAGCAAGTTGTGCTCTTGGTTAGTAGTCATGTTTTCATTGACTTTTTCAAGGTTATCTGTTGCATTTATTAGCTATACCTTGTTTTAATTTTGAAAAGTCCACACTGGGATGGGAATTATATTAATTTCAAATTAGCTCTCCATTTAAAATGGCTTGCTGGCAAAAGATTATGTAGATGGAAGTTATGTGTCCTGTAAACACCTAGCAGGTCTGACATGTGGATGTCTGCTTTGTACAAACTCATGATAAGTGTATGTGTGCAAACATTCCAAGTATAGTTAGCATTTGGGTAACCGCTTTTTTGAACACACATGTTTTTTTTTGCAAAGAACTGTGTGGTAGGATCCATTGAAGCTGCAAACCTGATGTATTAGTAAGTTAAACATAGTTTAACATATTAAATTGTGACACTTTTTTTTTTTAATTCTTAAACTTGATTAATATACATATATTTATTTTTTGCATGTATAATTCTAGTGTGTGTGTACACACTCAAAGCATACAAATCCGGTTTTGTTTAGTGACTGATTTGATTTTTGCACCACAGACCTTGGCCTGTTCCTGCTCCCCCCCTTGCAACATGAAGAATGACAAAAGTTGAAAATAGTTTAATAGAAAAATTCACCAGAAGTAATTGAAGAAATAAGTTTGAAGAAAATCTATCTACTGTAATCTTCTAAGTCTCTAACTACTGATTGCTTTCAGGCCAAAGAGTGTGGGCAGTTACAGAACAAGTGGTTAATGATTAACATCCAGAATGTGCAGGATTTTGCATGCCAGTGCTTAAACAGAGACATCTGGAGCAACGAATCTGTAAAGACCCTTATACGAGAACATTTTATCTTTTGGCAGGTAAGTGATCGCTATGTATTGTGTTGTACTATCCCACAACATGTTTTAAATACCAGATAACACCATGTCTGAACCCGGCTATATAATGGCTTCAGCTGTGTTGAGATTAGTTGACATGTTTAGCTGAAATTGCTTCATTCCTCTGCAGGTAAATTGCTATAAAGATTCAGTTTCTTTATGAACCAGCCATCCAAATCTATTGGCCTAGATCTGAAGTGGACAGAACAGAGATGCTTTGCATTTACTACCACCTTAATTGGTCAGGCCACTCTTGCCTACTTCGATTTGTACCATTTATGGCCCCCCTCCCACTTATTTGCTAACAATTAAATTATGTATCGTGAAATCGTAATACTTTGACTCATTTTAGTGTGAGAACTTAAAGGGTAGTGTGGTGGGAAAATGCTTGTAACAGAGGAACATTAATTGATAACATTAGAGGAACTGATGCTAAATAAAAATAACATAC
Source organism: Pelodytes ibericus (assembly GCA_036172795.1). Taxonomy (NCBI): domain Eukaryota; kingdom Metazoa; phylum Chordata; class Amphibia; order Anura; family Pelodytidae; genus Pelodytes; species Pelodytes ibericus. The sequence goes on from CM069861.1 coordinate 177,375,682, forward strand.
AAAGTAAATGATTCATTTAAACATCACTTCAACAGTACGCTAGCAGTACTTCTAGTTAGATGTGTACCTCATAAATGGTGCTGAATGATCATATTCCAACTATACAATAATTCTGAATGCAGATCAGTAATCTTCCTTTGTTGTTTTGTCATTTGCATTGCTAGCTAGGTCTGTTTGTGGGATGTGATTTTCCAAGAGATGTTTTTTTTTAAATAATTTCTTCTGTAGGGTTATCATATTTTCATAAACATAATGTAAATAAATACAATGCACCCCATCAAAAACCTGCTTCAAGACATGATCTTTCAATAGGTTGTGAAATTTTACAGGTTTACCATGACAGTGAAGAGGGGCAGCGATACATTCAGTTCTATAAACTGTCAGACTTTCCATATGTCTCGATCCTGGATCCACGTACAGGTTAGTAATGGATTTGTGAAATAATGTGTCCTGATCCTGGTGTATCAGATCCTCATTTTCTTTTTTTTTCTCTTGCTGTTCATACACAGGACAGAAGTTAGTGGAATGGCACCAGCTGGATGTGACTTCATTCCTGGAACAAGTGACAGGGTTTTTAGGTGAACATGGGCAGCTTGATGGCTTATCTAGCAGCCCTCCCAAGAAACGATTACGATCTGTAAGTATTGCAACTCTGTTTGGGTTCAGGTGTTTTATGTATTGATAACAAGGGGTATTGGACAAAAAAACATTTCATCAACGAGACACATGGGATACTTTTTATTACACATTTTCATCTAGATCATTCTCAAAAGCACTGTAATTTGTAGATTTTAGAGGGCCATTACTAACTTTAAATTACAGCTGTAGGCAGGAAGTGAACTTCTGTTTAATTGAAAGATTGCCTCAAGTTTAACTATTTCAAATAGAAATTATTTAATGAAAGACCACAAAGCCCTCTTTGAGCTCTCTTTTCTCCGAAGCATTTTTAATTATAGTGTACCCTTGAAATAATCTTTCAGTTATGCAAAAGATCATTTTCTTCCCATAGTTGTCCTTTACTAACTTCTGAATACATAAAATGAGTTAAAACTTATCTTTGCAATGAGCCTGTTATTGAGGCCAGTTGGCTTGTATTTTAGTGATAACAAGCCATCTTTCCTGTTTCTGAAGCCTGAAGGATTCTGTCTGAATCTGCTCGCAAACAGTTACTCTCGGTTCCTGCAATTAAAGGTCATATAATATCATTAGATGATTACTAGATTATCTTTAATGATTGGAGATAGTGGGGAGAGTTTTCCACTGCTGCTCTCACACATTTTTAACGAGATTTGTTTTTAAGGAGAATGTGTTATGTAGATCATATTTATAAAAATGTATTCTGGGCTGATATATACTCTAATTACCTTTATTTATAACCCACTGTTGCCATTTACCATAAGCATGTACTGACCTTGTTGCTTTTTGAGAATGTAGGAAACACTGGATGGGAGAAGGAGTGTCAAAACCAGAAAACCATGAAAATACACATTCTCTGACCGCCTTTGACATCTGTATTTCTTTTATAGTAGGAAAGGCACAGATACATGGTTCCAATAGACGTAGCCTGTGTTTGTCTTTTCATGATGTCTACAGTTGTGCTCTAAACGTGTAGATTTTACAATACAAAAATTAGAAAATTCTTGATATTTATGTAGATAATGACTCATTTTATCTTTCAGGAGAGTCTTATTGATGCCAGTGAGGACAGTCAGCTAGAGGCTGCTATTCGTGCCTCCTTGCAGGAGACGCATTTTGACTCTGCAGCCAACAAGCAAGCTTCTCGGTGTGAAGAGGAGTCCGATTCAGAACTGTACTCTGGCAGTGAGGAATTCATCTCAGTCTGTGGCTCTGACCATGAGGAAGAGGACCAACCGGAAGTAGACTCACCAGCTGAGCAAGAGAACTGCAACAATAAAGAAAATAAGTCCCCCCTTAAAGATTCCTGCAACAGTCAAGAGGGAACAGAAAGAACGCAGGAAGGTGTGACTGATAAAACTGAAGAGGAAGCCACAAACCACCGAACTCCACCCGCAGATTCTATCCAAAGTGATGCGTTTCCTGAGTCACCTGGGTGTTCAGACGAAACTGCTGACCATAACGGTGAGCTCCACAGCTATACCATGCAACACTTTGCTTGTAGATAATGTGTAATGATGCATGATTGATGGAAGCAGTTTCTCATGCTTGGTTCTGTAAAGGAAGACATTTATATTTATATAGCACCAACAATTTACAATTTAGGTAGAGCATAGATGGGAACTACATACTAAGTTAGACAAACTAGATCAGACTAGTACGTGAGGTAGAGAGCCCTGCTTGCAAGCTTACCCACTGGATATTTGGGACAGAAACTGGTGTTACACAAGTGTTTGATCTCCCAAATGAAAACAGGTTGAGTATCCCTAATCAGAAATTCTTGGGGCATTTCGGATAACAGATCATTTCGGCAGCAGCAGATCCTATAAATTATCTAAATTAGCTAAATTCAGTGTGAACCACTTGCTCACATATGTAGGTAATGTAGATAATTTATAGCAGTGGAGCTGGTGAAATTAAGTGCTGCCAAGGTGATCAGTCAGCGTACAGTAGTTCCTCCATTCCCGTGAGCGCATGCTTACAATGTACGGCGCCCGGGAGAGTGAAACAAGGAGTTTCACAACTGGGGAACAAGGAAGTTGAGTATCCCTTGTCCTAACTGACCCATATTTTGGATAAAGGATTCTCGACCTGTATCTGTTTCATAGATGTCATTGTGAGCAGATAGTGATTATGGCCAACAATAATTTTTCCAGTTAACACTAGATCCTGATAGTGGGAAAGATTGAGCAACAGGTCATTTCAAGAAATCTGTGGAAGATGGTCAACAATTTGGCAGTCTTGGGACCCACATGTCGCTCTGATTAGCTAAATATTTATATATGTGTGCCTTGAACTTAAAATCAAGTACAGATAAGTGTTTCTGAAATATGAATACTATCCTACAATAAAACATCAATCAGCTTAACATAGTTCGTTCCCCATACTATGTTACAACTGCAGCTGCTTATACCCAAAGTGAATGTTAACAATAATTTTTATAGTTTGTATGCTCTATATAACATCCAACCTTAAAATAAAGGAAAATTCTGAAGCCTGTAAACTAATTACACCACTTTGGTTTTTTTTCTTGATTTAGGACCAAAAGCCAAATTAATGCTGCGATACCCAGATGGGAAAAGGGAACAGATTGCATTACCAGAAAAAGCTAAGTTATTGGTAAGTCTAACAGAAGGTAATCCTATATGTGTTTCAGATATTTGTGTTACAGTGTAAAATGTGCAGCTGTCACATCCTCATACAATCTGCTTCAAATCAGATGTATGGACAGCAGGAAGAGAAACCTAAAAGTATTAAGAAATTACTGGACACGGGGGGCACCGAACCACTACACATACTTCTTATCTTGTACCTACACTTCACTACAGGATCAGCTTAATATACGACGATAATCAGCCTCAAAATGTCGGCTCAGAATAATGGATGATTCAGGGCACATTGGAACCCAAATGTCAAGCTAACCAGGTAGCTCTGATGTGCCTCTGGTCTGAAATTCACCAAAACAAAGTGGTAGCCTCTGTCCTCCCCATGACTTCCATGCAGAGATGTTTGGCTTACTGTAGTTGCGTTATAAGGGGACATCGCCATTTTGAATATAGCCCCAGTCCCCCCCATAGAAGACAATGGTAGGATAACTGGTACAGTCAACACTCATACAATATAGTCACACTGTGATTGCAAATGGGAGGAATTTGTTTTTTTGAGCTTTGAGTCCACCCCACATTTTACCTCTTTCCTTCTCTTTCCCTAGACTCTGATCAGACATGTGCAACTTAAAGGCTACCCCAACGAACGCTTTGAGCTGCTCACAAACTTCCCACGGAGGAAGCTGTCACACCTGGACTATGAGCTCACGTTACAGGATGCTGGATTGTGTCCACAAGAGACTGTATTTGTGCAAGAAAGGAATTAACATCTCTCATCTGTCACTCCAGAGTTTACTTGCTACTTCAGATAATGACCCCAACAATTGTTTTCAGTCCCCATTATTTGGGCAGTTCTTCCTGATAAGTCCCTTTACTTCTCTGGCTCATTGTCACTGCAGAGTAAACACTGTGATTCAGGAGGTGCTGAACTGTTGCATTATGATGGACACCTCTCATCCATTTTTGTTCCTGCAGTTCTTAATTCCATGTTCAACTTTCTGCAGTTTCTATGTTTGTTCTACTATAAATTCCTTACATAGCGCAGGAAGCAGAACAAGTTACCCCAATAGAAAACTAAATGAGGTTTTGGATCCATAGTCTATGTCCACGCGTTGGAAACTGAAGTACAGTCTATGCAGACGTGAGTCAATATTGGTTGTTTATTAACCATTGTTACTGGAATCCTGAGTGATGTGTGTTTCTATTTTCCTCCATAAACATACATTTTCTCACTTGAAATTGTAACTGTGCTATGACCCAAATATTGTCTGATTCAACATCTCACTGGTTTCAATATATTTGAAAAAGAAGCCATGTGCCACAATTGTCTGCCAAATATTGGTTAAGGTCCCTCTCATTGGTTTCCTGTTTAGTTCTCCGATCTACTAATTATTAGCCTTAAACATTTCTGAGACTGTGCTATGTACTTGGAATACAAAATCTTGCAGGTCTTGGAGAACGACTGTATTTAGTAAATATGTGCTTGTGACCATGTGTCCCAGGACTTTGTGCCATGCAGACATATTTTTTGACCAGTTGTTCCCCAAGGAATACCAGGGCACTGGGTTTTTATAGATATCACTATTTAATCATGATTGTGCAATTCCTGTACTGCTGGCGGCTGTTACAGAATGTCACTAATATACGCTATGACATGCTTTCTCATGACTGACAATAGTGCATCTGACATTCTGCTATAGAATTCAGTGATAGGACTCGTGATTGGTTCCCTGAGTCCTCATTTCTAATTGGATAAGTTCATAAATAGTGCTTTTGTGGAATTAGACATTTGGGCCTCCTGTCTCCAGGAATAAAAGGTTTAAGACACCCCTACTGCCTATTGTTATTTTAAGAGGTGCTAGATACAGAAACAAAATATATTTATCTAAGGCTATCCATCCATAATACAAATATACTTCCTCCTACAATGTTTATATTGTAGACTTTATGTATACAAGTCTCAAAAAAGGATTCCTCTCTTCAGTGCATTCCGTTACCTTAACATACATCCCCAGGTAATTGATTTACACATTCTCACATGTATGGGAATAGCATAGGAAACTGAAATTGAATCTGAAGCCTAGTATGACAGCGTAGAACTTAAAAATGTAATCTATTCCATTTGATCACGCACATAGATCCTAATTTTAACGTCATTTGGTTTATTTAATACAATTTGCTGATGTCAAACTTCCAATGGAAAGTTGCTACTTGATATCATTTCTTAAGCCAGAGAGTATGATAAAGACCGCCTATCCGTACCCTTAAAGGAGAACTGTAGGCAAAAAAATGAAATTTTTATGTATTACTTGTAGGCAGTTCAAATAGAATTGCTTTAATGAAAGAATATAAGGAAACTACCTTATTGGTCCATATCTGCTTTAAATAGCACTATCACAGGGCAGCAGTCATATTTAGAATCTCTGGTCAGATCATGAAGATCTGACACAAAATGACTGCCTCTTGATAGAACCATGCAAGGAAAGTGTGTTCAGTAGAGTTCTTTATATGCTTTCATTAAAATAATTCTATTTACGGTCTTTCAATTAAACAGAACATTATATTTTGCTGACAGTTGTCCTTTAAGTGATTTAGTAGTTCAACTGAAACAAAGGTGAAATACACATTCTCCCAAAAACCATGCTTTATTTTGAATGTGCAACAGATCAGGAGCTTCATTTTGTGAATCAGATTTATTTTACAGTGTGCACCTCAATCCTGATGGGGTGGTTAACTGCTTCAATAAAATATTTATTTTACAGTGTTTGTGCACCTTTCTTAGACTATTGTACGAAGCCCAGTTGGAATGATCACCTTATAGTGGCTTCTGTATAAAGTACCATTTATGTGCTGCTGAATGATTAGTCAATTGATGTTGAATATTCAATCAAAAAAAAAAGTCTGATTTTAAAAACAGATTTTATCACATAAAATGCATAATGCTGATGTTAAAAGACAATCTAGTCCCCAAAATCACTGGTGCAGGATGAATATTACTGCTTTTATTGTGCACATGCTTTTTTCCCCGTGTGATTTGGTGCAGGCATTCTGCAAAAATCACATTTTTAATATTTGGCTCAAACCCTCCTCTGCATGTTTGCCACAGGTGCTGCAGCACTGATTATATAGACGCTGAGGATATAAAGTTTTGTTTTATTTAGTCACTTCCTGTGCTGCTAGAATATAATACATTGTATGGACTCTTAAGGGACCTTGCTCTTGTACACAGTAGAATCTCTTAACAGTGCAACACATTGCTGGTGACATCACTAGAGAGGTTGGAGAGACCATTCATTTGAATTAAATTATTCTCATTGGTTTCTGCAGCAAAATAAATTGCCTTTCACTTGGCTAGTGTGAACAGTCCTGGTTTCTTGCAAACTGCTGTAATATCACAAGCTGGAAGTATTTTATATTTTAAGCAATGCAAAATGTAAAACATGCATTTTAAAGTACTTTGATATCACACCAATATGCATCAATATTTGGAAGATGCATTTTGGACACCAGACAGTCCCTTTTAAGAGTGTCAACTATTATGAAATATTAACAGGCTAATTTTTGATAAAATATTCAACATTGATGGTTTTGATCTATAGAGCCATAATTAGTTTGTTAGTTTAGATTTTGTTTATGGTGCTGCATGACTGGAAATGTAATGTGCTTTTGTTCTATAACTGGAGAGAAGCAATTGTATATTGTGTTCTAGAAGATCCCCCAAAAAAGTGCTTCTTGCCTACTTCTTCCAAAGAAATGACTGCAGTTAATATATTTCAATTTCTATGAAGGTTTGGTATGCATGCTGGCAGACCCGAACATGTATTCATATGGTTTACCAGCTACAAAAGAGCTAATGATTAAGGTTGAGTGATCCTAAATATCAAAATTTAAGGGGCACTTAAGGATTTTGAAGAAGTTTTGATTCTCGAATATAAGCAAAAGTTAAACATGCTTTGTGATATGTCAAACAGGTTTGTATCGTTACAGTTACTTGCTTGTTTACTGTTGACTGCCTCAGCTGATCCTATGCGCTGACCGGTTCCCCTCCATTGATTGCATGTAAAAATGCCTATCACTGCACTTGCAGGTAGTGACAGTCAGTGACTGGTTAAAACCTGCATGCATCCCAGGGCGGCATGAAAAATACAGGAAATTGTATCCCCGAACTAGGGCCATTGAACCTTTCACTTGTGCTTCTCTGAGATTGACAAATGAAAAAATGATTAGTGGCTCTATAGTCTTCTTGTGGAGATCTGCATCGCTGGATGTTTTATGTTTCTTAAGTAACTTGTTTTTTAGTTGTCACTCCATTAGAATACAATTCACTCAAGCTTCATTAGTGTTAATATTTTGTTAAATTGGGGCTTGAAAAATCCCGGGAGCCATGGCTCCTAAAATCACTACTGCTGGCTCCTAACTTTTTTGACCGTTTTACATTGTACGCTATGGAAGTTTAATTTCCCTACAAATAACCAGGCTTTCATCTGAATTGGTGTGTCTGGCTAGTAAAGGGTACAGAAATGTCAAGTCCTGAGTTAAATAGAAGACGTTACAAAAAGTGATTTCAGACTATATTGATTTCAGAACTCTTTTATCCCTTTACAGCTGAGATTTTAGAAATATCGTGACCTGGTAACTGGCATTCTGTGCTATTGAAATGGTAATGCCACATAACTGTTTTAAGATGCTCTTAACATTGGAAAACTTGATATGTGTCAGGATTTTAAAAAAAATTGTACTATTGTCTCTGTTTGAACCACATTGTACATTTGTTCTGTTTGGCAGTATCGCTCTAGACTACAAATAATATGTATTATTTGTATTAATAACCCTCTTAAATCATCCGCTGCAAAGACTGCCTTGAAGCACACTTCAAAGTAGTGGTAGACAATACCCATTCTTCACCGATTGCGGAACTACAGCTCTCATGATGCATGGGCAGCATGGTAATTGTAGTGTAGGGATTAGCAACCTGTTGACTGCCTCTGATTTAAGAGATCCTGTTATAGCTGATTGAGTTTGGTTTATTTATGGCAACAAGGAATGAGCAAACAATAACTGAGCTTCCTGGGACTTGTAGCACACAGTAGGTCTGGTATCTGTGGTTGGCTATATAATTGTTTGCAGTGTAATGCTATGTGTATATGTGTATATGTGTATATATATAATTTACCACAATCTAAAACTATTTTAAGAAAAAAAAAATCTGAAAATAGAATTTTAGTGGGGAATAAATGTTTGTTCCACTAGTGACCTTTAAAGGAAATTAGCAGGTTGCACATTTTACTGTTTCTTGGCTTCCTCCCTGCCAAAGATAGACCTAAATTATGAATTCTTGGCACAGTATTCCATGATCTTAGCCTTTTATTTCTCCCAAATTGGAGCCAAGTATTCAACATTTGGTACAAGCAGAGATCTATCTATAATGCTTATTTTGGGTTTATGAAACCGGCATTAAGTAGAACATAAAAGGCACTATGACTTTTTATAAAAAACCTATTCTTTATTGGAACATTTACGACTTCTGTAAATCAGTCAAGATTCTTTCTGGGGGCACAGTTCTGAAAGGGATCTATACAGGAACATGCCATTGGTTTCCATGGTGACTGGTCCACTTTTAGAACTTTTCCCCACCACTGACCTTTGCATGTAACGCCCACCCCAGTGTTTCAGGAGTCAGAACATTAGTGGCATGGATTTGTGTCCTACATAAAATCCGGTTAAATTATACTCTAAAAATTCCTAAATTTAGAAAGAGTGTCCCACATAGTGCATGTGGATAAGTGAGTCATGGTTTCTAAAATGAATTGCCTAATAAGTCTGGCAGTGATCCTTAATGTTAGAGTGTTGGAAATCTGCCAACTCCAAAACTTGTGAAAAAATAAGTAACCTTTAATGCGGATGTTTGTTTCTGAAGAAATAAATGAGGAACAGGTATACGAAATAAGAAATAAAATAAGCATTCAGGAACCTTTTTAATCCTTTGTGTACAATACTTTGAAATAGCCGTATTATTTTGAGTTAATCCACTCTTAATGACCTGCATAAGACAATGGTAGATGAATGTATTTCCTAGGAGGTGGATCTTGTATATGGCTGATCTGCTGTAAACCAGCTGGCTGTGTTTGTGCTCATAATTAAAGGACAACAGTCAGCAAAAAAAAAAAAAAAAGTTCTGGGTAGGCAATTAAATAGGAATTTAATTCACAAATACAACCAAAGTACCTTATTAAGCTCCATATTCATCTGTCATATTGCTTAGGTCTTTAAACTAAAAAAAAACCTTCATTTTTGCTGACCGTTGTCCTTTAAGGAGACCCCTGTTTCTGTGTTGGATAGAATAATGAATAATCTGTTACTGCACTTTTTTTGCTAATTGTTTCCACTTTTATGTTCTGTTTCGATGTCATTAGCATATCCAGTATATGCTGTTTTATATTTAGATATTTGCTCCCAACATTTGCCACTGGAGTTTCTTCTCTATTGGTGCTGTGACTGTATTTTGGTAAAATAAACCAGGAACCTATATTAGGTTTATTTCCTAAAAACCCTCTAGTTTCCTATAAATGAAACCCTTTTTAATTTTATGAGGTATTCAACTGTGGCAATATTCTACTACAAATTGCTTGCCCCGCTTTGACAGCCGAATGCGAGGGTCTCTTGCTGCTAGTGCAGAAAGAGACCCTCGTTTTTGCATAGAGTCAGCCCACCCTGCTGATCCCATGCAAAAATGAAGGCGCAGAGAAAGCCTGTCGCCGACCAGACAGCTGCCTGCTTCCTATGGAAGCATCGCAGCTGTCGGTCAGAGGATAAACTGTCAAAAGTACACGCCAGTTTATCCTCACACTAGGGACAACTATCTTTTCACTTGTGCTTCTATATTAGAAGCACAAGAGAGAGAGAAAAAAAAGAGTTCAGTGTCCCTTTAAGTTGCCTTTTTGAACCTGGCTTGTCCATCAACCTGGCTTGTCCATCAACCTGGCTTGTCCATCAGTGCTTTTATTCTCCAAAGGAAAAAATCCTATACTGGAATTCTAGAAAACAGGAAGTTGGGTTCTGGTAAAGGACCCCACAGAATGACATCACATTAATTAGGTTATTTCCCACCATGTCTCTCCAGCACTAAGTGAACATTTTCAGTGCGGCTTTCTAGGTTATCTGACCTTTTACCATTCAAATTCTATGGGCTTTATTGATGAAAGAGAGAAATATTGGGATTTCAAACTTAAGGCCAAGGTTGTCAAGTTCAACTGAATGGGCGTATTTTCCAAACTTAAATTTCAATTTCTCTTAAATCCCTGCTATTCTCTCTCTGGAATAAAACCCACAGTCTCTAAACTTAGTCTGATCTACAACTGAGCTTTATGGCCATAACCCTTTCAGTGCAACCCACTGGCTCTGAGAGGGTTTCAAGCTGATAAAGCATGAACATATCATCGGGGAAGTTATTTAAAATACTACGGCTTCCTCTTCCTCTCTATGCTATTTTGACACTGGGCTAGTAAGAACCAGATGACTACGTAGGATGTACCTATTTTGGTAGTTCTAGACCACAAAGCGTATGAAGTGTGGAAGTCATTTTTAAATTGCATTATTTTTCTCTACACATCCTTTACAATGTAGTATATTTTGTTCAATGCAATACACTTAGGGGGGTCATCTCCACATATATCCATATATCCAAATGTAATTTACAACTCTGCATGCTCCAGACTATGGTTTATCATCGGGGCAGACCTTTTATAAATAAAATTTTATAGGCACTGAAAAGTGGAGAATTTCTCTGTCAAATGCATTATGCAGAGGCAATAATACCAGGATGTCTAAAAAATAGCTTCTTGTATGAACCTTTCTCAACTTTTGTGTGCAGAGCCTTTTATAAATGACCCACATAGCTTTTGGAGTAAGATTGAGGTTTCCATGAGTTTTGTTATGGTCCCTTTTATTCACCTGGCCAGAGTACTGGCTTTATTGTAATAAAATGGCAACATGATCAGGCATAAAGGGACTTGGCCACCTGAACATTGGCTGTACTTTAAATGTAGAGAATAAACAAATGGTCTCAACTTTGTATGCAGAATTTCAAAGGCGTACAAAGATTAACAGAAAACGTGTCTGTAGGTCTGTCCTGTGTATAATATGCATGAAGACATTGCAGACAGATTATAAATGCATTCACTTAATCCATGCATCTCCTTGCAATTCTACTAGCAAAATGTATAGCGTATACAGTGAATGTACCAAATGCAGTGTGACACAGTCCCTTTAAAGTGCAGACATACACTATGGTGATTTTAGTACTTCAACTGTGGCCTCACTTTTAGGTCTTTTTATCTTCAGATTGGCATATACAAGAAGAAAATTCAGATATGATACTAGTATTTATGACCGTAAATACTGACACCTGAGTTTGGCTCACTTATAACTGTTCTTAATAGATACCAACAAAAAATATAATCCTTATGGATGGGGTTTATATAGTAAAAAAAAAAAATGCTTTTTTGATTAGTCAATTAGTGGTTTGTTAAATGAAACTTTTTTTTTTTTTTTTTTAACAAAAAAGGGGTATGGTATTTAAGAAGAAATATTAAAACTTTAATATGACATGCATATTGTAATAGGGGGGCCTACAATAATTTGTATTGTTCAGTGACCTGTGCATCTGACACATGACTTGAGTATTTCCGCTTTTGGAATTAGTTTTACAGAACATTAGTTATTTGGTTCATAACATGCCCTTTATAAAACATAATTATGTCTTTGCCATTCCACAATAGCTAATCATTTACCAGTCCTTAACTTATCACTTTAATTTAAAATGTGTATATATATTTTTTTTTTTTATATATGTATTATTTAAGAAACATCATTGTCTGTAGACCTAAATTGTGGATGAGACTACGTAGACCAAGTAAGTGTAAAGATAACATTGTTTTCTTAAGACAACTGCTGCATTTTCCTTTTATAAATACTTGTAAATGTCTTGTAATATTTGAACCTTACATAATAAAAATAATTTTGATTATATGACTTGATGTCTTATTAAATTATTTTAGAAGTTATATATACATTTTTTCCATCCTAAAAATATTTTATATTTTTAAATGGGTTTGGTAAAGATTTTTAATTTTTTATGGTAATAATGTAGAGGGAAGTATGTTTCTTTAGCAATTTTGTGTGCTTTTGACTTAGGGTTACGAAACAGATTTATGGCATACATGGAGAAAAAGGTATTTATGTATAGATCAAAAGCTGACATATGGAAGACTTATTGATTTTTCTAGCTGATCAATGTGAACTTTGAACAGGAAGATTATTATTAAACATATGCACTCCCCAGAATCATGAACAGCTCAATATCATCCACAGAATACCCCAGGTTGCCTTTTTTGCCTCACTATCCACTTTCTACATCAAATCATTAGATCATGTGCACAGTACCCAAAAAAACGAAATAAGAGAACACTGAATGCTGTCATTTATGATTTTTTGTTAATTGAATTTCATTAATTTAAATATGTTGATGACTTTATTGATTATAAAATATAACTCTCCTTGAGAGTATGCTGACATATATGGTTCTTTGGTCGGAACTCCTCTGTCCTGACTGAAGATGAAGCACCATTTCTTATTTTGATTTCCAGTGCCCTTTGTCAATACTGTTTTTATTTTCAATTTTTTGTTTTATTTACTATTCTTTTCGGTTTTTCTTTGCTTTGTGAATATAGTGACTTTGCTCGTTCCATTTAGGATTGCATATTTTGAAAGTCTGAAAAAATAGCTTCCTTCTGGCTCAGTAACTGACATTAATATCCTTTGCAACTGTTCTGTGATTACAAAAATGTACAGATATGCAGAGTGTTGTTTGGCTCTTTAATGGTGAGTAAAGTTAAGAAGGGGAATTCTATAGTATAATATTTTTTTTGTCCCTTTCTTTTACAAACTTTTGCTTTTCTTTCTTTTTTTTTGGCAGCAAGGCCCATAGTGGAGAACCAAGCAGTCTGTGCCTTGTCCATAGACTTCCTTCCCTCTGCCTCCATGTGAACCTGTACCTGTTTGAGACAGCACAGGGCAGTTATATAATCCAGCACTTTGACTCACTGGAAAGAGCATGAGAGTAGAGTGAGCAGGCAGTCTGTGGGAGAGCCAAGTGGCAACCCCAACCATCAGTGTGTGCTAGTCTACCAGGGTCCAGCAGTCTAATAGAGCTGTCACAATAGTACAGATATCACCCCAAAACATTCTCAGTAAGTTGCCTGTGCTGGCAGATTACTGATGATTTTTCCACTTGTATCAGTATCAAGAGTGTATTTTTCAACTTAAAAAAAGTATGGGTTTCCCTATTCTATGCAGACGGTATAAATTGTTTCCAGCATTGGTTTTTATTGTCTATTTGGTCCTAGTTGCAGCTCATAGCATAGAAGATAAAATCAAGACTATCCATATTACGTAAGATACCTATAATTACTCATCTGCTTAATAATAATGTGCCTTAAATGAACCATAACATCATGTTATTCTGAGTAATATGTATTGGCGTCCCTACACTTGATACGCCTTAACATGTTCTGGAAGTATAAGCTGATAGAAGGATATCCCTGTCTTATAAAATGTTAAGTCAATCAAACACTGCTTGAATAATTTTCTAAAAGGAGTCAGCATGAGATTTGAATATGCTAACGGCTGTGTGTCTTTTGCCTTATGAAGGGGTATTATCATTAAAAAGCATATATTAGAGGCACTGAAGGGTCTGCTCAATATATAAAGACAATTTTGGCTAACCAAAATGCCTCATCTCAGCAGTTATCCTCTTCTGACAAGTCGAATTGAAATCAAAAAGATTTAAAAAAATGAAACTGTGGGGTGAACTGACATCGAAAACAGTGGGGTCTGATCAATAAGCAGTTCACTGCTGACAAGGCACTAGCAAAAAATCTGAAAAAAAACACTAACTCATTTGCCTTTTTCTACTTGTTAGTTTGTAACAGTACAATATTCAATAAAAAGTTAACATTTTGCCCCTTGCTTGGATGTCCAAAACTTATTACGGCAGCTCTATACATAGAGTTTAGCGCTGCCACCTTCAAAGAAATGCCGCCCATTGTATTGCCTCCATAGACTTAAAGTAATGACTATAATCACTTACCGTAATAGAGGAAAAGGAGCAGATGCCTGGCTACTGGTATCCGTAAAGTCAGCACCATGATTTATACATAAACCTCAATACATTTTAAAGATCTCATGCATAGTTATGTGAAGGTAAAATTTACTTGGGTTCAATTTTGCCAGCAATTGAAATGGGAACAACAAAAAAATGCCATGTCATGCCCCTTACTGTATATCCTTCACTCCTTTACTATCTTATTTACTAATGTGTATCCAAATCATAAAGCCTGATTTTTCTGAAAAATCAATAAAAGTTAGGCGTAGTATATTGCCCAAAATTATTGAGGAAAAACCCTCCAGATCTCTTCTTTTGTAATGTTCCTTATGCTTATATATTGCAGGTAAATAGATATGACATAAGTTCAATTCCCACTGTCCTATCAAGCACAGGTGTCCCAACTAAGGTTGCTGATGGACTACCTGAGTTGCAAATAGTTACAGTAAATGAAGTACCTAGAGATGAACACCCTTCATCTAAATAAATATACATTTTTCATCTGAAGACTGATCTGTCTGTCAAGGGCTTTTTAAGCATGTAGGCGGTTATGTATAAAAACAGCGCACACACTTATAGCCCCATCTAATGGCTTTGTCGGCTTGGGTGCTCCTATGTATAAAGCAGAGCATTTATTGCGCCTTGGCTGACAATGTATAAAAAAAATTGGGCACTGGCTTATAAATACACGTCTGAGAACCTGTTTAGCGGAGGATCCTCTCCCGCACTGATATGTATCATGATTTATAAAAAGGCACAATTGACTTTATATACAACAAATGGCGATTACACTTTTTTTTTTGTCAGGGTGGGAGTTTTTATACATAACTCCCATAATCTATTGTATGTTAGACCATTCATTTCATAGTACCCAACACTCCGTCCTACATCTCAGAAAGGTACTTAGCTTCCTAAAAAAAAATAAAAAAAATTGGACAACACTGACCTGAAATACTTAATTTCCTCATTTATGGGTTAATTTGTCAACTCATGCGTCTTCCCTTCCCTATATATAGGACAAAGTAACAGGAAGACCTTTAAACACAGCCATTTACACTGGCATGGAAATATCTTCCCCAGGCTCTGATTCACAGCTATTTCTATCGGTAACTGAATAAACCTATATCTGCACTATCCATAATACTGTGATCGTATTGTCAATTATCCAGATTCTTCCTGAAAGGTGAGTGATTATACAAAATAAGTGAGATAAATATTTTTATATTAACTATAAAAATTCCTAAGAAAAATTCCTTCTTGACTCAAAGGGCAATCAGATTTCTCCTTGGATCAAGTAGTTATATTATTAATGCTTATTCTACTATTAATAGCCCTGTATGTTCTGCTTTTCTAAAAAAAAAAAAAAAACAACATCCAGACCATTTTTAAATGCATCTATTGCAGTGGATAGCACTACCTCTCTTGGCAGTGAGTTCCATAACTTTATTTTCATTACCGTAAATAATCCATTTATTTGCTGTGTATGAAATCTTTGCTCTTCCAGTCTCAGGGGGTGACCTCTTGTTCTTGGTACATTTCTGTTAATGAACAGGTCACTGGGAGCTCTTCATAACTAAGATCCTCCAATCCCCTTATTAATTTTGTAGCCCTCCTTTGCACTTTTTCTAGTTCCATAATATCCTTTTTAAGGACTGGTGCCCAGAATTGTACTGCATATTCAAGGTGAGGTCTTACCATTTACTTGTAAAGAGGCAAGATGATATCCACCTTCCATGAATCTATACCTCATTTTATACATGCCAATATCTTATTGGCCCTTGCAGCTGCTGACTCGCATTGAGCACTGTTGCCAAGTCTGTTATCTACAATTATTCCTAAATCCTTTTCATTAGTAGTTTTTCCCAGGGAGATACCATTTAAAGTATTTTTATAATGTTTGAATGCCATTTTTTTGTTTTGTATTTTACCAGTAAGCCACATTGGTTTTGATTTGTGTCTTTTGTATTTGTTTCCCACAGGTATATATTGGGATGTGTATTTTTGCAATGTGTGCTTAAAGGAAGTCCACTTGTCTTGTGTGTTTATTCCAGAAAACAATCCTTTCCAGTCTACATGTTCAATCAATGCCCTTAGTACATCTAAAATTAAGTGTTTTGGTGGAGTAGTTACCAGTTTGTTTTTTTGCATTAGTCTCAAACTAAACCATGTTATGGTCACTATTCCCCAAGTGCTCTCTTACTTGGATGTTTGAGATAAGCTCCTCATTGTTTGTTATTACCAGATACAGACAGTCATCCATTCTTGTCGGGGTGTCTACTAATTGGGCCATAAATGTGTTATTAAACAGGTTTAGAAACTTGCTGTCCTTAGCTGAACTAGTTGTTCCACAATTCCAATCTATATCTGGGTAATTCAAATCTCCCATGGTTAAAACTTCATTCAGATTTGCAGCCTTTTTAATTTGTATTAAAAGCATCAATGCTAATGTTTTTGATGGCTTGTAGCATTCACCTAGAAGTAATGTGCGATTCTTTTTAGTGTCTATGCTAATCTCCACCCACAGTGTTTCCACATCAGTTCTAGTTACATCATGCACACCTTCTTTAATACTGGGCTTTACTTTAGGATTTACATATAGACAAATCCCTCCCCTCTTCTATTTACTCTGTCCTTTCTAAAAAGTGAGTAGCCATAGTAAATTAACTGACCAGTCATGGGTCTCATCCCACCTTGTAGCCTTAGTAAATTAACTGACCAGTCATGGGTCTCATCCCACCTTGTTTCTGTGATTCTGTTAAAATCATACGTAAACATGAATCAAGTTAAAGAGACACAGGTGTATTGATTATTCATTCACATTTATTTTATTGTTTTATACTTTACAGTGTATATTACTTCATTTTTTTACCATTCATATTTGCGGTCTTGTCTTTGTATGGATATTTTCTATTAAATCTATTATGTCTGAGTTATTTTTATTTTAGTGCTGTCCACCCTATATATTTATTAACATTTCATTATACTTGAATTATATTACCTTAGATTATAAATTATTTTAATGTATAGAAAACATTCAAAGTTAAATGTCTGCTGATCTACAATAAAAGTAAATTGTTCACCAGATCAGCAGAAGTCTGCACTGTGTTCCTAAGTAAATACGCACACAGAGTAATGTGCAATTCCATAACATTGCTTCTTAATGCACTATAACTGTTACAACCTGGGATAACAGACCAGGAAGGAGCCTCGTTGCAGGGAATGATGTGGGGTCTGTCTGCACCCCACGATGCATACTGTGGACAGGATAGAACTGAGGACAGGGCTGATAGTGCAGACTGGCAACTGAGGACAGGACTGGAAGTTGAGACACGACAGGTAGCAGAAACTGGCAACTGAGACACGACAGGTAGCAGAAACTGGCAACTGAGACACGACAGGTAGCAGAGACTGGCAACTGAGACACGACAAGTAGCAGAGGCTGGCAACTGAGACACGACGTAGCAGAGACTGGCAACTGAGACACGACATGTAGCAGAAACTGGCAACTGAACACGACAGGTAGCAGAGACTGGCAACTGAGACACAACAGGTAGCGACTCGCAACTGACACGACATGTAGCAGAGACTGGCAACTGACACACGACATGTAGCGGAGACTGGCAACTGAGACACGACATGTAGCAGAGACTGGCAACTGAGGACAGGACTGGAAGTTGAGACACGACAGGTAGCAGAGACTGGCAACGGAGACACGACATGTAGCAGAGACTGACAACTGAGACACGACAGGTAGCAGAAACTGGCAACTGAAACACGACATGTAGCAGAGACTGGCAACTGAGAAACGACAGGTAGCAGAAACTGGCAACTGAGACACGACTGAGGACTGGACTGGAAGCTGAGACAGGACTGGTAGCAGAGACTGGCAACTGAGACACGACATGTAGCAGAGACTGGCAACTGAGACACGACGTAGCAGAGACTGGCAACTGAGAAACGACAGGTAGCAGAAACTGGCAACTGAGACACGACAGGTAGCAGAGACTGGCAACTGAGACACGACAGGTAGCAGAGACTGGCAACTGAGACACGACATGTAGCAGAAACTGACAACTGAGACACGACAGGTAGCAGAGACTGGCAACTGAGAAACGACAGGTAGCAGAAACTGGCAACTGAGACACGACTGAGGACGGGACTGGAAGCTGAGACAGGACTGGTAGCAGAGACTGGCAACTGAGACACGACATGTAGCAGAGACTGGCAACTGAGACACGACGTAGCAGAGACTGGCAACTGAGAAACGACAGGTAGCAGAAACTGGCAACTGAGACACGACATGTAGCAGAGACTGGCAACTGAGACACGACATGTAGCAGAAACTGGAAACTGAGACACGACAGGTAGCAGAGACTGGCAACTGAGGACACGACCGGAAACTGAGACACGACAGGTTCCAGAGACTGGCAACTGAGGACAGGACTGGTAGCTGAGACACGACAGGTAGCAGAGACTGGCAACTGAGGACAGGACTGGAAGCTGAGACACGACAGGTAGCAGAGAGTGGCAACTGAGGACAGGACTGGAAGCTGAGACACGACAGGTAGCAGAGACTGGCAACTGAGGACAGGACTGGAAGCTGAGACAGGACTGGTAGCAGAAACTGCCAACTGAGGACAGGACTGGTAGCTGAGGACATGACCGGCAGCTGAGACAGGACTGGAAGCTGCTGCAACAGGATGGGAAACCGTACAGTGCTATTTCACCTGAATGGTATTATACCCTATGGTTGAGCCTCAGGCAAATGACCACCCAGGACTTAAGCACACTGACTGAGACAGGCAAAAACACACAGGTAGAATAGCAATGACACTAAACAAAGTCACAAGGCAAGCAAACAGGTCAGGATGGGCAGCAAACAGGCTTGGTCAAGGACAGGCAAGTATTTGGCAACAGGATATCAGGAACAGAGATCAGGAATAGCAAGAAAGGCACAAGACAGGCTGTAACCAGAGAAATGCAAAGGCACCTTGAGCAATTAGCTGCAGGTTTAAATAGGTTTGGGCTCAGGATAACGAGGCACCTGACGCAAAAGGAGGAGAATGGAAACACTAGATTAGCGGCCACTAGAGGCTGAAGAGGAAACTGCCACACAACCTGAATACACTATACAGGAACCAGGGAAATGGGGTTAAACTGTGACAATAACATCTACATGGATCTGTATGTCATTATATCTTATGTGAAACATTTGATGAATAAAATAATTAACCAATCAGTGTTTCTTAGAGCTGCTGTTCCAGGCCTTCTTAATGATATTTCTATTAGGTCTTTGCTATGATCTTTTATCTTGCAGCCTGTATCTTTCTTGAATAATCCCTGTCTTCTCTGTTTCCTGTGCTGAATTCCCTTTGTTTGTATTTTGTGTTATTAGTGACGTTGCTCATGATGATGTGCCAGCTGACTTCCTTTCTGTCTTCTTGCAGAATTTAATTAATGGGTTTCTTCTTATTTATTCCTGTCTCAGCCGAGCCCCTGCAGGGTTCATGTCGGGTCTCCTTTTCTGTACCTTGTGCAGGGATCTTCAGTGTTTCCCTCGCCTCCTCTAATGTCTTGAAATTATATGTGCGATTTCTGAATTCAATCTGAATTTCAAACGGAAGCATTAAACAGTATGGAATCCTCTGCATTTGAAGCCATTCCATCAACTGCTTCATGGCCTTTCTCTTAACCCCTTGACGACAAAGGACGTGCCAGGCACGTCCTGGGAGAAACTCCCTTAACGACAAAGGACGTGCCTGGCACGTCCTGCATTGAATGAAGCTGTTTTCGCGATCAACGATCGCGAAAACCGCTTTAACAGTGCTGGTCTATTGCCTCGACATCGAGGCAATAGCCAGCACCCAAATTTCTATTTCGGGACCCCCACGATCGCCCCACGGAGCGATCGTGGGGAGCCATATTGCCGGAGCATGCTGCTCCGTCAATATGGCTATGTCAAGATTGAGGTTTTCGGAGCATAGAGCAGGGGATGCTATCTCTTGCTGGTAACCCTTACCAGGTGGTCCACAAGTATATATAGGCAGAGCACCCTGGTAAGGATAGGAGCACGAGAGTGCCACAAAAGGATAATCCAAAAAGCGAAGTCAGGAAACAGTTCAATAGATCAGGGCAGGCAGCGGTCAAAGAGTAGTAATCCAAGCAGGGGTCAGGGTTCAGGCAAACAGGGTAATCCAGAAGGCAAGCCAAAGGTCAGGTAACGGGAAATCCAATAGATATACTGTAGCACAGCAACAAAGGGGAAACTGGAGACTGAAGTCCAAGGACAAACAGGAACCAAAGCTCTGGAACACTGGAGCAATGAAGAAACAGTTTGAGGGGTTTTTATAGTGCTGTGGGTCTCCACTCCTCCCCTCAGTGGGACAAGCTCCTCACTTGATTGGATGTTAGAGGGGTGTGCTTTTCTAGCACATACCCCTCTATCTCTGTGCTTGGAGTTAATAGGAGTTTTGGCAGAGTTTACCTCCCTCCTACAGCTGGAAATAGGTTCCCCTTGATTGGGGTGAAGTCTGGAGGATGCATCCTGGGCTTGTAGAAACTCTAGGCCCAGGTTTCGGCCTACCGCGCTACCGCGATCGCGGATAGGAGATTGTACTACAGGCCCCGGCTTCGGCCTACTCCGCGATCGTGGATTACTTAAGGGACTTGCTGGATGCCTGGAACTACTGGAACTGCAGGTAAGGGCCAGAGGGGCATGACAGTTCCCCCTTCCAATACGCGACCTCCGGGTGCGTCTAGGTGCTGGCCGTTCAGGATGAGTACGGTGAAATGCACGAAGACAAGCGGGAGCATGAATGGTGGCAGCTGGTTCCCAGGATCTTTCTTCAGGACCATATCCCTCCCAGTGTACTAGGTACTCAAGTCGTCCCCTTCTAATACGAGAATCCAAGATCTCTTGTACTTCGAATTCTTCTTCGTTGTCCACGATTATGGGGAGTGGAGGAGTAGGTGTCTTCCTTTGGGAAGTATCTGGTATCCATTTCTTGAGAAGTGAAACATGGAATGTAGGGTGAATACGCCAAGTGGTAGGCAATTGAAGAGTAACCGCTACAGGACTAATAATCTTTGTGATGGGGAAAGGACCTAAAAATTTTGGTCCTAATTTTGTGGTAGGACAGGACATTTTAACATGAGCGGATGAAAGCCAAACCTTGTCTCCAATGTTATATTGAGGTGGAGATGTACGTTTGCGATCTGCTTGTTCTTTGTAAGCTTGTTGGGCTTTCTTTAGAGTCTCTTGTAGGAGAGTGAATCCTTGGTTAAGAAGTTGGATTCTATCGGTGACTTGTGGAACTGTGGTTGTAGCAGGTAGTTGAGGAATCGAGGAAGGATGATAACCATAGTTGGCCTTGAAGGGTGACAAACCTATAGAACTGTGTAGGCTGTTGTTGTAAGCAAATTCTGCTGTTGGAAGTAAGGAAAGCCAGTCATCCTGTAGGTGAGTAACATAGCAACGAAGATACTGTTCTAGAGTTTGGTTGGTTCTTTCTGTTTGGCCATCAGTTTGAGGATGGTAAGCAGATGATAAAAGTCTTTGGATGCCCAAACCACGACAAAAAGCAGACCAGAAATGTGAGGTAAATTGTACTCCACGGTCAGAGAGAATGGATTGTGGTATGCCATGGAGGCGGAAGATTTCTTTAATAAATAAGTCAGCAGTTTCGGCTGCGGTAGGGAGTTTGGTTGTAGGAATGAAGTGAGCCATCTTGGTTAGACGGTCCACGACTACCATTATGGTAGTATGTTGTTGAGATGGTGGGAGTTCAACAATAAAATCAACAGTCACGTCAGTCCAGGGATTAGTGGGGACAGGTAAAGGCTGTAGTAAGCCAGCAGGTCTGGTATTAACCCCTTTTGATCGTCCACAGATGTCGCATGAATGTATATATTGTTCAATGTCCTTTCTTTGTTTAGGCCACCAAAATGAACGATGTGCAAGGTCTAAGGTTTTCTTGACTCCTCCATGGCCTGCCAGCGGATGATCATGTATTGTCTCTAATACTTTGGTTTGCACAGCAGGAGGGACAAAAATCAGAGTATCCTTGTAGAGGAGACCATCTTTCTTGGTCAAAAAAGGATATTTGGATAGGTAAGAGTCATCTTTACATTGTTGTTTAAGAGTCTTTATTAGAGAGGAATGAGTGATAAGAAAATGACCAGGTTGTAGAATGGTGTCTGGCTCTTGTTCTGTAGATGATCCATGTAAACGGGATAGGGCATCGGCCTTTCCATTTCGTGAACCGGGTCTGTAAGTAATGTGCAATAGGAATCGAGAGAAAAACAGAGCCCATCTTGCCTGTCGTGGACAGAGTCTGCGAGCTCTTTGTAAATACTCCAGGTTGCGATGGTCCGTGAATACAGTGACTGGGTGATTTGCCCCTTCAAGAAGGTGACGCCATTCTTCCAGTGCCATTTTTATGGCCAATAGTTCTCTATCACCCACACTGTAATTGATCTCTGCTGGAGAAAGGCGTTTTGAAAAGAAGCACACAGGATGAAGTGTACCATCATCTCCTTTTCGTTGAGACAAGATGGCCCCTACAGCTGTCTCTGAAGCATCCACCTCAACAAAGTATGGTTTCAAAGGATCTGGGAGAAGAAGAATAGGGGCTGTGGTGAATCTCTGCTTTAATGCATCAAAAGCTTGTTGTGCTTCAGGAGTCCAACGAAAAGGTATATTCTTCTTTGTGAGTTGAGTGATTGGGGCGATGATTTTTGAGAATCCATTGATGAACTTTCTGTAGAAATTGGAGAAGCCTATGAAACTCTGTGTGGTTTTAACGGAAGAGGGGATGGGCCACTCCAATATGGCAGATACCTTCTTGGGATCCATTCTGATGTTTCCAGGGGTTAAGACATAACCAAGGAACTCTACAGACGTAGTCTCAAAAATACATTTTTCTAATTTGGCATATAGTCCGTGATCTTGGAGACGAGATAGAACGCGGGTCATGTGTTGACGATGTGTAGCCAGAGAAGGTGAATAAATCAAAATGTCATCAAGGTATACAATGACAAACGAATCCAACATATCCCGGAAAACGTCATTAAGGAAGTGTTGGAAGGTAGCAGGGGCATTGCAGAGCCCGAATGGCATGACTAGATACTCATAATGACCATATCGGGATCGGAAAGCTGTTCTCCACTCATGCCCCTCCTTAATCCGCACCAGATTGTAAGCACCCCGTAAATCTAGCTTGGTGTATATTTTAGCTTCTCTGAGGCGATCCATCAATTCGGGAATTAAAGGTAAAGGGTATTTATTTTTTATCGTGACTTTATTAATCTCTCTGTAATCCACACATGGGCGGAGACCACCGTCCTTTTTTCCAACAAAAAATATTCCAGCTCCAGCAGGTGAAGTAGAAGGTCTGATGAAGCCTTTCTTTAAATTGTCTTCAATGTAGGTTTTTAAAGTCTTTAATTCGGGTTCTGAGAGGGGATATATACGGCCAAATGGTATTGGTGCCCCAGGAAGTAGGTCTATTGGGCAATCATATGGACGATGGGGTGGTAGTTTATTGGCCTCTTGTTCACTGAATACTTTACTGAAAGCACGATATTGTGTTGGTATTTCAGTGTTCTCAGGAGATGGCATGTGAAGAAAAGAAGCTAAAGTCTGTGGAAAACATTGAGTTTTGCAAAAGGTAGAGGAAAAAGTGGTTAGTCCTGTAGACCAGTCAATAATGGGGTTGTGACGTTTAAGCCAAGGAAGTCCCAGAATCAAAGGAAACAAGGGAGAATGCACCAGACTAAAACTAAGTGATTCTTTATGTTTCTCTCCAATGTATACGGTGATGGGTACAGTCTCTGTGGTGACAGGTCCTGAATTGATGTCTCTGCCATCGACAAGTAGGATGGTAATGGGTTGTTTCTTTGGTCGTGTGGGTATACCCAATGTCTGGGCGGTTTTGATATCCATAAAGCAATCACTGGCACCGGAATCAATGATGGCATCTTGTGGTACCTTGTCATGTGTCCATTGTAGAGAGACAAGAAGAGATAGATGAGAAGTCATGCCACCCATGTGCAAAGAGTATTGTACCGAATGGGGATTACCTTTTGCAGCCAACCGAGGACAAAGACGAAATTGATGGTCGGAATTACCGCAATACAGACACAGATTCATCCTTCTTCTTCTGGACTTTTCTGTTTCAGTAAGTGGACCACGGGTTACCCCCAATTGCATGGGTTCCTCAGTGGTGGTAGTAGGCGTGGGTGTGTAATGTATAGGAAGGCGTGGTTTAGAGACTGAACGAAAAGGAAGGTTGGTTGAGGTAGTACGTTCCATCTGTCTCTCCCGGAGTCTCCGATCAACTTGTGTTACTAGAAGAATCAGATCATCCAGTGAGTCAGGAATACCAATCCGAGCCAACTCATCCTTGAGTGATTCAGAGAGACCTAAACGAAATTGGTCTCGCAAAGCTGGTTCGTTCCATTCTGTCTCCATCGCAACCCTCCGAAAGTCTGACACATAATCTTCAACAGGGCGACGTCCTTGCCTGAGAGATCTCATGGTAGTTTCAGCGGTAGATCTTTTATGAGGGTCATCGTATAGTATACCCATAGCATGACAAAATGCCTCCCAGGAATTAAGCACAGGACTGTCTTCATACAACAGATGGTGTGCCCAGGACATAGGTGCTCCTGTGAGTAGAGAAATAGCTGTACGCACTTTCACAAAGTCTGTAGCATAGGTTCTTGGTTTTAATACAAACAACAATTCGCAGGAAGTGATAAACGATTGGAACTGACTGCGGTCACCGGTAAAACAAGCAGGTAGTTTAACATGTGGTTCAGGGGCAGCAGCACCATCAAGAACAAGTCCTGGTTGAGATACTGGGTTTGGTTGGTGCAAAACCGGTGGTGGTACTGGGATGGGTTGTAAATTCTGCATTTGGGTTTGTAGGGCCATTTGGTTGTCTTGTACGGCCTGTACAGTAGTAGATAGCGTGGTAAGCTGTTGTGTCAAGGTATTAACAGCATCAACCATCCCTGCAAGCTCCATAATGGCTCCAGTGTATTGTCAAGATTGAGGTTTTCGGAGCATAGAGCAGGGGATGCTATCTCTTGCTGGTAACCCTTACCAGGTGGTCCACAAGTATATATAGGCAGAGCACCCTGGTAAGGATAGGAGCACGAGAGTGCCACAAAAGGATAATCCAAAAAGCGAAGTCAGGAAACAGTTCAATAGATCAGGGCAGGCAGCGGTCAAAGAGTAGTAATCCAAGCAGGGGTCAGGGTTCAGGCAAACAGGGTAATCCAGAAGGCAAGCCAAAGGTCAGGTAACGGGAAATCCAATAGATATACTGTAGCACAGCAACAAAGGGGAAACTGGAGACTGAAGTCCAAGGACAAACAGGA
The DNA here is from genome assembly GCA_036172795.1 of Pelodytes ibericus. Lineage (NCBI taxonomy): Eukaryota > Metazoa > Chordata > Amphibia > Anura > Pelodytidae > Pelodytes > Pelodytes ibericus. Next base: position 177,401,470 of record CM069861.1, read on the forward strand.
ACCAAAGCTCTGGAACACTGGAGCAATGAAGAAACAGTTTGAGGGGTTTTTATAGTGCTGTGGGTCTCCACTCCTCCCCTCAGTGGGACAAGCTCCTCACTTGATTGGATGTTAGAGGGGTGTGCTTTTCTAGCACATACCCCTCTATCTCTGTGCTTGGAGTTAATAGGAGTTTTGGCAGAGTTTACCTCCCTCCTACAGCTGGAAATAGGTTCCCCTTGATTGGGGTGAAGTCTGGAGGATGCATCCTGGGCTTGTAGAAACTCTAGGCCCAGGTTTCGGCCTACCGCGCTACCGCGATCGCGATCGCGGATAGGAGATTGTACTACAGGCCCCGGCTTCGGCCTACTCCGCGATCGTGGATTACTTAAGGGACTTGCTGGATGCCTGGAACTACTGGAACTGCAGGTAAGGGCCAGAGGGGCATGACAGGCTAAGTCCTCTGCCGGTCTGAGCTTCGGAAGTGAAAGTAACTTCACTTCCGTCGCTCTGAATATGCTACTTGACTACCCCTAGTGGTAGTTTAGTAGCATTGCAATGGGAAATATTTAAAATAAATATTTAATTAATTAAAAACAGGTTATTTAGCTATATTAGCTTATAGGGTTAAAATAAATATTTTTTAGCATAAGGGATAGGGTTAAAATTAAATTAAAGTTAAAAAATATTAAGGGATATAATAAGGATTAGAGTTGGGGTTAAATTTAGTGTTGGGGTTAAATTTTGGGTTCGGGTTGGGGTCAAAAGATCAATATAGGAAAAAAACAAAAAACACTATTTTTGGTTTTTTCCCCATAACTCGCAAAAAAATACTGAAAAATATGGAAACATGCATATTTTTGAACTCGGGAGAACATTAAGAAACTATTTAGACGGGGTCTTTTTTAATGATTTATTTGTGTAAATTATATTTTAGGTCAAAGTTAGAAAAAGTGTGTTTTTTAAAATTTTTCATCATATTTTATGATTTTTTTTGTAGTAAATTATAAGATATGATGAACATAATGGTATCTAATGAAAGCCCTTCTTATGACGATAAAAACAACATATAATTTGTGTGGGTACTGTATGTGAGAAAGAAAAAAATCACAGCTAAACACAAACACCCTAGAGATGTCAAAACAGTCATTGTCACCAAGGGAAAGTCAAGGTGAAAATGTCTTGTCACTAAGGGGTTAAATATAGTATTAGTACATAAATCAGCAAATATTTTTACTGTGCAATAACATAGTTGCCAACATTTTAAAAAAATTTCCAGGGACACTTTGCAGTTTATCTTCCAATTGACCACACCTCCTTTCAAAAGCTTCGCCCACTCAATATAATTAGTATACTGTAACTCCACCTACTTATCACAGTGTAGATTATATCACCAAGTTCCCAACAACATTACCATGCATCCTTGGTATACAACAGATACATTCACAGCACAACATATACATCAGGCAGGTGCATTTTATCACTTTTACATGAAATATAGTAAGGTGCAGATGTGCTTCAGTCAGATAGCTGTGTCTACACCATAAAACATACATTAGTACAAACCTACCACTTCTGCTAGGAGGCCATTCCATGTATCCACTCCCCTATCAGTCAAGCAATACTGCCTGGCCTTATCTTATATCTAGGATAGCCTTATACCTATCCCATGCATGCTTAAACTCCTTCACTGTATTAACCTCTACCACTTCTACTGGAGGACTATTCCATGTATCCACTACCCTCTCAGTAAAGTAATACTTTCATTAGTCCCTGGCCTTATCTTATATCTAGGATAGCCTTATACCTATGCCATGCACGCTTAAACTCCTTCACTTTATTATCCTCTACCACATATACTGGAAGACTATTCCATACATCCACTACCCTCTCAGTAAAGTAATACTTTCATTAGTCCCTGGCCTTATCTTATATCTAGGCTAGCCTTATACCTATCCCATGCATGCTTAAACTCCTTCACTGTATTAACCTCTACCACTTATACTGGAAGACTATTCCATGCATCCACTACCCTCTCAGTAAAGTAATACTTTCATTAGTTACTGGCCTTATCTTATATCTAGAATAACCTTATACCTATTGCATGCATGCTTAAACTCCTTCACTGTATTAACCTCTACCACTTATACTGGAAGACTATTCCATGCATCCACTACCCTCTCAGTAAAGTAATACTTTCATTAGTTACTGGCCTTATCTTATATCTAGAATAACCTTATACCTATCCCATGCATGCTTAAACTCCTCCACTGTATTAACCTTTACCACTTCTGCTGGAAGACTATTCCATGCATCCACTACCCTCTCTGTAAAGTAATACTTTCATTCATCCCTGGCCTTATCTTATATCTAGGATAGCCTTATTCATATACCATGCATGATTAAATTCCTTCATGTATTAACCCTTACCACCTCTACTGGAAGACTGTTCCATACATCCACTACCCTCTCAGTAAAGTAATACTTTCATTAGTCCCTGGCCTTATCTTATATCTAGGATAACCTTATACCTATCCCATTAATGCTTAAATTCCTCCTCTACCACTTATGCTGGAAGACTATTCCATGCACCCACCACCCTCTCAGCAAAGTAATATTATGTTTCTGACCACAAAAAAAACATTAAAATATTAAATATTTCCAGCCTTTTGAAAAGCTTGAGGTAGACCCCAAATATATGTATATAACTAGTTGCATTTATACTTATATGAACTTTTTAATATTGTATTCAACTATTTTTATATGTAATCAAAATGTTATTGAAAAATTGTTAATTTCTTATTTGTATCCCTTCCTCTGCACCCACACTGCACCTAAAGAACTTAACACAGCACCATACAGCACCCACAGCACTTTGCTCCCACACGTTTTGGCATGCCACAATGTCAATTTGCCCCCCAGAACATACCACAGTGTAACTTTGCCCCTGCAGAACACGCCACAGTGGCACTTTGCCTCATAGTACATGTTATTTTGCCCCACAGAAAATGCCACAGCATCACCATGGCCAGAGTCAATTTTCCCATTAATATGCCACTATTAGCCTGACCATTAATATGCCACTATTAGCCTGGCCATTAATATGACACAGCCTGATTGCCTAGTAAAATGCCACAGCCAGATCCCCCAGTAATATGCCACAGTTTAATTGCCCAGTAATATACCCAGCCTAATTGCCCAGTTATATGCCACAGTCTAATTGCCCAGTAATATGCCCAGCCTAATTGCCAGTAATATGCCACAGTTTAACTGCCCAGTAATATGCCACGGTTTAATTGCCCAGTAATATGCCCAGCCTAATTGCCCAGTAATATGCCCAGCCTAATTGCCCAGTAATATGCTACAGTTTAATTGCCCAGTAATATGCCACAGTTTAATTGCCCAGTAATATGCCCAGCCTGATGCCCCAGTAATATGCCCAACCTGATGCCCCAGTAATGTGCCACATTTTAATTGCCAGTAATATGCCACAGTCTAATAGCCCAGCAATATGTCACAGTTTAATTACCCAGTAATATGCCACAGTTTAATTGCCCAGTAATATGCCCAGCCTAATTGCCCATTAATATGCACAGCCTAATTGCCCATTAATATGCCCAGCCTAATGCCCCAGTAATATGCCCAGCCTGATGCCCTAGTAATATACCACAGTTTAATTGCCCAGTAATATGCCACAGTTTACTTGCCCAGTAATATGCCTAGCCTAATTGCCCAGTTATATGCCACAGTCTAATTGCCCAGTAATATGCCCAGCCTAATTGCCCAGTAATATGCCCAGCCTAATTGCCCAGTAATATGCCCAGCCTAATTGCCCAGTAATATGCTACAGTTTAATTGCCCAGTAATATGCCACAGTTTAATTGCACAGTAATATGCCCAGCCTAATTGCCCAGTAATATGCCCAGCCTGATGCCCCAGTAAAATGCCACAGTTTAATTGCCCAGTAATATGCCAGTGTAATTGCCCAGTAATATTCCAAGCCTGATGCCCCAGTAATATGCCATAGTTTAATTGGCCAGTAATATGCCACAGTTTAGTTGCCCAGTAATATGCCCAGCCTAATTGCCCAGTAATATGCCACAGTTTAATTGCCCAGTAATATTTCACAGTTTAATTGCCCAGTAATATGCCACAGTTTAATTGCCCAGTTATATGCCACCACTCTCCTTCTCCATTACTCACCTGCTCCATGCACCGGCAACAGGTTTGTTTGTTTTTATTAAAGTAAAAAAAAAAAAAAAAAGTCCCCCACGCAGTTCAGTCTGTGAGCTGAGCTCACATCAGCCTGTTACCAGCCCTGTCACGTGTTGTGCCTGCTTCCAGCAGACGCGTGTCGCAGGGTTTGCTACAGCAGGCTGATGTGAGCTCAGCTCACAGACTGAACCGCGCTTGTCACGTGACGTAGCATTCGCGCTAAAACAGTGCAATTGCCGGGATCAATCCCCGGGACGATCTTGGTTTTCACGTGACTGTCTCGGCAAATCCGGGACAGATGGCAACTATGCAATAATTGAACACCGTTAAATATATTTCTCAGGCTTTTTAAATATTAATTCTCTGTTTGATTTAGTTGTTAGAAGAAATAGTATGTCTCTTGGTATATTGATTTTTTTGTTTGTTTATAATGCATCCAGAATGCATAGTCTATTGCAATGTTTCTTTCAGGTAATACATTTTCAAATAAGCTGACATTAAAGTTATTTTACATTAACAACGTTATTGGGAACACCTCGAAGCCTTATATAAAGCACCTGACATTATTTCCCACTTCTTCCATTTGCTCCTTTAAAGTTTGAATATTATTAGAGTTGTGACTGATTTGGTTTTCATCATATTTTCCACAAGGGAGACAAATTTATTTTCTAATTTAGACATGCTAGCACACCAATCAGATATTTCATTTTTTATATCTGTCAAAATGTTTTTAAAGTCCTTTATAAATATGGATTTCATATCATCAAATAATTGCTCACATTTTTCTGTGAGTTGTTTCTCCATAGCCGAGATATAATCGCCTTCCTCTGTTACTTTAGGAGGATGTTTGCGGTTTGAGGTAGCCATGTTATATGGAGATACTGAGGAAGGAGGATGTTTGAGCTAGCCATGTTATATGGATATACTGAGGAAGGAGGATGTTTGCGGTTTGAGGTAGCCAGGTTATATGGATATACTGAGGAAGGAGGATGTTTGCGGTTTGTGGTAGCCATGTTATATGGATATACTGAGGAAGGAGGATGTTTGCGGTTTGAGGTAGCCATTTTATATGGATATACTGAGGAAGGAGGATGTTTGCGGTTTGAGGTAGCCATGTTATATGGATATACTGAGGATGAAGGATGTTTGCGGTTTGAGGTAGCCATGTTATATGGATATACTGAGGAAGGAGGATGTTTGCGGTTTGAGGTAGCCATGTTATATGGATATACTGAGGAAGGAGGATGTTTGCGGTTTGAGGTAGCCATATTATATGGATATAATGAGGAAGGAGGATGTTTGCGGTTTGAGGTAGCCATGTTATATGGAGATACTGAGGAAGGAGGATGTTTGCGGTTTGTGGTAGCCATGTTATATGGATTTCTTTCTCACTGGAATTTTGTAATAATGTTCCATTAAATGTACATTTTCTTCATCAAATCTTTATCCTAAGATGATTACGAATGAAGCAGACCTGACTTCAGGGCTGGTCTTAGGTGTTCAGGCGCCCTGTGCTGGCCACCTATGTGGCGGGCACCCAGTTATAGTCCAGAGCTAACACCTGGCATACCACCTGCTGTTAACTACAGTTCCTCTGAGGCTCAACCAGACATACTGCTTCCATGATACTGGCTGAACCTCATGGGAAGGGCAGTCAAAGGTAGATAAAGATGCATGTTAGCTGTGAACTACAATTCCCATGATGCTAAGCCAGGTGTCCACCATGATTAGGCATCGTGGTAGTTGTAGTCCAGAACTAACACCTTTCTTACCATCTCCTGTTAACTACAGTCCCCATGAGGCAATATGATCTTTCATACAGATTGAGGTAGAGGAGCCCTAGCAAAGAGCAGCAATCCTCACCGGCTCCTCCAACAGAATTCACACAGTGTCACACACACTCAAAGTCACATGCACCTACAATCACACTCACACAAACCAGTATCAGAAAAAAATATTTTACTAGGTGCCCCCCTCCCTGCTGTTTTAATTCTCATTTATGGGAGGGAAGCTCTTATTCCACCATGTGTTTGTGATGCAGTCCCATTCCATTTTCACTCTGTGTCAGGCTTAGGGTTGCCACCTTTTCTTCAAAAAAATACCGGCCTTGGTATTGTCTCCATAGACTTAACATTGGCATGATGCCGATTTTTTACCGGCCTGCGTATAATATAATAATATGAGATCAGTGAAGCAGTTAGAAGCCAACAGGAAAGAGATTCAGAGAACTGAAGAAGACCTTTATCTGTGGCACAAAATGTATGATATCTTACTTTTTCGTTTCAGTCTCTATGAGAAATGTGTGTGGGCAAGTGTATGCGTTTCGTTGGACCCTGTCTTCTGGTATTATCTATACTTTCTATTATTGTGAACATATTGCTGCTGTATCCCAGCTTCGACAGGTCCTATCTGCAAAAGAACCACATCCACACTTATCTATATGCTGGAATTTGGGCAGGGGGCATTATGGTGAGTCAAGATATTGTCAGGTCTACAAGGTCACAGAGATATCAAGATTGTAATATATTTACTTCTGCCAAAACCTACAGGTCTACTTTTAGCCCAATAAGGTGAAGGCTGTTTTTAGACTTCTGTAGTTTTTGTGTTCAGCTGTAATTTAATTTCTCCTTTAATGTACCCACACATATTATATACTGTTTGTAACCTACAAAAAAAGCATCTCTTTTAAATATTGAGCACTATTTTTGTATCATCTTGTTACTTGCACCCAAATTGCACCGACATGACTTGCATTCAAATAATATAAAACAAATATTAAAATAAAGTGCCTGAATTTTGTCTGCCTAGGGGAGCACAAAACCAAGATACACCACTGCCCCATACCCACGTTGCACACCCATGACATGACCCATAACCCATGTTGCACACCAAGGACATGCCCTATCACCCCCTTTACATGCTCCCATCACCCTACTACAAACACATTACATGCCTCCATCACAGGGCCGCTTTAAGACCCTAGTGGGCCCTGAGCAAAGTCTTTAGCAGTGGACCCCCCTCCACCCAATTTTTCTAAAGTCACATTGTAAAAAACTGTATGTAAATGTTAACTTTTTAATATTATATGCAACTATTTTCATATCACATTCAACTATTTGTATATCTAATACAAATGTTATTGAAAAGTTGCATTTCTTGTTTTTATTCCCTTTTTCTGCACCCACATTGCACTCAGAGGACTTCACACAGCACCATACAGTACCCACAGCACTTGCAATGCACCTATATTGCACACACAACACTTAACTCCCCACAATTTGGAATGCTACAGTGTCACTTTGTCCCACAGGACTGCCCCTGCAGAACAAGCCACCATGTCACTTTTCCCCATAGTACATGTGATTTTGCCCCACAGAACATGCCACAGCATCATTTTGCCACTAAAATGGCAATTAATTGCCATTAAAATAAGCCACTGTCAGGTAACAATTAACATGCCACAGTCACTTTGTCATTAACATATGCAAGTCAGTTTAAATATTAAATATGCCCCAGCTTGCCCATTAATATGCCAGTGTTGTTTTGCCATAATATGGCAAAGCCATTTTGCCATTAATATGCCAGTATTATTGTGCCATTAATACACCACAGCCAATTTGCCCATTAGTGTGTCAGTATTATTTTATCATATGCCAGTATTACTTTTGCCATTAATATGCCAGTATTACTTTTGCTATTAACATGCCAGTATTACTTTTGCCATTAATATGCCACAGCCAATTTGCACATTAATATGCGCATATTATTTTTCCATTAATATACCCGTAATATTTTGCCATTTACTATGCCACAGCCAATTTGCCCGATAATAGGCCAGTATTATTTTGCCATTAATAAGCCCCAGCCAATTTGCCCAATAATATGCCAGTATTATTTTGTCATTTAATATGCCTCAGCCAATTTGCCCAATAATATGCCAGTATTATTTTGCCATTAATATGCCCCAGCCAATTTGCCCAATAATATGCCAGTATTTGCCAATAATATTCCCCAGCCAATGTGACCAATAATATGCCAGTATTTGCCATTAATATTCCCCAGCCAATTTTCCCAATAATATACTAGTATTATTTGCCATTAATAAGCCCCTTATTGCCCAGTACATGTCCCTATTCCCCAGAAAACAAAGAAAAAAACGCATGCACTCCAAGAAGATGTGGTGAAAAATAGAAAAATGTATTAAATATAACATACACGTAGACACTTAAAACAGAGGACCCGGTGAGAGCGATCCGCCTGACGCGTTTCGCGTGATGACACGCTTATTCATAGGCACTATTCCCCAGCACTTACCTTTGTCCCTGGTGGCTAATGGCAGGCAGCATGGTGTTGTCCATGCTGCCACTTCGGCTCTCCGGCGGTTGTGCAGAGAGGTCACGTGACCCAGCGTTTGTCTGACGTCACACTGCATGGGGAGCGGAATAGGCAGCACGGAGGTTTCTCTGGCAGGCAGAGTGATGGTGAGAGGGGAACTTCAAATCACCCCAGCCACCGTCTCTGCCGGCAAGCAAGTTTTTTTTTTAAAGGGGCGGCTTTTTTTTTCTTTTGCGTTTTGTGCCGCCCCTTTGCCTTGTGTTAAATACTGCGCTGGCAGTAATGTATAAACTTTGTATAACATGGCAAAATCAGCAGTAATGTATAAACTTTGTATGCCATAGCAAAATCAGCAGTAATGTATAAACTTTGTATAACATGGCAAAATCAGCAGTAATGTATAAAATTGGTAACATTTGAAGTTTTTTCCCACGGACACTTTGCAACTCAGCTACCAATTACTTGAAAACTGACCACACCTACTGTCAAAAGCTTCACCCACTCTGCATAATTAGCGTAATTTAACTCCACCTACTTGTTACAGTGTAGATTATATCTAGGATAGCCTTATGCTTATCCCACGCATGCTGAACCTCTACCACTTCTGCTGGAAGGCTATTCCGTGCATCCACTATGATCTCAGTAACTTAATACTTTCTTTAGTGCCTGGCCTTAACTAATATCTAGGATAGCTTTATGCCTATCCCAAGCATACTTAAACTCCTTCACTGTATTAACCTCTACCACTTCTGCTGGAAGGCTATTCCATGCATCCACGACCCTCTCAGAAAGTAATACTTCATTACTCCTTGGCCTCATCTTATATCTAGAATAACCTTATGCTCATACCATGCATGTTTAAACTCCTCCACTGTATTAACCTCTACCACTTCTGCTGGAAGTGCATCCACTACCCTTTCAGTAAAGTAATATTTTCATTAATCCCTGGCCTCATCTTATATCTAGAATAGCCTTTTGCTTATCCCATGCATGCATAAACTCCTTCATGTATTAACATGTACCATTTCTTCAGGAAGACTATTCTATTCATCCACCACCCTCTGAGCAGGCCTGCCTTCAGGGGGTGACGGGCGATACTGGCGTAACATGCCCGGCAGGCTTGGGTCACGCCAAGTAAAAAAAAAAATAAAAAAAATTATCTGTTAAAAACCGGTTTAAACAAACTTTTTTTTAAAAACAAACTTTATTGAAGCCACGCGGCTGGAGGGGAGCACACAACGCTTCCCTCACAGCCACGGACCTGCAAGGAGGTAAGTACTGGGAAAGGAGGGAGGAGGGTGGTAGATAACGAACACACTGAGGGGCAAAATCCTGGTATATGGAGTGTTTAAATCCTGGCATATTAATTGGCATAATCCTGGTATATTGGCATTATCCTGGCATATTGAGAGGCATAATCCTGGCATATTGAGAGGCATAATCATGGCATATTGGCATTATCCTGGCATTTTAATTGGCATTATCCTGGAATATTGAATGGCATAATCCTGGCATATTAAATGGCATAATCCTGGCATATTAATTGGCTAAATCCTGGCATATTAATTGGCTAAATCCTGGCATATTGAGTAGTATAATCCTGCCATATTGAGGGGAAAAATCCTGGCATATCAATTGGCATGATCCTGGCATATTAAATGCATAACCCTGGCATATTGAGGGGCAAAATCCTGGCATATAAATTGGCTAAAACCTGGCATATTAATTGGCATAATCCTGGCATATTAATTGGCATAATCCTGGCATATTAAATGGCATAATCCTGGAATATTGAGGGGCAAAATCCTGGCATTTAAATGGCAAAACCCTGGCATATTGAGGGGCAAAATCCTGGCATACTAAATGGCAAAATACTGGCATATTGCGGGGCAAATACTGGCATATCAATGCAAAGACAGTGTCACTTTCTCCCATAGTACATGTTATTTTGCCCCACAGAACATGCCACAGCATCACTTTGTCCACAGCAAATTTGCCCATTAATATGTCACTATTAGCCTGCCCATAATATGCCACTATTAGCCTGCCCATTAATATGCCACAGCCAGATTGCCAATATGCCACAGCCAATGTTCTGATTATTATGCCATTAACCTGCCCAATAATATGCCATGGCCAGATTGCCAGTTAAAATGCCACAGTCAATTTCCCATTAACATGCCACTATTAGCCTACCCATTAATATGCCACTGCCAATTTGCCCATTATTATGCCACAGCCAACTTGCCAATTAATATACCACCACCCTTCTCTCCCTTTCCCCAGTACTCACCTGACCGTGTTTTAATTTGCCATTAACATGCCAGTATTATTTTGCACATTAATATTTCAGTGTTATTTTGCCATTACCACCCCAGTATTATTTTGCACATTAATAGGTCAGTGTTACAATAAAAACAATAAAATACACTACGCCTTTACGCAGTGGCGTCCCAAGGGGGGTGCGGGGGGTGCGGACCACACCGGGTGACACCTCCAGCGTGAGAGACACCCGAGCTGTCTGCATCCCCCTGCACCGCGCTGCTTAATAATTTTTTTCTGGCAGCCGCATCTGCTGGATACGGCTGCCGGAAAATAGAAAAAAAAATCACTGTGACCGGATGTGACGTTACATCACATCTGGTGACTGTGTTTCCCTCCTCAGATGTCCGGCCGGGGACACGTAGCAGCAGCAGCCAAGTGGTAAGCCATGGGGAAGGGGGGGAGGAGGAAGGAAGAAAACGAGCACTGGAATGGCACATTATTACTGGGCTCTGCATGGCACAATATTATTGGGCTCTGACTGGCACAATATTACTGGGCTCTGACTAGCACAATATTACTGGCTCTGACTGGCACAATATTACTGGGCTCTGACTGGCACAATATTCCTGGTATCTGAATGGCACAATATTACTGGGCTCTGAATGGCACAATATTACTGGTATCTGACTGGCACAATATTCTTGGTATCTGACTGGCACAATATTAATGAGCTCTGCATGGCACAATATTCCTGGTATCTGACTCGCATAATATTACTGGGCTCTGTATGGCACAATATTCCTGGTATCTGACTGGCACAATATTACTGGGCTCTGCATGGCACAATATTCCTGGTATCTGACTGGCACAATATTACTGGGCTCTGCATGGCATAATATTACTGGTATCTGACTGGAACAATATTACTGGGCTCTGCATGGCATAATATTACTGGCATCTGACTGGCACAATCTTACTGGCCCCTGAATGGCACAATATTCCTGGTATCTGACTGGCACAATATTACTGGGCTCTGCATGGCATAATATTACTGGTATCTGACTGGAACAATATTACTGGGCTCTGCATGGCATAATATTACTGGCATCTGACTGGCACAATCTTACTGGGCTGTGAATGGCACAATATTCCTGGTATCTGACTGGCACAATATTACTGGGCTCTGCATGGCACAATATTCCTGGTATCTGACTGGCACAATATTACTGGGCTCTGCCTGGCACAATATTCCTGGTATCTGACTGGCACAATATTACAGGCATCTGACTGGCACAATATTCCTGGTATCTGACTGGCACAATATTACTGGGCTCTGAATGGCATAATATTACTGGGCTCTGAATGGCACAATATTACTGGTATCTGAATGGCACAATATTACTGGTATCTGACTGTCACAATATTACAGGCATCTGACTGGCACAATATTACAGGCATCTGACTGGCACAATATTCCTGGTATCTGACTGGAACAGTATTACTGGGCTCAGAATGACACAATATTCCTGGTATCTGACTGGCACAATATTACTAGGCTCTGAATGGCATAATATTACTGGGCTCTGAATGGCACAATATTACTGGGCTCTGTATGGCACAATAATACTGGGCTCTGACTGGCACAATATTACTGGTATCTGAATGGCACAATATTACTGGGCTCTGAATGGCATACTATTACTGCTATCTGAATGGCACAATATTACTGGTATCAGAATGGCACAATATTCCTGGGCTCTGAATGGCACAATATTACTGGCATCTGAATGGCACCATAATTATGGCACCTGAATGGCACAATATTAATGGTACTTGAATGGCACAATATTCCTGTTATCTGACTGGCACAATATTACTGGGCTCTGCATGGCACAATATTCCTGGTATCTGACTGGCACAATATTACTGGGCTCTGCTTGGCACAATATTTCTGGTATCTGACTGGCACAATATTACAGGCATCTGACTGGCACAATATTACAGGCATCTGACTGGCACAATATTCCTGGTATCTGACTGGCACAATATTACTGGGCTCTGAATGGCATAATATTACTGGGCTCTGAATGGCACAATATTACTGGTATCTGAATGGCACAATATTACTGGTAGCTGACTGGCACAATATTACAGGCATCTGACTGGCACAATATTACTGGCATCTGACTTGCACAATATTACTGGTATCTGACTGGCACAATATTACTGGGCTCTGCATGGCACAATATTCCTGCTATCTGACTGTCACAATATTACGGGCATCTGACTGGCACAATATTACAGGCATCTGACTGGCACAATATTCCTGGTATCTGACTGGAACAGTATTACTGGGCTCAGAATGTCACAATATTCCTGGTATCTGACTGGCACAATATTACTGGGCTCTAAATGGCATAATATTACTGGGCTCTGAATGGCACAATATTACTGGGCTCTGTATTGCACAATAATACTGGGCTCTGACTGGCACAATATTACTGGTATCTGAATGGCACAATATTACTGGGCTCTGAATGGCATACTATTACTGCTATCTGAATGGCACAATATTACTGGTATCAGAATGGCACAATATTCCTGGGCTCTGAATGGCACAATATTACTGGCATCTGAATGGCACCATAATTATGGCATCTGAATGGCACAATATTAATGGTATTTGAATGGCACAATATTCCTGTTATCTGAATGGCACAATATTTCTGGTATCTGAAAGGCACAATATTACTGGTATTTGAATGGCACAATATTTCTGGTATCTGAATGGCACAATATTTCTGGTATCTGAATGGCACAATATTACTGGGCTCTGAATGGCACAATATTACTGGTATCTGAATGGCACAATATTACTGGTAGCTGACTGGCACAATATTACAGGCATCTGACTGGCACAATATTACTGGCATCTGACTTGCACAATATTACTGGTATCTGACTGGCACAATATTACTGGGCTCTGCATGGCACAATATTCCTGCTATCTGACTGTCACAATATTACGGGCATCTGACTGGCACAATATTACAGGCATCTGACTGGCACAATATTCCTGGTATCTGACTGGAACAGTATTACTGGGCTCAGAATGTCACAATATTCCTGGTATCTGACTGGCACAATATTACTGGGCTCTAAATGGCATAATATTACTGGGCTCTGAATGGCACAATATTACTGGGCTCTGTATTGCACAATAATACTGGGCTCTGACTGGCACAATATTACTGGTATCTGAATGGCACAATATTACTGGGCTCTGAATGGCATACTATTACTGCTATCTGAATGGCACCATATTACTGGTATCAGAATGGCACAATATTCCTGGGCTCTGAATGGCACAATATTACTGGCATCTGAATGGCACCATAATTATGGCATCTGAATGGCACAATATTAATGGTATTTGAATGGCACAATATTCCTGTTATCTGAATGGCACAATATTTCTGGTATCTGAAAGGCACAATATTACTGGTATTTGAATGGCACAATATTTCTGGTATCTGAATGGCACAATATTTCTGGTATCTGAATGGCACAATATTACTGGGCTCTGCATGGCACAATATTACTGTTATCTGACTGGCACAATATTACTGGGCTCTGCATGGCATAATATTACTGGTATCTGACTGGAACAATATTACTGGGCTCTGCATGGCATAATATTACTGGCATCTGACTGGCACAATCTTACTGGGCTCTGAATGGCACAATATTCCTGGTATCTGACTGGCACAATATTACTGGGCTCTGCATGGCACAATATTCCTGGTATCTGACTGGCACAATATTACTGGGCTCTGCATGGCACAATATTCCTGGTATCTGACTGGCACAATATTACAGGCATCTGACTGGCACAATATTCCTGGTATCTGACTGGCACAATATTACTGGGCTCTGAATGGCATAATATTACTGGGCTCTGAATGACACAATATTACTGGTGTCTGAATGGCACAATATTCCTGTTATCTGACTGGCACAATATTACTGGGCTCTGCATGGCATAATATTACTGGTATCTGACTGGAACAATATTACTGGGCTCTGCATGGCATAATATTACTGGCATCTGACTGGCACAATCTTACTGGGCTCTGAATGGCACAATATTCCTGGTATCTGACTGGCACAATATTACTGGGCTCTGCATGGCACAATATTCCTGGTATCTGACTGGCACAATATTACTGGGCTCTGCATGGCACAATATTCCTGGTATCTGACTGGCACAATATTACAGGCATCTGACTGGCACAATATTCCTGGTATCTGACTGGCACAATATTACTGGGCTCTGAATGGCATAATATTACTGGGCTCTGAATGACACAATATTACTGGTGTCTGAATGGCACAATATTCCTGGTATCTGACTGGCACAATATTACAGGCATCTGACTGGCACAATATTACAGGCATCTGACTGGCACAATATTACTGGCATCTGACTGGCACAATATTCCTGGTATCTGACTGGCACAATATTCCTGGTATCTGACTGTCACAATATTACAGGCATCTGACTGGCACAATATTACAGGCATCTGACTGGCACAATATTCCTGGTATCTGACTGGCACAGTATTACTGGGCTCAGAATGGCACAATATTCCTGGTATCTGACTGGCACAATATTACTGGGCTCTTAATGGCATAATATTACTGGGCTCTGAATGGCACAATATTCCTGGTATCTGACTGGCACAATATTACTGGGCTCTGCCTGGCACAATATTCCTGGTATCTGACTGGCACAATATTATAGGCATCTGACTGGCACAATATTCCTGGTATCTGACTGGCACAATATTACTGGGCTCTGAATGGCATAATATTACTGGGCTCTGAATGGCACAATATTACTGGGCTCTGTATGGCACAATAATACTGGGCTCTGACTGGCACAATATTACTGGTATCTGAATGGCACAATATTACTGGGCTCTGAATGGCATACTATTACTGCTATCTGAATGGCACAATATTACTGGTATCAGAATGGCACAATATTCCTGGGCTCTGAATGGCACAATATTACTGGCATCTGAATGGCACCATAATTATGGCACCTGAATGGCACAATATTAATGGTACTTGAATGGCACAATATTCCTGTTATCTGACTGGCACAATATTACTGGGCTCTGCATGGCACAATATTCCTGGTATCTGACTGGCACAATATTACTGGGCTCTGCTTGGCACAATATTCCTGGTATCTGACTGGCACAATATTACAGGCATCTGACTGGCACAATATTACAGGCATCTGACTGGCACAATATTCCTGGTATCTGACTGGCACAATATTACTGGGCTCTGAATGGCATAATATTACTGGGCTCTGAATGGCACAATATTACTGGTATCTGAATGGCACAATATTACTGGTAGCTGACTGGCACAATATTACAGGCATCTGACTGGCACAATATTACTGGCATCTGACTTGCACAATATTACTGGTATCTGACTGGCACAATATTACTGGGCTCTGCATGGCACAATATTCCTGCTATCTGACTGTCACAATATTACAGGCATCTGACTGGCACAATATTCCTGGTATCTGACTGGAACAGTATTACTGGGCTCAGAATGTCACAATATTCCTGGTATCTGACTGGCACAATATTACTGGGCTCTGAATGGCATAATATTACTGGGCTCTGAATGGCACAATATTACTGGGCTCTGTATTGCACAATAATACTGGGCTCTGACTGGCACAATATTACTGGTATCTGAATGGCACAATATTACTGGGCTCTGAATGGCATACTATTACTGCTATCTGAATGGCACAATATTACTGGTATCAGAATGGCACAATATTCCTGGGCTCTGAATGGCACAATATTACTGGCATCTGAATGGCACCATAATTATGGCATCTGAATGGCACCATAATTATGGCATCTGAATGGCACAATATTAATGGTATTTGAATGGCACAATATTCCTGTTATCTGAATGGCACAATATTTCTGGTATCTGAAAGGCACAATATTACTGGTATTTGAATGGCACAATAATTCTGGTATCTGAATGGCACAATATTTCTGGTATCTGAATGGCACAATATTACTGGGCTCTGCATGGCACAATACTCCTGTTATCTGACTGGCACAATATTACTGGGCTCTGCATGGCATAATATTACTGGTATCTGACTGGAACAATATTACTGGGCTCTGCATGGCATAATATTACTGGCATCTGACTGGCACAATCTTACTGGGCTCTGAATGGCACAATATTCCTGCTATCTGACTGGCACAATATTACTGGGCTCTGCATGGCACAATATTCCTGGTATCTGACTGGCACAATATTACTGGGCTCTGCATGGCACAATATTCCTGGTATCTGACTGGCACAATATTACAGGCATCTGACTGGCACAATATTCCTGGTATCTGACTGGCACAATATTACTGGGCTCTGAATGGCATAATATTACTGGGCTCTGAATGACACAATATTACTGGTATCTGAATGGCACAATATTCCTGGTATCTGACTGGCACAATATTACAGGCATCTGACTGGCACAATATTACTGGCATCTGACTGGCACAATATTCCTGGTATCTGACTGGCACAATATTCCTGGTATCTGACTGTCACAATATTACAGGCATCTGACTGGCACAATATTACAGGCATCTGACTGGCACAATATTCCTGATATCTGACTGGCACAGTATTACTGGGCTCAGAATGGCACAATATTCCTGGTATCTGACTGGCACAATATTACTGGGCTCTGAATGGCATAATATTACTGGGCTCTGAATGGCACAATATTACTGGGCTCTGTATGGCACAATATTACTGGGCTCTGACCGGCACAATATTACTGATATCTGAATGGCACAATATTACAGGGCTCTGTATGGCATAATATTACTGCTATCTGAATGGCACAATATTACTGGTATCAGAATGGCACAATATTCCTGGGCTCTGAATAGCACAATATTACTGGCATCTGAATGGCACCATAATTATGGCATCTGAATGGCACAATATTAATGGTATTTGAATGGCACAATATTCCTGTTATCTGAATGGCACAATATTCCTGGTATCTGAAAGGCACAATATTACTGGTATTTGAATGGCACAATATTTCTGGTATCTGAATGGCACAATATTCCTGGTATCTGAATCGCACAATATTACTGGCAGATGAATTGCACAATAATACTGGCATATGAATGGCACAATGGTATTGGCATCTGGCACAATGATACTGGCATATAATTGGGCAAATTGGCTGTTATAAAGAGAGAGAGATGTCTGTATGTATTATTTTAGAATTGTACAGTTGTCACCTCGTGGGGCTCCTGTGTGTTGCATAATTAATGGCGGTTCCATGTGTGCATAATTATGGGACGCTTGTGTGTGGCATATTTATTGGGCCCCATGTGTGGCATAATTAATGGACTTTTTTATGTGGCATAATTAAGGGACTATTTTGTGTGACATAATTATGGGGCACCTGTGTGTGTGTGGCATAATTATGGGGCACCTGTGTGTGCGGCATAAATATGGGCACCTGTGTGTGTGGCATAATTAATTGGGCAGAGGTGAGGCATAAATAGTTGGGCTATATATACTGGTATCTGACTGGCACAATATTAAAGGCATCTGACTGACACAATATTCCTGGTATCTGACTGGCACAGTATTACTGGGCTCGGAATGGCACAATATTCCTGGTATCTGACTGGCACAATATTCCTGGTATCTGACTGGCACAATATTACTGGGCTCTGAATGGCATAATATTACTGGGCTCTGAATGGCACAATATTACTGGTATCTGAATGACACAATATTCCTGGTATCTGACTGGCACAATATTACTGGGCTCTGTATGGCACAATATTACTGGGCTCTAAATGGCACAATATTACTGGTATCTGAATGGCACAATATTACTGGGCTCTGAATGGCATACTATTACTGGTATCTGAATGGCACAATATTACTGGTATCTGAATGGCACAATATTCCTGGGCTCTGAATGGCACACTATTACTGGCATCTGAATGGCACAATAATTATGGCATCGGAATGGCACAATATTAATGGTATTTTGAATGGCACAATATTACTGGCATCGGAATGGCACAATATTAATGGTATTTTGAATGGCACAATATTAATGGTATTTGAATGGCACAATATTTCTGGTATTTGAATGGCACAATATTACTGGTATCTGAATTGTAAAATATTACTGGCAGATGAATGGCACAATAATACTGGCATATGAATGGCACAATGGTATTGGCATCTGGCACAATAATACTGGCATATTAATGGGCAAATTGGCTGTGGCTTATTAATGACACAATGATACTGGCATATAATTGGGCAAATTGGCTGTTATAAAGAGAGAGAGATGTCTGTATGTATTGTTTTAGAATTGTACAATTGTCACCTCGTGGGGCTTCTGTGTGTTGCATAGTTAATGGCGGTTCCATGTATGCATAATTATGGGGCGCTTGTGTGTGGCATATTTATTGGGCCCCATGTGTGGCATAATTAGTGGACTCTTTTATATGGCATAATTAAGGGACTCTTTTATATGGCATAATTAAGGGACTCTTTTGTGTGGCATAATTATGGGGCACCTGTGTGTAAGGCATAATTATGGTCACCTGTGTGTGTGGCATAATTAATTGGGCAGAGGTGAGGCATAAATAGTGGGGCTCTGGTGTGCCATAATTTATGGGGCTCTGGTGTGGCATAATTTATGGGGCTCTGGTGTGGCATGTTTTATGGGGCTCCTGTGTGTGGCATAGTTATGGGGCTCCTGTGCGTGGCATAGTTAATAGGCCATCTAACTGGCATTACTAAGGAATCTGTTTGGCATTGTTTTGGAAGAAATCCAGGGGGGTGACACCATGAGTTTCCGCACCGGGTGACACCAACCCTAGTGACGCCCCTGCCTTTATGTGATGGAAGAAGCAGCACCGAAACAAAATAGTGCTCCACTTCTAGTAAAGAATAGACAACAATACAACAAGTGAATAAGTGCGCTACTCCCAACACTCCACATACTTTAATTACCCTTTATATGAGGTACAATCTCCTCCAAGTAATATACATAATAGGGAAGACATAAAAGTCACAGATAGTGTAGTATATCATGATAAGTGGACCATTGGATCTACAACCAATAGGATAAATCTACTCATAATTCCTTGAGCAATAGCTGCTCAGTTTCAAATAGCATCCAGGAGTCCCATTGGGATATAGCAGGTGGGGAAATTATTCAATAGACATCCACTCTAATGCAGATTAAAGAACAAGGGGAAAAGGAACCAGGCTTGAGTAAAACACATTTAATACACCACACGAAAAGAGTAAAAACAGCAATATTCCATGTAGATAAGAATTGAAAAGCCTCATGAAGGTTGTGTGAGGAGGACTTTTTCTGCAGACACAGTGCACTTTAGGAGACTTTTGTTGCAAGGATCTACTATTGCTGTTTTTAATGTAAGGTTTTTACTATTTTTCTTACTTTTATGTGCGGAGGGTTGGGAGTAGCGTTCTTATTCACCTGGTGTATTGTATTGTATTATAAATTTTGATTATTCATTTAGGGAAAAATATAAATATAAATAGTTTTACTAGTAAATATTAATTGACATGGAAACTATTTTTTTATTTAAAAAAAACAATGATTGAAAACATTTATTTATGGTTTTTATTCCCTTTTGTTTTACAATCTGCCCCTCTGACTTTCCATTCTGCCCCCAGATTTGCCAATCTGCCCCACAGACTTGCCAGTGCATCCCCCAAATTGCCAATCTGCAACCTCTGACTTTCCATTCTGCCCCCAGATTTGCCAATATACCCCACAGATAGAGTTGAGCGGACACCTGCATGTTCGGGTTCGGCCGAACTTCGGAAAAAAGGCCGGGTTCGAACTTGAACTTGACCCCGAACCCCATTGAAGTCAATGGGGACACGAACCTTTGGCCACTAAAATGCCTCTAAAAAAGTCCTGGAAAGGGCTAGAGGGCTGCAAAAGGAAGTAAAATGGGGGTAAGAGTAGGACAAGTGCCCTGCAAACAATTATGGATAGGGAAATAACTTCAAATAACATAAAATACATACAAATTAAAAATACAGCTGAGCCATAAAATAGCACTAGATGGAATCTTTGATTTTAGTTTTGGAAGAACATAAATCTAAATCTAAAGCATGGCTGCCAGGAGGATCAACAAAATTATCCATTTGAGAGGGTTGGAGTGCAGGGTATTCTCTTTCAGTTTATACTAAGTGACCAATAGGTTGAGGAGGCGGTGACCGTGGCGGTGTAGGTGGAAGCGGCGCTGGAGGAGGAGGAGGTAGCCAGAATTTTTCGAAGTGCGCTGTAAGCACAGTATTGGACTGTTCTTTTTGACTCTCAGATATGAAGTGCACCGCCAGACGCAAATGTACTATTTACCACCCAAAACTATTAGAATTTTTCAAAGTGCGCTGTAAGCACAGTATTTGACGGTTCTATTTGACTCTCAGATATGAAGTGCACCGCAAGACGCAAATGTACTATTTACCACCCAAAACTATTAGAATTTTTCAAAGTGCGCTGTAACCGAAATAGAGTCCCCATTCATACGAATAGGTCAATTGACTAATTCGTATGAATGGGGACTATATTTTGGTTTATAGAATAGCAATAGCATTACATGTAATCCATAAACCGAAAGTCTATAAACCGAATGTCTTTCGGATAATAGACTTTCGGTTTATGGAATACATGTAATGCTATTGGCTTTCTATAAACCGAAATAGAGTCCCCATTCATAAGAATAGGGACTCTATTTCGGTTTATAGAAAGCCCATAGCATTACATACAATGTAATCGCCGAACCCCAAACTCCAACCCGAATATACAGTGAAATGTCCGTGTTCGGGTCCGGCGTCCAAAAACCGTAATGTTCGGTACGAACCCGAACAGTGCGGTTCGGGTTCGCTCAACACTACACACAGACTTGCTAGTGCATCCCCAAAATTGCCAATCTGCCCTTTAGACCTGTCATTCTGCCCCTCAGACATGTCAGTGCACTCCCAGACTTGCCATTCTGCACCCATACTTGCCAATACATTCCCACATTGCACACCCAAGACATACCCCATCACCCACATTGCACACCCACAATTTACCCCAGCACATGCCCCATCATCCAGATTGCACATCTAAGATTTCCCCCAAGATATAACCCATCACCCACAATGCACACCTATGACTTACCCCAGGACATGCCCCATCACCCACATTGCACACCTAGGACTTTCCCCAGTGCCCCTGGACATGCCCCAATACCAGCAATGCAAACTCAGGTCCCACCCCAACACACCACGATATGCCCCATCACCCACACTGCACACCCAGGACTTACCACAGTACATGCCCTATCACCCACCTTGCACACCCAGTTCTTACCCCAGCACTCCAGTACATGCCCCATATAACTTCCATTCCTCCTCTTTTCCCTCTAACGCTTTCTCTTATGTTTAGGTTCTCCTTATTGGGATTCATACAACAATTGCTGGTTATAAAATTGAATATTTGTCTCACTGTGCACCTCGTAATGTATGCTGTGGATCTTATTATAAAGTAAGTGGTAGTTGTAGTCTTATCTTGGATTTTAAATTCATATACACATTTGATTATATGCAAATACAAGTATTATTTTAATTTAACAAAAATACTAGATATGCATGAGTACCTGGGGCAGACATGATTTTTTTTTAACAAGCATTTACTATAAAGAAACTATCTTTTAACCATTATTCCTTTTCTCGCCAGATACTACTTTGCTTTGGTCTCTCCATTTTGGGAATCACTGGAGCCATTTTTAGTCTGTGTTTCGTCATTGATGCAGTGG
Organism: Pelodytes ibericus; assembly: GCA_036172795.1. Taxonomy (NCBI): domain Eukaryota; kingdom Metazoa; phylum Chordata; class Amphibia; order Anura; family Pelodytidae; genus Pelodytes; species Pelodytes ibericus. The sequence continues at coordinate 177,424,221 of CM069861.1, forward strand.
TCAAAGGCCCATACTGCTTATATAAAATAAACGATGCTGACAAACCTTCGTGGGGATATCCTTTTCAAAACATTGACCAATGCTCCATCCAAAACAGGTTAGGCTCAGATACTGCCTACTAATCATAATAATGACAGCTGAATGTAAATACTTCTTCAAGCCTATTGGAATTGATGCAATTTTAAATACTTTGAAATTCTGGCTGTGTATGAAAAAATAAATAAAAAGGTATCCTATTAGTTAATGTCATGATGAGCCTAATCGAAGTTGGGGTTCTGGGAGAAGACTGAGCCTGGTAGGAGTTGGGCTTGAATTAGCGAAATTTGCCTTTAAGAGGCACGTCATTTTTTTCTGATCAACATTTTGATGTGTGTTATTATGTTGATGCGCCCTAGTGAACTCTCAACATGAAGAAGCACAAGCAAAATCTTGCACTATTTTGATGTCTGACATTGCTGCTCCTCAATGTCAGTAAACTGCAAAAAATACATTACATATGTCTGTGATAGTTACACATTTCTATTCATTCTTTGTGTTAAGTGATATTTACCAGCAACTAGACAAAGCTTTGTAATTCAGTATATTCATAGTTAATCTCTGTGTTCTTCTCCTTAGCACCAGCGTCTATGTGTTTGACATTGTCATCTGGCACTCTCTTTGCATCGAACCACCAAAGATCGTGCCATGGGCCTCCTGTTTATCGATTATTCTCTTTCTTATTAACTTTCTGGAGATCATCCTTTGCCTGTTCCAGATGATAAATGCATGTATTTGGATGATTTGTGAAAGCTGTGACTCCAAAAAGGTCAGTCGAGTCTAATAGCAGATTTCAGAGCAAAGTATTCTCTATTGTTCCTTTTCTTTTCCTCGCATTGGTGATCAAATCATTGGTGTTCAAGGAAGACTGGTCCTTTAAATCATACTGCTTCACATGAGTCCTGAGCCCTGTGACAAACTAGGATATGTTGTATCATGATTATCTTTAATAATGTTTTTTGTCAACTAGTAAGGAAGCAAAGGAGGAAGTTTATGTCATCAAATCTCTGTTCTTCCTACACAGGACCACCAGGGGTTAGAAATGCTGCTAGGCTTCTCTGCTAGCCCCATTACTCCATCTCTAATTCACAAACCCTAGTTTCATTGGGGGCACTGGGTCAAACTCATTCTCTAGTGAATAAACCTGGTGGTCAGATGTGTCTCTAGCACCCCCCATCCTTGAGATTCTGAGGCTAGAATACCATGGCAGTGTTCAACAGAAATACCTAACATACATACTCACATACATACGGTATTATTCACTTATTTTATATAAGACTGTCATCAGTTGAGAAAATACATTTGTATGATCACCCTACATAGATTGTGGTTTTGACTGAGTACCTGGTAGGAAGTTTGTGAAATATCTATTCCTTCCAGGGGGGAGACGCCAAACATTCCAAATGGATGTCTTGGGGGCATGACTAAGGATAGGCACCAACGATTAGTCACTTACTGGGATCTGTATGATGTTCTATGGACCTTTGAAAACCTTTTCTCTAGACACTTTGCCTATCCCTGGGCATGACCAAACATAAGGCAATTAAAAGAGTTGTTATGTAACCGATGGGTATCTATTGGAGTGACATCAATTACAAGATGAATTGAGTATATTATTTACACAATAACTCATTAGAAAACACATGAATTGCAGTTTAAACATTACGTATTTATGGTGTGCATGTCTTATACATTATTTGTATCCTTACTTGTGGCAGTACTATAGAGACAATGCATCCTTACATATTTTCATATACATACATGTACATTTTTGGTGCGCATCGCTAATTATACATTTTCAGCATTTTATTGTTGACATTGTTTACTCTTTGTTAAATTATTTAACAATAATGCCCTCATTAATTATTAGTCAATACAAAATAAGTAAACAGCAGTCAGTCAAAAGCACTTCTAATAACAACTTGGTATGTGTCTGATGCTCGAGTTAAAATGAAGATTACTTTATTGTTGCAGAGGGAGGAGGAGTCTAAGGTGCAAAGTATCTTATTTGCTCAAATATAAGACGACCCTAAATTATAAGACAACCCCCCAAACTTTGGATATTCCTTTAGGAAAAAAACTAAAAGCGTGAATATAAGACTACCCAGAGGAAAAAAGTTTAACTTGTATTCACATGTAAATTGCTTTTTAATATTTAATAAAAATTATGATATTAAACAAATGCATTTCTTGTTTTTATTTCCTTTTATATGCCAATGCTGCCTCTCTCTCAACCTCCCCCCAGCTTTGTCTCTCTCTCCCCCCCCCCTCTCCCAAGCATTGTCTCTCTCTCTCTGCCCCCAATGTTATCTCTCTCCCCCTCCCTCCCACGTTATCTCTCCCTTCCCCCAAACTTTTCTCTCTCTCTCCCCCCTCCACCTCACCTTGTTTCTCCCCCCCCTCCACCTCACATTGTCTCTCACCCCCCTCACCTCACCTTGTCTCTCCCTCCCCTCCACCTCACCTTGTCTCTCCCCCCACCTAACCTTGTCTCTTCTCCCCTTGTCTCTCTCTCCCCATTCCCTCCCCTTGTTTCTATTTCCCTCTCCCTCACCTTGTTTCTCTTTCCCTGGTGGCTAGTGGGGGCAGCCGGGGGATGTCTGCACGATACGTGCCGGTCCGTCATAATAGACGGAAGTGTCGGGCGGCATGGACTGCCCAAATATCCGGCTGCCCAAATATCCGTGGTGGCCAGTGGAGGCAACCGGAGGATGTCTGCACGATACGCGCAGATTCTCCGCTGCTGCCTGGCACTTCCCGGCTACATCATAGAAGACCATGTCTTATAGTCTGACCTCAATTTGAGGTCAGATTATAAGACGACCTCGAATATAAGACAAGGGGTCTTTTTAAGAGCATTTGTTCTGAAAAAGTTTCTGCACCATTATAAACAGAAGTGGGCAACTGTCTCTCATCTAAAAAATAAAAAGGTAAGCTTCTCTGATACTCCTAAAAAACATCATGCATGGATTTTCTACAATAATGAGTATACTACATGGTTTCCCGCACTAGCCCATAAGCTGTTTTGAATCCACAGTATGTAAGAGTAGGGATGTGAGGCAGTTAGACAGGGAGGGTGTCCATGCTGTAGAATTGCCCATGCAGAGCCAAATAGGGTTGCCACCTTTTCTTAAGAAAAATACCGGCCATGCCACTGCCTGAATAGACTAAACATTGGCCTCAAGCCAATTTTTTTGCCACCTGCTGGTAAAATATCGGCCAGGTGGCAACTCTAGGGCCAAAAAGCATTAATAATGATCAGACCTGATGCAGTTATAAGACCTTGCAGTAGGTTCAGATGGACTTGCCTCTACAACTGGTGGCAACCTCTTTCATCTGCCATAACTGTCCCTACCAAAAGTACCATGTCATTTTTACTGGGTTTATTTCTTTGTCCATTGCTATGTTTTATGCCACCCTATCCATGTGTAAAATTTTGTGTCAAGTAAAAAAAAGTCAGTGGTAGTTGCTTATTAAACAAAAGTGACTTAATTCAGTGATTTAAAAAAAAAAAGAAAAAATTTACATGATACTTTATTCATATTTTTGTTTTGCCAGTAGGTCTATTTTACAGGGATTCAAGTGTTTTAAGAAGTCACACAATTCCCATTCGTCCGACCTTTGTTCTGGGTCTTGTTAAAAGCAATGGGGTCTGGAGGTAAGCTTTGGATAACCTCATACAGAGTGAAGATGCTAAATGATATTTGCTCATAAGGTGAAATAAGACCGTTTTCATAGAGGCACGCAAAGGCAATGATGGGCATTCCATTTCCCGCAAATTCACCAGACGGCAGTTCCAGGTACGCCAGATCTGAATAGGCACTTGGCCCCTCATAAATAACCCAAGGACCTGCCCAACTATCAGCATCCCTAGGATATGGACTGAGGTAAACTCCCAGGTTTACACGTGACTGAGGACTTGTGGGATGGGAGTATAGCACCCAGGTTGGCATCTGGAAATGCTGGTGATCTCTGTAACTCGTCTTTTTCTGCATTTGGTGGCATTCTGATTCCACAAAGGTCAGTGAGTCAGAACAACAGAGAACTTGATTGCCACATGTACCCATCTGTTTCCCATCCAGGAATTTTCTGTGAAACACCAAGTTATGGAGACCGTTGTCTTGTTTTGACTGGTCTGGAAGTAAATTATCTCCACACCTTTTATATTTCTGAACATGATACCTTTTCTCACACCAGTTCTGCATTTCTGACACTTTAGTTATGGTCTTGCAGTTCCGGAAGTCACCTGGTGTACATTTATTGGTACAAAACCTTGAATGCAATCCTACTGGAGCTGGAAAACCAATGACACTTCCATGGCACCCATTGGGCGTCTCCACTAACTTCTCAACTAGCTGCCCTGATTGGAACACAATGCCATCATCAGAGCTCAGTGCTTGCACTCGGAATCCCAGAGTGCTCCTGGCATTGCAGTACAAAATGTTATTTCCATCTTCTTCATCCACTGCTACCAGTTGGCACTCCAGTGTCTGTAGATTTGGGATAAGTTCTCCCAGTTTCCAGTTTTGGCCATGATCATCGCTGCGGAATGCAAATGCACTTGGGGTTGTATGGCAAAGTTTCCCAAAGCAATTTCTACAGTCAATATGGTAGGTGTAAGCAGGAACAAGAAGTCGACCAGATTTTAGCTGAATGCCATGACCAGGTCCCAAGGCAAATGTTGCCCACTCTGAGTAAAATAGAAATAAAACAAGAAATATTAACAAGAGCTATGTCTTCTTTAAACAATAAAATTAAAGAGTTCAAGAGTTTCGCTTTTGTGTTTTTTTTTTTTTTAATCACTTCAGATCAGTGTTTCTATTGGTTTTGGATCTATGGTACACAGATGTTTTATAATAGAGAACAAAGAGAAAATAATGTAACTTTAATATATAGGAACAGTATGACAAGGATGTAAAATTATGAAAGGAGAAAACTCGAGTGACGGCGGCGACCAGCGGGAAAAAAACTCCACAGACCAGAACACAGATGAAGCTGAAGGTGAGTTTTAATTTCAAACATGAACAGCTCCGTAGTCAAAGTGCCTGCTCCTACCTGGTGAAACACTAAATGACTACGCGTTTCCCGCCAAACGTGGCGCTTTCTCAAGGCTTTGTAAAGGATGTAAAATTGGCCACTAAAACAACATGCTTTATTTGATAATGCGAATAAAACAAAAAGGTCAAAGATAAACAGGGAAATAAGCAATTGCACACAACACAAGTGATAGAGGGTATAAAATGTACAGCAAGTAATAATAGTATCAATAGTAATTGATCTGGACAAGAAAAAATAAAAGTGAAAATAAATAAATGAGAATCAGGTTATAGCTATGGTCGCTAATTATTATGGCCAAATACAGAGGTGAGATACCTTTAATGCTAATATGGAGCTGATATTTATTGAACTTTTAGGATAAATATCATTGATAGAAAATCCCAGGTACCAGACATTCAAGGCACATAGCACAATTGTAAATGTTAATTCATATGTAAATAATGTTTCATTTTTAATACAAACATGCATTTCTTGTTTTTAATTACCAGTCTACCCCCAGACTTAGCCAATGCATCCCCCACACAATTAGTCATCTGCCCGCCAGACTTAGTCAGTGCATCTCCCAACACACTCAGCCATCTGCCCCCAGACTTAGACTATGCATACCCCTACACACCATCAACCCCCTAGACTTAGCTATCCCCCCCACACCCTTGTGGGGGCAACCAGGAGATGTCTGCGCAGTGCTTGCAGATTTCATCCAATGCTGTCCGACACCTCCACTGGGATAATTTGCTCTGAAAAAACCCTTGTCTTATATTTGAACAAATAAGGTATATCCAGTGAGAGGAAAAGGATAGTAGGAAGTAACTGATCCTAAAATATATACATGTGCAGGGCGGCCTTCGGGGTGGGTGACCTTAGTGAGCGCACAGGGCGCAACACCAAAGGGGATGCCTGACCGCCACTTTAGAAAATAAAAAAAAGTTTGCCGGTAGAGGCATTGGCTGGGCAGGTCAGAAGATCTCCTCTCACCAGCCCTCTACTCATCAGAACTGTAGGATTTGGGGAGAGGACAGATTTCCGATGCCCTACATTATCACAGCATGCTGAGAGTTTGAGCAGCACTTACATATGCTGCCTGTAGCTCCCAGTGAAGCAGACGCCGCTCTGCTTCTCAGGGTGGGGGCAGACCTTCACCTCTCACCCGGTGAGGTCCACCCCTCCCCGTAAGTAAGAATGGGAGGGGGACGGAGAAGTGGGCGAGAGAAGAAAACAGCAGAGGGGGAGGAGAGAACAGAGGAAGGGGGATAGAGAACAGAGGGGGAGGAGAGAACAGAGGAAGGGGGATGAGAGAACAGAGGGGGAGGAGAGAACATAGGAGGGGGAGAGAACAGAGGAGGGGGGGAGAGGAAAGAACAGAGGAAGGGGAGTTGGAGAGAGACAGACATGGCAAGGAAGAGGAAAGGGACAAACATAGGGAGAGACATACACATGGAGGGAGAAAGAAGAGACAGGCATGAGGGTAAGGGGAGGGTGCCACTAGGAAGGCCCGCACAGGGCGCCAGAACCCTGTACATGTGTATATGGATTACACATATTATGGAGAACAATGGGATATCAGATAAATTATGAATAATGAAATCCCTCATTGAGACCTTATGGAACAGTGTCTGCATACAATATAGTCATTTGGATTCCAACTATAGCAGACCCTTCATGGTGTCTTGGCAAGTTGATCTATAGCACTAAAGCAAACACAATTGGAATTGTTATTATGGTGATTTTTTGATTTATCGTGAAATGGTTGGAGCATGTTCCAAAACCCTACTTTGAAATTCATGAATGGTCTTTCCAATGTATTAGATGCCACATTGGAAGTCAGGTCGACTACAAACTTGCTTTTGCAATTGAGGAATTTGATAATGAGTAGCTATGTGGCTAGCGAAAGGGATTCTTGGAAGGAATTACAAACTGAAATTGAAAGGCTTTAAATGTGCAACATTTATAGCATCATTTGGTAGGAACTAGCCAGGTTCTAGGAGATTCTGAAACATTTTTTAATTTCCACCTTACTTTTGAACAAAGGGCTGTCATTTATTCCACCTCATTTTTCGACAAGTTGAACTGGGTTAGCACTAACGGTGAATTAAAAACTGACTTACACCCCAAATCTACAGCCAAAAACATCACCCTTACTTGGTCATGTTACCAATAATAACTAGTTTTCTGATACCACAGCTGCCCTTTCTATTTTTCTTGAGATAAAATGTTTTCCTCCATTTATGTTCTACTACTGGGTGTTTTTCATAACCCACAGATAGGAACCTGCATTATATAGATACCTATACGCTGCGTGAAGGAAATACAGCCACCGGAAGTGACATTTCCGGTGGCTGTGAGACAGTCACATGGGCAGCAGGGGCCCACAGGGCCGCTGCCTTCGGCCCTAAGAATGAATGGGCCCTGGGCAGCTGCCCCGTTTGGCCACACTTTCTTTTTCTTTAGTTTTACTTTTTTTTGTGTGTGCAGGGGTCGTAGGGTGGCCGGGCCCCTGAAGTGACAGGCCTGGTCGCAGCTGCGACCCCTGAACTAATGGTAGGAACGCCACTGCTTATGTATCTCTAAGTCTGCCTCTGTCCCTTCGGGTCTTCACAACGCACTTGTGTGCAAGTACACCCTTTGTGGTGCCGCCCAATATCTTTTGATTCGTTACCTTCTCTCCCACCTAAATTTAACTTCACAATATAAAAAAATCTTATTTTTATTTATACTTTTGCTCCTGATGAAGTCATTTGTGGGAAAAGTGCGTCGGGTGTTTCTGGCTTCCACCACTAAATCACACGCGTGCGCACTCAGTTCGCCGGTGGGCATCTTCCGAATAAGCATTGCCGACACAGACTGTTTCTGAAATGCAATTCAGATTCCACGTTTGGCCCCTTGGCTCATTTGTGCAAAAAAATAGGATGGGGACTTTCTGAATTAAATAAAGTACAAAGTAAGAACCCCCCCCCCCCCAAAAAAAAATAAAATAAATAGGTCTATTAAGTTAATTTTGACTTAAGTAAAATTCCTGCGGAAGGTTCCAGTTTTGTTTTTTTATCCTCACTTTTTTGTTCTTGACCAAATCAGTTGCTATTTTTGTATAATTACTCCGTTACAATATTGTGATTATTACTGGCTGAACATTTTAGACTCTCTATCACTTGTGTTGTGTGTTAGGTTTTTTTTGTGCCCCTGGTGTTCACACAATAATTATCACCTATGTGGGTGCTAGCACCTTTTGATATTCCCTGCAATTTCTTATTTGCCTGTTTCCCTTTTGTTTTAGTTGCCAGTTTTCCACCCATATTATTCCTATATATAACAATGACACTTATTCTCTTTGTTCTCTATTATAATACACCGGGTCATCCCTGTAAAGTTTTCAAGAAGATCACTATTATGTTACGTGTGCCTGAAGAGACAATTTGATGCGGCAATGTTAGAGCCAAATACAAGCAGCTGTTATCAGTGTCTCATAGTCTTTATTTATTTAATTTTTATTTTTAATTAAATCATTAAGTTCTCCCTATTAAAATTCTAAAATTAAACTGGGATTCATTTCACCGATCAGTCACCAAAGAGTGACCACTGCATATAATAATGAGGGGTCTTTTACACCATTTTTTTTTTTTTACCTTAGTGTACATTTTCTATTCAAGTTTATGTTAAAATTTTACAGTACACTCTAAGAGTTTATGCTCCCTTTCCTGCCTTTATGTATTTTTTTCTGTCACCTTTTATTGACTCGCCGATGGCCTGGATGGTGAGGTCTGTGACATCACTCCAACTTCTGCCCTGATCTGTGCTGGTTACATAGCACAGCCGAGCTAGGTTATGTCCAGTGATGATCTGGTAGGATTCTGTGGTCCTGCCCAGCACGGCGATGAAGAAGAGGAAAAGCTTTCCTGTGAAGTTATCATAGATTGGGCATGGGTTCATAGAACGGTGGCCTGGAAGGTGGGCCCTTTCCACTGCTTGCATGTCTTCCCACTGCCAGAGAGACAATGCATTTGATATAGCCGTATAAACTGTTCAAGCAATGCAATGAGACAAATACAAACGCTGCTGATTGAAATTCCCACGTTTCCCAATTTTATTGTTTGGCGGGTATGCTAACCTTAGACCCTCATCCAGAACCCTTATAGTCCAACTACCTAATGTATAGAACCACATAGATTTTAAATCTATCTAGCAGCCTAAGCTCTAAGGGACAATCCTTTAAACAAGACAATTAGCTTCATATAGATCTTAACTAGCCTCCTTATTAATATTACAATCTTTGAATTAGTCAAGCTGTAACTTTTGATCGTTAATAATAAATGTGCTAAAGGGGAGGCACAATATTTTTCACCATGAGTCTCTCTAAAAATGACCTTTTTGAAGTACGAGTGTTGCTGGAAAAATTATGTACATGAGCCATGTATCAGGCACCTAAGCCATTCACTGGCTCATTACAACTCACTAATGAGAATAGTTATGAACAAGGGTTCATTTTTGGCTGTTGAAGTTCTTGGCTAGATATATCAACACTTTTTCTGTGGGGCTGGTGGTATTTTTCTTAGTTCACAGACCTTTCCAGTCCAATCAAGACAAATTGTCATGTTTAACACCAGTGTTCTTCTTTCCCACCTACATTACAAATCAGGCTAGAATGTCTCTCCTATTATTTACTCTGGACAAACACTTACCATTCTGTAGCTCTGCTATTCTTTGTAAACAGATGTGTAGCAGTCCAACTCTGCAGTGAGTCAGTGGGTGACTGATACTTTTTCCATTAGCAATATAATATGTTGGAATCACACATTAAGTACTGCTAACAGGCCAAATAAAATTAAATAAAGGAACCTTACAGCTTTAAACATGGAAGCTTATCACATCAACTTTCAAAGTTGGTCCTCTGGTCTCTTTAACCCTGTTAACTGTAAGTGCCCCACCCCCATCAGTTGCCTTCTTCTAACCTCAACATAGTTACGGTAGAATGTCCCACGTCTTAACACCAGCAACTCAGCATGGGCATCATCTGCACTTAGCCTCTCCTCTGCAAATGCCAACAGGGTAGCCCAGCGTGGGATATAGACTAGAGCTGGCACACGGTAAGTGACTCCATTCGGTTCCCTCTCAAATAGTACTGTGCGGGCAGGAACATGACGGGACCCCATAATAAACTAGAAAAGATGAAAAAAGAAGCCAGTGATGTTTAGGAACACACCAGTACCATTTTGTTAGTTCAAAGGACATACAGAAGGAAAAGTTTAGTGCCCCTAATATGAAGATAAACTGATATGTACTTTAAATTTTACATGCCAGTTTAACCTCTGACCTGGAGCTGCCAGGTAATTCTGGCTAGTGTGGAGGGGGTCCTCCACAGATGAGCAGAGAGGATCTTACCTTGGTTAAACTGTCGATCCTAAGTAGAATCCCACATAGATATGACAGACCTCAGCAAGATGCGATTAGTGAGCCCCACTCAGCAGATTAAAAAAATTGTGTCCCTTCTCTTTAGTAAAACTGGAGTGTGTGTTTGTAGCTACATGCTGGGTTTACTAAAGAGAAGGGACACTGACATTTTTAACCTTTTGCTTCTTGCTATACATTGCAAACTTTAGATTTTAAAATGGAGTTATGTTTAAGATGCATTATTAGCTGTATTAATAATAACGTGTTTAACCAGGAAATGTACATTCAGATATTCTCTGGTTTTCAAGCACACCAGTCCTGAGAATATTTTTGCCCAACATCCAGTGGTAGCAGGGCCACCATGAGAAATTGTTTGGCCCCTAGCTCTCCCACTCCATTTCTCATTTTGTTATTGCCTCCACATCCCTTGCCAGAACACCACCTTGCACACTCAGGATATGCCCCAGCACACACATTACACACCCAGGACTTACCCCAGCCAGTGCCTTTGCATTCATAGGACACGCCTCAGCACATGCCCTATCACCTACATTGCACACCCATGACATGCCCCAGCACCGACTTTTCAAACTCAGGAAATGCCCCATCACCCACAATGCACACATATGTAATTGGCACTGGCTGATATTGGCTTCAAATGATTTCTCTATATAAAATTGTTTTTTATTCAGTCACCTGGAAATCAAAATACTTGCATCTGAATGGCACAGTATTACTGGAATCTGTATGGCACAATAATACAGGCATCTGAATGGTACAATATTAATGGCATCTGAATAGCATCTGACTTAGTAAAATCGACCCGTCTCCTATTCTGTTTGCTATTCTTGAGCTCCTATTTAAGTATATATTGCACATACTCTAAGAAATTCAATTGCAAGATGAGTGACACAAATGTATGTTTTGATGACAGATTAATACTATAGGAACATTAACAATGCATGTCTTCAAACTGTCCTGCTTTGCACAGGACAGTCCCAATTTTTCCACTGTCCTCCTAATCTCTATCTCTCTCCCTCTCTTTGAGTACAGAGGTAGAGGTCAGTGGTACATTGAGACTGTGGTCCACAATTCTGCATTATAAATAGAGGTCTTGGTGTCTGGGACACTTCAGACTGGTCACTGCACATATACAGCATTATGTCAAGGCCGTCTTAAACGCTGGGCAAACGGGGCAGCTGGCCTGGGCCAAGTTACTCCTGGGGGGCCCAAAGAAGCTTCCCCATGGGCCCCCAGGCCTTGCTTGTCCTCTTCACAGCGCATTGCACTACTGAACTTTTTTTTTCTTTCTGGCAAGCCGCATCAACCCCCTCCCAACATTGACACCAGATATGACATCACGTCATATCCGGTGACTGTGTTTCCCTCCTCTGTGTAGGAGCGAAGACTGCACGGAGGAGACATTCGGGGACAGGGAGCAACAGGCAGGCGGTAAGTACTGGGGAAGGGGGAGGAGGGTGGAATATAACAAGAATATATAGAAAACATAATACTGGCATCTTAATCGCACAATATTACTGGCATCTTATTGGCACAATAATACTGGTATCTTAATGGCACAGTATTACTTGCATCTTAATGGCACAATATTACTGGCATCTGAATGGCACAATAATACTGGCATCTGAATGGTGCAAATGGTCAGGGCCGGACTGGGAACAAAAACCATCCCTGAAATTGTTTTTGTCTCTCTCATTTCTGTAGCGTCTCTCTTTCATTTCTGTAGCATCTCTCTCTATTGTTTCTGTAGTGTCTCTCTCTCTCTCTCAATCCCCGCCCCCTATTGTGTATCTCTCCCCCCTGTCCTCTGTAGTGTCTCTCTCTCACCCTACCCATGTGCTGTGGATGCAATATAGGTGCATGACAAGTACTGTGGTGCAATATGGATGCAAGCCAAGTCCTGTGGCTACAGAAAAACAGAAGGGTTATGGGCTCACAGACCATATGACGTAGGGTAACGTGTTCAGCTCCAATATTGAATCCGGGTGCCTTCTGCTGGTCTATGGCTAACACCCAGTAGAGGATAAAGACAAAATGTGCAGAAGAAACGGCACTCACGGTAAATGATGCATAAAGTGGGTTTATTGGTGTATAGGTGACTTGAAAAAATCTTCACAGCAACACGTGGGAAAAGAAAAAATCAAAGGTGTCTCACAGCATGACGAGTGGAGCGCTTAATTATATGCTTATGATTGTGAAGATTTTTTCAAGTCACGTGTACACCGATAAACCCACTTTTTGCATCGTTTACCGCGAGTGCCGTTTCTTCTGCACATTTTGTCTTTAAGTGCTGTGGCTACTCTATGTGTTAAGTCCTTTAGGTGCAATGTGATTGCAGAAAAAGGGAATAAAAACAAGAAATGCAACTCTTCAATAAGATGTTTATTACATATGAAAATAGTTGAATATAATATTAATAAGTTCATATAAGTATAAATGCAACTAGTGAGAGAGAGAGAGATGTGTATAGATGTTTAAAATATATATGAACATATGTAAGTGCTCTCTAATATCTGTGTATATTTTTGTAATTTAGGTAATGAGTAGTTTTATTTTAGTGTTGCATAGTAAGAAGGTATTGTATATTACATATACATTTTGATCGATATATAGAGTTTATACACTGCAATTATACACTTAATATACACATTTTATACAATGCAATAAAAATACTCACTGCAATAAAAGTCCAATTGTGTGTGTGCTTATTTTTGTGTTTTTGTGTGTGTGGTGGTGTGGTAACATTGCGGCAGGGTCCAGGGGGCCCAAGCAAATGCTTGCCCAGGGTCCAATAAATATTAAAGACAGCCCTGCATTATGTTCATTAGTGCTGCCTATTGGAGTGACAGTGCCTACTGCACATGAGTGATAATACTGACACTCGACCTTCCAAGCTCCATCCCCAGAGTCCTGATTTGGCGGGGAAAGTATTTGGAGGTATGACAACGTATTCAAGACTCAAAGTGATAATTTTTGTCAGCTGAGACTTTAGGAGGCAAACACATTACGTGGGCCATCAACCTTAGTCATCCTGACAACCTCAATTTAAAAAAAATATTGATAAAGTTTTGAGGAAGTGTTGTGTGGGAATAAGAGGGAGACCAAAGGTGGAAAAAATAGGGGGTGCAGTGTGCCCGGCCCCAATCTCTGCCCAGTACCCTTGTTCAGCCACTCACCACAGCAGGGGGCATTTACAGTTGAGCTATTGTGTGTACAATGGTCGAAGTGTTTCCATCATGTATCCTGTAAATCATTATTTTGTCACCTGGTCTATTTTTCTGTTTCTTTTCTTCCCTTCAATCTCTTGATTCACTCTCCTTGGTGGTAATACTTTGATGATGCCTGTTACACTGTGACGACAGAGCTATTATTCTTCACAAAAAAATAGCAGGGTTCGTTTTTGTCTGTTGATATGTTGTTCTTACACTAGAGGTCACCACTGATCCTTGAATAGTACTTTATATGTTTCCAATTCTCACCAGCCTTCTAACAGGACTCCTGCTTTACCCTTATGGAATTTATGGCATGTTATAAACTTGGTACTGATCAAAGAAGATTTTATTAATTCAAGTTATCTGATCATCCAGTATGTATCTACTGATGAGGTCATTTCCACTTGACCATGTTTTTCTCTAATTCTGGTTGTTTAAGCTACATGCTGTGCATGTATTTTTAGGAATATGGCTTAATGCTGCATACATGCCTGACAAAGAGAACTAAATTGGTCTTGAAAAGTTGACATTCACCTAACTGTACCAAGCTCAAGCCCTAACTATACTAAGTAAAGGTTTAACCGTACTCACCTAAACTAAATATACATTCCCACTTGTTTTTTCTCACCTAGCCTTATAATTTTATTATTATCACATGCTATGGTACTGTATATTTATGTCACTTTTCGAAAATGTTCAATGAAAACTCAGTTCACCATTCCCCTCCCCCTGTGACATTTTCTTTTCTGTACACCACCCAACCCCACCACCATTATTCATTTATGTCTTCTTTGTTTACTATATCCTTATGCAATAAACTACAATAACAGTTATTTACAATAAAGAACGTTCACATTCAAATTCTCAATTAGACGAAAAAGGATATCATTTTAACCTAGATGGAACATATAGATATTTTCTTTCAAAGACACAAATGAAAAATGTATACATTTTTTTTAAAAGGACAATTAAACTTTTCTTCCTTGACATATGTCCTGCTGGCCCAGAGTTAACCTGGTGTATATTGTGACAGGATCAGTGGAGGCAGGTTAAATTAAGGCAGGTATATAGTCCAGTGTATGGAAAGAGCACTGTATTCCTGTTTCTAGGGTTAATACTTGTAGAAGCTTAAGCTGCTGCTTAATTAACCCAGCCTAGCCCTATTTTAGCCTTCTGTGATTTTCTCATTATGCTGCTGATCACAGACATGTTTATGTATAAACACCCTAAAAGGCATTGAGGTTCCTGCAGTAACCCTATCACAATATCTTAATAGATACACAAGGGTTTACTCTCAGTTGTGAGAATCAGGTCTGGAGGCTGGTGCCTGCTGATAGCGTGCTAACAGCCAAACAGGGCAGGGGCTTGCCACTCTTGTGCAATTTGGGCTTGCTTTTTCTGGGGGGTCTCTCTCTGCTTGAGCAGAGAGAGACTATCAGTTTTTTCATGGGATCAGCAGGGGGATCAAGTTATGGTCCCCTCTGCTGATGCCATGCAATAACGCTAGTCGCCGACCGGTCAGAGGATAGACTGGCCTGTACTATCAAAAGTATATGTCAGTTTATACTCCATACTAGGAACAACTAACGTTTCACTTAAGATTCTATATCAGAAGCAGAAGTGAAAGACAAAATTTAGTTGTCCTGGAATCAGGGCCGGACTGGGAACAAAAACCAGCCCTGGAAAAAATTTATATACCAGCCCCATCGCATAAGATTTTTAAACCAGCCCATAGCATAATATAATTTTTTTATTCATAGAAGGGAGAATCATGCATTTTAAAAAGCACATCTGAACAGTGTATTATTTATAGATAAGACTGATATATAAGCCTGTCTAGGGCAATATATATACCTCCAGTATGTACACAGAGTTATATGAATTGCCCTGTGCAGAGGTATATATCAGGGCAGTGTGTGAGACATATCCTGTAACCTGTCTCTCGCATATCTGTAGCCTGTCTCTCTCTGTCCTTTCTGTGGCGTCTCTCTCTCTGTCTTTTCTGTGGCGTCTCTCTCTCTGTCTTTTCTGTGGCGTCTCTCTCTCTGTCTTTTCTGTGGCGTCTCTCTCTCTGTCTTTTTTTTGTGTGGCGTCTCTCTCTCTGTCTTTTCTGTGGCGTCTCTCTCTCTGTCTTTCTGTGGCGTCTCTCTCTCTCTGTGTCCTTTCTCTCTCTCTCTGTCCTTTCTGTGGCGTCTCTCTCCCTCTCTGTGGCGTCTCTCTCTCTCTCTGTGGCGTCTCTTTCTCTCTCTCTCTCTCTGTGGCATCTCTCTCTCTCTCTCTGTGGCATCTCTCTCTCTCTCTGTGGCATCTCTCTCTCTGTGGCATCTCTCTCTCTGTTGGGTATCTCGCTCTCTGTGGCGTCTCGCTCTCTGTGGCGTCTCGCTCTCTGTGTGTCCTTTCTGTGGCATCTCTCTTCCCACCTTTCCCCTTAGTGTCTTTCACCCCTTTCCCCCTGTAGTCTTTCACACCCTCCTCTTCCCCTGTACAGTCTTTCACCCCCCCTTCCACCTCCCCCTGTAGTGTCTTTCACCCCCCCTTCCACCTCCCCCTGTAGTGTCTTTCACCCCACCCTTCCCCCTCCCCCTGTAGTGTCTTTCACCCCCCCTTCCCCCCTGTAGTGTCTTTCACCCCCACCCTTCCCCCTCCCCCTGTAGTGTCTTTCACCCCACCCTTTCACCTCCCCCTGTAGTGTCTTTCACCCCCCCTTCCCCCCCTGTAGTGTCTTTCACCCCCTGCCCTTTATGTCTCACTCACCTTGCGTTCTCTGCTCCCCATCCCGCCGCCGGAACTGCTGCTGCAGCATCCGGCGGCAGCAGGCGAATTTCTTAAAGCGGCGACGGCCGCCGAATTGCTTAAAGTGGCCCACCGCCGCTTTAAGCAATTTGGCGGCCGTCGCCCCTTTAAGAAATTCGTCTGCTGCCGCCGGATGCTGCAGCAGCCGAACTCTTAAAGTGGCGGCCGCCGCCGCTTCACTTTAAGTGGCCAAGGCGGCCCCGGAGCAGGCGGCCCACCGGGATTTTTCCCGGTATCCCGGTGGGCCAGTCCGGCCCTGCCTGGAATATAATGGGTGACAAAAGTAGGGGAGCAATTATAAAATACAAATTTTCTATCTATCTACACACATAGATATATAGAGAAAGAGATAGATATCTTGATCTATAGAGATAGATAGATAGATCTATCTATCTATCGAGAGGTCTCTCGATAGGTATATATATCAAATATATATAATCGGTGTATATATAAATTGTTGCATTTATATATGAACATTTTAATATTCAACTTTGTTCATATGTAATAAAAATGTTATTGAGAATGCATTTCTTGGTTTTTATTTGCTTTCTCTGCATCCACACTGCATCTAAAGCACTTACCAGTGCCTATATTGTACCCACAGATATTGGCACACAACCATATTGCACAAACAAGATTTCCCCATGCTTGCACATTGCTCAAACTGGATAAGCCCTTGCACCCTCATTGCTCAAACTGGATTTCCCCGTGCACCCTCAGTGCTCATACAGGACTTGCCCCCACACCCTCATTGAGCAATGAGCTGTGGCCCATGCAGTGGCGAGTCCTACACCAAAATAAAGGTGGAGGAAGACTTTTAAGAAACAAACATTCATTTCCTGCACCACGAGGGAGTGCTTGTTATACTACATAAGTGCTACCTCGTGGCAGGTATAGTCGTCGTCTGCATTTCCATTACGGGGGCACAGAGGGGGACACAACATTATGGGGACATGCTAAACTGCATATTGGGATGATTGGCTGCAATGCTTGATTCTATCACTAGGTGTCAGTGAACTTTTCAAACACATGCATGGGAGGAACTCTGTTGTAAATGAAAATCTGCTGTTGTTTCATTGCTGATCTCACATACAGTTAAATAATGGAATCATAGGTAAATGATATCTCAATAAAAGAAAAGTTAATCAGTAAATGTGCAGGATTGGATTACTGATCTGATATAGTACATGTATGAGCAAAACACCTTATTTTAACTTTTTGTGATAGGCACCTGGGTACAGGGGTTTTATACATGGAAATGCCTGGGGATGCAACCATAGCATGTTTACACTAACCAGATTGCACATTTGTCCTGTCTGTGATTAGGGTTGCCACCTTTTCTTAAAAAAAATACCGGCCTTGGTACTGTCTCCATTGACTTAACATTGGCCTGATGCCAATTTTTTACCGGCCTGCCGGTAAAATACCGGCCAGGTGGCAACCCTATCTGTGATGGGAATATGATAGGATTATTTTGTAGATAGGGATTATGGGTGGAATATGATGGTTAGTCATGCTAAATAAAATATGACCTGTTTCTGATAAGAATATGTGTCAAAAATATATATATACAGTTTGTAAACTAATTCATAATCTGTGCAAATAAACAACGTGCAAAAACACAATAACCGTGCAACACACAGGGTATGCAAGTATGCTTAAAGTCTTAGTAATGTGCTATAAAACACACAAAAACCATAAAAAAATATATATATACAATTTCAAGATGCTTTCACAATAAAGTCTGTGCAAGTAAACAATGTGCAAAAACACAATAACCATGCAATACACAAGGTGTGCTTTCTCAAACCCGGGAGTCTTACCCAGCTCCGAGGCGCAAGGAGTGCTGGAGTAGAAGACAGGGTGTCCATCGATTTACTGAACTGTGAATTATTTAATATTTTTGGCTGTCATTTATTGTTTTTTCTGCAATAAAATTTTTGTTTCTTATTGGAAGTACACAGTTTATCTTTTTATCTGGAGGAGAGGATCCCTGAAGGGGGCAAGTATATCGCAATAATAATGAGCCTGATTCCATGCTCCTAGTTCATTAGGAGCTAGAATTGTGTCTTTTTCTTGCTGCAATTAGCTGTTCTGATTTGATAGGATATACTGCACCATTGTGTATTTTTTTTATTTTTTTCAGGTACATTATTACCCAGGGAACCTAAGGGTTCTAAGTATAAACACTTTTTTATTCATTTTTCTTTCGCACATATTGCACATTGAATAATATCTGTGTTTTTGTGTGTTTCAGAGCCCATTGCTAAAATTTTATGCATATTTGCACACCTTGTGTATTGCATGGTTATTGTGTTTTTGCACATTGTTTACTTGCACAGACTTTATTGTGAATCCATCTTGAAATTGTATAAATATATATATTTTATGGTTTTTGTGTGTTTTATAGCACATTACTAAGACTTTAAGCATACTTGCACATCCTGTGTATTGCACGGTTATTGTGTTTTTGCACGTTGTTTATTTGCACAGATTGTGAATTAGTTTACAAACTGTATATATATATTTTTGACAATTGTCACGGAGTTTCAATTTATATTTTGTATTTCAAGTGTCCATGCACTGAGCGCCTGGCTTTCCCTTGTTTTTTGCACCTATCACACACAGTGTTGAAGCTGTCTGTTTTTTAGCTTAGGCTGCTGGTTCTTAGTGGACACCTTTTTTATATATACACATAGTTTTTATAGATCCTGGTAGCACTATTTTTGCTCGTCCTTTTTTTTTTTCATTTTTTTTTCATAAGAATATGGCTAGAATTATTTTTTCCATGGGGATTATGGGTGGAATTTGATGGTTACTAATGCTAAATAAAATATATGACATGTTTATGATAAGAATATGACTATAATTCTTTTTTTTACATGGGGATTATGGGTGGAATATGATGGTTACTCATGCTAAATAAAATACTGGTACATGACCTGTTTCTAGACTTGTGCTAAAGTGTCCAAATTGTTAAATACGGGTTGAGCTGTTTCTCAGCTCAGCAAACTGGAAGTGCAGAATCAGATAACTCTTCACATTTGCTGGGAGTTATGATTACACATTAGCACACCTGTCCATAACATCAGTATTAAGTGCCCCTCTAATACATAACCCCAATAGACTTCATTCAACAACCATAAATAATCCACATGTGGCTGTTGATGTAAATGGAAATGACTATGCCCCACGTGTCTTTCGACATCCTATAATTAATCACTGCTCTTTGTCCTTCCTTACCCATCTAATACATGTCTTGTATACATTCCATTTCAAATGAATCACCTATACTAAGATATTATTCAGTTATTTTTTGATGCTGATTATTAAAAAACACACAATAGAGCATTACAATCAGCTGCTATTTTTTTTAAATTATAATTGGGTGTTTAAAAACAGATCTTATGAACATATTTTACATATTAAATTTAATATTTACGTATTCTCTCCGTTCCTCTTGGTGTGCCTGGTGCTTCTTACCTTCCTGTTCCTACCTGTGAGTAAGGATCGCACTTTGTCACTGCTTTCTGTGGGTTTATCCTCAAACTCCCTTTATTCTTTTCTGTCCTGTTCATTCATCTTCTAGGGTTTTCTACCTTCAGATTTTGATGTGCTCACATGCGCTGACACATACAGGACATGACAACTGACCCAGAAAATCACTCCCAGTCAGCAGTCAGTGCCTGTCACTGTGTCATCCTCACAGAACTGTTTTTGTTGGGTACTAGTTAAAATTCCCCCCATTGCCATGCCTGTTGAAGCTGCTCAGAGCACTTCAGATGCCTGTAAATCTCTTAAAGCAAAAGCTGGTGTGACACCTGTGCAGCTGGTATCCTCCCTCAGCGCATCGCGCTGCTGATTTTGTTTTTCTTTCTTCTGGCTGTTGGGAAAATACACCGGATATGACCTTACGTTATATCCGGTGACTGTGTTTCCCTCCTCTGTGGAAGGAGGGTGGTATACAACTAGTGCAATAACGCTGGCATACTAATGGCAAAATACTGGCATATATTACATGGCAAAATAATACTGGCATATTATTCGGCAAACTGGCTGTGGCTTATTAATGGCAAAATACTGGCATATTATTGGGCAAATTGTGGCATATTAATGGCAAAATAATACTGGCATATTATTGGGAAAATTGTCTGTAGCTGATTAATGGCAAAATAATATTAATATGTTCAGTGGGGCATTGACACTGTGGCATGCCAAATAGTGTAGGTGCAATATGAATGCAAGTCAAGTGCTGTGGGTGCAATATAGGTGCATGGCAAGTGCTGTGGGTACTGTATGGTGCTGTGTTAAGTCCTTTAGGTGCAATGTGGGTGCAGATGAAGGGAATAAAAACAAGGAATGCAATTTTTCAATAACATTTTTATTACATATGAAAATAGTTGAAAATATTATTAAAAAGTTTAAATCAGTATAAATGGAGAGAGGGAGAGGAAGAGAATATATATATATATATATCTATGGGGCACTCGTGTTTCATAATTAAGGGGCTCCTGGTGTGTGGCATAATGGGCTCCTGTGTGTGGCATAGTTAATGGACCACTTGACTGGCATTACTAAGGAATCTGTTTGGCATGATATTGGAGGAAATCCAGGGGGGTGACACCATAAGTTACCTCACCGGGTGACACCAACCCTAGTGACTCCTCTGCTTAAAGCACACAATTTGAATGATTTACAATATTTAATTTGGATATACCTATATAATATCTGATCTATTATTCTTGATATAGGGTTTGCACCCTGTCCATTTGATGATTCTTAATAGAGGTATTTCCTAGTTTTTTTTTTTTTTACCTCTCCAGGATGCTGTTGCACAATTAGTAGGGAAGGGTAATAGAAAATGTAGCCATCACGGTCCCCATCCCCTTTTAAATTTAGCCTTAAATTTGTAATAGAAAAGTCTCCTCACCACAGAAATCCTGGCTCAGCTTGCTGGCAAAGAATTTGTAAGTAGCTCACTGTTGCTGGTTCAGGTGCACAAACCACCGCTGACAGTTGAAGACAGGATAAGTGGAATAAAGTTGGCACTCTGAAAACACAGGTATGATGCAACATTGTAATAATTTATTGAAGATCACATCCAGAAATGCAGAACACACGTGGAAGGGTACAGAAAAGGCGACTGACAATATGGAACCCTAGCACAGTCTCTCCCCTAGGTGTATTGTCCTGAAGGGGCAGGGTGTCAATACCGGGGTCAAGTCAGAGACTATATCTCCCCCAGTATGCTGGTCTCAGTAGAGGGACTTTGCAAAGTGAGGCTGAAGGGGCGGTAGCTGGTAGCATACTGTGACCAAAGCCAGAGAAGTCCTCTACCCATTGGAGAGGGAGGCAGGTTTCGACCCCTCTGCCTCCAAGTGCTGCCTTTACAAACGATGCCAAGTAATAAGCTCAATGTTGATAGATCCGAAGACTCTGCCGCAGGAATGGACACACACCAGTGTAGGAGTGGAACAAGAATGCCATTCATTTGGAAACAGCACAGATATTTATACACCAAAAAATATGACATGACTCATTTAAAACAGGTAATCAGATACAGTAGGAAATAACATAATCACACCTTTAAATACACTTAATGAACACAACATAATGGTAGGACATACAATAGGGAAATCCTGCCTCACACCTCAACAAAGAAGTAAAACATCACACCAAAATAATGAGATTACAAACAGTATGACATACACTGAATGTTCAGGGCCTGAACACACATAAGAAAAGAGGGCTTTTGTATAATACACTGAATACATACGATACGCATATAGGTTTCATTCAAGAAACACATTGGATAGCAAACATAAAACAAAATTGGGGAGGGAAAAAATATCCTACTATAATTCAAGCGTCAAGAATAGATAAAAAAAAAGGTGGGGTAGCTCTAATTTTCTCAAACTCAATTCTGGAAGAAATTTTCTGCCAAGTACTGGATCCAGAGGGTAGGTTTATTATAATGGTGTGCAAAATTAACAACACTATATACACTCTGGTCAATGTCTACCTACCAAATAAAGGTCCTACTAGGCTACTACAGGAGATCATGAACAAAGTAGATGAAATAAAAAAAGGATGTCTATTAATTGCTGGTGACTTTAACGTTACAATGGATCCAGAGATGGATAAAAAACTGATTAATAAGACAGCCACTTTGGATAGGACAGTCATAAAACAAGCAGATAAACTAAGACAAATATGTAGGAAATACGATTTGTATGATCTATGGAGACTACTCCATCCCAGGGAAAGGGACTTCTCGCATGTGTCCAGTCGTCATGGATCATATTCGAGAATTGACCTCTGTCTGGGATGTTTTTCGATGTCCAGTAAGGTAACATCAGACAGAATCTTTGAGGAAACTAGGAATTAGATACGCATGGAAATTTCCAGTGGGGATCTATATAAATAAAGAGGGCACCAGACTCCCATTCGACAACCCACAAGAATTGCAAGAGTGGATAAACCACATGAATTTCTAGAATGGGTCATTCACTATAGGCAAAGGGTAAATAATGCAAAGGGGTAATCACGGGAGAAAGATGGGATAGCCAGATGGTCTAATAAATACCCATTTTTGGAAAGTATTTGCAGGCCCCGTGGGGAGGGACAGTAGAGGGGGGAAGAGTAGAACCCAACAGGGATTTAGAATTGTTTTTTTTTTTATTTATTTATTTATTTATTTTTTTCTCCCTCGGTATCCATTTAATAAACACTACAACAGGTTTTAAGAATAAAGGTACAACTGTTTAATCTATACACTATATTAATAAAGTATTAAAGTATTCACTAGACATATAGACAAATGAATTCAACACTGGGTATATTAAACAGAAACACAGAGTATAATATTAATAGCGCTAAAGGGATCACATTAAAGACAATTTAAATCTGTAGTATGTACAGGATATGAAGTACTCACATATAATATATGATTTATAGGTTTATAGATTAAGTATGGGTTTGAAAATCCATTTTCTATATCCATATTTCAATTAGAGTGTTTATGTATAGATAGGCGTACTTCTTCTTCCTTGTTCTTCTCTTTTCCCTCTACCCTCTAAATCGGCTTCTAATTGGGGTCACTTCAGCCATAGGATTTATTAAACGAGGGAGGTGGAGGGGGGGGAGGAGAAGGGGAAGATGGGAGGGAATCCTGTATTTAACATTAATATACATAATTGAGGTCTCATTAAGGACATTAAATTAAAAAGGGATTAAGTTGGACCAAATTCACAAATTCACAAATTTGAATTTAATAAAGATAGGGTCTGGGGTGTATATTGTTTTTTTTTTTTTTTTGTAACCAATCACTAGGCACTATAATAGGTTAAATATATACTACACAATGAATATATGACACTATTACTTAATCCCACACTAGATTAGTATATGAATAAATCACTGATAACACTTAAGAACATAGGGATATACAAATCCAATTCTCTTTTATGATACAGACACACGGACAATAATATAAAGTAGTTCATAGAATCTTAAATAAAGCAATCTTAAATAAAGAGTTTAAAGGTTCACATTAAGAAAATGTTATAGTGTTGTGAAACACTCTCATATAGTTTAAGAACTCAGGTTGACAGATTTAGCACAAGTATATCCTTAATATAAGACATAGGTGAACCTTAATTTGAGAGTACTAGGGACTTTAGAAGTTTATATAGGTATTTTTTTTTTTTGTTTGTTTGTTTGTTCCCGAGAACGTGAGAAGTGAGGGGGGGAGGTGGGGGGAAGAGAGGGAGGAAGGGGAGAATATATATAAGTATATCTTGATACCAAGGGAATCTGCGGTGGGTTCTATGGACTTCTGAGGTTTCAACCCCCCTCCGGGTAAACAAGGCGCAAACCATCACTTATGATTTTGCCGCTAACCAAAATAAGGAAGTTTATCTGCAATATGGCTTGAGCATTATAGAGGGGGATACATTTAGATCGCTCGGTGCTTCTCAGTGGGAGCCACATGTGTATAAGTCTAAGATACTCATGGGGTTCCAACTCAATAGGGTGGGACCCTTCCTAGGAGAGTTAGGGTGTCCCACCACACGAGGATTGCTAGTCATTCCTCAAAAGGGGGTGGTGCGTTGTTTTGTAAGTTGTTGTTTGTCTTGTTTGTCTATACGAGTCACTGGGGAGCAGGCAGGGGGAACCGAGGGAATCTTAATGTGTTGTCCTGACAAATGATTCGCTTTCTGTCCCTTAACGCTCAGGGGATAAATTCTCCACAGAAAAGGAATATTTTGTTCCAGTTTCTCAAGCAACAGAACATCATGGTCTGTGCCCTCCAAGAAACGCATTGGAGGGGAACAGATCCAATGAGATGCAGGGATAAAAACTACCCAATAACAATCCAGGCCTCCTTACCTCATCATAAAAAGAGAGGAGTAGCGATTTTATTCTCCAATATATTGGCGGTCAAAATAAAATATCAGGAATGTGACCCGGAAGGACGATATATAATATTGATTGTTGAAATAAACAATATGACCTACACGATTGTTAATGTTTATGCACCCAATCAGACTCCTACTGGTTTTATCCGTTTGGTATGTAAGAAAACAAGAAGAATTGCTCAGGGCTCAGTAATTATGCTTGGAGATTTCAACTGTGTGATGGATCCCCAAGATGATATTGCAAAACATAAAGGGAAGGGCATTAATAAAAACACGAAGAGTAACTCAAAACGTTTCAGGGAAATTATGAGGTTATATGAATTAATGGATATTTGGAGGGTATTCCATCCAGGAGAGAAAGATTTCTCTTGTTTCTCAAAATCTCATCTCTCTTACTCCTGGATAGACTTGATACTTGCAGACAGGAAACTTATAAACAGAGTCAATACAATAAATATTAAGGAATTTACATGCTCAGACCACAACGCACTAATAATGGATCTGAAGGAACAAAAGAGACTACTCGGAAAAGACTGGAAACTCCAGAAATACTTGTTGAAGAACCCGGAAAATCGAGACATCATCATCAAGATGACAGAAAATTATTTCCAAGAAAATTCAGATAGAGGGGTGAACCCAGTGATAGTGTGGTGCGCTTATAAGAGCGTGATAAGGGGCCATTTAATAAGTTTGGAGATAAAAGAGAAGAAAAAAAGGGGGTTAGCCCTGTCTCAACTGTATATAGATCTGGATGCAGCCTCTGCCCAAAATAAAACCAATCCAACCGTAAAGGGAACAGAATTGATAACAAAAATTGAGAAAGAAATCAATGAAAGGCTGATCGATAGGGCTAACAGATCATTAGAAGCGTTAAATAGAAGGTGGTATTACCACGGCAACAAAGCTCAAAAATCTATGTCAAACAGACTAAAAAAAGATAGAATTAAAAGGGTAATATCAAAAATTAAACAAGGAAATACAAACATACTGAGACCAGATAAGATAGGGGAAGCATTTAAGGAATTCTATAGCGACCTCTACAACCTACCCAAACATGAGGTTGAAGGGAAAATAGGAGAATATCTAAAGAACCTGGGGTTATCCAAAATTACCACAGACCAACTAAAATTACTGAACGAACCAATAAGGACTGAAGAAGTCGAGAGCGCTATAATGAAACTAAAAATAAATAAAACACCTGGTCCTGACGGCTTTGATAATGGATTCTTTAGGCTTGTGAGGGACTACATAAAATCAGATTTAACAAGAGCATATAATGAATTTAAGATCGGTATCCCCCAAGAGCTACTTAGGGCTTATATAATCCCTATTGTTAAACCAAATAAAGACCCAGAAAATCTCAAGAATTATAGACCAATAGCCCTAATGAATGTGGACATTAAGCTCTACTCTTCAGTTTTGGCGGAGAGACTAAAGAGAATCTTGCCTCTAATATTACACAACGATCAGACAGGCTTTATCCCAGGTCGCTCATCAGTTAACAACATTAGGAGACTGGTGGATGCCCTGTACGTGGCAAAGGTGGAGCAGATACCCATGCTGACCCTGTCACTGGATGCAGAGAAGGCCTTTGACAGGGTCGGCTGGGGTTTTATGAGGCAGGCACTCCAGTCCTATGGTTTTGAAGGAGATATTCTCGCAAACATAATGGCTCTATACACGGATCCATCTGCACAAATAAAAGGCATGGGGTTTAAATCGGACTGGTTTAAAATTCAAAACGGAGTAAGACAGGGTTGCCCACTGTCCCCCTTGCTTTATCTATTGTCAATTGAGCCACTGGCCATGGCAATTAGAAATAATACAGGAATTAAGGGCTTAACAGTAATGGACGAATCCCTTAAGATTAATTTGTATGCCGACGATGTCATTCTAACCCTGGTGGATCCTTTGGAGTCCATGCCGGAATTGATTAAAGAAATACAAACGTACTCCGCATATTCTGGTTATAAATTAAACTTGGACAAATCAACTGCATTAGCCAGCAATAAACCACAAAATAACAAGATAATTTTAACACAAAAATTTGGATTCTCGTGGGCAAATCAGCATATAAACTATCTGGGAATAAAGATCGGAGCAGACCCGAATGATTTGGTACAAATAAATTTCCTACCTCTACTACTCGAAACAAATAAAAAACTGAAAGACTGGAAACCCCTTGGTTTTTCATGGTGGGGTAGAATAAATATCCTTAAGTCCTATATCATACCAAAATGGACATATTTGTTTAAAATGACAAACATGGAGATTCCGAAAAGCTGGATGGAGATGGCACAATCGTCCATGAACAAATTTATATGGAAGAACTCCCACCCACGAATCAGTTTAACCACCTTGGCACTCCGAGTGAATGAGGGGGGTTTGGGCATCCCAATCCTCGACGATTATTCAAAGGCTTGTAAAATAGCCCAAGCAATCGCCACACAACAGAAGGGAATCGAACAGGAGAGCTGGTACAAGATAGAACAACATATGTTAAAATACCATGACTTGGGTTCATTATTCTGGAAGATAAAAGGGGAATACCCGGACAAAAGAGATAAGAAAAGTAATGGGACGGTCATACCAAAGGGGACAATAATCTATGACATAATGAATAGTTGGGCAAAACTAATGCAATCCATGAAAATTAAAAATCAATTGCTAGCGGATCTCCCCCTAGAAACAATAAGTGCGAACGTGCAGGACCTAAATTTAAAAAACTGGGTTTACCGAGGTATTACCAAAATAGAGGACCTGTTTGATACAAATGGGCTAAAGACCTTTGCGCAATTATCAGGAGATACAGGATTACCAAATCAAGAGAGATATACATATCTGAGAATAAAACATTTTTCAGAGAAACATGTTAGGAAAACAAAGAACAACATTGAAAAAGAACTAATCCAATTAATGACCCAAAGAAGTAGGAAAAATATGATCTCTAAAAGCTTGGCTCTCGTTAAACACACTAAACCAACTATAAATAATCATAATAGGCAAAAATGGTGTAGTGACATAGGACAGCAAATATCTCAGGAGGACTGGTTATCGGCTATGAAAACGACATATAAAACAGTACATTGTTTGAACCTAAACGAAATATACTTTAAGGTACTAAACAGGTGGTACCTGGTCCCATCACGCCTAGCGAAAATGTATACATCTAATTCAGATAAATGTTGGAGATGTGACACCCAGCTCGGTGATATCTTGCACATATTCTGGGGATGCGAAAATATTTCAAAAATGTGGAAGTCTATTGATCAGAAAATTAAAGAAATAACGGGCATTGACTTGATCTTCGATCCAAAAGTGTTTTTATTCCATATATTTACTCAACAGTTGACAAAAACACAGAAGCAAGTTATAATTCATTTTCTGGTGGCTGCTAAATTACTAATCGCCAGATGCTGGAAGTCACATAAGATACCGACATGGACAGAGATCAAAAATCAGGTTGTCCACCAATTAAAAATGGAGCGTGGAATAGTATATCAGTTCGATACAGGGGCAAAAGATACAATAAGATGGGAGGAATGGATAGAAAAATTAAGCGATTAGGTACAAATAAAGGTTTGAAAGACATAGTAAATGGATAGAAAAGAGGTTGTCCTCTCCCTGCTCCCCAGTGACGGTGTTATATGTTATTTGTTTGTTTGTATTCTATGTATTGTGACACGGGTTATCAACAGGGAGGGCTCTGGCGGACCCAGTTACAGTGGAGGGGTCGGTTGGAGTCCCAAAGAAAGTACAGGGCGGGGGTGTATTTTAACAGAAGCTCTATTACATGAGCGATGATATAAGAGGGGAAAAGGAAAACAGAGCACATAAAAAGGGAACTTATAAAAACTTCTCCTGCGAATAAAGCGACACAAAGATGAACTGTGAGTACACTAAGAGAATTAAGATTAATTAAATCGATGTGTCTCTAGTCTGAGTGTCACAAAAAAAACAAAAAAAACATCAGCTTTGTTAGTAGAGAATACATGGTCAGATCACAGTATGAATTTGATGACAATAGGTGATAAGGAAATACAAGGGATGTCCACATGGAAATTGAAAGATCAGATTCTTTTTAAACAGGAAAATAGAGATTTTTTTGAAAGAAAAGGCCAAATATTATTTCCAGGAAAACAATACCCCAGAAGTCCCCCACACTACAATCTGGTGTGCCTTTAAAGCCACCATGAGGGGATATATCATCAAACTAGAAAAGATAAAAAGGAGAGAAGATGGTCTACCTTTAGAAGATCTCTACATCAAATTATATAATCTAACAAGTTCCAATAAAGCAGATCCACAAATTGAGAACATTCCAATAATTCAGGAAATAAAAGAACAGATAAATAATAAATTACATGATAAGGTTGTATCCACACTACACAGGCTAAGAATAAATAATTATTACAAAGGCAATCGAGCTAATAAAATCTTAACAAATAGATTAAAAAAACAAAAAGCCAGCAACAGAATCACCAAAATAATAGAGAAGGGAGAAGAACAGTTGGGCCCGAAAGATATAGGTAATACCTTTAATAAATATTACAACAGCCTGTATAACCTGACAGCCCCAAATAATATTCCCCAGATTGAAAATTATTTAAAGGACACCCGGATCCCAAGGATCTCAGAAGCACACAGAGCAGAGCTTAATAAATCATTTTCTAAGAGGGAATTGAAGGAGGCTATTAATAATTTAGAGACATACAAGACCCCGGGCCCGGATGGTTTTGGCAATTCCTTTTATAAAGTATTCGAAGATATCATCTCCCCGAATCTTCTGGATGCATTTAATGAAATCGCAAGGGTAGGGAAAGCCCCAGAAGAATTGCTGAGTGCAAATATATTGCCAATCCCCAAACCAGACAAAGATCACACGAATGTCAGAAATTTTAGACCAATATCTCTAATCAATGTGGATATAAAATTGTATTCATATATATTAGCCCAGAGAATGAAGAAAATTATTTCCACAGTGATTCACCCTGACCAGATAGGATTTGTTCCCGGTCGAGTCTCTGCTAATAACGTCAGGAGATTACTAGATATTTGGGATCAGGTGGATAAAACAGGGCTGCCCCTCCTGACTCTGTCTTTAGATGCAGAGAAGGCATTTGACAGATTCGGGTGGGGCTACCTCAGTAGGGTCCTGAGAGCATTTGGTTTTGAAGGCTGGATATACAGCGCTATAATGGCCTTATACTCTAACCCAGTAGCTAGAACGGTAGGACCAAACTTCACTGCTGAATGGTTCAGATTGAGCAACGGTGCGAGACAGGGGTGTCCCTTGTCCCCTGTCCTGTACGTACTCTCGATTGAACCATTAGCTATCAACATTAGAAACAATTAGGAGATTGCAGGCTTTCCCATAAAAGATGAAGAACTCAAAATATCTCTATATGCGGATGATGTTGTGCTGACGATTAAAGATCCTTGACATTCTCTCCCCCCATTAATGGCAGAGATAGACAAATACAGTCGCATATCAAATGATAAATTAAATTTAACAAAAACAACGGTTATACCTAAAAACATAGATCCAATTTTAGTAAAAGAATTAGAACAACAATTTAACTTTCTCTGGACAAAAAAAGAATTTGTTTATCTGGGAATTACCATCACTACAAGATTAGACAATTTAATGGAACGTAATTTTATGTTACTGCTAAAAGAAACTAATAGAAAACTCAAAGATTGGGCCCACCTAGAAACATCTTGGTGGGGGAGAGTAAATACAATCAACTATTATCTTATACCAAAATGGGCCTATATGTTCAGTATGGTTCCTTTAAGAGCCCCGATGGCATGGCTGGACATGCTTCAGTCATCATTCAACTCCTATATATGGAAAGGTAACAAAATCAGAATTGCCAAACATGTATTAGGTAGAAAAACCAAGGAGGGAGGAATAAGATACCCAATTGTAAAGACAGTCTATCAGGCAAATATTCTAACCCATTTATACAGACTACAGGAAGAAGACTCAAAAAGCGAACCTTGGTATAGGATAGAGGCTGAAGCATACTGTAGTAGCGACCTGGAGACCTTACTCTGGACATTTAATTATCAAAAGATTATCACTAACTTAACGATCAGTTATGAGATCTTGACCCAGCTAATACAAGAATGGAAAGTTATTAAGAAAGTACTCGGCCTAAAAAACAAAATCCTCAAAACCTCCGGGATTAACAGTATTCAATCTAACATAGAAAACATATCTTTAAATAACTGGAAAACAGAGAATGGTGGAAATATTGAGGACATAATACTAAATAACGAAATTCTTCCATTTAAACAGCTGACAGTCAAACTAAACCTGAGTGAGAGGGATAAGTTTAATTATTTACGAGTTAGACACTTCCTAAAAAAGCACTTAATAGAAAGTGGAAAAAGGACGGGCTACTTAGAAGGTGTCTTTACACAAAAAAGAGTTAAAGGGGTGACTTCTAAAAACAGACAGCTATTAGAACAGTCACAACATTTCTCCCCCCCAGCAGCCAAAGAGACGTGGGAAAAGGAACTTCAAACAAACATAACAATTAAAGAATGGAATAACTCTGTATCACAAATTTCAAAGCATATCCATTGCTTAAACTTGGTAGAGAACCATTTTAAAACGATGCACAGATGGCATTTGACCCCAAGGAGATTATCTAAAATGTATCAAGGTTACCCACCAAATTGTTGGAGATGTGGAGGGGTAGATGGCTCAGCTCTGCACATCTGGTGGCAATGTAGGGGGGGTCAAGCCGCTTTGGAGTTAGATCTTTAATAAACTTAATAACCTAGGTATTCACCCTAAATTTGACCCTAAAACTACTATCTTACATTTAAATATGAATGAGCTCTCTAAAAACGATAAAACTTTAGTTCTACACTGCTTTACGGCCATAAAAATAACTATTTCTAGAAACTGGAAATCAAGTTTGCCTTTATCAGTAACGCAGATGGAAAAGCAATTAAAGCATCAACTAAAGATGGAAAGAGACCTAAGTTGGTCCAGAGATTTGTCTGGTAAGACAGCAAAGAGATACAGAAATTGGCTCAGTAAATGGGAAGGATGGAATAGTGAGGTTAATTAGGCACCTGACATTCAGATATGACTAATATAGTGCTGATGACATATGATCTCCATTTGTCGTTGCTCTGGGTCCTCGCTGTATGTGTTTGTGTGTATGTAGATACCCCTGACATGAGACAAATGGGTTATAGTATGAATGGTGTATATTTCCGGTAAGGCCACTTTCCGAACAGATAATTGGTCACCAGGGCTATAGGAGGGGTAGTTTACCCTATACAGGGTACCCTATAAAATAGGGTGTTTTATAATGCACTTTAATACATCTTGGCCATCAAGGTCGAGAGAGCCGGGGAGGAGGAGGGAAGGGGAATTTCGTACCTCACCTTTACTCACTATGTCACTTATATTTAGGGCTGCACTTCAATACTACTTTTTATTATATATTTAATAATACTTAAATTCAAATGCACACCTTTTTTTTTTTCCCTCTCTCCTTCTTTTTCTCCGTATCCTTTGTTTCTCACTTTTCACTTATATATCACTTATACCTAGGGCTATATTTACGCCCCTTCTCACTACATATTTATTATGACATAAATTCGCATACACACGTTTATTTTTTTATTTTTTTCTCCCCCCCCCCCCCCCCTTCCTACGCTCCCTACAACTGCAATATATTCTGGAGAATTATAGAGTTAGAAATGTGTTTGTTACCGGCTATGCTGTCTGTTTTTTTTCTTTGTGTGACATGAATATTTGTATTTTTTCTATCATAAAAAAATAAAAAAAAGATTAATTATAAAAAAAAAACAAACAAAAAAACACTGAAATAAAGTTGAGGGAGATTGTATTTGAAGTCTGTTCATGTGCATTTCTAAGACTCATGGAATTGGTCCTCCACACTTACTAGATTACTAAAAAAAAAACCAAACAAACAGTATGACATACAACTGCAATTCTTAACACTTCCAAGTGAACACTGTAAAAATCCCTTAAGCACAATCCTTCACACAAACATTAAAACAAAGTCTCCTTTTCCTATGTAAGGATGTCATCTACAGCTAAGTCTTGGGGGGAGGAAAGGCTGGTCTGGGCTGATCACCTTATACCCCAATGAAACACAGAAACCCCAAAACTGTATCCAAACTCAACAGTCTTCAGGATACTTAGTACTTGTGGTAATGTGGCATAACTGTACCGGGGGGAAAGCAGTCCAAACAGATCCCCTGTACCAACCTCTACAAACAGAACGCCTTGCAAGGCCAGGGCTCATAGTCTGTAGGAAGGAGCCTAGCTTTTAGTTCTCTCCAGGCCCTCAGAGGGTTCCGTCACAGCGACTTTATGTGTTTCACGTTGAATAATGCGAAATAATCATAAGTTCTGAACTCTTAAAGGACAACTTAATAAGCAGGCAGTGATGACCAATAAAAGGTCAATAAAATTGTGCATTTCAGAAACAGGTTGCATTATGATGCGAGTGGGAGAGACAAATAACAATATATGCAGAGGCGGCTCTAGACTTTGTGAGGCCTTAGGTGAAAGTCGAACATGAGGCCCTCACGGACACACATTATTTAATAAAATATATGCAAGTGATAATAAAAATGAACTGTAGAAATAGCATATTTCAAGATCAGACTAAAATCCCAGCTTCTAGAATCGAACAGCTCCTACAATTTTATTTGTCTCATAATTATTCTACAAACATCTATAAACATTTGTTATAGATAAAATTGTGTGCGGCCCACTAACTCACATTGTTATTGCTGTGTCCTAAATGTGAACACTAACACATATCACACAGTCATTCATAGACACACTCAGTGAGCACACACTGCCTCACAGACACACTCAGTCAGCACACAATCACACTCAGCCAGCACACACTCACAGATACACTCAGCCAGCACACACTGACTCACAGACACACTCAGAATGCACACAATCACACACTAACAGAAACACTCAGCCAGAACGAAAGGTGCTCAATGTTGAAAGTGGTCTCACAGACCACGTTGTGCTAGAAGATTGGCACTTTGTTCTTCCTCACAGCACCGGATGCACTGTGATTTAGCCATTCAATATGCCAGGATTTTGCCCCTCAATATGCCAGGATTTTGCCACTCAATCTGCCAGGATTTTGCCCCTCAATTTGCCAGAATTTTGCCACTCTATGCCAGGATTTTGCCCCTTAATATGCCAGGATTTTGCCACTCTGTGACAGGATTTTGCCCCTCATTATGCCACAATTTTGCCCCTCACAAATCCTAGAATTTTGCCTCTCAATATGCCAGGATTTTGCCACTGTATGCCAGGATATTGCCCCTCATAATGCCACTATTTGCCCCTCACAATGCCAGGATTTTGCCTCTCACTATGCCAGGATTTTGCCACTCTGTGCCAGGATTTTGCCCCTCATTATGCCAGAATTTTGCCTCTCAATATGCCAGGATTTTGCCACTGTATGCCAGGATATTGCCCCTCACAATGCCAGGATTTAGCCTCTCACTATGCCAGGATTTTGCCCCTCACCTCATTATGCCAGGATTTTGCCCCACACTGTGCCAATATTTAGCCACTCATTATGCCAGGCTTTGCTCGTTTGTACCACCCTCCTCCCCCCTTCCCTAGTACTTACCTCCATGCTGCTCTCCGTTGTTTCCTCCGTGCATCTTCTCTCCTGCACGGAGGAAGGAAGTTCCGGTCGCGGGTTCAATAAAGTTTAAAAAAAAAAATGCGATCAGAGCTTCATTCCTCCGTGCAGGAGAGAAGATGCGCGGAGGAAACGTCCCAGGTTAGTGTAACAGGGCGCTTAACGGCATCGTTACATCAAAGGTAATAAGGTAATAAGGTGAGTTAGGCAGCCGCGAGGCCCCCGTGAGTGCGAGGCCTTAGGCGGCTGCCTAAATCGCCTAATTAGAGAGCCGCCTCTGAATATATGTAGATAATAAACCCATATTGTTAAAGTATTTCTATTATTAACAAATTTACAATGTATTTAAGCAATTAAATAAGAACACAGAATAAATGAGGACTCATTGCCATGGACTAATGAAGTTCCAATAAGGGGGGAAAGAAAGGGGGGGGGGGGAATTGGCAGCATGTTGATTTAAGAATATAAGAAGGTTTCAGTAGAAATACGATAAATCACATTCTGCATTTAATCCTTTTAGACATCTGGTATCTAAAAATCCAAAATTCTTCAAGTTGACATTGTTTCTTGAGTAATTCTCCACCTCTTGGTCCCTTTTCATTAACTGAAATGAAAAAAAAATTAAAATTGGAATTATAACAAAACTGAAAATGATGTGCCACAGTTGCATTTGCTTTGTTAGAAATGTCAGCGAGATGCTCACTAATTCTGCAATTTAATTCACGACAAGTGCGTCCCACATATTGGTGGCCACATTTTTTACATTGAATCACATATATAACTGCTTAACTTTGAACATCTTTCCATTTGAATTAGAGGCGATGGAGGAATTTCTCTCATCGTATTTACAAGATTAACATACATTATGACCGCATGCAAAAGTTCCATACAGCTGTAACCAGTGTTGTGAAGTAGACTTATTAACTCTATCATTAGAAAAATGGTTAGGTGATAGCATATCTTTGAGGGTTTGTGATCTGTGGGCCGAAAAGCAGACACCTGGTGTCAGAACGTCTTTGTATCCTTTATCAACAGCTAGAATTGGGAGGTGTTTTTTAATGGTTTTAACAAAAGCCGATTGTCTGGATTCAGAATTATTTGTTTTATCTTTATCTTGTATCTCTATGGATGTTTTAAAAGTATTATTGTCTTGCAATAAATGTTGTCTATTTTTAGACTTTGCTATGTTTATGGCTCTTTTAATCATCCACAATTTATAACCTCTACTTAACAAACAATTTTCTAGTTCTTTTGATTTGGTATTAAAGGATTCTAGATCTGAGCAGTTTCTTCTAAGGGTTATAAATAAACCAACAGGAATATTTTTAATTACGTTGCCAAAGTGGCAGCTAGATACATGTAGAACTGATGGTTTCCTGAATGTTTAATCAAACATTTGCCCATATGTCATTTTAGAAACTAGACTACAGTTCCATTACATACTGAATGGGTCAGCAAGTATTTTCCGGAGGGTGCAAAATTTTAACTCCACACATGTCCCACCCCTTCCTGTTAGTTTCACAAAAGTATACACACATGGTGGAGAGCTGCAGGGTGTTATGTGGAAAAAGCACAACACGTAAAAACAATAGTGTAATATGTTTAAAATACAATATAAATCCAAATATGTATTATGTACTCACAAAAGAAAAATGAAACGGTTGCTCAAGGAATAGACCAAATATGAATCCAATCAGGGAGATCATCCAAAATAAATTTAATCTCTGTATGAAAGGTATAACAAACATAGAGCAATATTGTATGTGTCATAAATATCTGCACCAAGAGAGTCACTTACAAAGTAGATGTAGAAAGGATGCCAGTTATGTTACTCCAGGGAAGACTGGCAAATGTCTTGAACGTTTTCAACTTTTCAGTAATCTTTATCACTACAGAATGATGGACTGTTGTTTGGAATGGCCTTATAACCCCTCACAGTTTGATGCGCAGCACCAATTCCTTCTCTAAGATCATTGCTGATGTCTTTCCTCTTCGACACTGTATAAACAAACACCCCAGAATGCTCCAGACCAGCAAACTGCTAAAACTTTGAATTTTATAGAGGTGCTCACACTTGATGATCAATTAATCAAAGGCATTTGATTAGCAGCACCAGGCTTAATGCCTATGGACACAGTAATGGTGTATTTAGTTTTTTGCATACTTTTATGACAGTGTGATATGTCATGTGTTGTTGTTCATCTGAGGTTGTATTTACTTAATTTTAAGGAACAGACAATTGTTCTTAGATCCTGATATTCAAAGAGGGTGTACTTTCTTTTTCCCATGACTGTTAGATCAGTATTTGTAAGGAAGGATAGTGTTTTTAAGGCAATTAGCTTTAGGCTTACTTGGTAACAAAGATCACAGGGTCTGAACAGTGATGGTAATATAGATAAACAGGAGTGAAATACAGTAAATAAATTGATATATAAAAACACAATTATGATGATGGAAAGGAAATTTATAAAGAAACGAACCTTTTTAGAAAATCAAGGAAAGTGTATGATCATAGCATTATATAAGTGAATACAGGGAAGACATGCGCCTGAGAAAGTTAAGAGTGAAGAAAAAGCAGAAAAAAAAACAGCTGTATTCACCAAAAAGAGAGCCGTTCCCGTTTCTTTCCAACAGTATACTGTATAGGAATACAAGTTAGAAAATGGTGAAAGCACTTGAAGGAAGAGAAGGGGATAATATTGCTATAAATGGGACTCAGCAAGGTAAGTAATTTATTATATTTATTATCCCCTTCCCTTCCTTCAAGTGTTTTCATCATTTTCTACCTCAAAGCATTATAGAAGCATATCATCTCAGTGGACTTTGATATATGTTACTTAACGTCCTATGACGGAGACAGTGTAAATAAGGTTAGTAAAAGATAGCAAGTAAAGATAGAATAAAGATGTAAATAATTAACCTTTTAGATTGAACTTTTAAGGAAAGGAAAGAATAAAATCGGTAATAGTGAAAAAGAGATTAAAATGAATGCCCTACATCGAGGATAATAGGAATACTTTTTTATAGCTTAAACATTTAAACAAATAGAAGAGGCATATTCTTATTGTAGTTGGCTTACTTGGATCTCGGCTATCTTTTTTTCCCAGCAAGGTAGATGGACAAAAATGTTAGCTCTGTACAAACAATTTAAGAGGGAAATGCCATTAAGGCACCTTTTTTTAAAGTCTACAGGTCTCTTAGAGGCGCTCCTGGTCAAGCGTTGTGCTGGGTTAAGGGGTTACTATTGAAACCTGACATTATCATCAAAATATGCTACATAGACTAGCAGGGCTAGTGCAAGAATTTTTGTCACCCTAGGGAGCTCTAATCTATGTATAGTTAGCCAGACATATAATTATCCTTTAAGTGGTACAGCATAGCTCCCATTAGTTTATAGTTAGGCAGGCATTGACAAGGTATATTATCATTGCTTCCGTCAGAATAAAGTTTGGCAAGTCCTGTCTGAATAAACTTTATTGTCCGGATTTAAATATAAAAAAAAAAAAAAAATATGCCACATACAGACACATACTTACTTTAAAATTGTAGATAAAAACACCTATCTAAATGCGAGAAGTTATCACGATAAGAAATGGGAGAACAATATAACCAGAGGAGAGTTTCTGCGTATGCGTAGAAAATGTTCAAGTATAGAACTTTTTGATGTTCAAGCCCAAGTGATCGAAAACAGATTATTGGAAAAGGGGATACAAAAAGAAAATAGCGGAGAGAAGTCAAATCTGTGCGAGAGAGATGGATAGGGAGGCATTTTTTCAGAAACAAGGTAGATAGAGTGAATGATATTAGAATAGATAAATACCAGGAGTCGAATGATAAAAACAAGTTTGAGAATAGCTTTATTACTACCTTTTCAAGAAAAGATTGTATGAACATAGGTATAACATCAAAACATCTTAAACATACAGTATCCAGACACTTCAAAGAGGCTCATAAGAATGACACCTTATTGAAGGCTTGGATCATAGAACAGGTCATTATGGGACCTAGAAAGGGAGATCGTTTGTTCGCATTAGGAAGGAGAGAAACTTTTTGGATACTCACACTAAATACTTTAGTTCCAGAAGGTTTAAATGATAAATTGGATTTAATACCATTTTAAGAGTGATTTGTCTCTCTCTCCTTCTGGATGTCTGTTAGTTAACACCTCTGGTTTTTCTACTGCCCAGTATATCATATGGGTCATATATATGTGTACACAGGAGAGGTGGCTGTTCTCTTGGCCCCCCTCCTCTTGTGTTTTTGAAACATCAGATGAACATGTGTATGTATGTAATTTTTGTATGTATATAATTTTTACTGACATTGCTTTTATATTTGGTCAGATTCCTGTACATGCATATATGTCTCTATCTTTTTGTTGCATTGTGCCTGTCTCCTATGTATCCAGTATACGTGTCTGAATACGCAAGAAGTGGTCATAAGATCACATTTCTTTTTTGGCATGCACTATGGACATGTATGCATAATTTTTACTCTATATTTTAACCCCTTAGTGACATGACTTTTTTGGCTTGTCCGACGCTTGGTGACATGAGTTGTGAGGTGTTTGTGTTTTGCTGTAATTTCTTTCTTTCTCATTTAGTGTACCCACACAAACTATATATCGTTTTTTATCATCATAAGAAGGGCTTTCTTTTGATTCCATTATTTTGATAATAGCATATAATTTGATGTAAAAAATATAATAATAAAATATGGCAAAATAATGGAAAAAAACTTTTTTTATGACTTTTATTTGAAAAATCATATACTCATGTACAAGAAACAACAAAAAAACACTGCTAAATAGTTTCTAATATATGTCCTGAGTTCATAAATAGCCCATGTTTTATGTTTTTGTGCTTTTTTATTCATGTTACAGGGCCAGAACAATAAGTAGTGCAAAGCTTTTTTAAAATCCTTTTTTTTTTAAATTAGCGATAGTGACATTGTAACACTGATATCTGTACTAAATCCATGAATGACCCCCAACATGTACATATTTTTGAAAACTAGACCACTCAGGGCATTTAACTTGGGGTATTTTGACACATTTCATGTAGCCATTTTATCACCAATCTTTGCCAAATTTTGCAGCAAATATATATATTTTTTTTTAATTTTTCACATAGATTGCAATTTAGGTAAACATTGCCTTAAAATGTGAAGGGGTATTTCCAAATAACACCTCAATATGTGTTCAGCAATATCTCCTGAGTACAGGGATACCACCCATGCATAGGTTTGTTGGTTTGTTTTGGGGCTAAAAGGGCACATTTAGGGGGTGCGCATTTTGGTTTTCCAACTTGGAATTCTGACATTCAGAAAACCTGCGCCCATGTCCCATTTGGGACATTTTTGAAGCCAGAAAGTGTATTCTACCCCACAAAACCATATATTTTTTAAAACTAGACACCCCAGGGTATTTCAAATGGTAGTATTTTAACACTTTACATGCACAAATTACACCACCAGCCTATGTCAATGTATTGGGTAGTAATTTTTTTTCACATACATTGTACTTTGGCCATGAATTCACAGATCCTGTTATATGTCAGTGCCAAACAACACCTCAATATGTGTTGCGCAACATCTCCTGAGTACAGGGATACCATGCATGCATCCATTTAGTGGGGGTGCATTTCCAACTTGGAATTTTGACATGTAGTCAGCCTGCGTCCATGTTCCATTTGGGACACTTTTGAAGCCTGTCAAAGTATTTTACCCCATCAAACCATATATTTTGGAAAACTAGACATCTAGGGTATTTAAAATTGTGGTATTTTAACACTTTCCAAGTACTAATTCTACCACCAACCTATGTCAAAGGGTTGGGATATAATTTTTTCCCCATACACATTGTAGTTCAGGCAGGAATTTTCAATTTCTGGTATTTGCCACTGCCAAACAACACCTCAATATGTGTTCAACAACATCTCCCGAGTACAGGGATACCACCCATGCATAGGTTTGTTGGTTTGTTTTTTGGCTAGAAGGCAACATTTGTGAGATGTGCATCTCAAAATTCCAACTTGGGAATTCCAACTTGAGGAGAGGGAGGCAGATCAATATTTGTGAATATTGATCCGACCAATTTTGATCTGACCAGGGCTTATTTGAGCACTCACCAAACCGCCTTTGCCACTTATTTGCTTTTACTGATCACTATGCGTTCAGACAGCTTAAAAATAAAAAAATTTAAAATATTTTTACTTTACATGTAATCGACCTAGCGGGTATGTTTACATTTTTTTTTTTTAAATATGCATACAGACAAAAATTGCTTTGGTGTCAATATCATTCCGTAAGCAGTGATCAACGGCAAAGAAGGCTTAATAACTCTTAGAAGAGCCTTTGTAGTACTGTACAAAAAAAATGAACCCCTAAAAAATGCACAATCTGATGTGCACAATCACTGCTTACGCAAGATCAGTGGCAGGGAAGGGGTTAAACGCAGGGTACTGCTTTTATAATTTTTTTTAATTGTTTTATTATTAGTGTATTGTGTATTTATTATTTTATTGTACTGAAACTTACTTTTATAACTTTGATCTGTCTCTCTCCCTCACTAAAAAAAATGTGAGGAGAGGGACAGAACTGGTCAGATCAATATAGGGTTAATATTGATCTGACCAGGCAGTGGGGGTGCTTATGAGAGCATCCCCACTGACTGTCAGTCTTCCTGCAGTCACAGATTGCCTCTGTGAAGAGGCAATTGTGTGACTGCTTGAAGAGCACAGGAAGCAGGTACTTCCTGCCTACTGTGCTCTTGCCCTTAGAAGGGCAGTGCCATCTTTGTCACACAGTGACCCCGATCGTGCATTTTTTTTTAGTGTTACTGACTGTGCTTGTGCACTGTGCCTTTAAAACCGGCATTTCAATCGCTCTTTGGAGCCGACAGGCATTTTTTTCAGTATTGTACATTGCTTCCACACGGAAGCATTGATACAATACCATTTGAGCACTGAAAGCGGAAAAACTCTGCTTTCAGTGCTCGTTTTGACACAGGACGGACTATGTCCGTCCTGTGTCACTAACGCCTCGCCACACAGGACGGACCTAGCACGTCCTGTGTCGGCAAGGTGTTAATCAACTTTACAATATATGTCTTCTTTTGAACCAATATATGTTGCACTTTCGTGTGACAACCTGTAGAAGAGCGTCCTCCCCGTGGCTGCCCTCTCAGTGACTGTCTCTTCCCTGCTATGCCAGCTATGCGGGGCAGAGACATGTCGCCACGAGACGCGTTGCCATGGACAACGGTTGCGTCTTCCCCTTAAACCACCTCTCTATGATCAGCACTTCCTCTTTCTTACTAAGCAGATGCAGCTGACTATGACAATTGTTTATTGGGGTTTTTGAATGTTTGACTATATAAATGGATCCCTTCCCCACTGGTGTCATTGCACTACCGCCCACCAGCTGATGAAGATAATTTGAAAGGCGTCCTGTGGGGTGTAGCTCTTTATAGTGACTGTTCAATAGACCTGGCCAGGTGAACAGACCCAGTGGGTAAGGGATCCTTGCTTTTATTTTAATTTTTCTTCTAATTTTATTCTATTTTCTTGTTGTTGTCCATTTGTGGCCTTTTATTTATTTTTTTAATACCATATATCTTATTTATGTACATTTATTTCCATGTGATCACTTCTTGATTTTGTAACTGGATTTTTTTGCCATATATTTTATATATATATTCTATATGTCTATTTCTCTGTTATAAATTTATAGATTTATATATTTACTTGTCTTTGTAGTCTATTATACTATATTGTCTTTGTATATATATATTTGTGGTCAGGGCATAAAGCCGTAGCAATAGTAACCTAAGACATACAAGGAAGGAAAAGGTCAGTTGTGGTGTGCCGTAACTGACGAGGTAGTAGGCCTGAAATAAAAGAGGGCATACCTTAAGAAATGCTTATAAAAGGAGGTGTGGTGGGTGGGACAACTCACCAGACCTATGACGGTAGTGAGGGAAGGGCTGGTGCCCCTTAAGAAGGGGAACCAAGCCCCTCCCACAACTTCAGGCCCCGCCTTCCATTTGTGGTCAGGGCATAAAGCCGTAGCAATAGTAACCTAAGACAAACAAGGAAGGAAAAGGTCAGTTGTGGTGTGCCGTAACTGACGAGGTAGTAGGCCTGAAATAAAAGAGGGCAAAAAAGATATAAACCAGTTTATTCAGTCTACAAATACATCATAGTACATCACATAATCATATTCTTAAATGCCAGGCGCACCTCTTGCACTGGCTGAGGAATGTATCTAGTGTAAGCCGTGGATTTCCATCGGCCTAATATTTTAATGATGTGCGCCGGGATATTCCTTTTAGAAGCTGTAGTAGCTGCTCCTATCCTGAATGAGTGACCAGAATATTTTGCTGGGTTCAAGCCTAACCGAACCAACAACATTCTAACGTAGAGCATGAACTTACTCGTAGTGAGTCTATTACTGTGTAAGGCTAGCAGTGGTTGTGTTGGAGCCATTGTAACGATGGAGAGGTATTTGTCGAAAACT
The DNA here is from genome assembly GCA_036172795.1 of Pelodytes ibericus. NCBI lineage: Eukaryota > Metazoa > Chordata > Amphibia > Anura > Pelodytidae > Pelodytes > Pelodytes ibericus. The sequence continues at coordinate 177,467,340 of CM069861.1, forward strand.
TCCACCGGACACCATTTATTACTAGTGGGGTAATATGGAATAGTGACCCTCTGTCCTTTGGCGCTAGTTTTTGTATGGTGTAGGAACAGTAAATAGTGATCGTGTGATTTGACCAGGTTTGACCTGGTGATGAAATGGGGGGAGTTGTAGGTAGCAGTGGTAAATTCTTTGGGCTGAAGAAAACCGTAAAAAGCCAAATAGATGGCGGTTTTAATGACATGGTTAGTATGATTTTCGAATGGCGAGGTGTCTAACAGGTTTGACAGTGACTGAAACAATAGATCGTGGATGGGTAATCTGGATGGTGTGGGTATAGGGGTGGAGTCCTTGATACCCTTAAGTATGGCTTTCACATGGTAGGATGATAGGAAGCGTTGTCTATTAGGCCAAGTGGTGAGGATGTGATGTTGAATACCGGTGATATATAACTTAATGGTATTGAATGATAGTGTTAGATGAAGGTGGCAAAAGGAAATAAATGCAATCATTGTCTCCATGGAAAAATGGTCTGTGATATGAAAGTCCAGCAAGAATCTATTAAAAATATGAAAAGCCCTGCCATATGCCTTCCTGGTGTTATCGGAGAGACCAAGTTGAGAGAGTTGGTGCCCGTGATTGAGTAGTTTTTTCAGTCCCAAACCATCTCCTGCCACTGCGGTACCGGGGTTGGTATCAGAGTAGATGTAGGAAGTGCCGCCCGGAACTCCTGAAACCGAGATCGCGATAAGTGATCAGCAGCGATATTCAGAACCCCAGGCACATGTATGCAAGTTAAGAGAAAACTGTGTTTTGCAGCTAGCCACGTGAGAGTCCTCATAAAACGCATGATGGCTAGGGACGAGGAACGACCCTTATTTACAATATGGCATGTTGCCATGTTGTCCGAGAAGCAACGCACCGTATTCCCAGACCAGCAAGCTCCCCACTTAACTGCTGCTGCCACAATTGGGTAAAGCTCAAATAATGCCGAGGTGTCCTTGAACCCGGGGATCTCAGTAATTTCACCCGGCCATTTACCCCACATCCAATCATTGCCACAAATGGCGGCAAATCCAGAAGTGGCAGCGGCATCCGTCCAGACAGACACCGACCTATCTGTCCATACCGGAATAAAAATGCTTTTCCCATTCCAAATCAGCAAGAATTCCCTCCACATGCGTAGGTCAGCGGTGGCATGTACATCTAACGTAACGCGGGAGGAATCAGATTGTAATAGGGGAAATAAGCCAAGTAATCGGGATATGAATGCCCTCCCCTGTGGAATAATTTTCATTGCAAAATTAAGTGACCCCAACAGGGATTGCAACTCCTTCCTATTACAAGAACCCCCTGCAAGGTAATGGTCAATGGCTGAAAGGACGCGGTCAATTTTCTCCCCGGGGAGGCTGGCCTGCATATGCACAGAGTCCAGCACTACCCCCAAGAAGTTGATAATGGTATCCGGGCCCTCAGTCTTTGTTGGTGAAATAGGAACTCCTAGTAGTGTGAACAATCGTGTTATAGAAAGGAGGCTACTGGGTGGTAACAGGTTACTTTCTATGGTCAGAAAATCATCTAGGTAATGGATAACGGTAGGGCATTTACAGATGTTAAGCAGCATCCAGCACAACGTCTCAGCAAATATATCAAAAATCCTGGGGCTGCTCTTGGAACCAAAAGTGAGACGCGTGAAAAAATAATATGAACCCTGCCACTTAACACCATGTAAATGCCACAGGGACGGATGGATGGGGAGTAATTTAAATGCGTTCACGATATCCGTTTTGCTGAGCCATGCCCCTACCCCAGCCGAGAGAATGGCAGTGACGGCATTATCTATGGTGGCATATTGGAGAGAAAATTCTTCTGACGGAATGAGCGAGTTAAGACTCGGGGTAGGAGATGCATGAGGAGCAGAGAGGTCGAGAATGAACCTATGTTTATTGGATGATTTACTTGTGACCAGTCCTATGGGGTTAGTTCTCCAAACCGCGAATGGCGGAGAGTCAAAAGGGCCAATTAAGAATCCCTGTTCAATTTCTTTCTGGAGAAGTAGGTCAATTGTGTCGGGAGCGGCCTGGGCTGTCTGTAAGTTTTTACACTCTAAGATTCCAGTAGGCATATGAATAATACCCGTATGAAACCCCAAGGTAAACCCTGCCACCAAAAATTCTACAAGATGTTGAGACGGGTGACCATCCAATAACTCTTTCAGCAGGGAGACATTAAGAGTCGAAAGGTACTGTTTGGGATAAAGTTTATTAGGGCACATCACTTTAGAGTGAGCCCGGAAACATTGGGAGCAGACATGGAGTAGTCTGCAGGCACTGTATCCGCAAGCGCCAGTGTTAAAATTGTTACAAACTTGGGATTTTCCCAAAAACACTATATCACGTCCCAGTTTGTCTTTCAGCACCCTGCCTGTTCTCCCAGTGGGCATCATAGTAGTAGGGGGAAATAAGGAATTGACCTCTGGAGAGGTAGGGCACAGATTAGCCGTGTGGGAGTTGGATGAACAAATAGCACACGCTGGGGCTTTAAGGCCTGCAAAGTGTCGACAAAACAGCTCCGTATCAAGCACACCCCAATCAGATTGATAATTGAACTGGGATAGAGCAGCCGATGCCTTTGCGGAAAACGCACGGTGGTAGTCGTAAAAAGACGTACCACCGTACTTATCCCCCAAATCCACCAGCTTGTGGAGATATAGGTCCAATTCTTCTCTCCTATGAGGATATACAGAGCATATCACGTCTCTGTAGATCCCGAAAGCCAACACAAATTCGGGTATGGACAGCTTGCGATTCAACCTGGGGTCCCTAGATTTCAACACAACCGACACATCCCCATAAGCATATGTCTTGTTTTCAAGGACATCTTGCGAGGCAATAAGAAGTGATACCAGATTGATATCCTTCCCTTCCAAGATGTCCTTTTTGATGTTAGCAGGCACCATATGTGCCGGGTTAATAATATGTGGGTCTTTCAGACCGGTAGGAATATTACCCGGTAGGGGGTCTGGGCGAACCGGAGCGATCGGACTCCCCAGTGCTGAAGGTGACCGTTGTTGGCTAGTTGGCTATCCGCATCCATCTTATCCAATCTGGCCACAATCTGACCCAAAGAGGTCAGGACCGAAGATAAAACAGTAGTAAGATCAGCCGACTGGCTGCTACTGGATCCTTCCCCCGCCCCCGAGTTATCAGTCTGAGTATTCAGTAGTCTATATAATTCGGCTTTCCTAGCCGTAGCTGGGAAAGGGATGTTTCTCCTTCTCAGTTCGGCAGTGATCCTAGGAATGGTCCATGCCCTGAGTGATGCAGGGCTTGCGTTGTCGTCACCCCGGGATGGAGTGACCGATCTAGCCGGTGTACTGGGGATGGACAAATCTTCCCCGCCTTCAGGTATCTGAGACATGCTAAAACACAAAAATATGACATGTAACCTGGGGCATTACCCATCTGGCAGATGTAACTAATGCCAAGTGGCGAAAGTATTAATTAGTAACGTGACAGGTGAGGCCCTGCTAGTTGCCAAGCGGCTTTGAGAGGCACTATCTATGATTTGGCTCGTGTGGGTTACGTGGCCATTGGCATTATGGCGGGGTGATGGCCTCTCCGTGACTGGTAATAGCATAAGACAGAATGGGGGTGACAAGTGAGGCCCTCTCTATGCAACCAAGCGAGGCGGCTACCTATGAATTGGCCCGAGGGAATGCCGTACCTCCGAAATGAGGATGGGTGTTGGCCTCGCAGGACCACTAACGTAAGGCGTAGAAGGCCAGGAAAAACATACCTAGAGGCTCCTATGTGCGACCAATATCTGGATTATTTACCCGAAAAGGGTAGGAATGGAGGGAGAATATATCGAGAGACACATGACGTACCTGATGAGCAAAAGGCAAGGTAGTAGGATAAGGTAAACAGGCGAACTGTAGTAACCTACGAGAGTAATTATGAGTTTCCAGGGTTATATCAGTGAAACTTAACTTGTACTCATCATACCCCCTGCTAACAAGCTACCCACCGGTAAATAGTCCCACAATAAACACATAAGGACCCAGGTCCTGCGAGACCATCAGAGGATAATTAATCGTGATAACTGACCCATGACAGGTGAAAAATTGGTGGATGCAGCATATCGTGGATGCTGTTGACACTGAAACAGAAGAGGATCATAATCTGTAATAATATCTAGCCTCGCCCGACCGTGGAAAATCTGTGCGTACATACTTAAAATGAAACAAACATTTAATATGAAGGAAAGTAATGTAAGCCACATGTCATAACCCTTATGACCACCACGGGTCAGCAGACCGAATCAACCCAATGCAGACAACACGGCCAGCCATCAGAGGCCGCCCTACTACCAATTTACAAACTGAAACCAAAGAAAGACCCGAGATGTGCTATAATGCGTGCGCCCGTCGACCAGTGATGACGAAAGACGGCCGTGCTGAACATGCAACCGCCGTAGGACTCACGATTTAGCACTCGGGTGCCTCCACGAAAGACCCCACGTCTGCTTACAAATTCAGACAGCTGGAACTGGAGGAAGAGGACTCGGTGGGACCCTGGAAGCAGCCTAGGAGATGCAGGTAAGCTGAATGGAGTGAAGCCCGACCGGAAGCCACGAAACACACCACAACTCACCAGACCTATGACGGTAGTGAGGGAAGGGCTGGTGCCCCTTAAGAAGGGGAACCAAGCCCCTCCCACAACTTCAGGCCCCGCCTTCCATATATAACGCTGTCTCACCTCTACACTGTTTCTCCTTTTTTTGCAATGGATTTTTCCATTGCATTCCATTATAAGACTAGCTGCTTCCATTTTATTTCACACTGGGTCGTTTGTTACGCCATACATTGTCTGGGATTCTTTTATCTCCATATTGCCATCTCGTACCTTCCTTGCCTCCAGTGGTTAGTATCGATTGAATTATTTGTATATTTCATCTTTGTGAGTGAATGTCACTACATACACACACTATTACTTATTTATTATTCACTAGCGTTGTGCATACAGAAGCCCATTAAATATGCCAAATACAGGAGCCTGTTAAAAGCATACAAAATATGTTCTGCAGATTTGCTCATCAGCTTCCCAGCCTTGCCAATCTGGTCCTCAGACTTTCCAATCTGGCCCTATACATGCTAATGTATCTTAATACATGCCCCCATAGATGCCACTCGGTCCCTCAGCAAACAAGTCTTGCACACTTATTGCAGCTCTTTCTCTGTCCCCCCCCTATTCTTTCCATGTCTTTCTCTGACCCATGCCTTTTTCTGTCCCACTCATACTCCCAATGGCTTTCTCTGTCCACAATGTTCCCCATTTTTTCTGTGTCTTTGTCTCCCATGCGCTCCATTTTTTAAACTTATCCTTCCATTGTTGTTCCCTTTTCTTCCCAAGCTTTTGGCATTCCCTCCCTGATAATATCTGTCCCGCATGCCTTTCTCTTCCACCTGATGCCCCCCATGCCATTCTCTCTCCCTCATGCTCCTCTTCTCTCGCCCCCCACATCCTTCATTCTCCCTCACATAAGCTTTCACGGTGGAACCAAAGTTCTTGAGTCCTTCAGACCTCTTCCTTTGCTATATGAAGGACTTGCAGGCACCTGGCATACTAGCCGAGTGATGGCAGGAGGAGAGCTAGGCACACACTAATTCAGAGCCATCCCATACGAAACCTGTCAGGTTATGGGCATCACTAGGGTTGGTGTCACCCCCCTGGATTTCCTCCAATACCATTTCTTTTTATTTGTTTATTAGATGTGGTCTGGAGGCCATCGAGCAGACCCAAGGGCACCAATAATTTAATTTAATTGGGTCCGGATGCCATCAGGCAGCCTCTGGACTTCAGGGGGCCCAGTATTTTTGTTTATATAAGGGGTCTCGGTCCATTGGCCACCCCAGATAGCAACTGTACCATTTAAAAATATATATTTAAAGGGTATGGGAGCATTTGCCCAGGCCCCAGACCCTGTAGGTGGGATGCTTTTTGGATGGTGTCAGGCCAAATAATCGTGGCCCGATCTATGTAATCAGGGCTGGGAGCCATTTTGGTGGCTCTGAGACCCATTTATTATGGGGGGGGGGGGGGGGGGGGATTGGAGCTACTTGCCGGTAGCCCTGTTTATTATTAGGTTGTGTGAGGGCTACATGCCATGGCCCCCTATGTGTTTTGGGGGACCGGGTTTTTAACATTTATTTATTGGGTCAGCGGAAGTCCTCTGGCTTTTTAAAAAAATGTTTTATTCTATTTAACATTTGTATTTCAATATGCGTTTTCAAAGAAGGTGAAATAATAATAATAGTAATGTGGCAATCATCCCTGAATCCAAATTGCAATCGGGGTTAATCGTCACATATTATGTAGCCGAATATTGGGGATCCTTTGTCTATTATGCCCGATCTGAATCTATTTCGGAACCGATCGGGCTATATTATGTAGAACCTTTTGGTTTACTTAGCCCTTCTAGTTCTACAGTATTAAAAGTTTTCCCCCAATTAATCATGATTACCCTGCAGATCTCTTCATGTAAGTGACTTTGGTTTCTTATCAAGAAGTGAAATTTCTCTTCCCTTTCTGGAATTTTTATAAAACAAGCCATGCCCTTTTATGATGATCATGTACAGTTAAGGTGTATCCCTGAACCTAGTGCTTATGCAAGTAAGCTTTATGGGTTTGTCTATCTGTAATAAAGATAAATAAAATGAAAATATCTAGCAGACTCAGTAGTGAAAAAGAGCATTTGAACAACATCTGCAAACAGGTAAGGAGTGTCTGAAAACCCTTCAAACTGTAAAAGGGGGAAGTTGTGTGTCTTTGGCCTATAGTAGAAGTCATTTCTACATATATGTTATTTGCTGCTAATAGTACATTATAGTTCTGTATCATAGTTTACAGGAATGGAGGGAGTGAAAATGGTCCTTATAGTGTGTGCTGGCTAGACGGAGAGCAGCAGGAAGATTTTGACTTGAAAACTTGGCCTTGATACCCATCTTCCAGTTGAGAGGTAGGGACCCTACTAATTAAGTTAGTTAGTAGATTAGTTAGATATCCTGGGTTGCAAAGGAACAGGGCTTGGCAAACCCTAGAATACATTAGGAAGCATACCCACCCAGGGCTGGATTAAGATCATCATGGGCCTGGTACTGAGGATTTTGGTGGGCCTTTTTATGGAAATATATATATAAAAAAAGAAAAACGCAAAGCAATTTTTCAATTTTCATAAGGAAAACAAAATATGTATTTTTCTGACAGCATAAACTTGGTCTAACGTGGCTAAATCAGCAGTAATGTATACACTTGGTCTGGTCTAACATGGCTAAATCAGCAGTAATGTATAAACTTGGTCTAACATGGCTAAATCAGCAGTAATGTATAAATTTGGTCTAACGTGGCTAAATAAGCAGTAATGTATACACTTGGTCTAACATGGCTAAATCAGCAGTAATGTATAAACTTGGTCTAACGTGGCTAAATCAGCAGTAATGTATACACTTTGTCTAACGTGGCTAAATCAGCAGTAATGTATACACTTGGTCTAACATGGCTAAATCAGCAGTAATGTATACACTTGGTCTAACGTGGCTAAATCAGCAGTAATGTATAAACTTGGTCTAACGTGGCTAAATCAGCAGTAATGTATACACTTGGTCTAACATGGCTAAATCAGCAGTAATGTATAAACTTGGTCTAACGTGGCTAAATCAGCAGTAATGTATAAACTTGGTCTAACATGGCTAAATCAGCAGTAATGTATAAACTTGGTCTAACGTGGCTAAATCAGCAGTAATGTATAAACTTGGTCTAACGTTGCTAAATCAGCAGTAATGTATAAACTTGGTCTAACGTGGCTAAATCAGCAGTAATGTTTACACTTGGTCTAACGTGGCTAAATCAGCAGTAATGTATACACTTGGTCTAACATGGCTAAATCAGCAGTAATGTATACACTTGGTCTAACATGGCTAAATCAGCAGTAATGTATAAACTTGGTCTAACATGGCTAAATCAGCGGTAATGTATAAACTTGGTCTAACATGGCTAAATCAGCAGTAATGTATACACTTGGTCTAACATGGCTAAATCAGCAGTAATGTATAAACTTGGTCTAACGTGGCTAAATCAGCAGTAATATATAAACTTGGTATAACATGGCTAAATCAGCAGTAATGTATACACTTGGTCTAACATGGCTAAATCAGCAGTAATGTATAAACTTGGTCTAATATGGCTAAATCAGCAGTAATGTATAAGCTTGGTCTAACATGGCTAAATCAGCAGTAATGTATAAACTTGGTATAACATGGCTAAATCAGCAGTAATGTATAAACTTGGTCTAACATGGCTAAATCATCAGTAGTGGATAAACTTGGTCTAACATGGCTAGATCAGAACCAGAATTTTGGATTAGGGATCCTAAACCTGTAGTAAATTTTATTTCACATGTAAACAGGTTTTTTTCATATTTATTAAAAATTATGATTGAAAAAATGCATTTCTTGTTTTCTGTCCTTTTATTTGCCATTCTGAGCCCAGGCTTGCCAATGCATACCATACATACTGGTCTACAGTACATTACATTACATTAACATTTATTTGTACAGTGCCACCAATTCTCGAAGCGCTTGGTACAGAGCAAAGAAAGGAACTACATAATAATTTAGACAAACTAGTACAGACTGGTACATGAGGTAGAGAACCCTGCTCGTAAGCTTACAATCTAGAGGAGTCTACCACCCAGACTTGCCATTGCATTCCCAGTATTTCCAATCTGCCACCCAGACTTGCCATTGCATTCCCAGTATTTCCAATCTGCTACCCAGATTTGCCAGTGCATACCCAGTATTGCCAATCTGCCACCCAGACTTACCAGTGCATGCCCAGTATTGCCAATATTTGCCACAAAGACTTGCTCATTCTGGCCCCAGACCATCAAACCACAAAAATCTATTTTTATTTTACCCCTTCCTGACGATGGGATGTTCTGTGCCGTCTTATTTTTTGGTTCCCAAAAGACGCTAGGGCGGCAGAGAACGTCCTGCATATAACAGCTCATCGTAGTGTATACAATGTGTACAATAAGGGTACAATTGCTGTACAGGTTGAGAATCCCTTATCCAAAATGCTTGAGACCGGCAGCATTTCGGGTAACGGATACTCACGGATGATAGATCATTTCAGCAGCACAAGCCATATAAATTATCTACATTACCTAAATTCAATGTGAGAAACTCGCTCACATCAACTCGCTCACATCAACTCGCTCACATCAACTCACTCACATTGTATTTAGGTAACATAGTTCATTTCCAGCAGTGGAGCTGGTGAAATTACCTGCTTCACGGTGCTGCTGAGATGATCTGTCCTCACATTGTAGTTACTCCCTCCTGTCACAGCGCTTTGGCAAGGAATACTCAACCTGTTGTAGGCAGCAATAAAATTTAAATTACAGCTATGTTACACTAATGTTATATAGCATTGCTATTACACAGGGCAAATATTATACAGTGGGGGATAACCAGATTATCATATAAAACACATCCCCATGAGACAAGTATTTACAGAACATAAATATATGCCTTTTTGGTTTTATACCATATTAATAGAATATATTTATATAGTTGTTTTATAGATTATATATATAGATATAAATATCTAGAAGCCAGATAGTAGCACATACACACAATTACGTAAACATACACACAATCACATAGACAGTAATGTACACACACAACACACGCAGGCAGTTACAGTCACATGCCCAGACAAGCAGTTACAGTCACGTACCCACACAGACAGTTACACTCATATACCCACACACACATATCTATATAATAGCGGGTTTTTTTTGAATTTGTTGTATACATATTTTAAAACCAGCCAAATATATATATATATAGATATAGATATAGATATATATATTATATAGACCTGATATATATATATATATATATATATATATATCTTATATAAATATTAAATAAAAGTAATAGGGTATAAATGAAACATATGGCTCGGGTTCATATAATATTTACTAACATTTTGCAATCCCACTACTGATACCAAGCCAAATGGGATGTTACAAGCAGGAAACACCACAGACACATTTAAAACATATTTTCTCTTATTTTATGCATTTGCGTGCAATTCTGCTAAAACAATGTATAGATCATTTTTCATTATATTTTATACTCTAAATTCACAGTATAAGCAATTTTTGGGTTGACGGGGTCCCTTTAAAGGACAAATGTTGGGTTAAAATGAATCTATATTTAATTGAAAGATGACATGAAGTGTAGGCATTTTATTAATGAATGAAATAATACAAATACAGTACCTTAATGAGCCCTCTCTGTCTGTATAACACTACCAGGGACAGATAACTTCATTTGATCTAAGATTCTTAACAACATGTCTGCCACCTGATAAAGCTATACTGATCAAGGAGGGCTCAATAAGCTACTTTAATCTTATATTGAATTATTTACATTTAATATGCCTACACTTTATGCAATCTTTCAATTAAACATTAGCTATTATTGTGCCAATAGTTGTCCATTAAATTAAAAATCAATAAATGACAAGCATTCCACTCAGTACTACTCTCACATTTCACACAGGTACCTGTACCACTTGTGTGCTCACATTTGTGTTAATTACAGAAAGGAGAACATATTGGAAAGAAGAGCAGCATGAGGTAAGAATTCTCTTTATTGTATGGCATAACTTAGTATTTTGGGATATTATTTTGCAGTCGCTTGTGTGTGTTCCTCATGGAGCACATTGTAAATATATTCAGGGGTACTTAAAGGCACTCAGTAACCTAAACATAAAGAATAAAACAATTATCAAAAATGATCTATATATTGTGTTAGAAGAATTGCAACACATATATAAGTTTACTAATAACAGAACAAATTAAAAATACTGTTCCACGTGGCCGGAGCAGAGCCGACGTGTACCCATACAGATACATGACAATGGTATAGTCAATGTCCAGGCTAATGTTCCCTTAAAAACCCCCCAATAACAATGTTAGTAAAATATATAAATCCAACCCTACATCCGTGAGATGAACCCCATCCTGTCTATAGAACCCAGGAAGACCTTTCTCCAACTCCCAGTGATGCATAACCACCCCTTGTTTGGATCTAACAAAACTCACCATAAGCTTATTGACCTTCCCCCTCCTTTAACCCAAGGCCACCTGGTCTCTCGCATGCCCCCAACTCAGCCTAGGAACAATTTCGGACCAGACTATTTGAATCTCTGGGGCTGCAATCTGCAAACGCACAATGTCCCTCTGCATCTGCCCAATTCCCTCTGAGGCATTAAACCCAAGTCATTGCCCCTGGCATGAATTAACACTATATCAGGGATTTTTCCCTGGGTAATACTGTTATAAATTTCAAACCATACATCACTCCACCTGTAGCTTCGAAAGCCGAACCACTTAACCAGCAGGACGTGGTCAGGAAAGCCCAGTTGTCGACCAGTCACCCAAATTGCGGCCCTCCTCTCTCCCAAAAGATGTACGAGTGGCTGACAATCCAGGCCACGAGACCTAAAATAAAACGTAACATGTTATCTCAGACACTTTAAAACAACATCCCTTTGGGCCTTAAATAAGTCCGGAATCGCCTGGATTCCCATCTCCCGATCTTTTTGATGAGATCCTTAAACCCTAACCTGGCCACCTCATTAGCCGCCCCTATTCTAAATGAATGTGTGCCAAAAAGAGAAGGATCGCACCCCACTCCCCGCAAACATTTCTTGAAAACCTGCTGAACTTTATAATGGGAGAGAGAGCTGCCATCCTCATGCACCAATAAAGACACCCCAGTCCTTGATCCTGACCACAAAGACAGAAAAAGCGTGACCCAATGGACTGGGCAACAACTGTGCCCTGGTAAAGCAAATAAAGTGATGTCGCTACCCTTCCCATAAATATCGGTTTTAGATCTCCGCAACCTAAGCACCACCTCATCAGGGCTAACCCGGGTATCCAGTAATTGAATCCACCCAGCAGTATGTTTAATACTCACCAATTCTCTGACCCTGAACGCCCCAAAGAAAGCCAACCCATAGGCTGTGGAAAACAAAACTGCTTCATATGCGTTACTACATTCAGTTGACATATAAGACAGCAGATCTTGCAATATAGACACTGACACTGGCCTCCTTTTGTCAGGAGTATTCCACCCCTTTTTGAAACCCCTTAGGGCCTGCTTTACCAAAAAAAAAATGTGTACAATCATGCCAACCCTGGAACTTAAAAATAAAAGCCATAGCGGCCATGGCCTTCTCCAATACCGCACGAGAGACACCCTTCAATATAAATTGAAACAGCAACCATAATAACGTATTCAACCTATCTGAAGCCGAGTTCCTACAGCCCACAAGAGCCAGCAGATCTTCCCTCACCCCCACTTTATTATAGGCAGTCCAAGTCGAAGGGGCCAATGACGCCCTCACCCAATGCGCAAGCAATCCTTTCCTATCTTTCACACTGTGTCCGGGCACCGCAGCCCCACCACCTCTGATTCCTATGATGCTGACTGAGCAAAGCAGTGCATCAAAATTCCACGTTTCAAAGCTGCACTGACCATATCTCCAATTTGGCCTTGTACCTGCCACATAAACCTAGCAAAGTTGCATTCCCATGGTTGTCTACTTTTTAAAGATATATACATATGGGGGGTAATTCTGTGATTCATTACGGATATCAGTGTTACAATGTCACCATCTTTAATTTGAGGAAAAAATGTTTCAGAAATAGTAATGTTCCACTTGTACTTATTTTCTTATAAATTCCAAAAAAAAAAATCTTAAAAACATGAGGTTTTCGTAAACTCTAAAACTGAGTACAATATTTTCCAAATAAAAGTTTGAGAAAGTATTTTTTTATTAAATTTTGTCCACCATTTTCATTATTTTTTTTAATAGTAATTTATATGAAATGATCAAAGTAATGGTATCTAAATAAAGCCCTTCTTAGCCTAATTTTTTTTTTATCTTGATACAGTAAATATGAAAGAGGAAAATTACAGCTAAACAGAAACATCATAGTGTTAAAACAGCCATTGTCCAATATGACAAATTAATACAATAATTCTGGTCACAAATGGTTTAAAATCCTTACACTTGATGCAATCTTCCAATTAAAAACAATTAATTTTTTCCAACAGTTGTCCTATATTATTTATTGTATTCCAATTTTCAATGTAATAAATGTGAAATCCTTGAGTAAACTGTTTTGCTTTAATTATGTTTCCAGGCTGGCTTTCCAATGGATGTTATTTGTCATAGCTCTTCTACTTTGTGTCATATTGTTCATCATGGCACAGTATCTGGATATCATAAAAACAAAGAGGTGAGTGTCCTAGAACTTTATTAACAGCTGTTGTGGAAAGGTTTTCAAGCCAACAGCAGCCATTAATTATAACAAAACGGTCAAGTGAACAAGACAAATCAGGCAATAAGAGATGAATAAAGATGCCTAATTGTTGCAGTTCACTTGCAGTTACTTTGTCATTTCCGCTTTAGTAAATAGCCCAGTGAAGGGTAAAAAGAGAAACCAGTTTGTGATCGTGAGTCTCTAGATCTACTATATGGGATATATAAATAAACTACAGCGATGGGTGCTGCTGACCCAATGAATATGATTTCTGGAGAATCAAGCATTTATAACAATTCAAGTCCACAAAATCTTACAACAGCTATAAGTTTACATGTAACTACCCTCAGCCAGCCATACACTGGAATCAGTGGTGGTTCTACCATATAAGTTACTTAACCGGCCGATTAAGGACCCCACAGTGCCCTACTGAGGATAGACAGTTATGAAGAAAGACAGATAGCTGGCAAGTGCTCCCCATCTGATTTGACACTGAGAGCCCCCAAAAAACAAGAATCACCTCTGGCTGATAAACAAAAAAAGGAGGACATAGTGACAAGTAACAAATAAAACATTAAAGCATAAATTCCTGCTAACAATGTGAAAACAGACTTCAGGGTCCATCTGGCATCTATCTGGCACTCCCAATAGTCAAACATGCTATGGATTTGTAGGGTGGCTGCTTTTAAAGCATACACTTATTAGTTCAGCTGTTAGCAGCTATAGCACAAACCACCCACAGCATTTCACATTAATAATTAATCTCAGAAGAGGAACTACAAATTCCATGCTCTATCAGACTCAGGATGTGATGCTACTGAGTGATTCACGTTTCTGTAATAACGGGGTAACTTGCTGGCTCTGGGCATGGGCCTTTCTGCTGTTGTACTGTTTTGAATGATATTCTCAGCCTCTGTGGTAAATTGCACATATACCATGTTTCACAAATGTGTTTAATGTACCTTCAGAAACTGCCTATATTTTATGTCTGTGTGTTTTGCGTGTAACAGGTACAGTGATTCATTAGAGCAAGGATTTTGTCTAGCTTAGAAGACTGTTTCTATCTAAGATAGCTAAGATTTTGCATTTGGCCACTTCCTCTAACAGGCCTTTGGGGTTCACCTACGCACGATTCTTCCTGTACAGAGAATCTGCGTACCATTACCCTTTGCGTCATGGAATATGGCCTTCCCCTATTATTTTCACTTCTCTACTTTTTTCTCTCCCCTATTCGTCCACTGGCAGTTTATAGAACGTTCTAGAGGAAAGCAAGATGTTACGACACCTTCATCTTTTATTTCCAAATACACCCTAGTCAGAAAAACATTTGAAAATGTTGCTTTATCTTCATTAATGATAATAGCTTAGGCTAAAATAAAGCAAGATCCAATCAGTTCAGCTTACTGCTGTTAAGGTTTTCCTCAAGGGGCAACACTGACTCTATTATATAGCCAGACTGGTTCGCTCATGTCTGGAACATCCATGGTTGTATTTTATAACATTATGTTCCGTTGTGTTGTGTGCAGTCCATTTCATAATACTGTTGTTCTGAGTTTTGTCCTTTGTTGGGGAGGAGGGATGACTTCTCACATTCAGCTGCTTTATGGGACAATTTTTCCAACTTGCTACTTTGACCGTACATTTTGAATTCTCATCTCTATTCCTTGCAATTCTCTCTTTATTTATTAGACCCTTCAATATGTTGCATCACACATTATCAGGAACCATGTCATCACTGGCATTAAGATGAAATTATTGCTGAAAGATGAAGTGTGATAATTATTAATTTAAACAATCAGTAAGAACGTTTATTTCAATAATGTGAATGCACAACTGCCAGATAAGATCCGTTCTCACATTTGCTTCCAACCTTCTGCTTTTCCATCTATTCAGTGAGGACACAGAGAGAATGACCGGTTCCTGCCAACCAAAGAAGCATATCTTCTTCCTAAAAACCCACAAGACTGCCAGCAGCACCATCATGAACATACTATTCCGCTTTGGAGACTCACGCAACTTGACCTTTGCGTTACCTTCGATGATCACACATTTCTCCTATGCTAATTCTTTTGTGGCATCTTATGTGAAGGACTTCTCCACGGAACATAACAAGACGTTTCATATAATGTGTCATCACATGAGGTTCCAGCTAACTGAGGTATAGTATGGGGATCATATATCAGCTCCCGCATTACCCCATTATTTAACCCCTACTGCATACACCCAGCATCCCTTCTGCTCCTTCTCAGCATTACCTCACATTAAAAAATATTCCACTCACTTATGTTTCAGCCACTTTTTTTTACATATAGAAAATATAAATAAGGGAATCAAGTATCATTGAAAAAGATATTTATTAAACAATGTTATTAAAAATATATCAAAATACTAGTGGGGAAATTATTTAAATGGTTGCTAAAGGTATACATCCAAGAATACATCTTGAATCAGAATATAATTAGCAGAAGGTAAAATAACCATGAAAGACAGATCTTGTCAAACCAGCTTAATAGATTGCTAGGTTACTTAAAGAATTTTATGCATGTGATCTATTTATAGTTTGCTAAAGCATTTGCTATGGTTCCACACCAAGTCAGCGCGGTGATCTCTTTTTTTTAATTCTTTACTTATTTGCACTCTGTTGCCTTGAATTTTTATATTGCTTATACTAAATACATGATTCTTTATGACAGCTTTTTCCTTCTGTTGACTGGATGATAATGTAATCCCAGAAAAAGTGCTGTTATTTAGAGTATTTTGAGATATTTTTGATATTTCTGTTTAATAAATATATTTTTATATGATACTTGACTCCCATGTTTACATTTTCTATATGTTTAAAATTGGTTCTTTGGACAGGACCTATCCAGGGTTGGTTCATTAACACCATATTGTTCTTCATTTTATGATTGGTCTTGGTCATATATATTATCTTATCCCTAACATAACAGTACCCACATCCATTACATCTAAGCTTTCTCATTAGCAAGATATTCCCTCAATTTCAGCACCTTCTCACCTTCAACTCAGAACACCTCCTCAGTTACATTGCAGCCCACCCTTCTTAAAATCAGAGTGATTGCAGTCCTTCGCCTCAGATCTCCCTCACTCTTTAGAAGGGGAGTACTGTCATGCTGGATTCTGCTTACGAATATATCAGTCAAGCTCATAATAATGTCAATTTTCTCTCCCCCCCCATCCTCCCCCATCTCTGTTATCTCCTCTCATCCTCCCCCATCTCTGTTCTCTCCCCCCATCCTCCCCATCTCTGTTATCTCTCCCTCCTCCTATCTCTGGGCATTGGAGATCTTCTGATCTCCCCAGCCAGTGCCTCTATAGGCAAAAATTTGTTTTATAGTGTCACACAGGTCGCGCACCCCAAAGGCCGGCCCTGGGCTGGAACAATTATACTGTAGCAGGATGATCACAGGAGAAGGCAAAATCCTTCCCCTGAGGAGTTGAACAGTCCAGGATAGGTGTCCTTGACAGGCTACTAGATAAGAGCAGCTTTCAGCAATGGATCAGAAGCCAGATGAATTAGCTCACAATAGTCAGGCAGCCAACTTCAGTGCAAATGCACAGTTAGAATAAAAGTGTAACTTACAGAGCAGAGTAATTAACAAAGCCGAGCTAACACCACTGAGAGAAACAACAGAGCAAAACAAGGGTAGGGTGGCCACTAGAGACAAAAGTAGGAATATGACCACAGAACTAGAATTTAATATACATGGGTCGGGAAGTCAGGGTAGAACACTGTCAGCTGGATAATTGTATATCACTGACGCACCTACTGCATGTATTGTTAGCGTTTCCGAGCTTTGGCACCACATGCAGCACCACAAAGTGTGGACTGCCCAGATCGAGTATGGTCAGTAGCAACCAGAGTGCATGGGCGTGAGATGATCTTTGGTAAATAACACTTGGAGGGCTTACAACAAAGTGTGTTTGGAATGGTACAAATTTTGTGAAGAATTTGGACCTCTACAATTAGAAGAAACCTTAAAATAGGCCATGCTATTTTTCATTGGCTCGGCTTCTGCATTAGAAATTTTAGTCTTGGGTATAAAAAAAAATGGCTCCCTTAGCATTTTACTTTAAATATGTGGGCATTGACAACATTATAATTTTTTTTTTTAATTTGACAAACATTAAGTGTTGTTGGTCGTCCTTAGAACGCAGACGTCCAATTATGTTCAACCTGCTGCCTAAACTGGTACAAATTTGGGGTTCAGTCTGTACATCAGCATTCAAACAAGTTATTTTCCACCTTAGTTTTATTGTCCCTTTTTTCAATGCTCTCCATATTGGAGAATTGGTAGTTCTTACCAAGGAATCCAAATTGGGCATACATTTTAAGGACTCCCTTATTTTCAATGACCATTTGCATTTGCGCATTTGCAACTAAAAGATGAGTAAAGAGGGAAAGTCTCACGGTTTCACTATATACTTTACTGGGTTCACCAGTTTGTCCATTGCATTACCGACAAGCTTACAGCTCAGGAGACCACTATTGTTACATGTGGACCAATTATCATTGTCCAAATTTCATTTTATATACCGCCCCCCCACCCCCACTGAAAGAATATTGGTTACATGAAACAGCATTGTGGGGATTACAGAATTCGGTTAATAAAAATGGATGGGAATATATTGGTTTTAAAAGATATTGTGGTTTCCCCCTTGTGAAGTATGTATCTGCTGGACTGGTGTAAGGGGTTTAAGATGGGCTGGAGTACTTCCTCGGGCAGCCCAGGGGGCTTCTACTAAAGCCCCTCCAGATATATTATTGTTGCATCTACTGGGCAACATTTTGAGTTCAGTCTTAGTTTTCAGACTAATACAGGACATCACATGGATTGCCTCTACATGTAAAATGTATCCCCAGGCATACTTTTACTATGGCCTTATAACACCCAAGGTTTTTTTCGTAGAAGTTAATGCTCTAGTTATGTTCAGAGGCAAAGTCATCAAGCATGTGTCTCGGTTGGTGATGCAAAAAGGTGGGATGATCATATGCCATAAAGAGTTAGAATGTGATTCGGCACAATATTTTTCTTCATATTTCCTCATCGAAATTAGATCTGGTATGGGGTGTTTCGAGATGCAAACTGCCCTCGAAAAGGCGAGTATGGAGGTGCCTCTGTTCTGTGCTGGTTCTATGGCCAATGGCACCCAGCAGGGCATTCTCACAAGATTAAATGTTATTTGTGCCTATTGCACCTCATGAACATTTGCTGATTGCAAACTATGTTGCATTTAATTGCTGTTTTAATATATCCTCTATATTGTTATTAAACACAGTTAATCAAAGTTTAGAGAATAAATATCTTGTCGCAGTAATTAATAAAGCTGTGATCATATAAATCCACCCCACTTCTCTTGTATTCCTTAACTATGCAAACATCTGTGTTAACATTATTTGCATTTTGGTCCTGGGTTCTGTACCCAGGTCATGCAATCCATGAACCAGTTTAGTAGCCCTTCTCTGAACTTTCTCTAAAGTATCAATATCCTTCTGGAGATACGGTCTCCAGTACTGCGTACAATACTCCAAGTGAGGTCTCACCAGTGCTCTGTACAATGGCATGAGCACTTCCTTCTTCCTACTGCTAATACCTCTCCCTGTGCAACCAAGCATTCCCCTAGCATAGGCGTCACTACGGGTAAGCTAAGGGGGCTGAAGCCCCAAATGTGCTGAGCAAAGCCTTGAATTTCTGTATCCTGAATCAGCAGCTCCGTGACAGATCCTCTCTCTGTGACCTCATGCAGCAGCACAAAGACAGTGTGTGAAAAGCCCCACACTTATAGGATGGAGAGTGAGGTCAATGCAAGGCTTTTAAACAACATAATCTCTGTGTGTGAATGCTGGGATGTGAGGAAAGCTGTATCCGGGACAGAGAAGCAGGTCTGTAGCAAGCAGTAATTTCCTCCCTGCTCTTTTATTTACATTCACATGGTTCTGTATTTTATGGAGAGAGGGGAGTTTGGAGAGGCAAAGGTCACTTATTACACCCTCCCTCATGTACAGGGAGTGCAGAATTATTAGGCTAGTTGTATTTTTGAGGATTAATTTTATTATTGAACAACAACCAAGTTCTCAATGAACCCAAAAAACTCATTAATATCAAAGCTGAATATTTTTGGAAGTAGTTTTTAGTTTGTTTTTAGTTTTAGCTATTTTAGGGGGATATCTGTGTGTGCAGGTGACTATTACTGTGCATAATTATAAGGCAACTTAACAAAAAACAAATATATACCCATTTCAATTATTTATTTTTACCAGTGAAACCAATATAACATCTCAACATTCACAAATATACATTTCTGACATTCAAAAACAAAACAAAACAAAAACAAATCAGTGACCAATATAGCCACCTTTCTTTGCAAGGACACTCAAAAGCCTGCCATCCATGGATTCTGTCAGTGGTTTGATCTGTTCACCATCAACATTGCGTGCAGCAGCAACCACAGCCTCCCAGACACTGTTCAGAGAGGTGTACTGTTTTCCCTCCTTGTAAATCTCACATTTGATGATGGACCACAGGTTCTCAATGGGGTTCAGATCAGGTGAACAAGGAGGCCATGTCATTAGATTTTCTTCTTTTATACCCTTTCTTGCCAGCCACGCTGTGGAGTACTTGGACGCGTGTGATGGAGCATTGTCCTGCATGAAAATCATGTTTTTTTTTAAGGATGCAGACTTCTTCCTGTACCACTGCTTGAAGAAGGTGTCTTCCAGGAACTGGCAGTAGGACTGGGAGTTGAGCTTGACTCCATCCTCAACCCGAAAAGGCCCCACAAGCTCATCTTTGATGATACCAGCCCAAACCAGTACTCCACCTCCACCTTGCTGGCGTCTGAGTCGGACTGGAGCTCTCTGCCCTTTACCAATCCAGCCACGGGCCCATCCATCTGGCCCATCAAGACTCACTCTCATTTCATCAGTCAGTCCATAAAACCTTAGAAAAATCAGTCTTGAGATATTTCTTGGCCCAGTCTTGACGTTTCAGCTTGTGTGTCTTGTTCAGTGGTGGTCGTCTTTCAGCCTTTCTTACCTTGGCCATGTCTCTGAGTATTGCACAACTTGTGCTTTTGGGCACTCCAGTGATGTTGCAGCTCTGAAATATGGCCAAACTGGTGGCAAGTGGCATCGTGGCAGCTGCACGCTTGACTTTTCTCAGTTCATGGGCAGTTATTTTGCGCCTTTCCACACGCTTCTTGCGACCCTGTTGACTATTTTGAATGAAACGCTTGATTGTTCGATGATCACGCTTCAGAAGCTTTGCAATTTTAAGAGTGCTGCATCCCTCTGCAAGATATCTCACTATTTTTGACTTTTCTGAGCCTGTCAAGTCCTTCTTTTGACCCATTTTGCCAAAGGAAAGGAAGTTGCCTAATAATTATGCACACCTGATATAGGGTGTTGATGTCATTAGACCACACCCCTTCTCATTACAGAGATGCACATCACCTAATATGCTTAATTGGTAGTAGGCTTTCGAGCCTATACAGCTTGGAGTAAGACAACATGCATAAAGAGGATGATGTGGTCAAAATACTCATTTGCCTAATAATTCTGCACTCCCTGTATTTAACCTATAGATTGTAGGTTTGAGATTCTTTGTTACTTGACTGTTAAACAGCATAGGCATGATTTATGTTACACATAAATGTGTGTGAGGTTCTTGTTACATGACTAGTACCAAAGGCATAGGCATAATTGTTTACATGTTTTCTTTATACTTTCTCTCTGGGACATAAAATCTCTGGGAGATGCTGGAAAGGCAAGTGTCAAGGAGTGGACACAGCTGCCTCCTTCAGATGTTGCTCTCTTCTTATCCGTGTCTCTTGTTTACATGTGAATGTATAGATTAAGAGAAAATATATTTAAATGTGTATGTGGTGTCTCCTGTTTATGACATCACGTTGTGGCCCAATAAGCAGAGAAACATGTGGAAATGAAAGGAGAGGAATTGTGTGACACATGGGGTCATGGAGGGGGAATGTTCTGTTGAGACACATGGGGAGAAGAAGCAAGAGGGTTGTAGGCTTTAAATTAAAGGTAGAGGAGGACAAATGATGGAAGCAAGATGAAGAAGATGTCAGAAGCGGGGAGTGAAGTTGAGAGGAGGAGAAAGAAGCTGAAGGCAACTAAATTACAAAACAAGCATGACGCTTAGAGTAGTGTTGGTAAATGCCAGTATGGTTCCGTTTTAATATATATATATATATTATGGGCTCTAGCCCCAGATATTTTGGAAACCAAGCACCTCTGCCTGTTAGCATTTCCTGCTTCTCTGTTACATTGTCTACCTACCTACCTTTATATCCTCTGAAATAATTATCCCTAAATACCAGATGTTGAACTATTCTACAGTGTGGCCTTGGTTTTTTATGCTCAAGGTGATTTATCTTGCACTTTTCCGCATTTAATGTGAGTTGCCACGACTCAGATCAATTTTCTATCCTTTATCTCTCCAGGAACATCAACCCTGTTGCAAATCTTTTTATCATCAGCAACAAGACAAACCTTACCATCAAGACCATCAGAAATATTGATAATACATTTTTTTTTAAAGAGAAAGGATCCCTGAGGTACTGCCTAGCCTGCACAATAAGGCATTTAGAGGTGAAAATAGATGAAGCCCAAGGCGACTGAGTCAGGTTAAAGAGCAGCCGTGGAGCAATTGCCTCTCTGCCCTGCTTGCTATCTCTTCCCGTTTACAAACTTGCAGCAAAGAAGGTATATTAATACGCATTAACCCCTTTGTGACATAGAACGTGTCTGGCACATCAGGCAGTGGAACGTACGGATTTTGTGATTAACAATCTGGCGGTGTTGCTCTAATGGCTCATTGTTGAAGCATTAGGCAGCACCAATATTTCTTCCACTTGGGAAGAGCCCTCTAAACTGCAGTATAAAAGATTTTAAACTGATTTTTTTTTCACAGTGATTTGCCTACATATATGCCCTTTTATAATTTAGAACATTTTTAAGGTCAAAGTTAGAAAAATGTAGCTTTTTTAATTTTTTTCATCATATTTTATGATTTGTTTGTTTATAAGTAAATTATATGATATGATGAAAATATTGGTATCTAAAATATTCCCTTCTTATGGCAATAAAAACAATATATAATGTAAAATATAATATAAAAGTCAATGTTTCTACGCTGGAAAGGCATGGAGCCATCATGGATGTGTTGGATCAACATCCTTAAATCCTATGTAGTTCCGAAATTTCTGTATCACTAACTGTTTTCGAAGTCCCGACTGAGGGAACTGGATCTCCTATTCGCCTCTTACGTATGGGTGGATGGGAGACCCAGAATCTTTGGACGGATCTTAATGAGGGAGGTTGACAAGGGTGGTCTAGGATACCCGGACCTATATCAGCTATATGACATCTCTCAGATGGTCAATGTAATGTCCTGGAATACTGATAGACCAAAAAATACACCTTGGTTAAACATTGAGAAATATAAATGTAATCAACTGGACCCTTTTATGTTACTATGGGTGACCCCAACACAATATAGAAGGCTAAATACTCTACGGCTAATGACTGGGAATCTTATCTTTGGATCTCCCCATCGAAAGCTTCCCTGATTGAGGTTATTCCATGGTACGTAGCTAATATAGGTCTGACTACTTGGATCAGGTGTGGGATTAAAATGCTGGGGGACCTATATGTAGATGACAACATAATCTCACTCCCTGATTTACAAAGATTGTTAAACCTCCCTGATTCTGAACTGTTTAATTATATCACAGTTAGACACTTCCTTGTCTCAAATCCTCCATCCGAGTCCGATCAATGGGATCATTTCCTAATCTCCACAACCTCTAAGAAATTGTTTTCCAAAACTAAAAGAATGCTATCTGAGCATTTAAAATTTGATAAAGTCAAACCAATAAATTTATGAGAAAGGGAACTGGAATTTACAAACACTAACCAAGAATGGTGCTCTGCATGGCGGACCACAAGGAAAGCCATTCACTGCATCAAAATGCAAGAACAGTATTTTAAATTGTTGTATAGATGGTATCTGGTTCCAGCTCACCTCGCAAAATTGAACACAACTGTAATAGCTTATGCTGGCGTTGCCAGCTGAAAACAGGCTCACAGGCACACATCTGGTGGCAGTGCACATACTTAGCTCCAATCAGGGACAAAATCGCGGGAATATTTCAGATGGTAGTTGGACGAGATATGGATCTAATGTGCCAGCTCTTTCTATTCCATATTGGGTTCCCAGAGATAAAAAATACATCAGAAATATCTATTAATAAATATTTTTCTAGCTGCTAAACTGTGCCTAGCCAGATGTTGGAAAAAAACAACAATTCCCACCTGGTCAGTGATTTGTGCCCAAATAAAATTCCAAGCAGGTGCTGAAAGGGTATTTTATGGGACTAACAAGGAGATATACAACAATGTCTGGTGGACCTGGGAAACAAGTATTAAGAACTGAGGAGAGGAACCCCTGCTCTTTGAGCAAAAGACCTCCCAGCTACCCACTGTACCCTCTTTTCAATATATTACTAACTGATCTCTTTTTTATATAAACATTTGTTAGTCTGGTTTACATATCTCTTGAGGATTAGATCAATAGAGCTTTAGGATATCTCTTGAATTTTATGTGCATTGAATGTTTATATGTTTTATGTGTTTTTGATATGGATAATAAAGACTTATAAATAAAACAATTTAAAAAAAAAACAATATATAATTTGCTTAGGTACAGTAAATGAGAAAGAAAAACTATAGCTAAACACAAACACTGCAGAAATGTTAAAACAGCCCATGTCACCAAGGGGAACTGAGCAATTGCTAGCAACTCACATGTCTGAACCCTAGTTGTATTCATTCTTACATCAAAAATGAATCATATAAATGATTAACAGTTCCTATAATAATAATATTAGTAATTCATTTCAGCCACTACAGATTATATATTCAGTTTAGGTTCTTGTTTGGAACAATGAAAATGAATTATTTTTTTTTTACCCATCACAGGTGGAAAAGGTGATGCCTAGCGACACTTTTTACTTCACCATCATAAGGAACCCAATCACTCTGATGGAATCCTCATTCTCATACTATAAATGGACACCATCATTTTCCAAAGCTGAAAGCCTGGATGACTTCCTCAACAACACCACCAAATACTACATAAATACAAGTGCGTATGCCAAGAATCTCATGGCCTTTGATATGGGCTTTGACCACAATGGTCGAGAATCAGCAAAACACTTTAAGCTTATGCTCGATGCAGTGGAGACAATGTTTGACTTGGTGTTGATCACTGAATACTTTGATGAATCTTTGGTACTTCTGATGGATGCTCTGTGTTGGACTTTTGATGATATACTTTCATTTCCACTCAATACCAGAAGCAACAGCTCGAGAAAGGCTATCTCTTTAGAAAATGAGGATAAGATCAAGGCTTGGAATCAGTTTGATTGGCAATTGTATGTCTACTTCAATAGGTCTTTTTGGGACAGAGTGCAGAAGTTTGGAATAAAGCGCATGCAGCATGAGGTTGAAGAACTTAAAAGTAGAAGGGCTCATATGTCAAAGACTTGCTTGCAGGATGAGGTAGGAACCTCAAACATAGTGGACAATTCTTTGAAGCCCTTCCAGAATGGGATAGCCACCATCCTTGGTTACAATCTAAAGTCAGGGTTGGCAACACCTGAGCAGAAACTGTGCCTGAGCATTGTAACTCCAGAAATCCAATATACTAACTTTTTGCATAAAAAACAACGAGACAAGAATTGATCATGCTATTGGGCAATAAAAAATTGACTCTGTAAAAATAGAATTTATGGGTCCACAAATAAAAAAAAGGGTTAATGAAAGAAATAGTGATAAATAACTATTGATGCTGCATTAATCCAAACCTAGAAGCAAAACATTCCCAATATTCTTTTTTTTTTTTTTTTTTTTCGGCCATCAGACAATTTTTTTTCAGTGTTCCTTTTTGCTTGAGTCATCAAATCAAGGGTCACTGATTCTTCTTCTTCTTATTATTATTATAATATATATATATATATATATTTACTTGTTTTAATTGCATCCTTTGGCCGTTTTAGTTGTCTATCCAATTCAATATTCCCGTATATTAGTTCCCCTTCCTTGCCTTGATCATCTATTCTTTTATTCCCCCTTCCTTTTCCTCTTGTTCCCACCACTCCCCCTCTATCTGTAACCTTGTGTGCCTATTTGGTGTATTGAGGAGTACCGTAGTGCCCACATCTAAACCCACAAACATAGTGTGAGCAGGTTCCACATCCCCATCGTGCCACATTATTTTATATGTTTTTATTGAGGTTGGAGGCCTGGGACCTACCACATATAACATTTAAGACGAACAACCCGGAAAACGCAGTGACGCGGCAACACCCCCCCTTAGGACCGATGCATCTCAGTAGGCCTTGCTATATTTTTATTTCAAATCTGGAGGATGTGTTAGTTCACTTGCACCAACCACTCTTCCCACTTAGAGTTCTTCTTTATTTCCAAGCCAAATTGCCATTCAATCCCAGCTTCCATTTTTATTTGATGTATTATTTGATTTTTTACCGGGGTCCAAGTCAGAACGGTCCCGGAGTTCCAATTCCTTGCTATTTCCAACTTGGATGCCAGCAAAATGGGTATGATTAGTTTTACTACATCTTTTGGCCATGGATATTCGTTTAACATGGAGCAGATGACTCTGGGTTCAGAGCTAGTTTCAAACCACAAATTTTGTATATTTTGGAGTTTATCATTTCCCAAAATAGTCTGATAGGCGGGCAACTCCACCATATGTGGAGAAAATCTCCAGCAAATGTCAGATCTTTGTGGGTAAATTTTATTTAATCGAGTCGGGGTCAAGAACCACCTGTTCATGATCTTGTAATGTATCTCTCTCAAGTTCAGGCATCTAACTGATTTATAAGTTTTGGACAGTGATTCATACCATTCCTTTTCTGTTATGTTCCCATTTAGGTCTCTATACCATTTTTTTATGGGCAGGAACTCTGTTTTAGAGTTGCTATTCCTTATGAGTGAGACACATCTAGAGAGAAATTTCTTATTTTCTTCCTCTGTTATCAATTTACCTAGCTCTTTAGCCCCTTCGGTTATCTCCGTTTTTATGAATTTCACCTGGAAGTCGTACACCCTAACAAAAGTGAAGGATGATTTTTTTTATTAATCCTGTATTGCATATGAATGTCATTAAAGGATATAAAATTGTTTTCCGTGAGCAGATCGCTAATCTTGTGTCGACCTCTTTGTTTCCATTCATCCAAATTCAGGTCAGTTATATTATCATTTAAAATTTCAAGTGAAAGATCTGTCAGTTAACAATTTTCGATCCTTAGTTTTTTCTTAATTTTATTCCAACATACCAATAATGCATCCATTGTTAGGGATTTATTTTTAATATCGCTTAATTTTTGTTTATGTTTAACCACCCACCAGAAGGGACACGTTAAATCGTCAACATTCAGAAGTTCCTTCTCTATATTGTACCACCCCTCTTCCTTTGCACTAGGTTTTTGAGTCTTGATTGCGTGCAAAATTTTGCAGGCTATATGATATTCCTGTATATCGGGGGCACCTACTCCTCCTTGATTTGGACTTCTTTTTAAGCACTTATGGGATATTCTGGCCTTTTTCCCTTGCCAAATAAAATTGTTTTTGACTTTTGGACTAGATCCAACCATGCAGTTGGTATTTTAAGTGTGATCATCCTAAATAGATAGGTCCATCTTGGTAACACATATGATTTCAGAATATTTATTCTCCCCCACCAAACAGCCCCAAGGGTTTCCATATTTTTAGTTGTTTATTAGTCTGTGTTAGCAAAGACAAAAGGTTAATTTCAACAATTTCATTAAGATCTGGACTTATCTTAACACCCAAATAAGTTATTGAGGTTTTTGCCCAGATAAAGCCGAATTTTCCCGATAGAAGGCCCTTAGTCTCTTGTGAGATGTTACTTGCCAGAACGACCGTCTTGTCCAGATTTAATTTGTACCCTGAATATTTTGAGTATTGATTTATTTCCAGCATTAAGGCTTGCATTGAAGTATTAGGATTTTGAAGAGTCAGCATGATGTTGTCTGCATACAGATTAATTTTGTAATTATTCTTTGTTGTTTTTAGACCTGTTATTTCTCGGTTTTGTCTAATAGCTATAATTAATATTTCCACTGTTATTAAATATAAAAGCGGGGATAGAGGGCACCCCTGACGGACTCCATTATTTATTGCAAACTATTCTGACCTGAACCCTTGTCCCGTCACCCTTGCCGTGGACTTCTTATAAAGAAGCATAATTTCTTTTAAGAATCTACCCTTAATCCCACAGGTCAGGAGAGCTTTTTCCATGAATGCCCAGCTGACCCTGTCGAATGCCTTTTCAGCATCTAAAGGCAGGGCCAGCATGGGCACCCTGGTTCTATGTACCAAATCTAAGGAGTCTACTACTCTCCTGACACTATCTGTGGAATATCTCCCGGGTACAAAGCCCACTTGATCTTTATGAATTAGTGTTGGTATGATTTGTTTCATTCTATCAGCGAGGATTGATGAGTACAGTTTAATATCTACATTCAGGAGTGCTATTAGACGGTAATTTGATGTTTTTTCAGGGTCCTTACCCTGTTTGGGTATCAGGATGATGTGGGCTTGGGTTAATTCAATCGGTATATTATTTCCTTCAAAAAAACTATTAAATGTAGTAGTCAAACCTGACTTTATTTTGTGTTTTAAAACCTTATAAAACAAATTATTAAACCCGTCCAGTCCTGGGGTCTTATTTTTTTTTTTTCCCTTCCACTCAGATTCTTATTTTTTTTAAGTTTACCTATTGCGGTCAGAACTTCTCTCTCTGTTGGTTCAATATTTCTAGTTGTGATTCTGTAATCTTGGGTATTTCAACATTCCCAATATTCTAATTACATATGCGTCATGAACTGTATTTGTGCAAGTTCCTAATCAAATTTATTACATTCTTAATAACTGTCAGAGGTATTGAACAGTAATCTCGGGACTGGTACATATGAATAAAGCAGAAGCCAAGGATAACAAGATGGATGCCATAAAATATTGTTGTTTTTTATTTTATGTGGGATAAATGTTATTATGAGTTTTGATCTAATGTGGAATGATAAGAATATGGATAAGAATATTTACTCTAATTTGAAATTATATCAACACTTCTATTCATTTCAACATATATATTGTCTCACATTATACTCACAATCCAGTTATAGCTATAAATCATGACATCATCTCATATAAATTAAACACACTGATTCCCTTTTAATTGGCTAAAAGTTACAGAGAACAGGGTGTGAATCTGAGATAAGGTTTGGTTGATGAGTTGCTATTGGAGGTGTAAGAGCTGAGAAGACCTTAGGGAGAGACTGATTTTGGGAGATCTGCCACTAGTGGGCTGAGAGATGGGAATGTTTTAGAGTCTCTCTCCTTCTGGGAAGAACTCAGGAATATGAGGCTTTTAATAGCACATGTTCACTATAACAATAGACATCTCCATACACATAGTATTGATCTTAGTCCCAGGGGCAACTCCCATCACACAATTCTTCAATGGAAGGAGTCTCAACTGCAAATCAACGTCTGCCAGTAATGTATAAATATGGTACTTTGTTTCTAGCATAATCTCAATTTTTATGGATGTAATTATCATTTATATTTGGGTAAATTAAACTTAAATCCCATAATCTATGGAACCTATATGTTTTAGCCAGGTGTTTATCTGTCATCCTTTCTGCAGAAGGAAGCCAGAGAAATATCCTATAAATATTACCAAGAATCATAAATTCTTGTAGTCTAGCTATTCACCCAAATATGTAATCTCTAATCTCCAGATATTATCTAAGAATCTTATTCTTAAAGTCTAAGCTAGAAAGCATACATTGTCATTTACCAGGCAGATTAAGATATAGCCACCTTGAGTTATATGATTTAGTAATAGTACCTTACCTAAGCAGAGTATATGCTGGTAATTTGTAGGTAATTATGGTGTACTATCAGTAACTATTTTAACTGATTTTAATCATTATCGATGTAAATAAAATGCATGGCCATCTTGTGGTCAGAAATGTAACTGCATAGTAAATCATACTACATAAATGTTGATACAGCTACAGAGATATATAATTCATGTTTTATCCTATTAACATATGGTATAAGTCATACATGTGAATTATGATTAATATCTATTGATATTGTATTTTGGTGTTACGCTACTTTGCTTATTGTTTGATCTGTATTTTATATTCAATAAATTAATTATTATTTTATTAATAATTGTTTCATTGTATTTACTTTTGTAAAAACGTCATCCAAACTCTCTATATACATAACTAATTCTTTATATGGGTATTTTGGTCTGACCCATATATATGAATCATCAATTTTCATATTTTTAATGATTCATAATTAATAATCCACATTCATATTTGTATGGTTATTAATATCCAACATAACAAAATGTATTGTTTAAGGTCAAATTCTAGGGAGTTGACATCAGGTTGGCTCTATGTCTAAAAAACATATACTGTTAACATAAACATGCACACAGAAACAGAGAATGAATGTGTAGGTGAACTTTTTAATATTTGATGCAACTGTTTTCATAATATATTCAACAATTTTATATGTAACAAAAATGTTATTATTTTCTTGTTTTTATTCCCTGCTTCTGTACTCATAGTGCACCCACATAATTTGGCATGCCACAGTTTAAATTTGCCCCACAGAACATACCACAGGGTCACTATGCCCCATAGTACGTTATTTTGTCCCACACAACTTGCCACAGCATCACTTTGCGAATTAAAATGAGCCACAGTCAGGTGCCAATTAATATACCGCAGTCACTTTGCCATTAACATATGCCACAGCCAGGTTGCCCATTAATATGCCACTGTTAGTTTGCCATTATTATGCCACAGCCAAATTGCCCATTAATATGTTACTGTTAGTATGCCCATTAAAATGCCACTGTTCGTCTGCCCGTTAATAAGCCACTATTAGTCTGCCCATTAATATGCCACAGCCAATTTGCAAGTTAATATGCCACAGCCAATTTGCCCATTAACATGCCACTGTTAGTCTGCCAATTAATATACCACTATTAGTCTGCCCATTAATATGCCACAGCAAATTTGTCCATTAATATGCCACTGTTAGGATGCCCATTATAATGCCACAGCCAATTTGCCAATTAATATGCCACAGCCAATTTGCCCATTAACATGCCACAGTCAATTTGTCCATTAGAATGTTATTCGCCCAAATTTAAATTTCTGATTTCTGATACGTAAAGGAGAATTCAACATTAAATCCCTCTCAAGTAAATCTATAAATAGATTTTAAACTGATTTTTTTCAAATGAACTTGCCTACATATATGCCCTAATATAATTTATGATTCAAATCTCCAGAATTATGACATTTGTAAAAAAAGATAACATTTACATATATATGGAACTATGGAATAAAAAACACATAAAAAAAGGTAATTCAACAAAATACATATGCAGCACAGACAACATTTTAATATTGGCTCCTTAATGTGCTACTTATGTACAAAACCAAATGCATTTCAAGATGTCAATCGATGGGATCAAGTATGGCTGAAACAGGTCTACCGGGCACTCTCGGGGATTTTATGTTCGGACTATCTTGTTCTTCTCACCAGCGTGTGACGTCACTCAATCAGTCCTCCATGTCTTTTTCTCTAAAATTATATTTTCAATTGCCATCAACTATCTAAGTTTTTTCACTGAGACAATGTTTATCATCTGGCCTTCCCACACAATCTTCAGACTTTTAGAAAACCCCTACTTATATCTGATAGTGTGTTGTCGAAATACCCCCAGTTCTTTTGCAAAAAATCTTCTCCAGGATCTTGTGCAGTACGAAAGATAAAGGTACATAGAGATATCCTTATATTTACTTACCGACCTAAGTCTCTATTTGGTTTCATTGATTGCTTCTTAAATGGGTATGATTGGAGACAAGTAAAACTTCTCTTGGTTTATCTCATGGAATATTGCTCGGTTTTAGAAGATGATGGCATATTTCTATTTGGATGTTATATGCTTCACAATCTTTTCCCAAAAACTTAAACAAGATCAAAAGATAGTCCCTGGGATTTATGGGATATTCCTTCGCTTTAAGCCATATGGTTCTTTGGCTGCGTGAATTAATCTAATCATTAATGAGTTCTTGAAAACCTTAATGGATATTTCTTCATGTAATATTAACACCAACGCAAGGGGTAAATAATATTTCTTATTGTTAAAAACAAACAAACAATAATTTGCTTGTAAGTAAATCCCTTTTATCTTTATTACATTTCCAACAAATATCACTTTTAGAGGCATCAAATTTGTGAATATCAGCAGGTGCCCGGTACCCCGTGAGGAGCAGGTAGCGTCAACTCTGTTACTCTTGCTGCGCATAATGATGATGCAGAGCATCGGAAATACGTTGCTCTCTGTCATCACTCGGAGCAGAAGCGCAACAAACAGCACTGACAGAGCTCATGCTGCCAAGTTAAGAAATGGGAGGTAGGGGAACAAAATAGAAAAGAAGAGACACTCGGGGGGAGGGAGGGAAGGAGGGAGGGTGGGGAAATAAAGAGACCAGGCATTGGGTTTGGGTTAAAAAAAAAAAAAGAGTCCTGGCATTGGGTTTGGGTTACAAAAAAAAGAGAACAGGCATTTTTGTGAATGTGTGGCTGCATGTGACATTGTATATGTTACTGTGTGTATACGTGTGGCTGCATATGTATGTGACCCTGTGTTATTGTGCGTGTAAATGCCTGAGGGTAGGATCAGCCAGGGGAGGCAAAATATATGTTCGCCTACGGCGGCAAAAAGTCTTACACCGGCCCTGTCTACTGCTTGTGTTATAAATATCAGGACAGGAAACATGTAATACTTCAGATGGCCAGCAGGGTGTAGTCTACATCTTAGCAATATAATTATTTCAAAGTATTAATTGATAACAGCATGAGATTGTGCTACCAAGGTACAGGAACCTTCTATTTCACTCTTGCTTCTAGTTTATTAGGCATCATTTCTGCAAACTCTATATGGGTGATAAAAGAAAATAAATATGTATCTTTCAAACAGACACATTTGTGTAACCATTTCAGAGTTGCAGTCTCACATGCTGTGTATTTGTACAAGTAATATATTCTCCTTCCTCTATCACCAAATCTGAGATGGGCAACCCAATTTGGAAATAAATAGTGACTATGTCCAAAAGTGATTTGACATAGACAATTAGGTGATGAGTTATTATCTTTTATTATCCCCACTGGATTGTTATAACATGAAGGGTATAATATCCATACTGATGACTCAATAAATGGGGAAAAAGGGTAAAGTGTCCACAAGATTCATACACTCCCTAGACTATGACTGTTTTAAAAGACGAGGTACAGACAGTGACATTGTCACTAATATAATTTCCCATCATGTCTATGGGATTTTAATCACAATGGGATTTGATGGAATTCAAAATGAGAAAAATTGTGTAAATAAAGACCGTTTCTATCGGTAGAAAATATTGAGTGGTTGGTAAAATCTAATATCAATGGGTGCAAGCTAGTGCATTACAGGGATGGTGTGAAGGAAAAACCCTCATTAAGGTTGTTGGCAGAGAAGCCATTCATTTTGAAATTCTAGAATTTTCTATTGACGTTGCCTCTTCTCTGGTTGGTATACACCTGCTCGGTGACTGTGAAACATAAGGATTTAAGGTCTCGATCATGGAAAGCTCTGATATGTTTGGAAACAGGAGTATAAGTGATCTGTTATAAAATCCTACGTGAACAGTCGGATGCTCTTCCCAGTGTATTTCTTTCTACAGATACATTCAATCCTATTTTGTATGAAAACAATATTCACAGGCTTTGCAGCCACCAGAACTAAATGATTCCTTAGTGGGTTGAAGCCATGTTTTTTTTATTGGGTAGTGCGTGATGGCATTCAACCAATTGGCCAATTACGACATCTCCTTCAGTTCATCATAGGTCTCTCACCAATAAATTTGTCATCCTGAGATAGAAGTGGCCAAAACCTCTGTATTATTACTTTTACTTGATGACAGCCACTATCAAAAGTGCCTTTGCATCTGATCCTAGTTTTTAACGTTCTCTTATAAGCTCTTTTAGGAAACCTGTTCTTAAACCTCTGTTTGAGATATTTTGCTTGATTCTTAAATTCTTCCAAAGTGGAACAATATATCCCTAGTCTCAAATATTGACCTATAGAAATCCAGTTTTTCAGCGTGGTAGGATGATGGCTCTCCCATAATAACAAGTTATTAATTGAAGTGAGCTTTGTATAGAATATAGTGGATAGTTGTTCGTTGTAATCTATATTGATTATAATTGAAATACATTCTAAATACATTGCTGTAAATATTTAGTAAACATATTGTAAATGTTCTCTTATTCTATGATGTTGTTTGGGATCTGTTCTGTGGACCCCTTCTTTGAGCATACTATTATCATATTGACGTGCAATGAAACCCAAAGGAGATACCATATTTTGCACTGCTCTGAGCTATGAGAATGTATGAAAAAAAATGGATTTCCATATGTGCATGCTTATAGTCATTTCCGTAGAGGAACCACCATTTGTCTTATAAGTCCTCTAATGATGTCAAATGAGTTATTGCCGTATTTGCTCGATTATAAGAAAACCCTGATTATAAGACGACCCCCCCAAACTTTGGATATTCCTTTAGGAAAAAAACTAAAAGCCTAAATATAAGACTACCCTATAGGAAAAAAAGTTCAACTTGTATATATTCACATGTAAATTGCTTTTTAATAAAAATTATGAAATAAAAAATTAATTTCTTGTTTTTATTTCCTTTTATGTGCCAATGCTGCCTTTCTCTTTCCCCTCCCCCCCAGCTTTGCCTCTCTCCCCCCCAGCGTTGTCTCTCTCCCGCCCTTAGTGTTGTCTGTCTCTCCCCCCAGCATTATGTCTCTCCCCCTCCCTAAACGTTTTCTCCCTCTCCCCTCTTTGTGTCTCTCTCTCTTCCTCCCTTTGTGTCTCTCTCTCTCCCCCCCCCTCCATTTGTGTCTCTCTTTGTCTCCCCCTCCCCTTGTCTCTTCCCCCCTCCCCTTGTCTCTCTTCCCTCCCTTTGTGTCTCTCTTTGTCTCCCTCCTCCCTCCCCTTGTCTCTGTCTCTTTCCCCCCCTCCCCTTGTCTCTGTCTCCCCCCCTCCCTCTGTCTCCCCCCTCCCTCCCCCTCACCTTGTCTCTCCCTCACCTCGTCTCTCCCTGGTGGCTAGTGGGGGCAACCGGGGGATGCAGACATCCTCCATGCTACCCGACACTTCCATCTATTACGACGGACAGCTGATCCATCATAATATACGGAAGTGTCAGACAGCATGGAGGATGTCTGCACTATAGTGCAGACATCCCCCGGCTGCCCAAATCTCCCTGGTCCCCAGTGGAGGCAGCTGGAGGATGTCTGCACGATACGCACAGACATCCTCCGTTCCTGCCCGGCACTTCTATGATGAAGCTGGAAGGACCAGGCTTCATCATAAAAGTCCTGACGGACATGTTGGGCAGCAGCGGGGGATATTGGCTGTTAGAGAGGGGGATCCAGGTCCCCTGCAGCTCTGCGGGGGACCTGGATCCCTGTCTTATAGTCTGACCTCGATTTGAGGTCAGACTATAAGACGACCTCGAATGTAAGACGAGGGGTCTTTTTCAGAGCATTTGCTCTGAAAAAAACCTCATCTTATATTCGAGCAAATACGGTATAAATTTCAAATGAAGACACTACAGACTAGGACACTATGTTCCATATGAGTATCTATATTAATTGCTATTATATCATTACAATTTACAAACTAGAACAATATGATTCATGTGTTTCTTTACATTAATTAACATAACAATCAGTCATTTGTATCTGTAAAGGAACCATCAATTATTACTTGTAACACTGAACTGCATGCTTCTAATCTAACAGAAAACTGCTGTCATTTAAATAAACAACATAATATTGAGCTGCATCATTGCAAATCGGCATAAAACCATTGCTATTGAAATTCAGGATAGATACACATACTTTCAGTGTTGTAGTGACATCTACTAGACAAATAAAACAATGTTGTTTGGCTTTAGAGTACAAACTAGGAGCGGAGCAGCCAGACTAGCAAGACAAAAAGGTGAGGTCTTCATTTAGGCGGATGCATGCATGTAATTGTTTCTATATATGTGGAATTTAGATAGCTTTAAGAAACTGTATGAACATAATATCTTCCTGTGACAGAATTGGTTTCTGTTTGGTCACTGTCATGGGTGAGATATATTAGAGCACTTTGTAAATAATGGGGTAGATTCTATGTCCCCTGTTAACACAAAAACTGCTGTAAGCGGTAAATTAACTGGCAGTCTTGATAAAATAGGTGGCCCCTCTAAGGGCAGCAATCTCCTGCTGGCCCAGATAAAAATAAAAAGATGCCCCCTGGTGCCACAGGCCGGCACGATGCCTGTGGCCCCGTTAATTAAATAATTGCCCCCCCCCCCCCCCCACAGAGCTTCAGACTGGCGAATGCCTGCAGGGCTGGTATTTCAATAGCAGCCTGTCTCCATGAGGAGCGAGGTAGGGTATGGGTAGCGATTTAATTTTATTAATTTAGTTTTTTTTTTTTTAAGGAATTAAGCAGCTCCCCAGGGGGGCATTATATTTTATTTGGGGGAGGGCACTATTTATTATTTTTAACGGAGAATTGTGAATAACAACGATTCAATTGAACTAGTTATTCCCTGCATATATACCGCTGTGCTTTAACACACAGTACTTCTGTGGTCCCCAGTAGAATTGCATGCTATTCATTTTGGAATAACGTGTGGTATATTAAATATCCTGTGTCTGCTAATTAGTGGGGTACATAAAATCTACCCCAATGTATCAGATGATAAAGTAAACGGTTACCAAATATATTTACATTGCTAACCTAACTAAAGAAAAGGGATTCACTGTTAACCTGTTTAAAACTATTACATTCTGCAATGTTTACACCAATCAGTCTGGAGTTTATACACATGGTTGTGTTTGAGTGTATAAGTAAGGAAATACCAGGAAAGATCTGTGTGTGTTGTTTGTGTGTGTGTGTTGTTGATTTGAATCATAAGGAAAATAGCTCATAATAAAGAAAGATTTGCAAAGAAATACTAAATGAAAAAGTACCTAAAATTGTTATAGGGCAGTGAGTGGGAAATTGGCGACCCACTCCCCAAAATCCTTTAGACGTTGACGTGAGGTGTGGTCTAAGGCCCTAGCGTTAGCTGGTCTCGCTGGTGGAGGCATTGCCATACCTCAGCCAGAGGGGAAAAACCCATACCAATATTTAGGGTGATAGGAATTCTAGGAATTAGATGGAAAAAGGGAAAGGGAATTTCTTTTTAGTTTTGGGGAAAGAGAGAAAATGAAAGAAACAATTTTTGTTTCTCTGGACCTCCTCTACATGATATATGAGACATCACCTGGAAAGTTATTAAGAAACCCATCAATTACAGTCAAAGTGAAGAGCAACATACCCCACAACTTGGGCAGATTTAACTTAACAGAAACAACCTGCTCCGTCAGATGAAGTGACATGCGTGAGCACTGTGGATTCAGTACATTACCGGTTATAGAAAATACATTACACTTTGGACAGTGTTTGGTGGACATTATAGCACCTCCTGTGCAACCAATGAGAGTGCAGGCCACACACTCTTCTTGTCATCCCAGGAAGCAACGGTCTCACTCTTCAAAACGTACATTAGAATGTTTTGCCAGCTGTGTCTGCTATTACCATTACTGTGCGACTATTTGTCTTATTTCTTCCATCATGTTTATTAACTACTCAGCTATATAATAGTAATTTAGGAAATGCGCTTATTAATTGAATGAAGGATATCGCTGTTTTGCAATATATATTTAAAGTAACCAAACTGATTTGCCGGTCTCTTTTTTTTGACTGAACACTGACTGACAACATTGCTCTTTAACCCGCTCAAGTCAGTGATGGTCCTAATTTTTCCACCTGGTCTGTACTAGATTTTAACCCCTTAAGGACAGAGCCTTTGAAACATTTTTGTCCTTTCTGGACAATGGCTATTTTAACATTTCTGTGCTGTTTGTGTTTAGATGTAATTTTCTTCTTTGTAATTTGCTGTACCCACACATATTATATATTGTTTTTATCGGGACAAGAAGGGCTTTCTTTGGATGCCATCTTTTTGATCATATCTTATAATATTATTTAAAAAAAAAATATGGTAAAAAAAAAAATACACAAATTTCCTGACTTTAATTTGAAACATCTTCTCTTCATCGACAAAAAGCGCTGCTAAATACCTGCTAAATAGATTCTACTATTTCTCCTGGGTACAGGGATACCACCCATGCATAGGTTTGTTGGGGTGTTTGGGGGCTAAAATGCCAAATTTGTGAGGTGCAGTTTTTTGTTTTCCAACTTGAAATTTTTACATGCAGACAGCCTGCACCCATGTCCCATTTGGGACATATTTGAAGCCAGATAGTGTATTTTACCCCATCAACCCATATATTTTTTAAAGGTAGACACCCTAGGCTATCTCAAATGGTGGTATTTTAACACTTTCCATGCACTAATTCTACCACCAGCCTTTGTCAAAGTTTGTGGTAGTAATTTTTTTTTTTTTTTTTTCACAAACCTTGTACTTCAGACATGAATTCACAGATTTTGGTATGTGTCACTGCCAAACAATAATCCAATATGTGTTCAACAACATCTTCTGAGTACAGGGATACCACCCATGCATAGGTTTGTTGGGTTGTTTGGGGGCTAAAGGGCCACATTTTGAAGGTGCGCATTTTCAACTTGGAATTTTAACGTGTTGTCAGCCTGAGCCCATGTTGCATTTGGGACTTTTTTTAAAGTAGGACAGTGTATTTTACCCAAAAAAGTATATATTTTGTAAAAGTAGACATCCTAGGCTATTTTAAATGGTGGTATTTTAACACTTTCCATGCACCAATTCTACCACCAGCCTTTGTCAAAGTTTGTGGTAGTCATTTTATTGTGTATTTTTTCCCACATACATTGTACTTTAGACACAAATTCACATATTTCGGTATGTGTCACTGACAAACAATACCACAATATATGTTCAGCAACATCTCCCGAGCACAGGGATACCACCAATGCATAGCTTTGTCAGCTTTGTTGGTCGGTTGAAAGGCTACATTTGAGATATGCGTTTTTTGATTTTCCAACTTGGAATTTTGACATGTAGAGCAAGGAAGGGGTTAATAGCTCCTATAAGAGCCTTTGTAGTACTGTACAAAAAATTAACCCCTAAAAATGCACAGACAAGAAAAAATGTTCTGCTGTGCAGTGATCAGTGGCAGGGAAGGGGTTAATACACAGGCTACACTATACAAAGGCTATGGCTTTTATAAAAGCCCTTAGGACTCACAATTTTTTTACATTTTATTTAATTTATTACAATTAAAAAATTATATTATACAGATCTGTCTCTTTCCCTCACTAAAACTCAAGTGAGGAGAGGGAGGCAGATCCATATGGGTCAGAACAATATTTACCAATATTGATCTAACCAGACGAATGGTGATGCTCATCTAAGAAATCACCAAACCACTTTTGCCACTGAACGGCTGTTACTGATCACACGCGTTCAGACAGCTTCAAAAGGAATACACGTAATCGCTAGTGGGTATAATTAACCCCTAGCGAGTGTGACAAAAAAAAATGCTGATAGCAAAAAAAAATCCTTCTGCGACCAGATTGCTCCATATGCGCTACGTAGGCAGTGATCAAATGCACTGCTTAGGCAGTGACCAAATGTGCGGCTTAGGAAGTGATATACGACAAGGAAGGGGTTAATAGCTCTTAAAAGAGCCTTTGATATACTGTAATAAATCACAGTAAAAAAAATTAACCCCTAAAAAAATGCACAGACAGCAAAAAATGTGCTGCTATGTAAGATCACTGCGTACACAGCGATCAATTGCAGGGAAGGGGTTAAATACTGGAAACAGCTTTTATAAAAGCCTTTGGGTCTCAATTTTATTAAATATATTATAATTAAAAATGTACATTATACAGCTCTGTCTGTCTCCCTCACTAAAACTCAAGTGAGAGGGAGGCAGATCTACACGGGTCAGATCAAATATTGACAAATATTGATCTAACCAGGCGAATGGTGATGCTCATCTGAGCAAATGCCAACCCGCCTTTGCCACTGATCAGCTGTTACTGATGCTATACATGTGCTCAGACAGCTAAAAAAAATTTTTTAAGTTAAACGTAATCCCCTAGCAGGTATAATTAACCCGTGACGGGTGTAATAACTTTTTAAAAAAAAAAGTAAAAATGCTTCTGCAGCAAGATTGCTGAATTTGGGTCAGATCGCTGCTTAGACAGTGATCTACAGCAAGCAAGGGGTTAATCGCTTTTAAAAGAGCCTTTTTTATACTGTAATGAATTACAGTAAAAAAAATTAACCCCTAAAAAATGTGCTGCTGTGTATGATCACTGCGTACACAGCGATCAATGGCAGGGAAGGGGTTAAACACTTGAAATGGCTTTTATAAAAGCCCTTGGTTACTAACATTTTATTAAATATTTTTAATTTTATTATTTTCTTTTTTACTTTATCTGATCTGTCTCTCTCCCTTACTAAAACTAGTAAGGTGAGGGAGGCAGATAAATAATTGTCAAAGGCAATATTTACTAATATTGCCTTTGACTGTATGATAAGTGCTCATCAGAGCATTTATCATACATGCCTGCACACAGATCACACAGATCTGCTGTGCCAGCATTGATTGGCTCCCCCTAGAGCATCGGAAGTGAAATACATTCACTTCCGAATCTCTTGCCATTAAAAGGGAAGCGCTGCCTGTACAGGCAGCGTTCCCTTCTACTGAGCCGATGGGGTCGCTCAGGAGAACGACCACCATCGATTCTGGGGCAGCCGAAGGTGCTGCTAAGTGCCTCGCTAGCGAGGCACTTTAGCAACACCGGAGGTGCTTAGGAAGCGATGGTGGTCGCTCTCCTGAGCGACCACATCGGCTCAGTAGAAGGGAACGTTGCCTGTACATGTGTGCAGCGGGCGCTGCTACGATCACTCCGGGGAGTGATCGTAGCGCGCCCCTGCACTTTTTGGGGGTGTTGCACAATGCCTCTACATAGAGGCATTGTAGCAACACCGATAGAGTAAAGAAAACGCTTTCTTTACTCTATTAAGTGCATGACGTGCCAGACACGTCACCTGTCGGCAAGTCCTCGATTT
This sequence comes from Pelodytes ibericus, assembly GCA_036172795.1. Taxonomy (NCBI): domain Eukaryota; kingdom Metazoa; phylum Chordata; class Amphibia; order Anura; family Pelodytidae; genus Pelodytes; species Pelodytes ibericus. Next base: position 177,508,092 of record CM069861.1, read on the forward strand.
GCCGTGACGTGCCTGGCATGTCATCTGTCCTTAAGGGGTTAAGCTCTTTGAATGGGCATAATGTGTTATTGCTTTAGTATCATCTGTTTAATGCATGGATAGAGCTTATAACAACTTAAATATTTGAATGCAAATATACCTGACGTCTACTACCCCTCATGACACATTGCCTTTCCTATCAAGCAATTTAGATTTTTATCTATTTGGGCCAACTGATCTTCTGAGCTACTTTCCCTCACTGCTGTATACCAATGAGTAGTGTTGAGCGAACCCGAACCGCACTGTTCGGGTTCGTACCGGACATTACAGTGTCCATGCCACGAACCCGGACATTTCACTGTATGTCCGTGTTGGAGTTCGAGGTTCGGCTATAAACCAAAAGTCTTTAAACCGAAAGACATTCGGTTTATAGACTTTCGGTTTATAGAATACATGTAATGCTATTGCTATTCTATAAACCGAAATAGAGTCCCCATTCATACGAATAGGGAAATTGACCTATTCGTATGAATGGGGACTCTATTTCGGTTTATAAAATAGCCAACAGCATTACATGTATTCTATAAACCGAAAGTCTATAAACGAATGTTGTTCGGTTTATAGACTTTCGGCTTATAGAATACATGTAATACTATTGGCTTTTCTATAAACCGAAATAGAGTCCCCATTCATAAGAATTTCTTATGAATGGGGACTCTAGTTCGGTTTTTAGATAGCCAATAGCATTACATGTATTCTATAAACCGAAAGTCTATAAACCGAACCAGGTTCGGTTTATAACACTTTCGGTTTATAGAAAGCCAATAGAATTACATGTATTCTATAAACCGAAAGTCTATAAACCGAACGTTGTTTGGTTTATAGACTTTCGGCTTATAGAATACATGTAATACTATTGGCTTTCCATAAACCGAAATAGAGTCCCCATTCATAAGAATTTCTTATGAATGGGGACTCTATTTTGGTTTATAGAAAGCCAATCGTATTACATGTATTCCATAAGCTGAAAGTCTATAAACCGAAAGACATTCTGTTTATAGACTTTCTTTTTATAGAAGAGCAATAGCAAAATAGATAATTTTGTCGGTATACCATATTCTGTTTGCATCTCTTGGAAAGATTTTATGTCTTTACCTGATATAAGGCTTTCTATGTTAACAATGCCTTTACTGACCCATGGGTTTAAATCTAAATCTGCTAAGTAATAAGAGAGCACCTCTATCGGGAGGTCGTCTAGTATTTTATTATTTATCCCCAGTTTCTTCCTCAATATTTTCCAGGTCTGCATTATGTTTCCAGATATTGTGAAACTTGCCTGTACATTCTATCTCTTTGTTGTTCCTAGTTCCCATAGCCTTTGATCTAAGTTCTTGTTTGAGGAATTCAGCTTTGTGTTTTTCCTGTATTGGACTACAAGTCTCTTATGAGTGGTCCCATGTTGAAATTGGGGTATTTTGAGGAAACATGTAGGGCCACAAGTTTCCCATTTATCTGAATAATTATTTTATCTATTACTTATTGTGGACTGTGGTTCACAAGTCACCATACGTTTGGATATACCTCTGTGTCCTGCCTGGCTGGACTGAACATCCTGGGAGTCTTTCAGCATAAAAAGAACTGATTTCTGGGAAATCTTGCCACACTTCCTCCTTGGCACATCAAGGACGCTGTGAAACATAACTCCCATGTACACGAGCGATTTTTACAAGAGACTGGGTCTCTCTTGCATATTTTATGTGTGGGTCACAGTTCAATAAAGTGGCAATTTATTATATTATGTTGTATGAGATAATGTTATATACCTTAATCCCAGTACTCTTTAGTTAGTGGTCTGTCTTGAAAGAGATGCTCAGACCTGGGTATTGCCTTTCTTATTTTTTCTGTACTGTGAGGGTTAGAGGAGTCATTGGAGAGCTCACATAGGAGCAAAATGGTGTATTTTGCATATTTCTATTTCTGTGCTTTTTGCATATTTATAATCATGCAAATAGAAGGGACTCCATGCCTGCAAGGGAGAAGAGCAGCTTATAGACAATTTGATTGTGCATTGTAAAGCTGTGTGGATATAGCTGCAGATATCCTGGAACCCAGCTTGTTGTTTTAGGCTATATGTTTGGCTTATAACCTCTGCCTTTCTAGCAGTTTATTAAATTTCAAGACCAGGAACATTTCCTAGTGAGTAGCATTTCCCTGCCAAATCATGGGTGGCACCTATATTCCTTACCTGCTGAAGATGGGGTGAGGAAAGAATGTCAACAAGTGAAATAGTATCTCTCTGCCAAGCCATGGCTGGTGCCAATTCTGCACCTGCTGTGCATAGCATAGAAACATAGAATGTGTCGGCAGATAAGAACCATTCGGTCCATCTAGTCTGCCCAATTTCTTTTTTGAGTACTTTTATTAGTCCCCCGTTCCCGGTCTTATAGCTAGGATAGCATTGTGTCTATCCCACGCATGCTTAAAATCCTTGACTGTGTTTACCTCTACCACTTCTGCTGGCAGGCTATTCCATACATCCACTACCCTCTCAGTAAAGTAATACTTCCTGATATTACTTTTAAATCGTTGCCCCTCTAATTTAAGACTATGTCCTCTAGTTGTGGTAGGTTTTGTTCTTTTAAATATACTCTCTTCCTTTACTGTGTTGATTCCCTTTATGTATTTGAATGTTTCTATCATATCCCCCCTGTTTCGTCTTTACTCCAAGCTATACATGTTAAGATGCTTTAACCTTTCCTGGTAAGTTTTATCCTTCAACCCATGAACCAGTTTAGTAGCCCTTCTCTGAACTTTCTCCAAAGTATCAATATCCTTCTGGAGATACGGTCTCCAGTACTGCGTACAATACTCCTGAGGTCTCACCAGTGCTCTGTACAATGGCATGAGCACTTCCCTCTTTCTACTGCTAATACCTCTCCCTATGCAACCAAGCATTCTGCTAGCATTCTCTGCTGCTCTATTGCATTGCCTACCTACCTTCAAGTCCTCTGAAATTATTACTCCTAAATCCCTTTCCTCAGATGTTGAGGTTAGGATTGTACCAAATAGTCTATATTCTGCTTTTGGGTTTTACGCCCAAGGTGCATAATCTTGCACTTATCCACATTAAATGTCAGTTGCCACTGCTCTGACCATTTTTCTAGTTTAGCTAAATCATTTGCCATTTGGCTTATCCCTCCATGAATATCAACCCTGCTGCAAATCTTTGTATCATCAGCAAAAAGACATACTTTGCCAACAAGACCTTCTGCAATATCGCTAATAAAAATATTAAAGAGAATGGGTCCAAGTACAGATCCCTGAGGTACCCCACTAGTAACAAGACCTTGCATCGAATATACCCCATTGACTACAACCCTCTGTTTCCTGTCACTCAGCCATTGTCTAATCCATTCAACAATATTGAAATCCAAATTCAAAGATTTCAGTTTATTAATAAGCCTTCAATGTGCGACAGTGTCAAAAGCCTTACTGAAATCTAGGTAAGCAATGTCTACTGCCACACCCTGATCTATTATGTTAGTCACCCAATCAAAAAAATCAATAAGATTAGTTTGGCATGATCTCCCTGAAGTAAACCCATGCTGTCTCTGATCTTGAAATCCAAGCGACTTTAGATGTTCAACAATCCTATTCTTTAACAAGGTTTCCATTATTTTCCCCACTACTGAAGTAAGACTTACTGGTCTATAGTTGCCCGCCTCCTCCCTACTACCTTTCTTGTGAATGGGCACAACATTAGCTAATTTCCAATCTTCTGGAACTACTCCCGTTAACAATGATTGGTTAAATAAATCTGTTAACGGTTTTGCTAGTACACCACTAAGTTCTTTTAATAACTTTGGATGTATCCCATCAGGTCCCATGGACTTATTTGTCTTTACTTTAGACAGCTGAAGTAAAACCTCTTCCTCTGTAAACTTACATGCATCAAAAGACTCATTAGTCTTTTTTCCTAAATGAGGTCCCTTACCCTCCTTTTCATTTGTAAAAACTGAACAAAAATATTCATTAAGGCAGTCTGCTAAGCCTTTATCCTCTTCTACATAGCATCCTTCTTTTGTTTTTAATCTAACTAATCCTTGTTTTACTTTCCTTTTCTCATTTACTGTATGTATCTAAAAAATGTTTTATCCCCCTTTTTCACTGACTGGGCTATAGTCTCTTCTGTGTGTGCTTTGGAAGCTCTTATAGCTTGCTTTGCCTCTTTCTGCCTACTCTTATAGATCTTTCTATCTTCCTCACTCTGAGTATTTTTATAATTACTAAATGCTAGCTTTTTATTTTTTACTATTTTAGCCTCCTCTGCAGAGTACCACAGTGGTTTCTTCAATTTTTTACTCTTACTAACAAGCCTTTTGCAATTTTCTGTTGCCTTCAGTAGTGCAACTTTTAGATAATCCCATTTCTTCTGGACTCCATTTAAATTGCTCCAGTCTGATAATGACACCTTTACACCTAATCTAATTTTAGAAAAGTCTGTTTTTCTAAAATCTAAAACTTTTGTTTTTGTGTGGTGTGACTGCGTCACTGTTCTTATATTAAACCACACTGTCTGGTGATCACTAGATCCTAAACTTTCACCTACAGTAATATCTGATAACAAATCTCCATTTGTGAATACTAAGTCTAGTATGGCCTGCTTTCGAGTTGGCTCCTCCACTACTTGTTTTAGAGATAATTTCAGTAGGGAGTTTAGGATATGCGTACTCCTGGCGCAAGTAGCTATTTTGTATTTCCAGTTCACATCAGGAAGATTAAAGTCACCCATGATGATCACTTCTCCCTTCATTGTCATTTTAGCTATTTCCTCAACTAGTAGATTATCTAACTCCTCTATTTGTCCAGGGGGCCTATAAATCACACCTACCCGAGTTACCATACGATTACCAAATTCTAATGTAACCTAAACTAACTCTATGTTCGCCTCACTAACTTGTATTATGTTAGCATGGGGTGAGGAAATATACCACCAGGCGATGAGGATGTGATACAAACCTGGAGCATGCCAAGCTATTCTGACTACTTCATTCAGCAACATTGAATGTTCCTATATTCCAGCTCAATATGTATGACGGGTGCATTTGTCTACTCAATGCATTAATATAAAACATTTTGGATTAAACATAGGTCATAGGGTTTTTATGACTTTTTGATGAAATTAGTCTACCTGGTATGGATTTTGTGAAGAATTGATACAGAGGCATCATGTATGACGTGAGAAGTGTTTATTCTGTCGGTATAACAGTGAGTATATACGTATATAGCGTTCACAATGTGTGTTGGTGGGCACTTAGCAGAATGTACTGATTATCCAGAAATGTAAGGAAAAATGGAAATATTGATAACATCAGCTATACGATGCTGCAGCTTCTATATCTCTCCACACACTCTTCACTCCTAGAATACAGACTCTTCAAACATTCTCACTATCAATTAATAGCCCAAAATGATATGGAAACTTCAGTAGCTCACTCTGGCAGACTAAATATACACTTGGAATGTATAGAATACAATATTATGATAAATTCTATACATTGTTTTAGCAGAATTACATGCAAATGCATAGAATAAGAAATGTTTTAAATGTTTCTGTGGTGTCTTCTGCTTATGACGTCCCCTTTAAAAAGTCCCTTTAAAAGACAAATATTGGTCTAACTGATCAAGGAGGGCTTGATAAGGGGATTTATTTGTATTCTTGAATCATTTATATTTAAAATGCCTACAATCTTTCAATTAAAAAACGAATATTTTGCCAATAGGTGTCCATTAAAACAATCAATGAATGACAAGCATTCCACTCAGTACTACTCTCATGACTCACACATTTCACATAGGTAAACAAGCACCTGTACCACTTGTGTGCTCACATTTGTGTTAATTACAGAAAGGAGAACATACTGGAAAGAAGAGCAGCATGAGGTAAGATTTCTCTTCATTGTATAACATAACTTAGTATTTTGGGATATTATTTTCCAGTTTCTTGTGTGTGTTCCTCACGGAGCCCATTGTCAATAGTCAGGGGTACTTAAAGGGACTCAGTGACCTAAACATTGATATTGTGAATAGAAATAATAAAACAAAAATGATCTATGCATTGTGTTAGCAGAATATATAAGTTCACTAATAGCAGCAAACGTTTTAAATACTGTTCCACATGGCCAGAGCAGAGCCGATGTCCTGGAAGATACACAATGATTAACTGTCAGCTCTGCCTCTCAGTTGAGGAAGTGCTGATCTCGCTCACATCTGTGAGGGATTTGTTAAGTCCAGTGGTGTTTCACTCTGCCAAGGCAGAGAGAGAAACATGGTTTTTACACTCCGTCAGCAGAGGGATATCTCAGTGCCTTAGGCTCAGTCTCAACCTGACCTTCCTTTCCTGAAAAAAAGCAATGTATAATTTGTGTGGATACAGTAAATGAGAGAGGAAAATGACAGCTAAACAAAAATACTTCAGAAATGTTAACCCCTTTGTGACCGATGACAGTCCCGGACCGTCATGGGGAAAAACTCCCTTGGTGACCAATGACAGGCCAGGACCGACATCCGGGAAACGTGACAGCCACTCACAGCGCCCAGATGTTTATAGCTGTCAAAGCAGGTGCCTGGTTTGACCTCTATAATCTCTCCCTCCCACAGCGATAGTGGGGCATTTAGAGACTAAATATAGTGCTGCAAGTCCCCCCCTGGTCCCCCCAAGCACATCCAGCCCACTCCACCCCCCCCCCAAGGATTTTTTAATTTAATTTTAATTCTAGAGTTACAATTGGGGTTTGTACTAACCCTAACCCTGGGGTTAAGGCTAGAGTTAAATATAAATGTAAAAAATGAAATAAAATTAATTAAATGAATAAATAAAAAATGTAAAAAATATAATAATAAATTATATACAAATAAGACATTATTCCGTAGAGGACCAGTGACATGTTAGGTCTGTCGGTGGTCCTCTAGGGTTATTTTATTTTAAAAAAAGACTGCTTGGCATTGGTCCCCAGCTGTAGATAGGGACCCACAGCAGCTGGATATATGATCAGTGTAGCCGCAGGGTAGCAAGGATAGTAACAATCTTTTATTCCTAGCATAGACTACATTTCTGCTAAGGTAGCTTCTGGCTGGCTAAGCATGATAAGAAATGTCCGCATACATTACATAACAAATACACATAATAAAGCTATAATGACTGTATCCTACATTTTGCTGAACATATATTGGGGTTACCTAAATTTCCAAATGGGTCAAAATTAAACACGAACAAAATTACTACGCCAAAACTTGTCTAAGATTGGTGGTAAAATGACTGAATGTAAAGTGTCAAAATACCCCAAGTTGAATACCTTGGGATGTCTACTTTATAAAAATGTGGACATAAAAAAAATATATTAACATTGCGTATTTCTAAACTTAGGACAAATATTAGAATCTATTGAGCAGGGGTTTTTTTAATCAGCTTTTGGAGCTTAGTAAAATATTTTACAAATAAAAGTCAGGAAAAGTGTTGTTTTTTTTAAAAAAGTTTACCATATTTTACAATTGTTTTCATAATACAATAAAGATATGAACAAAATAATGGCATCAAAAGAAAGCCCTTCTTGTCCTCAAAAAACCCCCCACAATTTATAATTTGTGTGGGTACAGCAAATGACAAAGAAGAAAATTAAAGCTAAAATCAAACATCTCAGAAGTGTTAAAACACATAACATTCCAAAAACAGTCTGGTCATGCAGGGGTTAATACAGCCACTGTCCAGTACGCCAACAATTATCTCAAAACCTCTCGTCACGAATGGTTTAAAATCCCTACACTTGATGCAATCTTCCGATTCAACATAATTTAATAATTTGCCAACAGTTGTCCTGTTTCATCGTATTGCAATTTGCAATATAAGAAATTTGGAATCCTTGAGTAAAAATGCTTTGCATTAATTTATATTTCCAGGTTGGCTTTTCAATGGATGTTGTTTGTCCTAGCTCTTCTGCTCTGTGTTATATTGTTCATCATGGATATCAGAAAAACAAAAAGGTGAGTGTCCTAGAACTTTATTTAAGCTGTTAAGTGAACGAGACAAATAAGAGTAAATATGCCTGATTGCTGCAGTTCAGTTGCAGTTACCTTGTCGGATCTGTTTTAGTGAATAGCCCTGCAGTAGGTATACAGGGAAAACTAGGGGTTCCATGTGTGTTTAATGAATGATTACTGGAATCCACCAGTCTGTTATTATGTACCTCTAGATCCAATATTGGGATATGTACAGAGACTACAGGGATGGGTGCTGCTGACCAAATTAATATGATTGCTGGAGTATCAAGCATTTATAACAATTCAATTCAAGCCATACACTGGAATCAGTGGGGGTGCTACCATATAAGTGAGCTAAGCATTCGCTCCCCCATCTGATTTAACACTTAGGGCCCCTATAAAATCCAACAATCACCCCTGACTGGTAAACAAATAAAGGAAGAAATCATGACAAGTAACTTTGGAAAGTTATTAAAATATCAAAGCACACATTGCTGATAACAATAGAGCTTACACGGAGGGATGAAATTATTGTCAGTTGTGAAAACAGACCTCAGGGTCCATCTGGCATCTATCTGGCAATCCTATGAGTCAAACATGCTATGGATTTGTAGGGTAGCTGCTTTTAAAGCATATACTTATTAGTTCAGCTGTTAGCAGCTATAGCACAAACCGTCCACAGCATTTCACATTAATAATTAATCTCAGAAGAGGAACTACAAATTCAATGCTCCATCAGACTCAGGATGTGATGCTACTGAGTGATTCAAGTTTCTGTAATAATTGGGTAACTTGCTGGCTCTGTGCACGGGCCCTTCTGCTGTTGTACTGCTCCCCTGCAAGAAGAACAGAGTTGGCCCTGCATCCATTGTTGAAATGGTGAAAATTTTGAAAAATTTAACTATGCATTAACCATGGTCAGCTGAGCTCTTCTAGCAGGAGAAAGTCACCAATATATCGTCTCACCTGCTCACCTGACACATTAGTACATACTGTAGAAAATACTGTACCTCTCAAAATGGAACATTAAATATCAGCTATTGCCACAAACTCAATCTCAGTTTTCAAAGCTATATGTAGCAGTAGACTAAATGCATTGGAGATGTGTTCCAACTTTTTTGTTTTGGCATTAAAATGTTACATTTCCATCTTTATTCCCTGCAATTCTCTCTTTATTTATTAGACCCTTCAATTTATTGCATCACACATTATCAGGTACCATGTCATCACTAGTAGTGTTGAGTGAACCCGAACCGCACTGTTCGGGTTTGTACCGACCCCGGACCCGAACACGGACATTCCACTGTATGTTAGTGTTTGAGTTCGGCGATTACATTGTATGTAATGCTATTGGCTTTCTATAAACCGAAATAGAGTCCCCATTCATAAGAATAGGGCCTCTATTTTGGTTTATAGAAAGCCAATAGCATTACATGTATTCCATAAACCGAAAGTCTATAAACCGAAAGACATTCGTTTATAGACTTTCGGTTTATGGAATACATGTAATGCTATTGCTATTCTATAAACCGAAATAGAGTCCCCATTCATACGAATAGGTCAATTGTATGGTATTACATCTGAGAGTCAAATAGAACCGTCAAATACTGTGCTTACAGCGCACTTTGAAAAATTCTAATAGTTTTAGGTGGTAAATAGTACATTTGCGTCTTGCGGTGCACTTCATATCTGAGAGTCAAATAGAACAGTCCAATACTGTGCTTACAGCGCACTTTGAAAAATTCTGGCTACTTCCTCCTCCTCCTCCTCCAGCACCGCTTCCACCTACACCACCACGGTCACCGCCTCCTCAACCTATGGGTCACTTAGTATAAACTGAAAGAGAATACCCTGCACTCCAACCCTCTCTCAAATGGATAATTCTGTTGATCCTCCTGGCAGCCATGCTTTAGATTTATGTTCTTCCAAAACTAAAATCAAAGATTCCATCTAGTGCTATTTTATGGCTCAGCTGTATTTTTAATTTGTATGTATTTTATGTTATTTGAAGTTATTTCCCTATCCATATTTGTTTGCAGGGCACTTGTCCTACTGTTACCCCCATTTTACTTCCTTTTGCAGCCCTCTAGCCCTTTCCAGGACGTTTTTAGAGGCATTTTAGTGACCAAAAGTTCGGGTCCCCATTGACTTCAATGGGGTTCGGGGTCAAGTTCGGGCCCGAAACGGACTTTTTTCCGAACATTCAAGTGTCCGCTCAACTCTAATCACTAGCATTCAGATGAAATTATTGCTGAAAGATGAAGTGTGATAATGATTAATTTAAACAATCAATAAGTTTATTTCAATAATGTGAATGCACCACTGCCTGATGAGATCCGTTCTCACATTTGCTGCCAACCTTCTTCTTTTCCATCTATTCAGTGAGGACACAGAGAGAATGACAGGTTCCTGTCAACCAAAGAAGCATATCTTCTTCCTAAAAACCCACAAGACTGCCAGCAGCACCATCATGAACATATTATTCCGCTTTGGAGACTCACGCAACTTGACCTTTGCTTTACCTTCGATGATCACACATTTCTCCTATCCTAAATCTTTTGTGGCATCTAATGTGATCGACTTTTCCACAGAACGTAACAAGACGTTCCATATAATGTGTCATCACATGAGGTTCCAGCTAACTGAGGTATAGTATGGGGTTCATACTCATTATCCCATCATTTAAACCTTCCCATTAAATGTGAAAAAATATTCTCTCCCTCTACACATACTCACTTAGCACCCTCTCCCTCTACACAAACTCACTTACATCTCGGGCTATCTCTTCTATATAGCAAATTAAAATATATATATTTGATAGACAACAATATAAAAAATATATCAAAATAATTTACAAATATAACAGCACCTATTCTGGGATCAAATTATTAACCAATCAGCACAAGAAAATAGCTGCCATAAATAATACAGCATATGCATTATAAATAACCAAAGCATCAAAGTGGAAATAAAAAAAGAAAAAAATGCATAGTTACCTAATGAATAAATGGACAACACAAAATAGGTATGTAACGGACCGCCTACCCGACGTAGTAGACCCTCTGCCCGTTGTAGGGAATCACCTCCTAGCCCCCCGATTACAGCTCAGCATTCACCCAGCAAGTCTTTCCTGGAACCTTGCTCTTTGTACCCAAATAGACAGGACATCTAGCAGTTAGGTACAGCAAGAAGAACAACTCTCTTATATACACATAAACATGACAACACAGCATTAGTAATCCAGATAGAAATGACCATGAGTAAACCTAATTACAATACACACAGTAAGACACATAATCAACACAATATAATCAGTTTAACAGAAGGACATACAATGGGGAAATCCTGCCACACACATTTCAGGATATAAAGGTATCAGATACACACAGAGTGCACTCAATTAAAGTAACTTGCTAAGTGACATCACTGTACAACAGAACACTGAATTACTTACATGAAGACAATGGAAAAGGTGACATAATTACAGGGGTTTACAGGATAGGATACAATCTTAACCTGGGGAAAACACATTGAATGGGACAAAGGCTTAAATCCTAAAGTACACATCTTGGCTCACATCCTGAATGAGCCTGTATTTGAAGTCCAGTTGAAAACAGGGGTCCACTGGCGCCCTCAAAGTGTGTACCCTCAAACTAATATATTTACAGACAGGGTCCATAGTCCACAGGGAGTCTTCTGGCGGCCAGGCCCCTCCAAGAACCCCCGTCACAGTGGATCTTCAAATCCATTTCATGACAAGGTAGTCCGTATATAGCTGTTATGGTGTTAGTACAGAGACTCCACAGGAAATAGGTAATAAAAACCTGTCTGGTGAGAAATGAGAAATAAACTGTGTTTGGTTTTCTGTAGGTATTAAAACTTAGCCATTCTTAGAATTAAAGCTCAAATTAATCTCAGAACAAGATCATAGTAGTTCATTTTCATTACATGAAACAGTGCTGACACCTAGTGGTGTATACAAGAAAATTAACCACGCAAAGAAAAAGGGTGAGAATCAGCCTATACAATTGGTTATAAAGACTTAAGGTAGGAGATTCCATATCCTATTATAAATGGAGGCAGTAGGAGATTCACAAAAATGGCTAATTAAATATCCATAAATATCTCAGATCTAACCTGTCTGAACACGCAGCCATAGTGGATATAAAAAGTCTACACACCCCTGTAAAATTGTCAGGTTTCTGTGCTGTAAAAAAATGAGACAAAGACAAATCATTTCAGAACTTTTTCCACCTTTAATGTGACCTATAAACTGTACAACTCAATTGAAAAACAAACTGAAATCTTTTAGGTAGAGGGAAGAAAAAATATAAAAATAAAATAATGTGGTTGCATAAGTGTGCACACCCTTAAACTAATACTTTGTTGAAGCACCTTTTGATTTTATTACAGCACTCAGTCTTTTTTTAGACATGTGCATTCGTTTTCGGACTAATGCATTTTCGTCCGAAAATAGCATTTTCGTCCATTCGTCCGAAAAACTAATAACGAAAATGCTAAGCTAACGAAAGCCGAATGAACGAATGGTTAATTAACGAAAATCATTCGTTCATTCGTCCATTCGTAGTACTATTGCATTCTATAAGCCGAAATAGAGTCGGTTTATAGAATACAATAGCATAGTACACTTACATTTCATAAACCGACATAATGAACGACTTTCGGTTAATGGAATGCATGTAAGTCTATTGGCATTTTATAAACCGAACGTTCGGTTTATAGAATAGCAATAGGATTACATGTATTACATAAACCGACAGCCTATAAACCGAGCGTTCGGTTTATAGGCTGTCGGAATTTCACTACACGGAGACAAAGTCTCCATTCATAAATTTATGAATGTAAAATGTAAAATGCCCAGAATAATTGCCCAGTAATATGCCAGTTTAATTGCCCAGTAATATGCCCAGCCTGATGCCCCAGTAATATGCCACAGTTTAATTGCCCAGCCTGATGCCCCAGTAATATGCCAGTTTAATTACCCAGTAATACGCCCAGCCTGATGGCCAGTAATATGCCACAGTTTAAATGCCCAGTAATATGCCACAGTTTAATTGCCCAGTTATATGCCCAGCCTGATGCCCCAGTAATTTGCCACAGTTTAATTGCCCAGCCTGATCCCCCAGTAATATGCCAGTTTATTTGCACAGTAATATGCTTAGCCGGATCCCCAGTAATATGTCACAATTTAATTGCCCAGTAATATGCCATAGTTTAATTGCCCAGTAGTATGCCAGTTTAATTGGCCAGTAATATGCCCAACATAATTGCCCAGTAATATGCCACAGTTTAATTGCCCAGTAATTTGCCACAGTTTAATTGCCCAGTAATATGCCCACCCTGATGCCAGCATTAATATGCCAGTTTAATTGCCCAGCCTGATCTCCCCGTAATATACCAGTTTAATTGCCTAGTAATATGCCCAGCATAATTGCCCAGTAATATGCCCAGAATAATTTCCCAGTAATATGCCAGTTTAATTGCCCAGTAATATGCCCAGCCTGATGCCCAAGTAAAATGCCACAGTTTAATTGCCCAGCCTGATGCCCCAGTAATATGCCACAGTTTAATTACCCATTAATATGCCCAGCCTGATACCCAGTAATATGCCACAGTTTAATTACCCAGTAATATGCCCAGCCTGATGCCCCAGTAATATGCCACAGTTTAATTGCCCAGCCTGATGCCCCAGTAAAATGCCAGTTTAATAGATTAGTAATATGCCCAGCATAATTTCCCAGTAATATACCCAGAATAATTGCCCAGTAATAAGCCAGTTTAATTGCCTAGTAATATGCCCAGCCTTATGCCCCAGTTTAATTTTCCAGTAATATGCCCATAATAATTGCCAGTAATATGCCAGTTTAATTGCCCAGCCTGATGCCCTAGTTTAATTTCCCAGTAATATGCCCAGAATAATTGCTAGTAATATGCCAGTTTAATTGCCCAGTAATATGCCCAGCCTGATGCCCCCGTTTAATTTCCCAGTAATATGCCCAGCCTGATGCCCCAGTTTAAATGCCCAGTAATATGCCACAGTCAGTTAAATGCCCAGTAATATGCCCTGATGCCCCAGTAACATGCCACCACCCTCCTTCCCCATTACTCACCTGCTCCATGTCTCCTCTGTGCACCGGCAGAAGGTTTGTTTGTATTATTTAAAGTTTTAGAAAAAAAAAACAACTCCCCCGCTCCGTTCAGTCTGTGAGCTGAGATCACAGCAGCCTGTTACAAGCCCTGTCACACGCATCCTGCCTGCTTCCAGCAGACACGTGTGCCAGGGATGGCTATAGCAGGCTGATGTGAGCTCAGCTCACACAGACTGAACTGCGCTGGTCACGTGACGTCGCGCTATGACGTCACGTGACCCGTGATCACGCTAAAACAGTGCAAATTGCCGGGATTGTCCAGTGGTGAGAATTCCCCCGGGACAATCTCGGTTTCCAAATCCGGGACAGTTGGCAACTATGCACGCAGCTAATATGGCAGTAAGATGCCCCTTGACAGTATTGCCTGATAATCCGCTCACAGTGGCCCCGATGCGAAAAAGCTACACACTGCTAGTGCTTCGCAACTATTGCGAGTTTAGTCTTCTGTCAGCGGGATTGTAGGAGAGGCGCAAAATAGTTTGTAATGCCAAAGACAAAAAAATACTTTATAATGCATATTTTACATGTTGCATTGCTTAAAAGTAAAATAAAATGTCATCAATTTTTTTTTTTGCTACTGGAATTAATGAGAATAATGCCATGCAAATGGATGGAATTTCCTGTTTTTCTAGTGATGTCATCAGACAATGTGTTGCATTGTTAAGCGATCCTACATGTACAAGAGCAGGTTTATTACATTCCACACAATACATTTTTATTACACCAGCAGAGCAGCAGAGGAAGTGACCAACTGGAACAAAACTGATACATGCTCAGTGCCCACACACAATCAGTGCGGCAGTACCTGTAGGATAGTATGCAAGGGAGGGTTTGAGTGGAATATAAAAATGTGATGAATGCAGAATGCCTGCATCAAATCACACTGTAAAAATAAAAAAAAACTTTGTATTATTTAGGCAGTAGTCAGTGAGGTTGGGGACTAGACTGTCCCTTTAAGGGGAACACAGCACTGATAACATATATATGTTTGTAGGTATATATGTATATATATATATATATATATATATATATATATATATATATTAACATTTCTAGAGCCTACAGCACTGGAAGGTACCTTCTGCCTTCACACTACATGCCTATATGCATAGCTCTGTAAGTGATTATAGCATCCCCAAAGGACAAATCACCGCACCATTTGCTCTTTGTTGTTACCTGTTCCTTGGATTCTATTATTGACTTGCCCTATGTGGCTCCATGTTGTCATCTCCACCCCAGCCACAAGAGCCTATCCCTACCCACCACCTTTGCTTTATACATACTTTGTGGGCACCAGTGGCACCCTAAGTTCAGTACAGCAAGACTACCACAACAGGGTGGCCAGGACAGGATGTATATCCAGGGAGGACCAAGCTATTCTAAGTTATTATTACTCTATGTTATTGTTACAATGTTTTGCATATTCAGGTTTAAAGTGTCCTCCTGTCCATGTGTGTCACCCATTGTCTTTTTGTTAAGTCAGGGTGTGCCTACCTGCAAAGTGTGATGTTTAATCTAATTGCCTGTGTGTAATGTGAGTCATTCTCTTTCCTGGTGTAGTCTTGTAATTAGGAAGTTCCATTGCATAGACCACGGGCGTCCAACACGCGACCCGACCGCCAAAGAGGTGCGGCCCGCCTGAGAATGGCAGCGATAACCGCACCTCTCATCCGCTCCAGCAAAGTGCGCACCGGGATGTCACTGACTCCCGGTGCTCCAACACAGTCAGAGCGCGAGGGGACGGGGGTTTCTCCTCTCACGCAGGGGAGAAAGCTCCGCTCCTTCGCACTCTGACCCTGATGGAGCACCGGGTGTCAGTGACATCCCGGTGCTCAGATGGAACAATTCATAATTCTTATTGAATTGATTGTTATTTTCAAGCCTCCAGGAAAGAATCTGACTGGGATCAGAGCGTAATGGTTGGAGGAGTACCTGCAGGAGAGTCAAGAGCTGGATATTCCCATAACCTTTGAGAGGAATTGTGTGTATTTGATTGATTTAAGCGACTGAAGAGGGGTGGATGGGAACATGGTCTCCACACCTGGGTCCTAGTGATGCTAGGCAGTTTGTCTACATTACCAATCCTTTTGGGGGTCCCAGCAGACTTGCATTCTGCCGATCTTGGCCAGAACACTCCTTCGGTGTCTGGTTCAAAAGTACCTGCCAAAGTTCTGGCAACAGGGGAGAGACAGGTTGGCCCTTCTCTACCAGTAATGTGGGCTCCTGCAACCCTGCAAATGCTCCAATGGCTGGAGGAAGCTCCAGGAGATTCCTTCCCCAGTGGCAGAGTATCCAGCAGGGAGAGGGTGCGGACGGTAGCTCTGCCCAGCAGCTGAGTGCTTATCCAGCAGAGGAACAGGGTGATTTCTCTCCCCAACAGCCAGAATCTCCAGAAAGTGAGGTAGATAGCTTCCCTCTACAGCACAGAGCCTACAGCATGGAAATGGTGTGAGTGTCATTTCTCCCCAGTGGCTGCGTGGGTAACTGGGCGATGAACAGGACAGTCTCCCATGCAGGAGAGATAGTCCAGATTCCCAACCCAATTTCAAATGGTCACCCAAACTCCAGGGAGAAGGTGCAGTTGTCAATTCTCCCCAGCGGCAGTTCTGTTATTTGGTAGAAGCAGCTGCAGATGTTTTGGGACATCACTCTGAGGAGGGCATTGATGGGCAGGAGACACTGACTTTATTGATAAGGCATCCATCAGTGATAGTGTCAAAAACCTTACTGAAATCTAGGTAAGCACTATCTATTGCACCAACCCGATATATTATTTTAGTTACCCAATTGAAATCAGTTCTTCATTTCTTTAGTAGTAAGTGAAATCCATAGGATCCCCCTGGTGTATCACCTGTAATATTAATAAACACAGTTAATAAAAGTTTAGAAAATACATTTTATCATGTCGCAGTAATCCATAAAATTATTTTGTTAGTTTACTATGCAAACATCTGTGTTAACACTGATATCATTTTGGTTCAGTGTGCTGTACCAAGGTCATACAATCCCGGAACCAGTTTAGTAGCCTTCCTCTGAACTCTCTCCAAATATCAATATAAAGTACTGCAATGATAAAGTGAGGTCTCACCAGTGCTCTGTACAATGGCATGAGCACTTCCCTCTTCCTACTGCTAATACCTCTCCCTATGCAACCAAGCATTCTGCTAGCATAACAAGCATACTTAGGGGCAAAATCCTGGTGTATTGAGTGGCTAAATCCTGGTATATTGATGGGCAAAATCCTGGCATATTAATTAGCAAACAAATGGCATACTGAAGGGCAAAATCCTGGCATATTAATGGGCAAACTCCTGGCATATTAATTGGCAAAATCCTGGCATATTAATTGGCAAAATCCTGGCATATTGAGGGGCAAAAGAATGGCATATTTAGGGCGAAAATACTGGCCTATTAAATGACATATTGAGGGGCAAAAGAATGTCATATTAAATGGCAAAAGAATGGCATATTGAATGGCAAAATACTTGTATATTGAATGGCAAAAGAATGGCATATTGAGGGCAAAAATATTACTGGCATATTGAGGGGCAAAATCCTGGAATATTAATTGGCAAAATCCTGGCATATTGAGGGGCAAAATACTGGCATATTGAGGGGAAAAATACTGGCCTATTAAATGGCATATTGAGGGGCAAAATACTGGCATATTGAGGGGCAAAATACTGGCATATTAAATAGCATATTGAGGGGCAAAATACTGGCATATTAAATGGCATATTGAGGGGAAAATACTGGCATATTAAATGGCATATTGAGGGGCAAAATACTAGCATATTAAATGGCAAAAGAATGGCATATTAAATGGCAAAATAATGGCATATTGAATGGCAAAACACTGGCATATTAAATGGCATATTAAGGGGGAAAATACTGGCATATTAAATGGCAAAAGAATGGCATATTAAATGGCAAAAGAATGGCATACTGAATGGCAAAATACTGGCATATTAAATGGCAAAAGAATGGCATATTGAGGGCAAAATACTGACTTATTGAGTGGCAAAATATTACTGGCATATTGACCAACTGCTCCCAACCACCCTCCATATTACACTAGACTGGGATAACATGCTTGGGAGATATTGTCGGGGGGGGGGGGGGGATAGGGGGCCCAGAAAATTTGTTCCGTAAGGGGCCCTGAAATTCCTGGTGGAGCCCCTGATAATAATGTTGCTAACTCATTTCAGCCACTAAAATTATGTAAAACCAGTTAGAATTGTTGTTTAGGTCAATGAAAATGAATGAATCTTTTTTTACCCATTACAGGTGGAAAAAGTGATGCCTAGCGACACTTTTTACTTCACCATCATAAGGAACCCAATCACTCTGATGGAATCCTCATTCTCATACTATAAAAAGACACCATCATTTTCCAAAGCTGAAAGCCTGGATGGCTTCCTCAACAATACCACGAAATACTACATAAATACAAGTACGTATGCCAAGAATCTCATGGCCTTTGATATGGGCTTTGATCACAATGGTCGAGAATCAGCAAAACACTTTAAGCTTATGCTAGATGCGGTGGAGACAATATTTGACTTGGTGTTGATCACGGAATACTTTGATGAATCTTTGGTACTTCTGATGGATGCTTTATGTTGGACTTTTGATGATGTACTTTCATTTCCACTCAATACCAGAAGCAACAGCTCAAGAAAGGCCATCTCTTTGGAAAGTCAGGATAAGATCAAGGCCTGGAATCAGTTTGATTGGCAATTGTATGTCTACTTCAATAGGTCTTTTTGGGACAGAGTGCAGAAATTTGGAATAAAGCGCATGCAGCGTGAGGTTGAAGAACTTAAAAGTCGAAGGGCTCATATGTCAAAGACTTGCTTGAAGGATGAGGTAGGGACCTCAAACATAGAGGACAAATCCTTGAAGCCCTTCCAGAATGGGATAGCCACCATCCTTGGTTACAATTTGAAGTCAGGATTGACAACAGCTGAGCAGCATCTGTGCCTGAGCATTGTGACTCCGGAAGTCCAATATACTAAACTTTTGCATAGAAAGCAAAAACAAAAGAATTGATGTTGCTATGAACCAACAAAAAAATAGAATTTATGGATCCACAAATAAAAAGGTTTAATTAAAGCAATAGTGATTCATGACTGGAAGGCAATATGGTTGTCCATTTATGTGCTCACTAAATATAAGTCTTAATTTTGAAAGTATATTTAAACTATCTAAAAATACCAAGATTAGTAATGACTCAGTTCCTGATCTGGATTAACTGGTATTATTTATCGAAAATTATTTATAGAAAAAAAATAATAAAAATTAAATAAGAAGCTGTATAGCATTCAAAGCAAGCAGAAGCAAAAAGAATTCATAAGCAAAAAAATTCAATAAGAAAAAATTGGTCAACTAAAAACAAGAAAAAAGAAAGAAAGCATAAAGCAAAAAAAAAAATGAATAAAACATCAAATAAATGCAGCATCAGCATAAAGTAATCAAATTTATAGCAATAAATGAACAAAAAAGGGATATCGAACAATATATATGTATGAAAAAATATGTTAGTGACAAAAACTAAATGCAAATGTGTCAGGGTTCTACACTGACCTCCTGACTCATGCATTTAAAAGTCCTAAGCATATTGAGTGGTACAATCCTGGGATACTGAGTGGCACAGTCCTGGCATATTGGAGGGGCAAAATCCGAGCATATTGAGTAGCCCAATCCGGGCCTATTGGAGGGGCACAATCCTGGGATATTGAGTGGCACAATCTGGGCCTATTGGAGGGGCACAATCCTGGGTTATTGAGTGGCACAATCCTGGGTTATTGAGTGGCACAATCCGGGCCTATTGGAGGGGCAAAATCCTGGCATATTGAGGGTTAAAATCCTGGGATATTAAATGGCATATTGGAGGGGCAAGATAATGGAATATTAAATGGCATATTGAGGGGCAACATCCTGGCATATTGAGGGGCAAAATCCTGGCATGTTGGAGGGGCAAAATCCTGGGATATTAAATGGCATATTGAGGGGCAACATCCTGGCATATTGAGTGGCAAAATCCTAGCATATTAAATGGCATATTGGAGGGGCAAGATCCTGGGATATTAAATGGCATATTGAGGGGCAACATCCTGGCATATTGAGTGCCAAAATCCTGGCATATTAAATGGCATATTGAGGGGCAAAATACTGGCATATTAAATGGCATATTGAGGGGCAAAATCCTGGCATATTGGAGGGGTAAAATCCTGGGATATTAAATGGCATATTGAGGGGCAAAATCCTGGCATATTAAATGGCAAATTGAGGGGCAAAATACTGTCATATTAAATGGCATATTGAGGGGCAACATCCTGGCATATTGAGGGGCAAAATCCTGGCATATTGGAGGGGCAAAATCCTGGGATATTAAATGGCATATTGAGGGCCAACATCCTGGCATATTGAGTGGCACAATCCTGGCATAATATGGCATATTGAGGGGCAACATCCTGGCATATTGAGGGGCAAAATCCTGGCATATTGGAGGGGCAAAATCCTGGGATATTAAATGGCATATTGAGGGCCAACATCCTGGCATATTGAGTGGCACAATCCTGGCATATTAAATGGCATATTGGAGGGGCAAGATCCTGAGATATTAAACGGCATATTAAGGGGCAACATCCTGGCATATTGAGTGCCAAAATCCTGGCATATTAAATTGCATATTGAGGGGGGAAATACTGGCATATTAAATGGCATATTGAGGGGCAAAATCCTGGCATATTGAGGGGCAAAATCCTGGCATATTGAGTGGCTAAATACTGGAATATTGAGGGGCAAAATAGTGTGTCTCGGGTTATGTGTGAATTGGTGTAACTGTGTGTGTGTGTGTGTAAGTGGTAAGGGTTTGTTTAAGTGTGTCACTTTCTGTGTAAGGGTGTGTGTGTAAGTGTGTCACTGTGCCTGTGTAAGGATGTGTGTGTGTGTGTCACTCTATCTGTGTAAGGGTGTGTGTGTGTCACTGTATCTGTGTAGGGGTGTGTGTGTGTGTGTGTAAGTGTGTCACTGTGTAAGGGTTTGTGTGTGTGTAAGTGTGTCACTGAGTCTGTGTAAGGGTGTGTGTAATTGTTTCACTGTGTATGTGTAAGGGTGTGTGAAAGTTTGTCACTGTGTCTATGTAAGGGTGTGTAAGTGTGTCTGTGTAAGGGTGTGTGTTTAAGTGTTTCAATGTGTGACACATTTAGAGCATGCGAGTTGAATATTTAGATGTATTTTCTAAACTATACATTATACTTATATATTATACTTATATATATAATGTAAGGAGGCTTAAAGGTGTGGGAGGCGTGGCAGATCAGAGCAGGGGGGCACCAAAATGCACCTTCGCCTGTGTAGACGAAAATCCTTGCACCGGCCCTGCCTATTAGTTACCCTTTTCAGGCCTAACCCTTACATAAGGCCTCACCCCTTGTTTAACTCTCTCTACCCCTACTTCTGCTTTGTCTACAGTCCATGCTGTTTGTTTATACTGCAGTTCCAACGCAAACTTTTTTTCCTATTCTGCAGTTCCTTGCTGAATTCATCCTTTGTCTCTGCTTCAGTCCTTATTCCAATCCTTATTTCTTTGTTTCTTTTCTCACCCTGTACAATAAATAACAACATGCAACCAGACACCTCCTCTATCTATGCACTGAAACTCCTACCTGACCTGGTAAAGGCTCTGACAAAATGTGGTTAGTAAAAGACACCTTTATTTCAGTGTATACCAAAAAAAAATTATCCATAGGTGGAAACCATCTCACGAGTTATTTTGCAAATATATATTTGAACTAATGGAGTTTCTCTACTCTCAGCTTACTAGCATCTCCACATTTGTGTATCCTTATTGGCTGCATTTATAATTGTATTACATTTTCTCCTCCTACTCCCAGGTCTACTACCCCCTTTATGTCATTCATTTTTAAGATTTCATCGTAGAAGTCACAGGGCAATTATAATCTTCTTCTATACTCTCCTCCCTTTTTTTCCTCTTCCCTAACCTACTTGAATTGTTATCCATACTGTATACATGCCCTTCATACTACAAAGTGCCTAACTTCTTACAATTCCTAGCTTTTACTAATTGTTATGACGTAAAATCATGATTTATAAAGACACGGAGCAAGTATTATGAATATTACTTTCTTTATTTCTGTCAGCAGCAAAGAAGAGAATGAAATAAAATATGAACCAATCAGAACATGTATCAACTACCCTCCCCCTCACTAAATATAACAAAAGAAGTCTCAGTAAACACTTCCTCTTTCTTAAGTGAGAAAAAGCATTCTAGGCCAACCACAAAGAAGACCATATCAGGAACCATGCAACATAGCAGTTAATGAAAAAACAAATCTGGGATCAAACAGACACTTTAATCAGGGTGGGAAAACAGGAGACCAAAGTCACAATCGGGTGGGAATAATACTCTCCTCCATGTCTTTATGTCAAAACCAACTTCTTTCAACACCCACTTAACCCACCTAGCCAGAGAGGTAGTCGACACAGGTAAGTGAGGTCTGCGAAAAGACAGAAATAATTCAGGATGGGAATGGATCTTCAAAGCAGAAGTCCTAGTTTTACATTCCCGAAGGCAAGAGACAGGACATAATTTGGAAAAAACAAGGATAGAAAACCGACTTGATAGAAATCTTGGTACGTCTAGTGATAGCAAAAGAAACACCATCTGGGGTAAATCAACGCGAGGATATGTCCAAAGCCCGATCATCAGAAACACGTTTACATGAAACACGGCAACACAAAGTAACCAACTTGACCGAAATAAAAAATAAATGTAACTCCTCCTTAGAGGGCCAAGATTCAGAAAATCTAAGAACCATGTTAATTTTCCAAAGAGCAGAATAACGGAGTTGTGGTGGCCAAACCAGTCAAATACCCTTTAACAGACGACAAACCACAGGTTGCTTCCCCGCCGGCATGCCAGGGTGACCGGCAGATATGGCTGACCTATACACTTTTATCATTCCGTAAGCCCTACCTTACTCAAACATGAAAATAAAGAAACCTAGGACAGAAGTCACAGGTGCAGAAATGTACCATTCCACCCACCAAGTAGCCCATGTGTTCCAGGCCGGTGTAAGACTGTAAGACGGTGTAAGACTGTCTGGTGCCCAGGGTCCAAGTTGCTGATGGTACGTTTGGGATGAACCAAGGTCCCAGGAGAGGTACCATGCCAGACGTGGAAGAGAGTCGTCCATCAGTGAAGGGTGTGGACAGCTGTAGAAATCCCTACCTAGAAAACCTGGGGACATGCACTGATAGTTCCACAAGAGTTGGGAACCAAGGGTGTCCCACCACGGAGTAATCAATATCAGAGATGAGCAGTGATGCCGAAAGTGAAGCAACATCTGAAGAATCAGGCAGAACGGAGGAAAGGCATAGAGGTGACCTGGTGGCCACACTTGGAGGAAGGCATCTGTTGCCACCGCATCTAGGTCCGGCCTCCAGCTGAATGACTGAGGGAGCTGAGTGATGAGGTGAGGAGCAAACAGATCTATCACAAAAAGACCCCAAAGAGACAGGAGTTGTTGAAAAACCAGATGATGCAGATGCCAATATCCGGAATCCTGAAGGTAACGAGAATTCCAATCTGCAACAGTATTGATCAGGCCTGGAATGTGTTCCGTGCAAACCAAAATGTTGTCACTAGTTAAGAGAGAGCTTGGGATCTTGTGCCACCCAGGTGGTTGATGTACCGGACTGCTGAAACATTGTCCATATGAAGCAGAATAGAGTAGCTCAGGGAAATTCCTGCGAAACTGCACACTGTGAACTCTCCAGCGAGAAATTCCAGACATTTGATGTGAAGGTCTGATTCCTCGAGAGACCATTTGCCTCCCATGGAGGTAGAATCGCAGGAAGCTCCCCAGCAGAGCAAGCATCTGAATCTATCCGGGATGGATCCAAAAATGTCCTTGCTGTTCCAGGCATCAATGTGTTGCAGCCACCATTACAGTTCCTGCTTCACCTCGCAGTCTATTGGAACAGTCTGATTGTAGAGAAACCCTGGAGTAGCCATTGGTTCCACAATTGTTGAAGTGCCCGGTAGTGGAGAGGTCTGGGAAATATAGCCTGAATTGAGGCAGACATCAGGCCTATCACCATGGCAAGGTGGAAGATAGTAATGGCCAGTTCAGTACCTTCCTGATCTCCTTCTTGAGTGATTTTACCTTGGAGGTCGGGAGATGCAGCAAACCCTGTACAGAATCGATGGAACTCTATGTTCTGGGAAGGTAGGAGGTTGGAATTATCCCAATTTATGAGAAAGCACAGATCCTAGTAGAAGGGAGCTACACCAGGAGAGGTGACATCACAGCATGTGTGGGTCTTGGGACAGTGTAAACAGATCATCCAGGTAAATTATCAAGTGCACTCCTTAGGTAGCAGACCACCAGTTTCAGCAGCCTGTTGAAGTCGAAGTTAAGTCGAAGAAAGTCCGAAAGGAATGCACATTCCATGTGAATTGCAGGTGGTTCATTGCTATAGGAATGGTCAGATAAGCATCTTGCAGGTTCAGATTGACCATCCAGTCCCTGATGAGAAACAGGTCTCTGAGGCAGTGAATGCCGAATGCCTTCCATCTTGAAGTGCTGTTATGTGACGTAAGCATTTAGCGGCCGGAGGTTTTTTACTGGTCGAAACCCGCCGCCCTTCTTGGGAACTAAGAACAGATTGCTGAGAGTATGTGCCGGAACGGTTATAACCACCTCTTTTTTCTGGAGATTTGCAATCTCTGATGCAATCAAGGCACTGTCTAAGGTTGAGAACCATATAGCTTGTGGATAACGCCCCAGGGTTCAGTGTGGCCCAAACCTGTTGGAACAGACGCAGTCTGCCTCCGACCCCTGGACGGGAAGAAAGGTGATACTTACCATACGGGCGACTTGATTGATACCACGGTTCTGCCAAGGGTGACCATATTGTGGGAAGAAACAAGAGGTTGGTTTTGAATCCTGGAAGGATGCTCTTGAGATGTGGAAGCTTCGGGATCCACAGACATACACCTCAAGTTGCGGCTGGCCAGAAGGCCTTGTGATCGTCCGGTCCCCCAAAAAACTTTGGGGTTGAAGACATGCTTCATGTTAGCTTGTGCCTTATCAATAGCTGTAAAAGTGGAAACAAAGGATCCCAACTCTTTCACAAAATTATCCCCAAAAAGGAAACCTTTTGCTTGGGGGCCAGGCTCAGTTATGACCATGTTGACAAGCTTTGGCTCGATCTTAAGCAATATTGCTCTTTGTCTCTTACGTGCCAGTGCAGTGTTGGCATTGCCAATGAGACACACAGCCCTCTGTACCCATCCCTTCATGGTGGGAAGATCCAATGTGGCCTCGTCAGATAGTGTAGCCTCAATCATTTCTAACATCTTTGTACACGGACATAAGAGTATCTTATCTTGGCAATGTTTATGGAAAAATCTAAGCCCTTCCTAGACTTCCATCCTAAAATTCCCAGAAATTGTGCAATTTTGGGATCAATCTCAGGTGTTTCACAAACCTGGTCGGAGACCGTTGGTCAGAGGGCATTTTTCCTGGAGCTTATTCTCTGCGGATTTGTCCAAAGGTTTGTGGACACATAGGCCCAGATATTTTACAATGTGCTAGGAGGGAAACCACTCAGAGATCGAGGTTGTTGTTGGTCATCAGGGTCGAACATAGGTTTGCCCTGTGGATCTGTCAGTATGGAAGTATCCTCAGACTTCATTAGCTCAGAGGAGGTGTCCCCACCCTAAGGGGAGTCACGGCCCTCAGTATCCTCTCTGTGTGGTGGGGAATCCCCATCATATTGTGGGCTATGGTGAGACATAGCAATGTGTAAAAGTATAACACTACATGTTGGGAATCAAGAGCAGAGAAACAGCAATTGAGGCAAAAATACGAAGGGAGGGGGGCACAACTGACCCCAAGGAACACAGGGGGAGATAAATGAGTAGCGGGAATGAAGTACAATAAATATTCAAACCAATTAAAAACACAAGTAATATTATCAATTAGTCAAGGGAAAACGTTTATATACACTTATATGCCTATTTCAGTGCTGTTACTCGCTTATAGTAATGATTATTTAACCTAAAACATAACTCATAATATGTCAATTATTCACACACCATGTCACTCTAATCAAGTAGTCAGGGGGTGGAACCCTCTAGTGATCTTAAAGTAATATTGACACTCAGGAGCTTAATTCTCTGGTTTATATCACCAGATTTAATTTCTGGCCATTTTGCTATTACCAGGCACCAGTTTGACAGTTTGAGTGATTTCAACTAGCTCATAACTTGATCGGGGGTTCAACGTTTTCACATTTTGATTTTAATTTAGGATAGAAGACCCCATCGAAAATTCTTCTCTGTGCCCTTGTTTGGTAGGATAAATCTTGTAGAATACACATTTCATGAAATGTGTCTTCCTTTGGTAGATTTTCTCTCATTGCTATTATTAATTGTCTTACAGCTGATAAGAATGAAGAATGAAGCTGAAGAGAATTTATCTCCAGGTTAGACATCAAGAATTGACTTTGGTTTATTTAAACCAGTGGTTCCCACACCAGTCCACCCCCACCCATCCCCAACACACCCAATATTTCAGGAGTTAGTGATTACCCACTTGTTTTCAAATCAACCTTAAACATTTTTATCACAATTTGGTAATCCTTAAATCCTGGACTGTTAGTGGGGAGCGTGAGGACTGAGTTGGGAACGATGTACATGTTCTATCATGTATCTCTACATATATGTTTAAAGAACTCCATCAACAATTCTCTTATTTTATCATGGGTAATAGTTTCAGATAGATTTCAAAATGTCAAGTTTGATCTCCTAGGTCTGTCTTTAAGGTCTTGAATTTTAGTCTCCAGCTTGTCGGTTCTCTGGTACAAAGGACTCATGTCTTGTTGCATTGAGACACATTGCATCTCCAGTAGAGAATCGATCAGCCATATTGTTGATTGCCAATTTAATTTTTAAAGAGCTGGTCTCGATTTCTTGCATGATAGTTCTCATGTGTACACCCAAGCAGCTCTTTCAGAAATCTTGCGTTATTCTCGTAGAATCTTCGGTATCTATTGAATCTTCCTTATGAGAACCATTAGAATAATTTACAAATGAACAAATCAAAACGAAAAGTCATTTTAAAAAGTAGATGCCAATAATTTTATACATAAGTCAAGTTATTATTATCTTCCATGGCTAAAAGGTATTCCCAAAAGCCAATGCACTCGAATAAGGCCTAATTGTACTGATCTAGGCGTATATAATGACCAAGCAGGCCAATTAAAAGAAACATTTGTGGAAAAAGGTTATAGAGGGGCCAATGTAGAGGAGGGTGATGATGGAGGAGAGGAGGCGTCTAGGGCAGAGAGCTGGGTTAATTGTGTAAGGGGCAGTAGGGTTCGGAGAGCTAGGGAGGCTTGTTCTGAGCTAAATCATCCCAACATGTTTGCCAGCTTGTGTGAGGATGCTTGGGGGATTAGCTCAGAGGAGGCATTTCTGGGGCAGGCGGACTCTCCTAGCAGCCAGGTGAGTAGTTGGGAGCCAGGACACTAGGAAGGCTAGACAGGTTGTGATGGTAGGGGATTCTATTATTAGGAAGGTAGATAGGTGTAATCTGTCGCCAGGACCCTGAATGCCGAACTGTATGTTGTCTCCCGGGTGCTCGGGTTCGGCATGTTACGGACCGGGTAGGCAGATTATTGGGAGGGGCTGGGCATGATCCAGCGGTCATAGTACACACTGGTACTAATGACAAATTCAATGGTAAGTGGGGGGTCCTTAAAAATGATTTTAGGGAACTAGGAAAGAAGCTAATGGAAAGGACCTCCAAGGTAATATTCTCGGAAATATTACCAGTACCACGCGCTACGTCAGGGAGACAGCGGGAGCTTAGGGAGATTGATGCGTGGTTGCGAAGGTGGTGCAAGCAAGAGGGATTTGGGTTCTTGGAGCACTGGGCAGACTTGGCTACAGACTCTATGGACGGGATGGGCTGCACCTCAATGATGAGGGGGCTGCAGTATTAGGGGCGAGGATGGCTTGAGGATTAGATGAGCTTTTAAACTAAGCTCTGGGGGGGAGGGTCAAGATCAAAATGAAGCAATGGTAGCTAGGGTAGATTGGAAGGTGGGTCTAGCTATGGGAGAGGAGGAGGAAAGCAGTGGTGGGGTTAACATAGACCAAAGGGGGGTCATATAATTAAGCCTGCCCACATTAAGTGTTTGTCAACTAAACAGAAAATGGGTAGTAATCTTAAATGTCTTTTAGCAAATGCAAGAAGCTTGACAAACAAAATGAATGAGCTGGAGATACTGGTAAGTGCTGGACAGTATCATTTAATCGGAATCACAGAAATGTGGTGGGATGAGACCCACGACTGGTCAGTTAATTTACAAGGCTACTCACTTTTTAGAAATGACAGTGTAAATAGAAAAGGGGGAGGGATTTGTCTGTATGTAAATCCTAAATTAAATCCCAGTATTAAAGAAGGTGTGCATGATGTAAATGGAACTGATGTGGAGACACTGTGGGTGGAGATTAGCATAGACACTAAAATGAATCGCACATTACTTGTAGGTGTATGCTACAAGCCACCAAATATTAGCATTGATGGAGATGATCAGCTTTTATTACAAATTGAAAAGGCTGCAAATATGAATGAAGTTCTAATCATGGGAGATTTTAATTACCCAGATATAGATTGGAAGTGTGGCACAACTAGTTAAGCTAGGGGCAGCAAGTTTCTGAACCTGCTTAATAACACATTTATGGCACAATTAGTAGACACCCCAACTAGAATGGATGCCTGTCTGGATTTGGTTATAACAAACAATGCGGAGCTTATCTCAAACATCCAAATAAGAGAACACCTGGGGAATAGTGACCATAATATGGTCTCATTTGAGATTAATGCAAAAAAACAAATTGGTAACTACGCCACCAAAACACTTAATTTTAGAAGGGCTAACTTTGATGGACTAAGGGCATCGATTGAACATTTAGACTGGGAACGATTGTTTTCTGGACTAAACACAGAAGACAAGTTGAATTAATTTAAACACACATTACAAAAGTACACATCCCAATATATACCTTTGGGAAACAAATGCAAAAGACACAAATCAAAACCAATGTGGCTTACCGGTAACGTGAAACAGGAAATACAAAACAAGAAAATGGCATTCAAACATTATAAAAACACGGGATCAGCATTATCATTTATAGAGTACAAAAAGGCCAACAAAGCCTGCAAAAAGGCAATTAAAATGGCTAAATTGGAAAATGAGAAAAGGGTTGCCAAGGACTAACCCCAAAATGTTTTATAAATATATAAATGGAAAAAAGCTAAAGAGGGAAAATGTTGGGCCCTTGTTATCCTAAATGGGAAATTTGGTAAGTGAGGACAGAGAGAAAGCAGACATTTTAAATACTTTTTTTTTTCTGTTTATACTAAGGAAGAGCAGATGGACGAGCCCCTGCTACAGGAAGTTATGGGACATTCGCTGCAAACATGGGATTGGCTGACACAGGAAAAAGTGCTTAAGCAATTAAACTCTGTTAAGATAGACAAGGCCCCAGGGCCAGATGGTATACACCCATGGGTACTTAGAGAGTTAAACATAATTCTAGCCAGACCACTATTTATGATCTTTAGGAATTCTTTCAGTTCAGGTACAGTGCCAACAGACTGGCGAAAGGCGGATGTCATTCCAATATTTAAAAAGGGATCAAAATCTCTGCCAGGTAATTATAGGCCAGTGAGCTTGACATATGTAGTAGGGAAACTATTTGAAGGGTTGCTAAAGGTATACACTCAAGAATACAACTTGAACAAGAATATAATTAGTAAAAGTCAACATGGTTTTGTGAAAGACAGGTCTTGTCAAACAAACTTAATAACATTCTATGAAGAAGTCAGTAAAAATATAGATCTAGGTGTGGCAGTTAGTGTGATCTATTTGGATTTTGCAAAAGCATTTGATACAGTTCCACACAAAAGGTTACTCAAATTAAGAGAAATAGGTTTGGGGGTAAATGTATGTATTTGGATTGAAAATTGGCTAAAAGATAGAACACAAAGGGTTGTTGTAAATGGAAAATCCTCAAATTGGACAAGGGTATTGAGCGGAGTACCTCAGGGGTCTGTTTTGGGCCCTCTTCTTTTTAATTTGTTTATTAATGATCTGCCACATTGTGCTGAGAGCCATGTCTCCGTGTTTGCGGACGACACTAAATTAGGTAAGGCAATAAAGACTAATCTTGATGTTTTTTCTTTGCAGGAAGATTTGGACAGATAGGGGGACTGGGCAGTAAAGTGGCAAATGAGGTTCAATATAAACAAATGTAAAGTTGTGCATTATGGGAAAAATAATAACAAAGCAACATATACTTTAAATGGTTTTTCCCTGGGAAAAACTACTAATGAAAAGGATTTAGGAATAATTGTAGATAACAAACTTGGCAACAGTGCCAAATGCCAGTCAGCAGCTGCAAGGGCCAATAAAATATTGGCATGTATAAAACGAGGTATAGATTCATGGGAGGAGGATATCATCTTGCCTCTTTACAAATCAATGGTAAGACTTCACCTTGAATATGCAGTACAGTTCTGGGCACCAGTCCTTAAAAGGGATATTAAGGAACTAGAAAAAGTGCAAAGGAGAGCTACAAAATTAATAAGGGGTTTGGAGGATCTTAGTTATGAAGAGAGATTTAAAAAATTGCATTTATATACTTTAGAAAAAAGGCGTCTCAGAGGGGATATGATAACAATATATAAATTTGTGCAGGGCCAATATAAAGAGCTCTCCAGTGACCTGTTCATTAACAGAAAGGTACAAAGAACAAGAGGTCACCCCCTCAGACTGGAAGAGCAAAGATTTCATAGATGGCAAAGGAAGGGATTCTTTACCGCTAGGACAATAAAGTTATGGAACTCCCTGCCAAGAGAGGTAGTGCTATCAACCACAATTGGTTTGGATGTTTTTTCAGGAAAGCAGAACATACAGGGCTATTAATAATAGAATAAGCATTAATAAAAGAGCTTATTGATCCAAGGAGAAATCTGATTGCCTCTTGGAGTCAAGAAGGATTTTTTCCCCCAGGAGGCAAAATTCGAAATAGATTCCTTAGGAGTTTTTGCCTTCTTTTGGATCAAAAGCTGTAATGATAGGTAGAAGGGTTGAACTTGATGGACTTGTGTCTTTTTTCAACCTAAATTACTATGTTACTATGTTACTATGTAAAGAAACATTGGGATATTCTGCAAAAAGCTGAGGTGTTAAAGGATATTTTACCCGATAATCCCATAATTATTTTTATAGTGGCACCCAATCTAAAACAAAAACTATCACCAACTATACCAGTAAAGTGAAATCGAGTATTTAAATGCCCACTCATTTTCTAACCAAAAATTCTGGCTTTAATGGATGTAAAAATTGTATAGGATGTACCGTATTTGCTCGATTATAAGACAACCCTGATTATAAGACAACCACCCAAACTTTGGATATTCCATTAGGAAAAAAACTAAAAGCCTGAATATAAGACTACCCTATAGGAAAAAAGTTCAACTTGTATATATTCACATGTAAATTGCTTTTTTTAATAAATTATGATATCAAAACATGCATTTCTTGTTTTTATTTCCTTTTATGTGCCAATGCTGCCTCTCTCTTTCCCTTGCCCTGAGCTTTCTCTCTCTCTCTCTCCCCTTGTGTTGTCTCTCTCTCCCCTTGTCTCCCCCCTTGCTCCCCTTGTCTCTGTCTCTTCCCCCCTTGTCTCCGTCTCTTCCCCCCTGCCTCCCCTTGTCTCTGTTTCTTCCCCCTCCCTCCCCTTGTCTCTGTCTCTTCCCCCCTCCCTCCCCTTGTCTCTGTCTCTTCCCCCCTCCCTCCCCTTGTCTCTGTCTCTTCCCCCCTCTCTCCCCTTGTCTCTGTCTCTTCCTTCCCTCCCTCCCCTTGTCTCTGTTTCTTCCCCCCTCCCTCCCCTTGTTGCTCTGGTCCCCCCTCCCTCCCCTTGTTGCTCTGGTCCCACCAGTAGCTCTGGTCCCACCCCCCTCCCCTGTTTCTTGGTCCCTGGTGGCTAGTGGGGAGCGTCCTCCATGCTGCCTGATACCTCCGTCTATTATGACGGACAGCTGGTCCGTCATAATAGATGGAAGTGTTGGGAAGCATGGAGGATGTCTGCACGTATCATACAGACATCCCCCGGCTGCCTGATTCTCCCTGGTGGCTAGCGGGGCAGGAGAGGATGTCTGTGCGATGAGCGCAGACTTTCCCTGCAGCCGCCCAGCACGACCTCCGGGACTATTATGACAAAGCCAGAAGGACCCGGCTTCATCATAGAAGTCCCGGCGGTCGTGCTGGGCGGCAGCAGGGGGAGTCTGCGCTCATCGCGCAGACATCCCCTGCTGTTAGAGAGGGGGATCCAGGGCCCCCTGCAGCTCTGAGGGGGACCTGGATCCCAGTCTTATAGTCTGACCTCAATTTGAGGTCAGATTATAAGACGACCTCGATTATAAGATGAGGGGTATTTTTCAGAAAAAAATTTCTGAAAAAAACCTTGTCTTATAATGGAGCAAATACGGTAAACCTACTAAAAGACAAAAATATCCCATTACCGATTTCTGCTCCTTTAGGAATGATCAAAAATACAGTATTAAAAATGTCCTCACGTGCTCCTCTGTAAATGTGGACATAGAATGTCCATACAATATGTTGGCATAACAACAAGAACATTTTAAAAAGAATTCAAGAACACATAAGAAACATTAAAAAGATTTATCAACTCACACTCTCTCTAGACATTGTTTAGAATGTCACCAGAATAACCCAAATGGGTTAGAATTTAGTTTCGATAGAGAATAAAGAGATATATTGGAGAGGGGAAGACAATATTAAAAGCATTGGAAAAGAAGAATTGAAGTGGGTTTTCAATTTAGACACATTGAAACCACATGGTCTCAATGCTGAATTCGACTATACAATTTGATGTAACCGATTATTTTAAAATGATATAAGGGCCCCTTACCATTATATTCTTCTATCTTTCTATCTTTTTACTAATTTTAAATAGGAATGTATGTTGTTAGTTATATATTTGCTGTAAGCTACCATAATGTGGATGTGTATTAATTCCCTCAATAGTTTTTTTGAGAAGTATTTATAACATTTTAAAGTATATATCCTTTATCATAATTATTTTTGTATTAATATTTTATTGTATTTTCCAATGTAAGCATAATCAAACAAGCATGTTTAATATAGTACAGTTCAATATTCAATACATATATCAAAAATGATAATGAAAACACAGTAACTACATTATTGTTAGCATGGAAAATGGTATATATATCTGATACATCAAAAACAAAGAGGGGGCCGTTGTTGTGTATTCTCGTTTCCAAGGGGGAGGGTGGGGAATGTTGATATTCCTAATTGGTTGGGTAAGTGTCGCGGATATCTCTTTGTTCAGAAACGTATCTCATCAGAGTAAAACTGACTATTACGACACATCATCATATGGAGGGGGGGTACACAAGATCCTGGCCGTGCTGACCTCCCTGGGCTCTGGGTCTCCAGTCATCCCCTCCAAATGTTCTCAAAGTATTTCATCCTGTCATGCAGTAATGCAGTATGTCTTTCCATGGCAATTATATACAATATTTTATGCAGAATTTGGGTTTTTCCAATGTTTGGCTATACACAAGCTGTACAAATTCTCATTATTAATGTAAAATTATGTTTTGGTATAAAAGGTTCAGGTAGAGTGGGGTTAAGGAGAGCTGTCAAGGGAGATAATGTAAGGTCACACTGGTGGGATCAAGAAATCAATTGTTCCGTGTATTTCCAGATCGTTTTGACCTGTGGACATTGCCACCACATATGGAAATATGTTCCCACCATTCCACAACCGCAAAAGCATAAATTAGAGACCTGGGGAAATATTTTAGAGAGGGTCTTTGGGTCTTGGTACCATCAATTATGTATAATTATATACATAATTGCGGCCCACGCACAAATACATTTACGGTGAAGTGGCCCACTGTTTGTTCAACTTGGACACTCCTGCGCTAGGCGGTTACATATAAAGTAAACATTTATTTTTTTATTTTTTTTTAAAAGCTGTCTGAGTGCATGTAACAGCCACTCAATAGCAAAGGTGGTTTGGTGAAGGCTCAAATGAGCATCACCATTCGCCTGGTCAGATCAAAATTTGTAAATATTGACCTGACCAGTTTGGATGGCCCTCCCTCTCCTCGCTTGCATTTTTGTAAGGTAGAGAGAGACAGATCAGTATTAGTTAGTGTTAACATAAAATGTAATACAATTGTGACACCCACGGCTTTTATAAAATCGATTCCTTGTGCATTAACCCCTTACCTGTCATTGATCACTGCATTAGCAGTGACCTTGCACAGAAGCATTTTTTGCTATCTGTGCATTTTTTAGGGGTTCATTTTTTGTTTTGTAACATATTGCAGTACTACAAAGGCTAAGAGATATTAACCCCTTCCTTGCTGTTGATCCAGTTGCAGAAGCACTTTTTTGCAGTCTGCAAATTTGTTTGATTTTTTTTTTGTTAAACACTCTAGGGGGCCGTTTAGCCCACAGAAAACTAACAAACCCATGCATGGTTGCTATCACTGTACTCAGGAAAAGTTGCTGAACACATACTGATGTGTCGTTTGTGACACAAACCAGAATATGATAATTCAAATACAATCTATGAAAAAAAATGATACCAAAAAGATTTCAAAAAGCTGTTGGTACAATGACTGCATAAATAGTGTTACAATACCACCAACTGAAATACCCTGGAATATCTACTTTTATAAAATAAATGGTTTAATGGGATTAATTGAATTTGTCCGCTTCAATAATGTTTAATTTTGTACATGTAAAAATACAAAATTGGAAAACTGAAATGCAAACATTCCAAATGTGACCATTTACCCCCCCACCCCACCCTCTCCAAGCAACCTGACAAATCAATGGGTGGTGTCAGAGCACTCAGGAGTTGTGCTGAACAGATATTGGAGTGTTGCTTGGCAATCACACATAACAAAAACACATAAAAAATTACTACCCAAAATTTGCATGAAAAGTGTTAAAATACCACTGGGTATACTACCCAGTACGTCTACTTTTCAACAATATATGGTTTGATGGGATAAAATACATTGGCTGGCTTAAAAATTGTTCCAAATGGCACATGGGCGCAGGGTGTCAACATGTCAAAATTACAAGTTGAAAAACCTCTTAAATGTGGTATTTAAGTCCTCAAAAAAGCAGACAAAACCTATGCATGGGAGAAATGCTAGAATCTATTTAGTTTTTTTCATTAGCTTTTGTCTATGAATAAAAGATTTTTCAAATAAAAGTCTAAAAGTTTGTGTGTTTGTGTTTTTGTTTCTTTCACCATACTTTATTATTTTGTTATAGTACATTATATAATATGATCAAAATAATGGTATCCAAAGAATGCCCTTCATTAATTGATAAATACAATATATAATTTGTGTGGGTACAGAAAATTACAAAAGCAGAAAATTACAGTTAAACACAAACAGTGCAGAAATGTTAAAATAGCCATTGTCCAGAATGACCAAAAACGGTCCAAAGTGCAGGTCTTTAAGAGGTTAAGCAACCTAGCCTCCCATTAGTATATACCATGGGCAGGAAAAAAATGTTTTTCATTTTATGCTTTACTCCCTAAAATAAATACTGGTGTCTGTCATCCTCTTTGTTACATTTCGATCATATAGCATACATTTATTCATGTCATGGTTATTCTGGGTTTGTGGCTGTTTCGTCTTCAACCTCTAGTGGCCGCTATTGTAGTGTACCCATTCTACTCCTGTTGCCAGCTGCCTCGTTATCCTCAGCCCTTCCCTATTTAAACCTCAGATTATGGCAATCAGTGCCTTTGCATTGCTTTGGTTGCAGCCTGTGATAGTTCCTTGTGTCTAGATCTAGCGTTAGTTTATTGATTCTCCGGTTCTGACTCCTGCTTGATTTTGACTCCGCTGTTTTCTGCCTGCCTCGACCATTTTGCCTGTCTAGTGACCTTGCCTTCTGTATTCCTACGTTGTACCTTGTTCCTGTTTCGTGTATGACCCGGCCTGCTGACTATCCTTCTCGTCCAGTACTCCCTGTGTATCTCTGCTTCAGTGTGCGGTTGCAGTCAGTGTACAAGTCCTGGGTGGTCATTTACCTGAGGCTCAACCATAGGGTATAATACCATTCAGGTGAATAACACAGTTCTGTTTCCAAACCTGTTTCAGTAGCTACCTGTCCTGTCTTTGTTCCAGTCTCAGTTACCTGTCCTGCCTCAGTCTCAGTCTCAGCTACCAGTCCTGCCTCAGTCCCAGTCTCAGCTACCAGTCTTGTCTCAGTCCCAGTCTCTGCTACCAGTCTTGTTTCAGTCCCAGTCTCTGCTACCAGTCTTGTCTCAGTTCCAGTCTCTGTTACCAGTCCTGCCTTAGTTCCAGTCTGTTACCTGTCCAGTTATGCATTGTGGGGTGCAGACAGACCCCACACCCTGCCCTGCAACGAGGCTCCTCCCTGGTCTGTTATCCCAGGTTGTGACAATTCACATAAAAATCCCCATGTAATAAGTAAAATTTGCGCCAATCTCTCACTTAATAAAATGCAAATTAAAACATTACACTGAAACTTTTTAAGCAAGGGCACATAACATAATTTTAAATCAAGAAAAAAAAAACATTAACTTTAATTACTTAACCGTAATTAACCTCCCTAGTATCAATTATTTTCCCATTATTTTGCTCACATGTTTCAATAACCTCTGATTTATAATCTTATCTGCTTATAATTATATTATTTAATCAAATGCCAACATCACTCTTTAAACCCATCAGGTCACTCACACAAATATCTGTCTACCTGATCCTCTAGTGATTTTCCTCCAATATACATACTCTTAAACCCCCTTTATTTTCCCATTACTTATACCAAACTAATATCTCTTATTTACACTCCCTTATTCTTAAAGCCTTTCAATGATTTCTTTCTTTTTTTATATATACACTCAGACTCTGCAACACATAATACAATTATACAGGTGTTCCCATTGCTTTTGTGTGTTATCAGATCATCCTTGTGCTTTTCCTTTGCCTTCTTCCAATTCCTTTTTTCCTTTTTTTTAAACTTCTTTCTATTGTTATTTATATTTTTTTGTTTTATATTGGAAAAGAAATAGAAACATAGATACAAATACATATATTACAAAGATGGGAATCGTATCGGTGCCTATTCCCTACCTTTCTCTTTTTTTTCCTCATTCTTTAATAGACTACATACTCTATATAGTTAAATCATATTTTATATGATGGGCCTAATTTTACATCTTCATTTCTCTTTTTTCCTCTCATTTTTGATTTTCGTGAGAGCATGTCAAATGATAGCCCTTACAACAACTATGTCGCGGTTCTCAAGAAATGTAGTATTCCTAGTAGTCTATGCAGGACCCAACTTCATAATATCATTCATACTTACATACATACAACATTCAATCTTATTCCTGTCATTGTGAACCTTAAAAGAAGGGGGGGGTGAGGACCTGGGGGGAGGGGGGGGCATCTCATATCTATTTATTCATTTATTTATTTAGCCAAAGGGTGAGTTCTATTATTAGATATCAAATTTGGTATAACAAATTATTACTTATATACTTCTTCCAGGTTCATCCATGGTAACCAAATTTTTGTATGTAAATCTCGTTGACTGGAACGAATATAAAATCCAATTCCATAGATTTTTTATATTCTATTTGTGCTATTATAGCTGCCCAATTTGGTGTTATAGGGTTTTTCCAAATTCTGGCAAGACGTATCTTAATTGCCATCATGATATGTATAATACGTTTTTATTTAGGTCATAGTCGTCAAGTTCAAGATTATATGAGAATTTTACAGGAGATATTTCACCAATCGGAAAGAAGAGACGAGAGAATACTGTTTTTAGTTTGGTCTTCAAGAACTGCAAGCCACTGCATTCCCACCAAATGTGGTACCAGGCCGGACTGAACACTGCCAACAGAGATTTGAATTTTCGGAGGCTATTCTGTGTAGCCGGGCTGGCACCAGGTACCAACGGTGCATAATCTTAAAATGAGTCTCTACCAATGAAACACTGTGGATCGTTCTCTGGAGTATTCTGAAACCTCGGTACCAATCTGTTGTTGGGATTGGTGCCCCTATGTCCTCTTCCCATTTCACAAGCGACAGTGGTTTAGGACTAAGTTCTTGTCGTTTAAGTAATCTGTTTATCCTTGTGATTTTTTTCTTTTTAGATAAGTTTGATATGAAATCGACTATATCGTGATCTGGGGGTAGCATTAATTCTTATGTATGGATATAAGTAATTTATAGGTAGGTCAAATTTTTGTTGAAGAGAAGTAAAAGTAGCTACCACACCACTTTCATATGGATCATCTAATGTCATTATACCTCTCTGTGTCCATCCCACCTCGCTGATAATGGGGACCTCTAATGAGATAACCTCTAGAGGAGCACAGGGAGATAGACACAAAGAAGTTTTTTTGTTTTTTTAGTTTCTGTATCAAAAAGAAATAGTCTTGGATTATTGGATTTTTTGTTTTACAGTTTTTTAATCTTTCTCAATCAAGCCAAAAAAATACATAATGGCTGTAATGGAGATAGATCAATTTTCTCCAATTTATACCAATCAAATTATATTGACCTAGGGGTAGCCCACTCCATCTATTGTGAAATCATGCAGGTCTCATGAAGCACTGAAATGTTGGGAAACGCAAACCCCCCCCCCACCCCTCCCCCCGTTTTGAGGTCACGCCTAAGTACTTGTGGCGAAATCCTGGGGTTTTTGTTCTGCCAGATATAATTCGAGAGCACTGCCTGGAATTAATTTAGTATATCAGGTTGAATTCTTTTGGGAATAGTTCTTAATATATAGAGCAGTTTTGGGATTATGTATGAATTTACAGTGTTCAATTCTACCTAACTAGGAGATCTCAAGTCCTCTCCATCTAAATATTTTGTCCTTAAATGTGTCCAACAATCCCATATACGTATGATTAATTGAACCATTATGGTCAAATCCCAATTTTATTCCAAGATATGTCAACCATTTTTTTTATTTCAATCGAAGTGAAATTGTTGTTTAAGAATTTCAACCTTTTCTTTGGGAATATTGGTTAATAAAAATTGAGTTTTGTAGTTTGAATATTTTGAATATGTCACTATTGTCTGCAGAACCGCAGGAATCAAAAGATCCGGATCCGACAAATACAAGAGCACATCGTCCACATACAAGGTAATTTTATAAGCAGTGTTGTTAATATTAATACCATGGATCTTTGGGTTGTCTCTTATTAGTATAGCCATGGTTTCTATGGAAAGAATATATAGTAGGGGTGCCAAAGGGTACCCCTGCCTTATTCCGTTGTTAATAGTAAGAGAGGGCCTATTACTCTGGCGCTAGGTTGGGAATATAATAGCATTGTACTATTTTTAAAGTAACCCGTAATTTCAAAGGTATCTAGTACTGAATCTAAAAAGCTCCAGCTAACCCGATAGAAAGCCTTCTCGGCGTCGATAGCTAGTAAGGCAGCTGGAGAGTTGTTTAGATTTATTTTATTGATTATATTGTATAGTTTGCAAATGTTATCTGATGGTCTCCTATTCTGGACAAACCCAGACTGGTCTGTGTGTAAAACTGGTGGTAGAATAATCTTAAGTCTTAGGAATATTAATTTTGGTTAAGAATGACTTGATTTGGGTTTTTGTAGATTCATTACCAGGTAGATTATAAAGTGAAGTATAATAATCAGCGAAGGCATTAGCTATCGACTGAGGAGATAAATGGGTTTTGTCACCTACATTAATTTTTTTTATTAAATGTTTAGTCATGTTATACTGTAGTTTTGTTAGTTAAGAGTTTCCCTGTTCTATTAGTAACATAATACCAGTTTTGTTTTAGAAAAGTCAATTAATTTTCTCGGTTAATTTTATTTTTATTTCTGCTCTGATGTTAATTATCTCAGAAGAGGTAGTTGTGTTAGGGGATAATTGGTTTGCAGCCTCTAATTTGGCCAGGATGATGTATAAATCTGACAGCTCTTTACCTGCCATTCTCTTCCAATCTGAGCCGAGCTTTATCAAAAGACCTCTCATGTAACATTTAAATGTGCACCATAAGGTGGAATGTGATATCCCCTCTTTGTCATTTAGTTCAATAAATCTTACTGCTTCATTACATAAATATTCCATATTTGTTGTAGTATTCAGTAGACTTTCGTTCAACCGCCAATTTGCTTTGATTTTGTACTCTGGGTTGATTTTTATGTCTATATATATTGGGGCATGATCTGACCAAGTGATGGGGCCTATATATGTTCTTATGATTTTATCCAGGCCAGAAGAGTTTGTCAGTAGATAATTTATTCTTGTATAGGTTTGATGAATTTGTGAATAAAAAGTATATTCTCGGTCTAGTGGATGAAAAACACGCCAAGAATCATACAGTGCCTGTTGATGTAGCATACTTTGAAAAGTAGACTTTATTGTTCCATTTTTTTTATTAATTTACCATTTCTATCTAATTTAGGATCTATTGGAGAATTAAAATCTCCACCTAATATTAACTGGCCAGATTTAACTTTCTCCAATTTATCCAATACTGTCTTCAAGAATTTCAGTGGGGATTGATTTGGGGAAGAAATGTTTGCTATGGTATAGAGTTGATCATTAAGATTAGCAATTAATATTAAATATCTCCCATTTGGGTCTGTAATTAAATGTATCAATTCGGCCTCTAAATGAGCTGCAATGATTATGGCTACACCCCCTTTTTTTTTTTGTTATCAATTATTAAACGAGAAATTCAATGGATATTTATTATATTTCCATAATTTGTTTGGAGGAAGTATCCAAAGAGTTTTCTGTATCATCATAATATCTACTTGATTATTTTTCTTGTTATCAGAAAGATATCCTCTCTTTTGAGGCGAATTCAACCCCTTGGCATTGATAGTCCCCAGTCTAAAGGCCATCCATTTTCAAAGGATTCCCCTCCTCCCATAGTCCCCAACCCCCGCCAGGTCCACCTATATCAACATTCATTGCACATTCATAACAATCATTCATAAATTCAAGTGAAAAATAAGACAAATCCAAGTTTGCCTACAATTCTAATACTGCCAACGCCGCAGGTATTAGAGCTCCGGAGAAAGAGCAGTATGCCCTTTGATACTAATGATAAAATGTTATTATCCGGTCATCTATCGCTATATTTAATGTTGCAATGAAGGGCAATAGATACATTATCACCCTTTTACTCCTGTCTTTCTCTATTCCATCCCTTCTTCCTCCCCTCTCCTTCATGATTATCATTTAACATTATTCTTGATAAAGAGAAAGAAAAAAAAAAAACACAGACCCAGCAAAATTATTCAAGAGTCATTAAGTGCCCTTACTTAAGTGTACTGATATGGTTCAACGTGTTTGTCTAACCTTTAACAAATACTGACACAAAGTCACTAGAGTTGAGCGGACACCTGGATGTTCGGGTTCGAGAGGTTCGACCGAACTTCGGAAAAAAGTCCGGGTCCGTGTTCGAACTTGACCCCGAACCCCATTGAAGTCAATGGGGACACAAACTTTTGGCCACTAAAATGCCTCTAAAAAAGTCATGGAAAGGGCTAGAGGGCTGCAAAAGGAAGTAAAATGTGGGTAAAAGTAGGACAAGTGCCCTGCAAGCAAATGTGGATAGGGAAATAACTTAAAATAACATAAAATACATACAAATTAAAAATACAGCTGGGCCATAAAATAGCACTAGATGGAATCTTTGATTTTAGCTTTGGAAGAACATAAATCTAAATCTAAAGCATGGCTGCCAGGAGGATCAACTGACCTATTTTTATGAATGGGGACTCTATTTCGGTTTATAGAATAGCAATAGCATTACATGTATTCCATAAACCGAAAGTCTATAAACCGAAAGACATTCGGTTTATAGACTTTCGTTTTATAGAATACATGTAATGCTATTGCTATTCTATAAAAAGAAAGTCTATAAAACGAATGTCGTTCGGTTTATAGACTTTCGGTTTATAGAATAGCCAATAGCATTACATGTATTCTATAAACTGAAAGTCTATAAACCGAATGTCTTTCAGTTTATAGACTTTTGGCTTATAGAATACATGTAATGATATTGGCTATTCTATAAACCAAAAGCCTATAAACTGAATGACTTTTGGTTTAAAGACTTTCGGTTTATAGCCGAACCTCGAACTCCAACCCGAACATACAGTGAAATGTCCGGGTTCGGGTTCATGGCACGGACACCGTAATGTTCGGTATGAACCCGAACAGTGCAGTTCGGGTTCGCTCAACACTAATAGTCACCTATTCCCTACTCAGTCTCCCTTTTTACTACATGTATAGAGAAAATCTGTTATAATTAAGACCTCGATCATTAATCATTAAATATCCC
Organism: Pelodytes ibericus; assembly: GCA_036172795.1. Classification (NCBI taxonomy): domain Eukaryota; kingdom Metazoa; phylum Chordata; class Amphibia; order Anura; family Pelodytidae; genus Pelodytes; species Pelodytes ibericus. The sequence continues at coordinate 177,550,796 of CM069861.1, forward strand.
ATAGTGCAGAGAAAGTGTTAAATATTAAAAGAAGAAAAAAACACTCCCTCTTTAAACCTTATTGTTGTTAATTTTTACATAATATTCTATAAAGAATTTTAATTGATGTATGGTATTCAAATTTCATTGTGTCATTTTTTCTTTGCTCTATATATAACAACTGTGAAGGGTATTTTCCCCTTTTTTCTTTCTTTCCCCTTGCAAACCAATATACCATGTGAAATAATTTGGTGACATTAAATGTAAGCTTAATTAGTTTTGTTTTTAGCAATTACATTTAAAAAAAAAAAACAGTTCTTTCCCTGTGTCTTTCCTTTTTTCCTTTTACAAACCAACATACCATATAAAATCATTAAGTGACATAAAAATTAAACTTAATTAATATTGTTTTTAGCTATTGCATAAATTTAAAAAAAAAAAAGAAGAAAAGATTTATCAGTGTATAAAGCTTTTCAATGATTTCAACAGGAATTATAACACCTTCCCATCCTCATGTTAATATGAGTTGGGCAAAAATAACTTTAAAATGGGATCTTCTACACTTTGTGGTAACGCCACCTCACTCCTTGTCAATACACTCCTACTTCTGGCAGCCTCCTTCGTGCTAACTTTCACAAAATACCCCCAAAGAGGCCGGTCTTGGCCACCACACAGCACACTGCTACCAGGTAAAACCATTGATAGAGTTTATCTACACCACCACTTGCCTTATATTATCTGACAAGCTCGTCCGACAATAGGCATTATTTCTAAGAGGTTCCTCCATCCCACCTTCCCTTGGCACTGTTCTCTCAAATCTGTGTCTCATCTCTCTCTCCGAGATCGTAGGTCGAGTTTAAGATTAAAAAAATGCTAGTTTCCATTCACAGCCCATTATACCCTATGGAAGGCATCTATTATGCCCCAAGTCCATTAGCATACTATTAACTCCTTAGTGACAAGACATTTTGACTTTGACTTTCACTTGGTGAAAAGGGCTGTTTTTACATTTCTGGGGTGTTTGTGTTTATCTGTAATTTTCTTCTTTCTCACATACTGTACCCACACAAATTATATGTTGCTTTTATCATCATAAGAAGGGCTTTCATTAGATACCATTATGTTCATCATATCTTATAATTTACTACAAAACAAATCTTAGAATATGATGACATTTTAAAAAACAACAACACTTTTTGTAACTTTGACCTAAAATATAATTTACACAAATACAATAATTAAAAAAGACCCAGTCTAAATGTTGTCCCAAGTTCAGAAATATGCTTATTTCCATGTTTTTCTACAGTTTTTTGTGAGTAGTGTTTAAAAAATAGTGCTTTTGTTCTATATTGACCTTTTGACCCCAACCCAAACCCTAAATTTAACCCTAACCCTAAATTTAATCCCAACTATAACCCTTATGCTAAACCTTAATATATTTTAATTTTAATTTAATTGTAACTCTATCCCTAATGCTAACCCTAATTTAATTGTAACCCTAGCTGCTATTCTAACCCTAGCCCTATATTTCAGCTAATTAAGTCTTTTTTTTTTTTTCATTTCAATGCTGCTAACTGCCTCTAGTGGCAGTCAAGTATCATAATTAGAGCATCGGAAATTAATCTTTTTTCACTTCCGAAGCTCTGACCACAAGAGGGCACAGGATGCTCCACCAAAAAAGGCGTCCACAATAGACATGTGCATTCGTTTTCGGACGAATTCATTTTCGTCCGAAAATAGCATTTTCGTTCATTCGTTTGAAAAATTTATATTAAACCATTCGTTCATTCGTTCAACTTCTTAGCTTTCTATAAACCGAAACAGAGTCCCCATTCATACATTTTTATGAATGGGAACTCTAGTTCGGTTTATAGAAAGCCCATAGTATTACATGTATTCCATAAGCCGAAAGTCTATAAACCGAACGTTCAGTTTATAGACTTACGGCTTATGGAATACATGTAATCCTATTGCTATTCTATAAACTGAACATAAAACGAAACGAAAATAATGAACGAATTTCGTCTGAAACGAATGCAGTAATGAACGAAATTCGTTTTAGACGAAATAAATAACATTTTCGTCCAAATGGACGAAAACGAAATGAAAATGTTAGTTTTGCACATGTCTAGTCCACAATCCCTCCGTGGAATGATCATTGGTGCCCCAGAGCCGGAATTTCGGTGCTGGCTATTGCCTCGACTTCAAGGCAATAAAGCAGCACCGTCAGAGCGGTTTTTGCGATCATTGACCGTGAAAACCACTCATTTCACCAAAGGACAGGTCAGGCACATCTATTACCAACACAGTAAAGGAACAGAGTATATTTAAAAGAAGAAAAACTACCACAACTAGAGGACATAGTCTTAAATTAGAGTCGCAACGATTTAAAAGTAATATCAGGAACGGGGGACTAATAAAAGTATTCAAAAAATTGGGCAGACTAGATGGACCGAATGGTTCTTATCTGCCGACACATTCTATGTTTCTATTGTCGGGAAGGGGTTAACAGGGTTTTTGCAGAGTGCAGTTCTTGCCTTACTGTAATACAAGTGCGTTAACGCTTGGAACTTTCACTGTTGACATGGTATCGCACATTATTCCTCAAAGAATTACATGCAGTAGAAAACTTTAACTTTTTTTTAGCTTTACAGCCAGCATTGAATCTACCCCATTGTATTTTTACCATTGATCTGATTACATCACTCATTATATACTTATAATACATTTTGTTATGTTTTTGCACAATTATTGATTATGTTATTGAATCTATAAAGTGTCTTCTCCATGCACAAGATCTCAAAGAACTTTTTTAAATATTCAGTTTTTATTAATCGTTCAAAGACACTTAAGTGCAATGGTAGCATTGGTCGATATGCTTAAGAAATGCTTTGAATTTACATATAACACAATAATTAATTATCCCAATATATAGAACATAAGTAACAAAAATGGCTGATTACAGAGAAAGAGAAGGAAACAGAAAGACCAAAACATAAGAGAAAAAGAAGACAATAAAAGAAAAAGACTGAAACTACAGCAGAGCTAAATTTGTGATCCAGTCCTCAAAGAAAGTGATGTAGAAATAACATCTGGTTATTATAGGCTTATTGGGAGAATGCCTTTAATACATTTTACAAAGGACTACCAAATCTTCTCATATTTTGCAATTAAAAATTGATATTTATAATATAAAAAAACAAAAACAAATTTAGAGGTTTTGTAAATTATATCTATCACATCAGTGATAGAAATATTTCTGGTAGATTTCCAATTTCATGCAATGACTTGTTTAGTAGCTGTTGTCAGAAAAAAAAAGTACCTTCACTGCAAACAGAAATCCTTTGATGCTGCCCAACATGTCCGTTGTGTCTTTTGAGTTGGATTGCTGAGGTCATGTGACCTCCCAGTGTCCCGACTATTGTGTTGCACCCTGGGGCTCAAGGTTCCTTCTCGTGCCCTTGACCTGGTCCCCAGCCGGAATCCTCGCCCATGAAAGCCAACAATACATCACACTCCTGTAATGATGCATACGTTAGCCAAATTCCAATGGAATATTGTGACAATATAACATTATTAGACTTGTAGTCCACTTGCTCAAATAATAGCGATTACATGATCTGCTCATGGTGACACTTTTACTCACATGTGTAGGGAGTAATAAATTAAGAAAATATCAGCATTATGAAAGTTATGTTTGTTTTGGCCTTGATTTTTGCTAGCATAATGCAAGTTGGCAGTGTCTTTTAATCCTACCAACGAATATGGAGATTTAATTGAATATTTATTGGCACTCACTAGTCATGCGAACACCATTAGAATATTGCACAATGAGCCCTACATTTTATCAGTCTAATAATAAAGTGTGAGCCAGTTGACACCACTACCAGATAACAAGTAACATGATGAGACTTTTAATCTGATCGTTCCCATGATACAGAGCGAGTTGGCAGAGCCTGTCAATCCATCTGCTCTTACTAAGATTAAACTACATATTGACTTACATGTCTCCGCACTCCCTACCTGTAGGAAAAAGATACATAAGAGACTGTGATATCCCAATTCCAGGTAAAGAACGTCTACATGTCATGTGTCAACACAACTATGGAAAGTGTAATATGTCAAGCACAAGGTTAAAGTGATAGAAAGAGTAAAAGAACCCCAAATATATATTTAAACAGATACATAATGCCTATAAACAGTGTCAGGTGTATCATAAATAAGAGGTAATAAACTTCATTATCTATATGTATTTTGGATGTTTTTATGTGCCCTTTGTATTCCAAGGCAAGGTCTATGCAGAAGGAAAGATGCCAGACTTTGTGCGCAGGCTCTCCACACAGATTTAAACATTCTCATAGAGACAGTCCCTTAGCTTCAGAATGTTTTGGTAATTTTTACTATTTTTTACTACAGGTATTTAAGAATAATAGGAAATAATTTGGGAACTAACCGATGTGCCACGGTAGAAATCTAACACAGCCCAAATACAATATTACATAGAAACATAGAATGTCTCAGAAGAACCATTTGACCCATCAGCTATATTTATCTCATTTATGCTTAATTTTATTAGTCTTTACCATATTTGTTGGAAGGCTATTGCATGTATCCACCACCCCTCTTCTCTGACCATGAACATTGATGACTGTAAGCCAGTCGGATATTTGTTGGACCTACAGTGAATAGATCCAAGTATGTTACAAATCTGAACATTTTGTTAATATTCAGTTTAAATGTTTATCTTTGCCACCTAATGTTTATATTTCCTTCCTCTATTTTTTTTCTAATAGAAGTCAAGTAAAAACAGATGATTTACGTAAGCTGTTCTCAATTTGTTTCTGCTCTATAAAGTTTTATGTATTTTTTTTTACATATGTCTTGAATAAGGAATATCCATATATATGCTAAACAGATTGTCCGATTTCTTCTCACCAAATTGATAAATAATGCAGTTTGTATTTCCACTGATAAGATTAGTTTAGCATTCTCTTTATAGTATTTTAGGTTCAAATACACAATATCCTTTTTGATTTTGTTGGTAAGTTTAAGAAAAACTGTTTCACTTTGAAACCATTATACTAACAGCAAAGAACAGGTAAGGCTTTTACAGAAATCTTTAATTATTAATGGCATGGTTTAGTGGCAGCTATTTAACTAGTTAGGAAGTATAGGGAGCTATGATGTTTACACACATCTTGCGAGTTTGATAGTCTTAGTATTTTGTGTAGCTGTCCTATTCTCCAAGTGTACAGACAGTGCATCACCACTTTGCAGTCCGTGCTGGAGAGATAAGGTCCTATAACACCATGGCAGCCCCATGGAACACCAAGGACAATTCCCCAACAAGGTAAGGAACTGGAAGGGGGTGAAGTTAGATTTTTTTCCCCACTCATTTGCTGCTGTGGATTACATTTTCCATGATGATCAGCCAGCATTAAGGGAGATGTTTAGTTGCAGATCACAGCTAACATCCGCTACTGCATTTGCTGTTAACGACATTTCCCATGATGTTCAGCTTTTTCACTTTCATGGCTGGGTAGCACCAAATAAGTAAACATTGTACCTCAATAAATGGAATATCCCTTACTTTTGTTTTTAGTAGCACTGCTTAAGGGGTTTATTTTGACGTATTAATTCTAAGGTGTTTGCTCAGTCTATCCTCTTTAGTTTCTGGACAGTCTGTTTAAAACAATACTATTTAGAATTTTTCAAAATTGATGGGAGTTCATAAATCAGATCAGAATAATATCTACATATCCATAACCAATAAGTTTCCTTTTCTCTTATTTTTAGTTACACCTCATGTTCACATTTTGTTTGCACTCCACATGTTCATTTTAGATACCTATTTTAGTTAGCGCAGTTAAAGCTACATTCTAAAACATGGGCTTTTAGGTTATTGTCCTAATTGTACATTTTAATAAAAGTTGCCTTTATAAAGTTAAATTGTCAACTCACATCAACAAATTATTCAACTGCCTGTTTAGTCTGTTATTGATTATTGGTTTTTAAGAAATAACTAAAATTCTCAAATCCTACAGGATTTAAGAAGTTAAAATACCTAAAGTACAAAAAAAAAAAATATTATGTGTGTTTATGGTACTGTATCATACCACCAAATAAGATTAAAATGTGACTTTTTTTCATATCATAGTATAAAAAGAGTAATTGGGTTCTACCCGGTGACCTGAGTTAATTAATCTCATGTCATTATTACCCTAGACTGTAATAGAATATTTTTTTTTAAAAAAGATTAAAATAAAAAAACTTTATAAGTGATTACTCAAAAAATTGAATGTATCCCAACATTAATACAAAAAAAAAAAAGAAAAAATTGTTAATTAAGTTCTTGAAAAATATTTATCCTTTGAATATTTTGTTTGGACTGTGTCTACTAAAAAATCGACTGAAATTAGATTCTATTACTAAATCACATTTTTATTCCAAAGTTGAAAAAAGTTACAAATGGTATTCATTCATTCAATAAAGAGATTTTTCAATATATCAGCATCAAAGGAGTTAACACATCTATGTGAAGTCCAAAATTATATACTATGGTTTTTTGGATTCAAAATTTATTTATTGGAACATTTGGTTTATTACAATTTTTGTCAAAATTCATTTAGTGCTGTAATTCACTTTTGCCATAAATGTCATATAACAGCATTGGCGGAAATTGTTATTTTTTTCATCATCTCTGTTCAATCCCGTAATTGTAAATGTAAATGTTACTCTTATAGATAGCCCAATAGGGTGAATAGACTGCAAAAGGACCATGAACATTGATGACTGTAAGCCAGTCGGATATTTGCATGACCTACATTGAATAGATCCAAGTATGTTACAAATCTGAAAATTAAAATGTTAATGTTAAATATTCAGTTTAAATGTTTATCTTGGCCACCTGATGTGAATATCTCCTTCTTCTATTTTTTCTAATAGAAGTCATAAGTAAAAACAGATTATTTAACCCTGGACATTTGTTTCTGAGAACATACAGTATGCTCGGATGCATGTAAGTAAGCTGTTCTAAAATTGTTTCTGCTCTATAATGTTTTATGTATTTTTTTTTTACATATGTCTTGAATAAGGTATATCCAGATATATGCTAACCAGATTGTTCAATTTCTTATTACCAAACTGATAAATAATGCAGTTTGTATTTCCATTGATAAGATTAGTTTGTATTCTCTTTGTAGTACAGTGGATATAAAAAGTCTACACACCCCTGTTAAAATGTCCGGTTTCTGTGCTGTAAAAAAATGAGACAAAGATAAAACATTTCAGAACTTTTTCCATCTTTAATGTGACTTATAAACTGTACAACTCAAATGAAAAACAAACTGAAATCTTTTCGATAGAGGGAAGAAAAAATATAAAAATAAAATAATGTGGTTGCATAAGTGTGCACACCCTTAAACTAATACTTTGTTGAAGAACCTTTTGATTTTATTACAGCACTCAGTCTTTTTGGGTATGAGTCTATCAGCATGGCACATTTTGACTTGGCAAGATTTGCCCACTCTTCTTTGCAAAAACACTCCAAATCTGTCAGATTGCGAGGGCATCTCCTGTGCACAGCCCTCTTCAGATCACCCCACAGATTTTCAATCGGATTCAGGTCTGGGCTCTGGCTGGGCCATTTCAAAACTTTAATCTTCTTCTGGTGAAGCCATTCCTTTGTTGATTTGGATGTATGCTTTGGGTCGTTGTCATGCTGAAAGATGAAGTTCCTCTTCATGTTCAGCTTTCTAATAGAAGCCTGAAGGTTTTGTGCCAATATTGACTGGTATTTGGAACTGTTCATAATTCCCTCTATCTTAATTAAGGCCCCAGTTCCAGCTGAAGAAAAACAGCCCCAAAGCATGATGCTGCCACCACCATGCTTCACTGTGGGTATGGTGTTCTTTTGGTGATGTGCAGTGTTGTTTTTGCACCAAACATATCTTTTGGAATTATGGCCAAAAAGTTCAACCTTGGTTTCATCAGACCATAACACCTTTTCCCACATGCTTTTGGGAGCCTTCAGATGTGTTTTTGCAAAATGTAGCCTGGCTTGGATGATTTTCTTCATAAGAAAAGGTTTTCGTCTTGTCACTCTACCCCATAGCCCAGACATATGAAGAATACGGGAGATTGTTGTCACATGTACCACACAGCCAGTACTTGCCAGATATTCCTGCAGCTCCTTGAATGTTGCTGTAGGCCTCTTGGTAGCCTCCCAGACCCGTTTTCTTCTTGTCTTTTCATCAATTTTGGAGGGAGCTCCAGTTCTTGGTAATGTCACTATTGTGCCATATTTTCTCCACTTGATGATGACTGTGTGTCTTCACTGTGTTCCATGGTATATCTAATGCCTTGGAAATTATTTTGTACCCTTCTCCTGACTGATACATTTTAACAATGAGATCCCTCTGATGCTTTGGAAGCTCTCTGTGGACCATGACTTTTGCTGTGGGATGCGACTAAGAACATTTCAGGAAAGACCAAATAGAGCAGCTGAACTTTATTTGGGGTTAATCAGAGGCACTTTAAATGATGGCAGGTGTATGCTGACTCTTATTTAACATGATTTTGAATGTGATTGCGTAATTCTGAAGACAGCTACATCCCCAGTTATAAGAGGGTGTGCACACTTATGCAACCACATTATTTTATTTTTATATTTTTTCTTCCCTCTATCTAAAAGATTTCAGTTTTTTTTTCAATTGAGTTGTACAGTTTATAGGTCACATTAAAGGTGGAAAAACTTAATTGGCTCTGCAATAGTATCTCCTTGAAAATCTGTTGGATAGAAGTTTAACTTTGCTTCAAAGGTATCTCCTTTCCTAGCTACTGTAGGTACACACACGCTACCTGATCCAAGATAGTTACATAGTAGTTTAGGTTGAAAACAGACTTGCGTCCATAAAGTTCAACCCTTTTCCTATTCCTTGTTTACAGCTGCTATTGCCAATACAATATACTTAATATTGTTTTTAAGTCAATTTAACTGGTGGCAACTCTATGCTGGCCCATGAACCTGAAATATCTGAAGCATACAGCAAAAAAAAAATCAGTATAGCATCACCCCGGGCCTGACATGTTTGACATTTAGCTTATATCTTGTGTATAATGTAATCACAATAGTCAATTTGTTTCTTACCAATAGTGAATAAAGTATGAAATCCTTAGGCAAATACTGCAAGTCCTATTTACTTATCTCTGCAGGAATCTTCAACACTTCAAGCTATTTGGTGCAGCACTGGTACTGTGTGGGTTATTGTTGACCATGGCACAATTTTTAGATATTGGTAAACCATTGAGGTAAGTGATATAGAACATTATAAATAAGTATGAGTGGGTACTGAGAGATACTAGCAGTGAGCACTGGCTAAATTCTCTACACACATGTTAGTATACCTATAGGGATACAGGGATGTATCCTGGATTCCAATAGAGGAGATTCAGGAACCATTGGATAATAGAGAGAACAGTGAATTAAGTATTAATTCATGGAAAACATATATAGGGCATGTATAAACACGCTCACATGCAGATTGCACCAAATACTGGAACAATCAGCGTGTGCACTAATGTATAAAGTAGATTCCTGACAAATTTTGTGAGTCTACATTATCAACGATTGAATGAAAGCAAAAAACGTGTGCACTCCGTAAAGGCTGAGCCAATCTTCGAAAAAATGTGTTCGTTTATTGAATAAAGTGACAGACAGTGGGAATAATACGGACAAGGTGGCAAATAAAAAGGGAAAACGACCTAACGCGTTTCGCGTGATAAAACACACTTAATCATACATTATCAACTCCACATATGTTGATTTAGGTTGTGTCAACGCTGGTTGTGCCAGCACCACTTATGAATGTATATTAAGAAAAAAATAATCAGGCACTGTAATGCGCCTGATTTGTGTCTGGGGAACCTCCGCCAAACAGGTCCCAAGAACCAGCCACTGGCCCTTGACCTTATTTCTTGCAGCACTATTATATGACCTAGGCAGTGTATGTTGTGTAAATGCAATACAGATTAATAATGTAGAAGATTGCAGGTTATTAAAATACTAATGAAATGGAATGTAACCACCCGCTTAGCCCCTGAAAAAGATCAGCATTCCCCCAGAACCTTGCTCTTTGTACCCAAATAGCAGACAGGACCACTAGCAGTTAGGTACAGCAAGAATGAACATTTATTTATGAAAAAGCACAGACTTATGTACAGACAAATATGACATCAACTGGGGGAGGCACAGGGAAACTAATTATAATATGGCAAGCCTCAAACAATAGAAAACCTTATTTCAAACAGGTAAATTAAATACAGTAAGACATTACCTAATTAAGCATGGCACTTTTAGATATAGACTACAAGAGACAATAAACACAGGATAGTAAACACTTAGTGTTAATTATGTGCACTTATCTAATCAATAACATATAATAACATTGCACACAATACTGGAAAGCTCTGCCTGGGCCCTTTGTGTTAAAAGTCTTGTTGCACTGAATGGGTGCCTCTGTTCAGGGCAAAGGTCCTGGGTAGTGACAGGCTATTGGGGCTTTGGGAACAAGGAACAAGCGGGGAATTGATTTGTCCTTTGAAAATTCTATAACTCCTTCCAGTGCCAGTGGAGCCTAGGGCATGCAGGCTGCCATGACACATAGCTCCTTCGGGATGTGGTGGTTCTTGTCCCAAAGAGGGTCCATAGTCAGCAGGGAGTCTTCTGGCCCCAATGGCCCTCCAAGAACCTCAGTCATAGTGGCTCCCAACATTCACTTCTTGACAACTTGGTTATTTAAAAAAAAGCTAATTCTGTAAATGGCCAAAGGTAAGTAACCTAGGGAAATGGACCTCAGAAGTGTTATGATGAAGACAGACAATGCCGTAATCTTACTAATAGCATTAATCACACTATAATCAAACAATGTGTTTAGCAAACACTGGTTACTGTGTCACTAAAGTGATGGAGAAAAGCTCCTAGAAAAGATGAGAGAAACTGCAGATAATAGAATAAACATCAGCCTCATCCCTTATAACCCATTAGGGAAACATACTAATAGTCTAAAAAACAGCACAGAACAGTAAAACTAATAGGGAGACATTTGTCATGAGCAATTTTGCCATCCCACCTTCAGTTCAGGTGGAAACTTTGGGAATAGATAAGTTTGTCCGAATTTGCCTGAGTTTGTCTGAATTTGTGAATGATTTATGGAGAGAAATTGAAAAAGAACCAGTAGCAAGCTTCATCAAGTGTTTGGTGTTCCCCCATGAGCTAGAAATTCTGATCAAGCTGGAATGCTCATGAATTTGTGAGTGTGGTTCTTGTGTGGGCAACAATCAACAATAATAGAAGTTTATTTGGGGCTCAGGTAAGCTAAAATGGAACTCTTTACCTCAGCTGACTGAGGATAATCAGCATATTTTCTAGTTTGCTGTGTTTGTGTGTATCACATATTGATTGAAATATATTTATGTATATAATATAATAGAACGTATAGGTGAAATACTTTGATATTTTAAGTTTAACCACTATATATACCACAGCATATAACTTATGCTTCCCTTTTACACCTCACATTGACTTGAATTTTCCTTCCCACAACTAAATTTCCATTATCAAAATGTTAATTTCTGTTAATTTATTTGTACCAGTCTTACCTCACTCATTTTTCGTCCACACCAAATCGTATATGAGGATTCATCTCTTCTCTACTTGAACTTAACTTGTTCGAACATTAAAATTGACTTTTTCTTTCTTTACACAGATGCCCTGAATATATGATTTCCAGTATCTCAGATACTCTTCAACTAAATGTAAACACAAAGAGTGAACAAAACATTACTGCAGACATGCTACTCTTTCTGAAGGACATGGATCCATCAGGCAGAAATCAGGAATCATTACGTAAGGAACTGCTGCATCAAGTGCTACAGTTAAAGTTCAATGATGATAGCAGCAAGAGCTACAGGAGTAGTGATGCAAATGAGATAATAGGTTCTTGCCAACCAAAGAAGCACATCTTCTTCCTAAAAACCCACAAGACTGCCAGCAGCACCATCATGAACATACTATTCCGCTTTGGAGACTTTCACAAATTGACCTTTGCTTTACCTTACAGAGACACACAATTCCACTACCCCAAGTATTTTCTTGCTTCTTATGTAGAGGACTTTTCTATAGAAAATAACAGGATGTTCCATATTATGTGTCATCACATGAGGTTCCAGCTAACAGAGGTAGGACTTCATGGTATTTCAAATAATTGAGTTATATGGTCAGTTTTCCCATTTGGCAAAATAGACACTGGCACGTAGCACCGGTATCTTAAGCGAGTAGAAGGAAGCAAACAGCATTTCTTAGCAGTAGAAAGGCATGTTTTTTTTTTTATGAAGGGCAATCATTTCTCCAATTTGGAAAATCCTTTAAATCCTTTTTTTTTTTTAAATAGCTGTAGGCTTCTATTCTCTTTTATCGGTTCTGCAGCCTGTCTCTGAACTTGTTCCAGTTCCATTATGTACTTGTTTGTACTGGTGTCAGAAACTGCATTTCATATTTCAGACACATATTAATGAGTCAGAATTATGTTTAAATTACTGGCAAACCTGAATTAATTAGCTGGGATTAACCCACTTCATGGGTACTTCCACTACCTCATGATCTGAGGTAGAGAAGGATCTTTAAAAGACCAGTTGAAGCTGGGCAAAAATGCCTAAGGGGCCCAACCAATGTTCTATTTGTCTGTCTATCTCTGTGTCTTGTCTGTCTATAAATTGTCTTATCTGTCAGTATATCCGTCTTGCCTCTCTATTCATCTGCCTCCACTGATAACAGGTAGTCTAATGACGGTGCACCATAGGCCACTAAAATATTTTTTCCCACCCGGTCAAAAAATTGACAGTCCTCTCCTGACTGGCACTACACAAACACATTTTATTGTTAATGTAATGTTTAATTCTTCACAGGTGGAAAAGGTGATGCCCAGAGACACTTTTTACTTCACCATCTTTAGGAACCCAATCACTCTGATGGAATCCTCATTCTCATACTATAAATGGTCACAGTCGTTTTCCAAAGCTGAAAGCCTGGATGACTTCTTTAACAACACTTCCAAATACTACTCAAGTGAGCAGAGTTATTTCGCAAAGAACTTCATGACCTTTGACCTGGGCTTTGATAACAATGTGCGAGAATCAGCAAAACAATTCAAGCTAATGCAGCGGTCAGTGGAGACAATTTTCGATCTGGTGCTGATCACAGAGTACTTTGATGAGTCTTTAGTGCTCTTGAAGAATGCCCTGTGTTGGACATTTGATGATGTATTGTCATTTCCACTCAACAGAAGAAGCAACAGTTCTAAGGGGTCCATTTCTTTAGAAACCATGGGTAGGATCAAAGGATGGAATCTGCTTGACTGGCAACTATATGTCTACTTTAACAGGACTTTCTGGAATCGAGTGGAGATGTTTGGAAAGGACCGTATGCAGCATGAAGTGGAGGAACTTAATAGGAGGAGGAATGAAATGTCAGAGACTTGCTTAGAGGGTGAGGTAGACAGCCAAGAAATAAAGGAAGCATTTTTTAAGCCATTCCAGCCTGGGAGAGCCCGAATTCTTGGCTATAATCTGAAGCCAGGACTGGGAAAAGCTGAACAGCTACTGTGTCAGAGGCTGGTGACTCCAGAACATCAATATAGTCAAATTTTGCATATGAAACAAATAAGTGCCCAGAATAGATGAACACAAACCAATAAAATAGCATTTCAAACTCTTAGACATTTTCGGGTCCCGTCTTTCGGTCAACATCATTAAAAATAAAGTCAGGGTGTCAGAGCTAGCCATTCAAGCATGCAGACACATATACTCCTTACATACTTGATTAAAAAAAAAGGGGGTGGGGGATTGTTTTCATACTTAACATAATTTTCTTTTCCTGGCTAAGATCCATGGCAGAATTACTTATGGGTAGCTCCTCCCTGTCAGCAAGGATCTTCCTCATTTGATGAGTGCAGATAAAGGGAAGATAGAATAACTTCCTGGTTCAAATGAAAATCGGAAACCATCTTAGGCCAGAAATGATGGAAAGGCCTTAAAACAACTCAGGTTTGCTGGAAAACAAGTCGTGGCTCCTGCCATGAGAAGGACTGATGTTCAGACTTCCATCTAGCCAAGCTAATTGCCACCAGGTGAGTAGTCTTCAACATCAGTAGAGACACAGAAACTACCTCTAGTTGGTAAAAGGGACAAGAGGAGAAAGCCCAAAGAACAAAAGGAGATCCCATAGAGGTGCAGAAGACTGGAGAGGAGGTCTGATCTTGAGAGCTGCCTTGAAGATTATGGAAACATCTTGATCCAATGCCTATTGAACCCCAGTCAGAGCTGAAATATAACTGAGGCTCAGACCTTTGGAGGAAAAAGATGCAGGGGGATAGTTTAATTAGAGGCCAATGTATAGAATACAGATCAGATCCTATAATAAGTGACTAAAGTAGACCCCTTTCTTGCTTGAAGAAGGGGTGTTCACTAATCACTAGAAGCCTGTGGCTAGCAGGATATTATGCTCAGTCTCCAAGCCATCAATGGTAGGGATTCCAGAGCTTAATGCTACACTGGTCCTTGGAATAGCAGAGTAACTGACAGAGGAAGTTCTGAAGGTGTACCCATTGTCTATCTCTTCAGTAGCATCTGGAGCAGAATGGAATACTCACCTTCACCTGATTCTTGCAACCTTTCTGAATGATGGCTAGGATCAACGGGATTGGAGGAAAAAAACATAACCCAGACAGCAACTCCAGGAGTTGGAAAGGGCAGTTCGACTTAGTTCCCATCAGATCTATGTGTCTCCATCTCTTTATTAGGCACTGAAAGAACAGTAGCGCCAGCTGGCCTACCACTTGGCCCATCTTTAACGTTCTCAAAATAGTCTGCTAGAGTATTCTGGGATCCCAGCAGGTAAAATTTCAGACAGACTGGCTAAAGTCTTCAGAGTCCTTACCATCAGTGGTTCCAGCTCTCTCAACAAACAGAGATTCCTGGTACCTCCCTGTTTGTTCAAGCAAGTTGCAGCTGCCCTATTGTCAATTCAAATGCAAAACCAACAGTTCTTGAGAAGATGGCCCAGTCTGAATAGAGCCATCTGAACAGCCCAAAGCTCTGTGATTTTGGAGGGTTGACAACTCATATGTTGAATACGGAAAAAGAAATGAGCAACAGGGACTAGCCCAATGACCACAACAATACACTCCCAGGCTAACAAAAATCAATAAAGAGCATAAAAAATAATAAAAAATGGTGATATGTAAAAATCAATAAATATATAATATATATGATATAAAAATATAAATGGTATAAAATTATACAATTTCACATTCACTTTTGTATAATTTTATACCATTTATATTTTTATATCATATATATTATATATTTATTGATTTTTACATATCATCATTTTTTATGATTTTTGTTAGCCTGGGAGTGTATTGTTGTGGTCATTGGGCTAGTCCCTGTTGGTCATTTCTTTTTCCGTTTTCTATCGGGTATAAATTGGTATACCTATATACACTCCTGCTCAAATATAGATCAGTGTTTATTTTCCCATATCAATCCACTTTTCCATTTTTGGGTTTAGTTGTTTCCGCCAATCTCATATGTTGAGTACACTGATCTTGAACTATGGACTAAAAATGGGATTGCCAAGAACGGTCATATGTGGTCACCAATTGCCAGTTCACATCCTTCAGAGGAACGTCCTTGATAGACTTTGCCTCTGTGTATGGCAATTAGCTTGGGATAATCTGCAACAATCAGATGTAGTCCAAGTAATGGAAAATGGAGATTCTGGGGTAAGTGATGACTGAGAGGAGAACCTCGGAGAACATCCTTGGAGTTGTACTGAGCCTAAATGTCCCTGAATTGAAAGAGCTCATCTCAAATCTCATAAATCTCTGTCGATCTGTAAAAATGGGAATATGGAAATAGGTACAATCTCCCTGATGGATCTCACGTACCAAGTTAGGGACATCTTGATGAAGGACATCACAGGAGAACAGTCTTGAAACTCCAATATGTACCCTCTATTTACCATTGAAATGACCCATTGGTCTGGAATGTCAGCAACCCAGATGTCTGAGAAGAGGAGAAGTCAAGCACTGACACTTTCAGCAAAATCACTTTCAGAACTGAGGCTTTCTGGGATGAGAGGACTGGGATTAGCCATAAAAACATTAGCAGGGCCAGAATACTGTCTGTCTTTCAATGACATATCAGTGGAATACTTTCTGCCAGGTATGTATGGACTAGGCGCACGGAATAAACTCAAATCTCTGGAAAGTCACGTATCAGTCAGGTGGATGGACACCTTCTTTGTTCTTCATTTCTGGGGAAGGAAAATCTTACTTCCTTCAACAGCACTTTAAATGATATTAAGTCAACCAGGTCTGACTCCAACTGTTTGTAACCCTGGAAAGGAAAGCCATAAAGATTAAACTTGGAGGAGATATCAGCACCAAGTGCCCATCTGGCTGCAACAGACAGCCGGATTGGCCATTGAGTGAGCCTGAATGCAGTACATTAAAGCCTCCTGTATTACATCTCCAGCACTTTTGAGCTCAGACAAGGAGTCTATATAGACCAGCTAATGCCTGACTCCAAAGCAGCTTGTAGATTGCACCTCCAATTATATAATGTATGTGAATTGCCACAGCAATAGCCACCACCAGATGACAACCCGTACCAGTTATTAAATATGCTTTAAAAGACAGGAATCCATTTTCTTTTCCATTGGCTCTCTATAGGAAGGGCGTTAACTATTGGAATAACTGTGCATCTAGTGATCCATGCCACAGCCGTCTACATGTTAGGGGAGCCTTAACAGGCTACAGACAAGATATCCTGCCCTGAAAATACACATTTTCTTATCAGTCTTCTACCATTCTGAAGAAAAAAATAAAAGTTCTTGATGGGAGAAAGGCAGGACTATGACAGGATCCACAATCTGGGGGAGGCCATGCAGGAGTATTAGACCATCAAACATTTCCTCAATAAGCATCCTTTACATCACTAATATTTGTGAAAATGTCCACATCCGCAGAAAAAACTCATCTGTCTGTAGGATCTATGGACCTCATGCGGAAAAGTTCCTTATGCTCTAAAGGACATCTTGCTGAATAAATGCCGAAATATCAGCCTGAGGACCGCAGGTGTGGAAAATGAAGGACCAGTCACCAGAAACAAAACAGTCTTGCCATAGTTGCCTGCCTAGCAAGGCTCTGTTATCACAGTTATCACATCTGGCTGACTTGCTGGAGTGTTATCCTGAGCAAGAACAGGAGGTCCGATCTGGGAACTAAGCACATATCAGAGAAGTACTGTTAGCCCAAAATGGCTTACCTTAAAACATGGCATTAGTTAGAAGCAGTTGGAGAAATGGACCCAGACATGCTGGGCAATTGCAAAGCAGGAACCCAAAGGAAACATTATGCAACCAAATTCATAAAAAATCTTAGAAAAACTACAAAAGATTACACTTACCAACAAAAGGAGTTCCTCCTGTCAGTCTGAGAGGACAGGGGGGAAAAACTGATGATTGAGGTGATCAGCTGAGAGGGAGGAGCTACCCATATGTATTGCTGCAATGGATAGCCGGGAAAATCGGTTTATCTGCAAAAGTGGGCAATTAGACCGATAGCTCGAAAAAATCTGCTGATAACATTCAAAAACATCCACATTTTAGAGGCCTTATGCCTTCAGTTCTGCTTTGGCAACGCTCCATGGAAGCCTTGACATCCCACTTCAGGGCGTTGAAAGTAAAGTACCACTGGGCACCCATGATCTCTAACTGTGCAGATCAATGAAAAACATATTTGCAATGCAGACCGGGCTGTGGCACCTGCCTTCATGTGTGCTTTAAATCTACCCCTCATGTTCACATACACTGATCAGGAACCACTGTCAGATGGAGGGTCTCCAGACCAAGATACTTCGAATTGCTCGGGACATCTTCCAAACTCCAGTTCTTGACTAATGATGGGAAACCAGCTTTAGATACCTGAACTCTGACATATTTTTTTTAACATAACCTAGAATCAGACATCCATATGGCAAGGAAGCGGAATCGATAAATGCCTGTAACTATGTGCAAAAATGAATTGTTTATATAGGACTGATTAAGTTGCCACAACAACACCCTGTGCAGGAGCTACAGTTTAAGCAAAGGACTGCTTACAAAGCACTGACGCTTTGACATACCCAAGATTTAAACTTGGGTATGTCAAGTTTCACATTCAGCTTCTCGTGAGCAGAAGTGTATATAGCATGAGTGAACATTAAATTCCTACTGACAGACCTCTCACCCTTACAGTAGTCTACAGCAGTAGGAGTTTGCTTTTGTACAGCTTATGTGAGCATATTCCCAGGTCCTTACCAGGTTGGGGGTCTCACCCTTAGTGACATTAAGGCTCACATAAGATTTTAGGTACTGCTTTGAAAAGTTCCTCTTACCCTAGCACAGACTCCACTTTTCTGTTGCTTCCATAAAGCTATGGGTGCATCTGACTGACCATGTTTTGGGACGCCATGTGACCTGAACAATAAATGTATCATAAAAGGGCTTTTTAAAAAAATAAAACAAGTTTAGTAATAATATCATGTATTATCATTCACCAAGTATTTACAAAGAGTTAAGTGATGAAAAAAAAAATCACAAGGTGGCGCTCAAACCAAAACATTGTACACGGCACAAAAAACAAACGTTTAGTTGTCCTTTAAGTATAATTACATAGAAACGTAGAATATGTCAGCAATAAAAGGTCCATTCAGTGTGCCCAGTTTATGCCTAATTAAAAAAAATCTTAATACTTTCATTAGTTCCTGGCCTTTTTTATATCTAGGATAGACTTATGCCTCTCCCAATCATGCTTACACTCCTTCACTGTATTAACCTCTACCACCTCTACCAGAATTCTATTCCATGCAGCCACTACCCTCTCAGTAATTTAATACTTGCTGGTATTCGTTTTATACATGTGACTCTCTAATTTAAGACTATGTCCTCTAGTTGTAGTAGTTTTTCTTCTTTTAAATATACTCTCCTTCTTTACTGTGCTGATTCCCTTTATGTATTTAAATGTTTATAAATAGTAGTATCTAGATCCTTCAGTCTCCAGCACTGTGTACAATACTCACAGTGAGATCTCCCCAGTGCTCTGTACAATAGCATGAGCACTTCCCTCTTTCTACTGCTAATACCTCTCTCTATGCAACCAAGCATTCAGCCAGCATTTCCTGCTGCTCTATTACCTTGTCGGCCTCAGCAGACACAAGAGATGGTAAGGTATAGTTATCAGACAATAAAATTGCATTTGAAAAAATTTGTCGCTTGTTTTTATTTCCTTACTTTCCCCATTCACTTAATTTCTCCTGCCCTGCTTTCATTATTGCCTTTACATCACTAGCTATTGCACCCACAGCACCTGATTGCACCCATACAGCTTGTCACAGCCCCACATTGCACCCACAGGTCTTGCCAGAGCACCAAGGTTGCATGCATAGGACAACCCTTTGTTGTCTGTCACTCAGCCACTACCTAATACAACAATATTGGAATCCAAACTCATAGATTGCAGTTTATTGATGCACAATTTACCTAAAAATATATAGGATTTGATAATATTTCCCTTATCACATATTTAAACAATATTATTATATGCTACCATGTCTTTATGTAAAATCTGTTAAATGGACACTGCAGAATTAAGATAAAATAATACATTTTAAAATGCTTGCATGTTAAATGTTCCATTTAATTGCATGCAGAACATTTCTTTGCAAACCCTACTTGCCTATGTCTGTAGTTTTCCGATTTTCTGTAACTCTCAACTTCCCATGTTTGACCCTCATTTCTTCCTTTCTCAATCAGCCATGTGACTAGCAGACAGATGAACAGAGTATGTGATAGGCATACACATTATAAATCAGCATTCATTTAGGCACTTGAGATATTCTGGTAATACACTTTTTACCCATAATCTGCAAGTGAAGTGCAGTTTCAAGAGCGTACCACTGTACACTAGCAATTTTACAACAAAGACCAAGGGGGTGGAGTAAGAAATATTCCTAATTTTACCTATTTACTAAACTTCATAAAATAACTGCTATACAAATTGCAAAATTGTTTACATTTTTTCTTGCTGGTAAATTTTAGGTAGCATTATCCCTTTAGGTGTGCCTCCAAGTTATCATTCAACCACAGCGAAAGAATTGATGAGAGCAATATTTACTTGACTACTTGCAGGTAGATAAGTAACTTTCTATGTGTCAGTGTAGTTAATTTTTAAATGCAAACAATACATGTGACATGATATAGGCACAATAACATTATTGTCATGATACACGTAGGAAACAAGAAATCAATCTTGGATCTGGAACACAATGATCAATAAAACATATCAAGTTGCACACTAAGCAGACCCACCAGGTTACAATGTATAACTTAAGTGGCAAGAAAATAAATGTTCATCTCACCTCAATTCACCTTTTAGTGAATAGCCCCCATCGTCTCCAATACTGTGCATAATGCCCCAGGTGAGATCTCGCCGGTGCATGAGCAGTTCTCTATTTCTACTGCTAATGCCTCTCCCTATACAACCAAACATTCTACCTATATTTCCTGCTGCTTTATTACATTGTTTGCATACCTTTAAGACCTCTGAAATAATTACCCCTAAATCCCTTTGTTTTTGAGCTTTTGTCCATTCTCCCTAAGAGGTATCCTACTTCTTTGTTTGTTATTTGGGGTATGCCCTGTTTGTTGCACCTAGAGGAGGCCAGTGAAGGCCGAAACATATATCTGTGGTTCTGTGGTCCTTGTGCAGAGAAGACCTGCCAGGCAATTTGGATCTGGACTGCCCTTATGAGTAGGACCATTCTGATATGCTAATGGAGAGGTTTTATTCATAATGGGGGGGGGGTCAAGGGAATTTAAGCAGATCCCGGCACTGATATTCTTTTGAGGGAGTCAAGGTTCATTATGACCGTCCTGCAATTTGAAGGGAGGGGGCATACCCAGAATTTTTATTTTTACTCTAGGCTTAACCCTTCAACAACAACTATTTCAACAAATAGGGATTTCTCTATTCTATCTATGCAATATTAGCCATATAACATTTTATTTTACAGTCAAGGGATAAGAACTTCCAATTGACATTCAAATGATTAAATAGCAACCTGGGTTATTCATTAAACAAAGTGGACAACTTTGGGGGGTGTTGCCAATTTTCAGGACCTCAGCACTGCAAATCACTGCTCTATGCGGATAGGTACAAATATAAATGAATGAGCTGGAGGAGTGAAAGAAAACGTAACGACAATAAAGAAACTGTACAAAAGAAGAACTACAATAGTGGAATAACAAAGTGAAGGAGTCTTGCTGACAAAAAAAACGGAATACACATGACAACATGAAAAGGCAAAGTCAAGAGGGAAGAATAAGGTGTCAGAGAAATGTGCTAGTAAAATTAATCAAAGGGCTTTTTTAAGTTAATTTCTTACAAGAATAATACACTTATCAGCTATGCTGGTGAAGATTCAGAGAAGCTGCAGGTAAGGATATAACTTGTGATGTTATATATTATAGAAGTTCTGAGCTTGATTCAAACCTAGCAGGGTTTTATAATTTATAAAAATTAGCAATACGTTTGGCTTCCACTTGGTCCTTTCCTAGAGCCCATGACTGTCTTGATCTCAATTTATTTGGAGAAAATAAATAAATTAACTGGCATCTGGCGTCCTTCAGAAAAAGTTAATATATAAATGAGCAAATACAGAAGCTATACAACTAACACCCTGATTTCCTACAGGTGAGAAGATACACAGAATTCAACAAAAGTAGTGGAAGTACTTAAACAAAAGCATATATCATAATCTTATGTGGGAATATTCCATGCTTCATCTCAGTTTAGTTTGTACAACTGGGGTAAAATCAGATGGGTAATAAATATATTTCTTAAAATAATTTAAAACAAATTAGCAGAGATTGAACAGTAACTAATATACTTATAACTTAACAGTTTATAAGAAACATTTTTAGCAATTTATTATAACAGTATAAACAATTTATAGTACCAATAAAAACAATTAAGTATGCAATTCTACTAGTTCTTCATGCCAGCTTTACAATATTATATGATATGTTCACTTGAAATAAAAAAAAAAATGCACTTTCCAGGTTATTTTTATTTACAAAAGCGAACACATAAATTAGATTGTTCTTCCCAGATGACTAGAGATGGAGTAACGTATTGCCCTGATAAACTGTAATATGTATATTAGTTGGCAAAGTAAAAATAGGATCACCAAAGAAATACCCCTAGTATCTCAAGGTACTATTAAAAAAAGAAAAATAATATAAGCATAGCAAAATGGTCTTTTTTTATTTACTGGCTCTTGATCAAACAGTTGGCAAAAACCATTAGTGTGGAGAACGAATACACACAATTTGAAATAAACTGGAAATGTCAACATTAGTACAGATACTGTTACTGCTTTATCTGAAGAACAAAACTAAATCTACTAAACTGATTTGAGAAGGTGACTTCTACAGGACAAAAAGTAGAAAAATACATTGAAAATATATTCTGTTGCATGATGTTTAATTAATCATTTGTGCTTCTGTTTTCCTTCAGTAAGTTCAGAAATTAAAAATTACTTTTGTCTTAGCTTCTTAGTAATTCCTGATGAAGTTTGAAAATCTTGAAATCATTAGCGCTCTAATTATCAGCAGATAATTATTTTAACAATACTTTTACATTTCTGTATTTCCTATACTTTTTACTCTTTCTTCATAACAACCAAACGCTTTCAACTGCATGAGCTCTTCCCCCCAGATAGGGAGGATGTAGTGTCTAGGACAGGGGTGTCCAAGTTTTTTCTTCAGTGGGCCACTTCCCCAGAAATGAATGTGTGCGTGGGCAGCTTTCATTTTTCATTGAGAGAAAATTATATACACTATATATCATATTCATTATTTATATTCATACATATATAAAATTCACATTAATGTGCATTGTGTGAGTGTATCACAGGCTCCACAGCAATTAAACTCACGCTGCACATTACTGTATCACAATACACAATAAGATGCACAGCAAAAAAACTCACATTAATTACACACACACACACACACACAGTCACACTTATACATTTACATTCACTGCCACAAATACACACACAGTCACACATACAAACACAGCCACAGTTACACAGTCACCTTTACACACAGAAGCACACACAGATGCACACCCTGGCACACTTAACAGATACCCTTACATACATGCACAAACATCCAGACACACTTAAACTCACAGGGACACCCTTCCACCCACACACACGCAGACTCCCTTCCACACACACACAGAGATTCCCTTACACACACACACACAAACTCCCTTCCACACTCACACATACACAGATACCCTTACACACATTTCTTTCTTTTTTTCACCCCCAAAATTATATGCCATTGATGTCAGGCACACCGTCTACCTCCTATCCGGAAGTCATCCAATCTAATGCATGTCACACCTCCATGTCAGGCTTGCCGCATTTTGCCACAGGCCGCATGTTGGACTGCCTTGGTCTAGGGCTAGTATAATTTCCCATGATGCTTTGACAGCCATTTGCAGGCAGTGCATCATAGAAAATGTAGTTCGCAACAGCTGCATTGCCAAATCTGAGTCCTTGAGACAAGCCTTTACCTGCTCAGAGGACTAGCAAATCATGTACAGTGGGTGCCAGGGGCAAGTCCTGTGAGTCCAAAGGGTACTGGATGCAGGTCATGTCAGTTCAATGGGTACTGAGGGAAAGTCCTGTCAGTCCAGTTGTAAGAAATTGTATACTATCCCCCTTCTACAGGGTTATTCTTTTTAGGGAATGTGTGATGAATGAAGCAAAAAGACAAGTATATATGAAAAGGTATATTGGTATTGAATTGAGATGCTGTTATAGGGTATAACAGGAAATACACAGTGTACACATGACACATAACCAGTTCAGAGTCAACAGATAATAGAAAAGGGCAATACTTATACAATTAAACCAATATCTTCTCCGTGTGCCTCACATCTTGGGTCTTCTATTGGCTGTGTTCTCCTCACCCAGGAGCAGACAAGACTAGCACTCTCAAAAAGTGGTTCACCCAACTATGTATCACAAAAGTCTGTGAAAGGCTTGCTCCCACAATTTAACAAAGTCATCTCTGTAACCTTCTTGATAACTTCTTTTGATGTGCAAATTTCATTTTATTGTGAAATAAGATGGTCATCTTAGTTAATTATACAAAAGCATATATCGATGTATTAATTAAAATATAACATTTTTACAAAGGAACCCTAAATTTCTTACATGGTATATGCAAGTCCTGACAGTCCAATGGGTTCTGGGACAAGTCCTGTGAGTGCAATAGATGCTGGGGGCAAGTCCTGTCAGTCCAGTGGGTGCTGGGTTATGTCCTGTCTGTCCAATGGGTGCTTGGGGCAAGTCCTATCAGTTTAGTGGCTGCTAGGACCAAGTCCTGTCAGTCCAGTGGGTGCTAGTACTAAGTCCTGTCCATCCAATGGGTGCTGGGGGCAAGTCTTGTCAGTCCAATGGTTGCTGGGGGCAAGTCATGTCAGTCCAATGGGTGCTAAGGGAAAGTCTTGGGAGTGCAATCTGGGTTCTGGTGCAAGTCCTGTGAGTGGAATGGGTGCTGTGGTAATTCCTGTAAGTGGAATGGGTGCTGGGGCAAGTTATATGGGTGCAATCAGGTGCTGTGGGTGCAATGACAAGGAATGCAGGTGCATCTCCTCTTTTCTGGTCACCAGGATAGAGTAACCCTATATAACAGGTATTGCCTCCACAGACATCATGACATGGCCTCATGACAATTTATTACCATCCTGCCAGTAAAAAATTGCCCAAGTTTCCTTAGCTTCTTAAAAGAACCATATTTAATTCACCCCATTGTCTACTAACTGTCTGTCTTTCACCTTATTGGCCAACGTCCCTTAGATGCCTTTAATCCTATGGGTCTCCCTCCCATTCACTCTGACTTACTTTACCTTGGATTGGCCTGTTTCTATTTACACCCTCCCTAATTCATGTTTCCTCTGACTATGCAGGAGCTGATAACTGTTAAGGGCATCTTTATTTTTAACCCTTTCAGTGCCACCCTTATTGCAATCAAATGGTGGTATCAGGGCCGATCCTGGGCGGGTGCACGGGGTGCACCGCGCCCAGGCGCACGGGATGAGAGGCGCCTGAATCACAGAGTGCGACGGGAGCGGAGCTTGCACCCGTCGCGCTGTGATTAGTGTGACAAGGAGGTGCGAGCAGCAGGTGAGTGCCTGCGGTTACCGCACCTCCCTATCACACCAAGCACAGTGAGACGGGTGCAAGCTCCGCCCCCGTCACGCTCTGATTGGCTGCAGGAAGGAGGACGTCAGCTGACATCCGACAGAAGAAACTAGATGCCGGTGTCAGCCTCTGCAGACACCATCAAGCAGGCGTCCCGGGCCCGGCAGGAGACAGAGCAGCAGGGAGGTAAGTACTGGGGCAGGAGGGAGGAGGGTGGCAAATGAGCATACTGAGGGGCAAAATCCTGACATATTAATTGGCATAATCCTGACATATTGAGTGACAACATCCTGGCCTATTAATTAGCATAACCCTGACATATTAATTATCAAATTCCTGGCATATTAATTAGCATAACCCTGACATATTAATTGGCAAATTCTTGGCATATTAATAAGCATACCCTAACATATTGATTGGCAAATTCCTGGCATATTAATTGGCATAACCCTGACATATTAATTGGCATAATCCTGGCATATTAATTGGCAAAATCCTGGCATATTATTTGGCATAACCCTGACATATTAATTGGCATAACCCTGACATATTAATTGGGATAATCCTGACATATTAATTGGCAAAATCCTGAAATTTTAATTGGGATAATCCTGACATATTAATTGGCATAACCCTGACATATTAATTGGCATAACCCTGACATATTAATTAGTAAATTCCTGGCATATTAATTGGCCTAATCCTGACATATTGAGTGACAAAATCCTGGCATATTAATTGGCATAACCCTGACATATTAACTGGCATAATCCTGACAAATTAATTGTCATAACCCTGACATATTAATTGGCATAATCCTGGCATATTAATTGGCATAATCCTGGCATATTAATTGGCATAACCCTGGTATATAAATTGGCATAACCCTGACATATTAATTGGCATACCCCAGCATATTAATTGGCATAACCCTGACATATTAATTGGCAAAATCCTGATTAATTGGCCATCACTTCCTCCTAGGTAACAGGGCGCTGTGCGGGAGGAGACCGCCGGGGAGGCAACCACTAGACCCAAGGGAAGTCACCCTCCTGCACCTAATAGGTAGGAGGGGGACAAGTGTCTGTATGTGTATCTGTATGTTTGTCATTAACATGTGTATCGCTTGGTCTGCATGGGTATTTGTTTGTCTGTGTATCTGAATGTTTGTCATGTGTATCTTAATGATAAACATTCAGATACACATACAAACATACCCATGCAGACAAAGAGATACACATGTTAATGATAAGCATTCAGATACATACAAACAGATCCCCATGTATCTGCATGCGTGTCTGTATGTGTATCTGTTTGTCTGCATGTGTGTCAGTGTGTGCCCCTATGTACCTGTATGTGTGTCACTGTTTATATCTGTATGAGTGTCATTATGTGTATGTCATCCACAGAGGGAACTAAATAAAACTCCCCCCCCCCCCCCAAAAGAAAACAAAAAAAAGACTGCTGGTGTGTGTGTATGTATGTGACTGACTGCATGTGTGACTGTATGTGTTTGTGTGTGTGTGTGTATGTATGTGAATGCGACTGACTGCATGTGTGACTGTATATGTGTGTTTCTGGCTGTATGTATGTGTATGTGACTGACTGCATGTTTGACTGTATATTTATGTGTATGTGATTGTATATGTGTGTTTTTTCAGTAATGATAATATTGTGTGTACACATTTTTTTCACTAATGATAATATTGTGTGTACACATTTTTTTCACTAATGATAATATTGTGTGTACACATTTTTTTCACTAATGATAATATTGTGTGTACACATTTTTTTCACTAATGATAATATTGTGTGTATAACACTTTGAAGTATTTTGTAAGTTAATGTCATGCCCTGGCTATATCAGACAAATAGCCAGAATTGTTTTGTATGGAATTAGTGCTGATAACAAATAATAAGTGAGAACACACTCACATCTTCCTGACTTGAAAAAGCCCTACTTTGGGGGTGAAACGCGTTGTGGACAAGAGGAGACTGCTACAGGGACTCTATATATGTATTGTTCAAGTGGATCTTTGAATGTAAGATTCTTTATATGTTTTTATTGGTATTAAAATCGTTGAAGCTAAATAGTCTCCTCCTTACCCTCTCTTATACTACTGCTGGGAGTACCTTCTGGGTCTGCTACCCTGAATAAGCTGCATAGGATTCCTCTGTGAACCAGTTGGATCTTTAACCCCTTGGTGGGCTCCCTGGATGCTGTATAGACTGAGCAGATCTCTGCTCAGGAAGATGTGAGTGTGTTCTCACTTATTATTTGTTATCAGCACTTTTATGTGATATACTACACTATATTATTTCTGTTCTGTTTTGTTTTATTTTTTTTCCCTTCGGATTGAATATTGAGCTGATTTACTTTAAGGGTAACAATTTATTATTTATTTTTCCTGAGTTGTGTGTTTTGAAGTGTTGGGTCACAGCGCACGTTTTCACTTGTGTGTTGTTATGTTTTAAAAAATAAAGCACTGAAGTGCCTGATATGGGGCAGAAGTGGAGAGAGAGAGAGAGACAGACATGGGGCAGGAGGGGAGAGAGATAGAGAGAGACAGACATTAGGTATGAGTGGATAGAGAGAGAGAGAGAGAGACAGACAGACATTAGGTATGAGTGGATGGATAGAGAGAGAGAGAGAGAGACAGACAGACATTAGGTATGAGTGGATAGAGAGAGACAGACAGACATTAGGTATCAGTGGAGAGAGAGAGACAGACATTGGGTATGAGTGTAGAGAGAGAGACCCACACATTGGGTATGAGTGTAGAGAGAGAGACCCACACATTGGGTATGAGTGGAGAGAGAGAGAGAGACACGCATTGGGTATGAGTGGAGAGAGACACACTGGGTATGAGTGTAGAGAGAGACAGACATTGGGTATGAGTGGAGAGAGACACACTGGGTATGAGTGTAGAGAGAGACAGACATTGGGTATGAGTGGAGAGAGAGACAGACATTGGGTATGAGTGGGGAGAGAGAGAGAGAGAGAGAGAGAGAGAGAGAGAGAGAGAGAGAGAGAGAGAGAGAGAGAGAGAGAGAGAGAGAGAGACAGACATTTGGTATGAGTGGGGAGAGCGAGAGACAGACAGACATGAGGGTATGGGGAAAGAGAGAGAAAGACATGAGGGCATGAGGAGAGAGAGACACGTGAGTGACTGGCATGGTGGAATATTATTTATCGCTCCTTGTGTAGTTCTTTTCCAGTGATGCTCAGCCAGACTTTGGCTGGTTGGGCATCATGGGAACGGTAGTAAAAACTCATTCTGCTAGCCAGCAAAAACTCTCCTTTGTGCTCTCCTCCCCTCTCCCCAATAATGAAATGGGCGTCTGGAACAGACATGTCTAAAGGGGAGGAGTTCATAATATAACCACGCCCACCTTTAGGCGCCAAAAGAAAACCTGCACCCAGGCGCCCGTGACCCTAGGATCAGCCCTGGGTGGTATGCTGCTATTAAAAGCAAATACAATATGGAGAGTTGGTAGTTTGTGATTAGCACTAATGTACAATGTGCTGCAGTGTGCGATTATCACTTATATGCAATTTGCTCTGTGCTGCTCATTTGCAGGGAAAGGGTTCTCCTGTACATTTGGTTTTGGGGGTTTAGGATTGTAGGGGGGTGCAGAGTCTAATGTGAAGGTGCTAAGGTGACACTTCAGCTACATGCTGACTGGGGAATCACATTAAAAGGGTAAGTTGAACATATAGTATGGTGAGGCACTTTGTTATAGGAAGTGGCCATTAGTGTCACATTCTGTGTAGAAGAGAATGGGGCTTGGAAGAGACTGGGTGTGATATATTTCAAGGTTTAGTTAGCTCTTATGGCCTATGCAGGGATTCAGAGTCAGCACATACAAATAAGATTAACTATGATCACCTTTTTTCTCTATATCCACTTTATATACAGAGGCAAAAAGGTGATCAATGTTAACTGTATTTGCATATGCCGACCCAGCATTCCTTGCACTGGTGTTAGCACTGCAAGTTTAAGGTTTCTGTGGAAAAAGCAAGTCGTCTAACATGTCTGGTGTAGTTTTGTGTTTAATAATGCCTCTTTGACCCCCTTATTTTTAAGTGGAGGAGTTATCCCATCACATTTACCCCAAGTATAACTTTTTGTTGACAGTGGAGCAAGAGACCAATCAAAATCTAATAGGCTTTTCTATCACAAAAACAGATATTTAATGTAAACATTCAATCGGAAGCTATGTGCATATTGGATTAAATGTGCTGCTTTGTAATGTAATGAAAACACAAGTGAAGATTTCATTATAATAATAATAATAATAAAGTAAATGACTACCTTTGTGAAACCCTACTAGCATCATAATGGCTAAGGAGACAAACAATTAGGGAAATGAAAACCAACATAGATAACCCAATTTCCCTGAATACGTTATCTTTGTTCACACAATATGAACTAATACCACACACTCCAATGTCAAGTGATTGGCCTGTAAAACAAATAGGAACACAGTTATTTTAGAACCACCATAATGTTATCCATCAGCTAAAATGTGTTTGCAGTGTAATTATAAATGATTAATACATTGTGTTTGTAGATTTGGAAGCAAACAGAAAGTGAACATTTGGATGCTCTGTATTATAGACTGTGTTGTATATGTTAGCCATAGACACATTTTAAACATATTTTGTCTATCTATGCAATTCTGCTGACACAATCTATATATCAGTATTTGTTATTCTCCACAGTCGCAGTATACATAATGTTCAGGTCATGGAATATTAATGATACAGAGGTGACACATATGATCCAAAAGTGACATTTATTCTTCTGTATCATGTAGAACAGCAAACAATGTCAGTATACAAGAGATATGCATCTAGTCCTCACAAAGTCAAACATTAGACAGTTATCCAAAATATAAGCATTTATAAATAAAGCATAGCATAAAGGCAAAGTTGTAATTCTAAAAAAGTGACAAGAGAACAAAGTACTATGGGATATCTCTGATGGTTCAGCACTAGGGTACCACCTTACCTTAAAAAGAAATACTGAACTTGTTATTAACTCCATAAACATAACAGTGGCCTCCTGTGGCAACCATACTCAGCACTAGCTTTTCTCATTGGTGATCCACCAATGTATGTAAAGTCTATATAAATGAGTATGTGTATATATACACATTTATATGTTTATACACAAACCTCCCAAAATTTTTCACCAGAAATACATGACTAATAGGTGGAACTTGGAAGGGGGGTGTTAGTCAGGGGCGGGCTGGGCCGGGGGGCAGGGTGGCAATTGCCCCCCAGGCCGCCCTAAGCTATTTAAAACACGGCCGCTGGGCCAGTGTTTAAAAAAAAAAAAAACGCGCTTGCAGGCAGAGACTGAGAAGGGATCGGAAGATCCCCTCTCACCTCCGCTCTGCCTGCAAGGCTGCACGGGGAGCCGAACAGGCAGCACAGAGAAACCTCCGTGCTGCCTGTTCGGCTCCCTGTGCAGTCTGACACGGAAGTGCCGACAGTCACGTGATCGGCGCTCTGACGTCAGACGCGCGCCGATCACGTGACCTGTCAGCACAACCGCCGGGAGGCCGAACAGGCAGCATGGAGGGACCATGCTGCCTGCCACCAGGGAAGTCCTCCTGCCACTAGCCACCAGGGAAGTCCTGCCACTAGCCACCAGGGAAGTCCTGCCACTAGCCACCAGGGAAAAAGGTAAGGGGGGGGGCTTTTAAACACTGGCATATTATTGGACAAATTGGCTGGCAAATAAGACTGGCATATTATTGGGCAAATTGGCTGGGGAATATTACATGGCAAATGAGACTGGCATATTATTGGCTGGGGCATATTACATGGCAAATAAGACTGGCATATTATTGGGCAAATTGGCTGGGGAATATTAAATGGCAGAATAACACTGGCATATTATTGGGCAAATTGGCTGGGGAATATTAAATGGCAGAATAACACTGGCATATTATTGGACAAATTGGCTGGGGCATATTACATGGCAAATAAGACTGGCATATTATTGGGCAAATTGGCTGGGGAATATTAAATGGCAGAATAACACTGGCATATTATTGGACAAATTGGATGGGGAATATTACATGGCAAATAAGACTGCCATATTATTGGGCAAATTGGCTGGGGAATATTACATGGCAAATAACACTGGCATATTATTGGGCAAATTGGCTGGGGAATATTACATGGCAAATAAGACTGGACTATTATTGGGCAAATTGGCTGGGGCATATTACATGGCAAATAACACTGGCATATTGGGCAAATTAGCAGGGGCATATTAAATTGCAGATAACCTTGGAATATTATTGGGCAAATTTACTTAGTCATATTAAATTGCATAATAACATTTTCATATTATGGGACAAATTGGCTGGGGAATATTAATGGCAAATAATATTGGAAATGTGTATGTAATGGGGTGATGGAGGCATGTAAATGTGGTGATGGGGCATGTCCTGGTGTGCAACGTGGGTTATGGGTCATGTCGTAGGTGTGCAACGTGGGTAGGGGGGGGGGGGTGCTCAAATTTTGGGATATTGGGTGTCTAAATCCTGGCATATTGAGGGGCATAATCCTGGCATATTGAGGGGGAAATCCTGGCATATTGAGGGGGCATCATCTTGGCATATTGAGGGGAAAATCCTGGCATATTGGGTGTCTAAATCCTGGCATATTGAGGGGCATAATCCTGGCATATTGAGGGGCATAATCCTGGCATATTGAGGGGCATAATCCTGGCATATTTAGGGGAAAATCCTGGCATATTGAGGGGGCATCATCTTGGCATATTGAGGAGAAAATCCTGGCATTTTGAGGGGCATAATCCTGGCATATTGAGGGGCATAATCCTGGCATACTGAGGGGCATAATCCTGGCATTTTGTAAGGGAAAATTCTAGCATATTAAATGGCAAATCCTGGTATATTGTGGGGGAAAATCCTGGCAATATTCGTTATAAAACAAGGAAAAGATGGCCGTGGATGGGGAGGCGATTCGATGATGCAATGGGCCACTTGACTGGATTTGCCCCCCAGGCCTAAGGCTGCCAGCCCTCCCCTGGTGTTAGTGATACCACACATGCACATACAAGAGAATGAAAATCGGGACCACAGGATTGTGGAAAATGAAATCTATGTGTCACGAACTGCCATGACTTTCTGGACTGTCACAGTAGTCACCGTGACCAGTTATAATCCCTGTGCAAATGTACTTATGTTTGGTTTGAAATTTTAAGTTTCCCCCTGTATTCAGTGTTAAATGTAATCCCCTTAAGTCCCTTATCCTTCTGTACTGTAGGTTAAATCTAATCCTCATAAAGTTACATTGTTTCATCTATGTTATCAAAATGTAACACTGTATATATTCTATGTGTTGTGATTTAATAAATTGAAAAACCTTTTGGATCTTGAAGCCTGTAGCAGTGTCTACTCTTCTTTACAAAAGACTATATAGCTTGCTGGGGAAAATCAGAGTTTAATATCTGGTTGTGGAAGTTTGGAATCCCAAAACGAGAACGGAAACATCTGGAGTATCCTCCATTCTCATTACAATGGTGGCAGCGACGGGGCCTTCCAACCAACAGCCGTATTTGGTATTCTACAACCCCATTGACAAGATAGTAGATAGATACAAGCTGCTCACGGTTGCTGCACTACAAAATCTTCAGATAGGGCAGGATGCTTCGGGAATAAGCAAGTGTTGATTGCGGCTCTGGCGCACTTGGACCAGGCAGGTGAGGGTACCAGCGATGCCCCTTGCAGACAGCCCTTCTCTACCCCAGAGCCCGCAGTGGGACCCAGATAACTGGTCACTCTCTGAGTACGGAGCAGGTTGGTGGTGCATGGCCCTGCTCCCCCCTTTGAAATTATTGACCGCATTATGGTAGCCGCAGAACAGTGAAGGTCACAGGAACTGGTGAATCTACCTAACCCCAATGCCAAACTCATCCCCAGGATCCATGGATCTAACCCTGACATTGGTCTGACACCCAGCCTGCGGGTGACCCATCAGACCTTCAAAACTTTAGATGATACCGTCGGGGACATTGACGGACTTATGCAGGATACTGAAAGGCAGTACCAGCTGCACAGCATCATAGACCACGAATGGGTACCTTTCCTAGTGGGCAAGCTGATGGGGCGAGCAGAAGTATACCGGGCCATCCCGGATGAACATAGCCGTGACTATGGGGAGGTAAAAAAGAGACTGCTGGCCCAGTATGCTCCCGTAATAGGCAAACCACTCCACCGAGTAGCGGTGGACATCCTAGGTCCATTGACTAAGCCTAGCCATACGGGTAAATGGTACATCCTCACTGTGGTGGACTTTGCCACCTGCTAACCCGAAGCCGTTGCTCTGTCCAATATTCAAGCAGACACTGTGGCTGATGCTCTGCTTCAAATCTTCTCCTGAGTCAGTTTTCCCCAGGAGGTGCTCTTGGATCAGGGTACCCTATCTGACCTCCTCATACAAGGCTGGGCACTGTGTGGTGTTAAAGTCCTGCACACCACCCCCTACCATCCTCAGACTAACGGCTTGTGCAAGAGGTTCAATGGGACCCTTAAGAAAATGATCCGCACCTTCATAACCCAACATAAAGACTGGGAGAGATTTCTGCCCCATCTCCTGTGTGCCTATAGGGAGGTACCCCTAGAATCCACTGGTTTCTCCCCCTGTTAATTTCTCTACTGGCGGCGGGTACGATGTCCCCTCAACATACTCCAGGAGTTTTGGAAAGGGAAACGTGACCCTATCGAGACCGCTACCATCACCTACGTGGTGGAACTTAGGGAGAAGCTTGCCCAAATTCTACAGTTAGCCCAAGCTAACCTCCGTGCGGCAGCTAGGCAAAAAGGCCAATATGATATTTACACCAAGACTTGAGATTGTTTGTAGGACAGAATGTACTCATGCTTAAACCTACACGGCAGAACAAGCTACAAGCCACCTGAGAAGGACTCTTCGAGGTCTTGGAGCACAAAGGGAAAACCACGCATGTGTTCACCAAGAAAGGGTGCCAGCAGTCTCCCCGCATATGAAATATTAATGCCCTTAAACTTTACCAGCCCCAGCAATGTAGAGGTTGCAGCCATATGCACTCCCGTGGTCACCGACGTAGGAGACCGGGTAATTCCTGATCTCCTAGCCCTGCTTGTAGCCTCATTCCCTTTGTTCTCAGCTCTATCACCCAACATCCCGTAGAGACTCCCGGTCGGGCCCCCTCTGTCAACCCGCTTATGGGGTCATGAGGTAGTCAAGGGGCAAATTAACCATGAGCTGGAGGAGATAAAAGCTTTAGGTGTAATGGAACCCTCACATAGACCCTGGGCATCCCCTGTGGTCCTGGTACCTAAGAAGGACAACACCACCAGGTTCTGTGTGGACTATAGGAGGCTGAATGAAAAGACCATGACTGACGCCTACCTCATGCCCTGAGTGGATGACCTCATCAATAAGCTTGCAGGCGCAGTATGGGTGTCCACTCTCGACATTAGCAGAGGATACTGGCAGATCCCTCTGACCTCTGACACTATCCCTAAGTCAGTGTTTGCCACTCCATTTGGCCTGTACCAGTTTAGGTTCATGACATTCGGGATGAACTATGCTCTAATGTCTGGTAGACAAAATACTAGATGGACTAGAAGACTTTGCCAGCACATACCTGGATGTCACCACTATCTTTAGTGGTTCATGCACCGAACACCCGAAGCACTTAGGTGCACTTCTATGTCAGATTTGAGAAAGCGCTTATACTCCTGGAGCAGCACTTCACAAAAATAGAAATTTGCTTGTGTAATGTCACTTTTGAGACCGTGTAAGGGCAAAACACATCAAGGCTGTTGAAATCCAGAGTTGTGGAAGTTTAAAGGATTGACCCAAACAATGAGTGTATAATGATGGTGCTTTCTTGTATGCATTCTTTTGTTTTTTACTGTGAGCTCATTTTAATAAACAGCTTTATACAGATCTCAGTAGTATATTGATCTGTATTCCCCTTTGTTTTCTATAAATGTGTTGGAGTCCTGGATGATATTAAGAGGAGAAGAGACATGGTTTTATACATTAAACTAATGGTTTTTCTTTTAAGCCAACCTCGGTCTCCAAACATACTGACCCCTCTCTCAACCTTGCAAAAGGCTATTCAATAGCACTTCTGCCAGGTCGAGATAAGTCAAAAGAAGGTATGGTGAGGAGGTCAATTTTGATGCAAGACCATGTTAATGGGAGGCGAATTGATCAAAGCTATTTTTGAGACTAAGTCAAACTTGGCACCTGAGTTTTACTTAGTAAAACAAACACTTTGATCATTGTGCTGCCCATTATTTTCAATGGGGAAGATTCAAAACTAAATTTTTTCTTCTAGGTTAAATTCGACCTCCAAACTTGACCTCTCAAGATTTTTTGTGAAAATCAGCTTTTAATGCTTTCTGTGGTTCTCGTTGGCTAGATGGGAGGTCGATTTTGACCTTTGCAAGTGTTGCTGAGCATAAGGTCTACCCTGTATACGACATCTGGTTGTTCATCAAGACCATTCAAACTATATTATCTAGACATGACTGATGTATCACACACATGTTGTCTGGTTTGACTGTTGAGTTTTAGTATGTTCTAAATATAATAAATAAAATATACAAATACAATTTAATATGTAAATATAATTACATATGTACATGCAAATAAAATACAATTACTCCCATTAAAGTTGGTACAGCAAGCTCTCTGACCAATGACTTGTAACAAATTAGTCCTACTCGCAGTGAATGTATTTAATCCTCCTATTTATATATATACAAATATACCATGCACAGGGTCCCGAAAGCCATCAAGTGGTTATATGCAGCTTTCAT
Source organism: Pelodytes ibericus (assembly GCA_036172795.1). Classification (NCBI taxonomy): domain Eukaryota; kingdom Metazoa; phylum Chordata; class Amphibia; order Anura; family Pelodytidae; genus Pelodytes; species Pelodytes ibericus. The sequence goes on from CM069861.1 coordinate 177,587,018, forward strand.
AGCCATGTGGATACTGATCTTCATACAGCTTACCAAAGTGGACATACTAAAAAGGTAAGTGATTTGATATGCATAAATAGAAGGGAACACCAAAGATTTTCAGTTAAGCGCACACTGCCATCTAGATTTAGTTTTTAATATGAATGTAGAGAATAAAACAAAAATGACTTATATATTGTAACAGCAGAATTGCAAGTAAATGCATAAATTTAGAGAAATATGTGTTTTACATGTGGCCTCCTGTTTTGTCAACTAATTATTTCTCACACGAGAAATGTCAAACTAGGCTGGTCACAATGAATTAAAAATGATGAAAAGGAGAAAAACACATGTATATATTCCTTTTTTTTTTTTTTAAAAAACACATGTATATATTCCATTTGTACATTTTATTTATTTTGCCTTTTATGTGCAGATGTCCTGAGCAAATGAATAGCATTAGTTTCCTTGAAAAGGACAATACAGAACTCAACCACAGACTTCAAAGAACACATGTAAAGAAGGAACAGAAGAGTACAACAGAAAGTTCTTACCTGAATACCAGTCGTGTTAATGCCTTGCCAGAGCCAACTACTTATGGAGACAGGCTGGTTAGTGAAGAAACAGGAGTAAGAAAAGATGCTTGCAAACCAAAGACTCATATCTTCTTCTTGAAAACCCATAAGACTGCCAGCAGCACCATCATGAACATACTGTTCCGCTTTGGAGAATCTTACAACTTGAACTTTGCTTTTCCTGCCTACTTATCGTCACAATTTTTCTATCCCAATTATTTCAGTACAAAATTTGTGGAGGATTTCTCAACTAAAAGCAACATGGAGGTCCATATCATGTGCCATCACATGAGGTTCCAGCTAAAAGAGGTATCAGTCAACATGGTCATGCTTTTAATTCCAATAATACATAGTATGTAGGCCCCTTTTATAATGTTGTTCTATTACAAGGTTTTATAAGCAGGTTTATTATTTGCTATTGTAATAGAGCTTATATAACATTACATTAATTCTACATAATTAATTTGTTTTGGTATTCATGTATATTAGGAGAGGGTTTTCAGTAGCTCCAAACTGGACCCTAGTGATCAGGTTTAGTTAAGGGGATCAGATTTTTAAAATCAAATCCAGGAATTGATTTATTGTATTTATAGGAACAAGGTGAAAAAGCTATTTGATGAGCATATTTTCTACAGATTGAGGTCTGTTCACAAATATATTTTTCCCAATTATTGAGGTTAAAGAGGTAGTACACCCAAATTTTATTTAAGTCCATTATGGTTTGTTTTATATCATTTTTAATGGTTCTTCTGCAAAGTACCATTCAACAGATATCCCAAAGTCTTTGTTAAAATAATAAATAAATTATGCACCTTCATCCATATGGTCAGGCAACCGATGGTCACCCCTATTAGTGTGTTTTAGTGAAAATGCAATTGTATAAGCGAATTACAATCTGAAATTAGTGGAAACAGTCCTGCTTATCTTCAAATAACAAATAATACGTTTCTGTCGTAATTTTCCATAGGTTGAGAAAGTGATGGCCAATGACACATTTTATTTCACTATCCTTCGGAATCCAATCTCTCTCATGGAATCATCTTTCTCTTACTATAAGAATTTGGATGTCTTCTCTAACGCCACGAGCCTAGAGGACTTCATTGACAACACCTCTAAATACTATAATGGAACAAGTGTGAGCAGCAACTACGCCAAGAACTTGATGTCCTTTGATTTGGGCTTTGACCACAATGGAAAAGAATCAGAAAAGCACTTCAAGTTGATGCGGCAGGCAGTGGAGACAATGTTTGATCTGGTGCTAATCTCAGAGTACTTTGATCAATCTTTGGTCCTTCTGAAGAATGCTCTTTGTTGGACATTTGATGATGTTCTGTCATTCCCACTAAACAGTAGGAGCAACAGTACAAAACAAGCCACATCAAAGCAAACCCAGGAAAAGATCAAAAACTGGAATCAGTTAGACTGGCAACTGTATGTCTACTTCAATAGGTCCTTCTGGAATCAAGTGGAGAAATATGGGAGGGAAAGAATGGAACTTGAGGTACAGGAGCTTCAGGGGAGGAGGGCTGAAATATCTCAAATCTGCTTGCAAGACAAAGTGGATCCTGATAGTATGCAAGACAAATCTCTGCTACCGTATCAGTCAGGACTTGCTAGGATCCTTGGATACAACCTAAAACCAAACTTAAAAGAGGCTGACCAGCATTTGTGTCAAAGAATGATTACCCCAGAGCTTCAGTATTCTCAATTGTTATGGAAGAAGCAAAAAGAAACAAGTATTATCCCAAAAGCAAGAGAAAGAGCATTTCCTAAAAAAAAAAACCCCCAAAAAAACCACTTCTAAACTAAACCATTAAAGGGAGTGCCTGGGGTCTAAAATGCATTGTCCGAATGTTAATGCATATTAAAGTACTTTAAAAGCATTTTACAATGCATATTGTACATGTTGCATTGGTTAAAATAAGAAATCTTTACAGATAGAAGAAGTTTGGAATTTGTTACATTTTAGGGTATTCATGAATGCACTCTGCCTGGCTGTGAGAAAGCAATAGGATAGGTTCCCTAACACTGCTGCAATGTTAGGTAACCCATTGTGTGCAACACTAACAATAGGTTAGTTCCATGTCAAGCTGGGATCAGACACACTGCGCTCACACTCCAGCACAGGCTGGGATCAGACACACTGCACTCACACTCGAGCACAGGCTGGGATCAGACACACTGCACTCACACTCCAGCACAGGCTGGGATCAGACACACTGCATTCACGCTCTAACAAAAAACTGGAATTAAATACACTCTGCACTCACGCTCCAACACAAGAAGGGATCACACACACTGCACTCACACTCCAGTACAAACTAGGATCACACACACTGCGCTCACACTCCAACACAAGCTGTGATCACACACACTGCACTCACACTCCAACACAAGCTGTGATCACACACACTGCACTCACACTCCAGCACATACTAGGATCACACACACTGCACTCACACTCCAACACAAGCTGGGACCAAATCATTGCACTCACAGTCCTGCAAAAACTGGGATCACAAACACTGCTCTCACACTCCAGCACAAGCTAGGATCAGACACATACTGCGCTCACACTCCAAAACAAGCTGGGATAAGACCACATTGCTCTCACACTAACACTAACTGGGATCAAACACACACTCCACTCCACTGACATCATTACAACACAAGCTGGCATCGGACACATACTGCACTCACTTTGCACTGCACTGTACTCTACTTTCCAAGGAATCTGAAGACCCTAGCGTCAAGAAAAGTGCAAGAAAAGGTTTTCACCGTGTATCACTGTGTGTTTGGCTTCACACAGAAGCAGGAGAATGACTGCATTAAGTCCTCCACACAAGGGATGCTACTGCTACTTCAAACTGACTTCAGTGTAGACACAACACAAACTGATGATACAGATGCTTTTCTTTCTGCAATTCCCCCAAGCACTGGTGTGTTTAATCAGCTAGCTGAGTGGATAAGGTGCAAATAAAAGAGATACAAGCTCTTTAATATTTGATAATAATAATATTGTGCTGCAAAATACGTACACCACCCACAAAAGTGCAGATAACAAAACTCCAAAAACAAACATATATATATATACATATTAAATTCGCTGCAAGATTGGAATCTTCAAATCCAGTATGTAGCAAATATAAACCATTAAAAAACACAAATAAAAAGTGAATGATTGTCAGAGAATATTTTAAACCAGTGCCCACACCCAAGTCTGGCACTCACATATGGGTGAGGAGACACAATTGTGACCAGCGAATTTCCAATGGCATAATGGATCTGTACAGGCTCCTGCAGTAATCACTCACAGCCAAATCGGTAATAAAAGAAGAGAGGAGCAGAATATTAGACAAAGTAACACATTTATTACACTAAAACATAACTATCTTACATGGTAATTAAAAGCAATGCTCCATAAGGACGGACTTGTAAAGTGCTTCCCAGAGTCCAAGAGATATTATGTGGGATTCCAAACACCCGTGGACCTGGATTTTGCGAGTATCAATGTCTTGAGAGAGTCATGGCAAAACCATATACATAGTGCCTGGAGTAGAGCATAACCACTGGGGGTGGGCTAGTACTAAAAATAAAAAGCAGTTTTCTAAAAGAATGCCTGTATTAATTTTTTTCAGGACGAAAGCTTAAACTTTATATTGCACCAAAGACTGTCTCTTTAAAAAATTAAAGATTTTTAATGTAGACTTGGCAGTAAGATACAAGGTTTTTTGTCTTTTAGAAGTTGTAAGCTCCAGAATTGCACTTTACTGGCCTAATAACGTGAACCACAAAGAACGTACCATATGTACTTCATTTCTCTCCAGGAAGGAAGCTCTCTATACATCTGAAAAAATGTAAATATAAAACTAAATAGATAGTGTTAAAAACATTTATATTAATATAACATATATATATATATATATACAGAGAGAGAGAGAGAGAGAGAGAGAGAGAGAGAGAGAGAGAGAGAGATCAAAAGGGGAAACATTTTCATATTTACCATAATTTATTTTACTGGTTAAGATCCATGCGATCATTACATATGGGTAGCTCCTCCCCTCTCAGCTGACAGGACAATAAACAAACTCACACATGATACAAATAGGCCCCAAATCCACTCAACCATCAGTCTTGTAACAAGCAATCAGACCCAAGGGAGGGAATTCCATGCTGCTATGGATCTTAGCCAGGAAAATAAAATTACGGTAAGTATGCAAACAATTTTCCCCTTTCCGGCTATCCCTGGCATCATTACATATGGGTAATACCCAAACAATATAAATAAAGGGTGGGCACCAAAAAAAAATAGATACTGCAAATTATATCAAAAACATTTATTAAGACAAAGACATTAAGAAGCTGCTTCCAGAACTCCCTTCCTGAACTGAGCTTCAGAAGCTGCATGGATATCCATCTTACAATATTTCACAAAGGTGGAAATTGATGACCAAATTGCTGCTCTGCAGATTATATTCGAGAAAATCTGTGATGTTACTGCACATGAGGATGATAAGGCCCCTGTTCCGTGTGCATACAAACCAGAAAGAACCTTGAACTCCTGGAGAATGGTAGAGCCCTTCTTCCTTTGGAAGCATGGCAGCTGTCGGTCACAGGATAAACTGGCGTGTACTATCAAAAGTCACGCCAGTTCATCCTCATACTACGGACAATGGACATTTCACTTGTGCTTCTATAATAGAAGGACAAGTGAAAGAAAATGTTTAGTGTTCCTTTAACAAAAAGAGGTTCTTCCCGTCAGTCTGAGAGGACAGGTAAAAAGACTAAGGGTTGAGGTGATCAGAGGCCTATTTGTATTATGTTTTTGATTCCTTTCCTATCAGCTGAGAGGGGTGGAGCTACCATAATGCTGCCATTGACAGCCAGGAAAATTTGACCGACGCGGGTCCTGTGACCTGCCAGCAGAGGCGTAACTAGAAACCACCAAGCCCCGGTGCAAAAATTGCACTGGGGCCCCTCGACTTCACAATGCAACTGCATCCCAGAAATGCCACTTACATGCCTCCCAACTGTTCCGCTTTGTGCTGGACAGTACTGATTTAGGTAGGCTATCCCGCTGTCCGGCCAACCTGTATTAGTTGTTGTTAGAAATCAACATCAGTATTATGCATAATTCATTTTAAAAGAAAAAACTTTATAAGTCTCTTATATTAAAAAATCTAGTGAAAAACAAGATGAGGTGACAAATAAAAATCAATGTTAGGTTAGCCGAGCTCAACCTCGGGCTAAACAGGCACAATAGTTATATGCTGTAATACATATCCCAGACATAGGTGATATTAGTGTAACACAAGAGATTAATCAGTCTGGGGATCATTATAACCAAGACGCATAGTTGCCAACATATAAAAAAAAATTCCGGAAGACTTTGCTGCTCAGCTTCCAAGTACTTACTTTAAAATTGAACACACCTACTGTCAAAAGCTCCACCCACTTCACATAATTAGGATAATGTAACTCCACCTTCACAGTGTAGATCAGGGGTCACCAACCTTTTTGAAACTGAGAGCTACTTCATGGGTACTGAGTCATACGAAGGGCTACCAGTTTGTTACTCTCTTCTGAAATAACAAATTTGCTCAGTTTGCCTTTAGTTATACATTATTAATAATACTCATCTATGTGAAGACACTAATCACGTAAATGATTTCTCACAATAATTAGCAACAAAGACAATAAGGAGGGAAACATATCAATATCCAGCACTTTAATCTCAGTAATTGTTACATTTTTAGATGATCACTTACATAACTACATTTCATAGGAAAAATGCAACGTGGGAGACTTTTTGCTGGCTAGCAGAATGAGTTTTTACTACCATTCCCATGATGTCACACATACACACAGTCACACATAAATACACAGTCACAGACACATACATTTACAGACACCCTTATACACAGTCACACACACAGCCACCTTTACACACACACACTGTCAGACAGCCACCCTTACACACATTGTCACACTCACACACACATAAATACACACACAGCCACCCTTACACACACTGTCACACTTACACACACATAAATACACACACATAAATACACACACAGCCACCCTTACACACACACATAAATACACACACAGCCACCTTTACACACTTAGACACAGGATACACTTACACAGACACTGATGTACACACTTGCACAGACAGTAACATACACATTGACACACACACTTGTACACAAACACCCTGTAGTGTTCACATTGACATACACTTCCATATATTGACACATCCTTACACACACACACAAACACTTACACACATTTCTTTTTAACTCCCCCCCTCCCCTCCCCCCACTCTCCCGTCGCGCTCTCTGACTGCAGCGCATCTCCTCCTATGTGCCTGGGCACGGTGCGCCGCGTGCACCCGCCCAGGATCGGACCTGCCTGCGGGCGACTCATGTGGTCCTTGGGGGCGACCTGGTGCCCACGGGCACCGTGTTGGTGACCCCTGGTGTAGATTATATCACCAACATTACCATGCATCCTTGCTATACAACAGATACATTCACAGCACAACTACATCTACATCAGACAGGTGCATTTTATCACTTTTACATGAAATATAGTAAGACCTTGTGCAGATGTGCTTCAGTCAGAGAGCTGTGTGTACACCATAAAACATTAATATGAACCTACCACTTCTACTGGAAGGCCATTCTATGTATCCACTACCCTATCAGTAAAGTAATACTTTCATTAGTGCCTTGCCTTATCTTATATCTAGGGTAGCTGTATGCCTATCCCATGCCTGCTTAAACTCATTCACTGAACTAACCTCTACCACTTCTGCTGGAAGACTATGCCATGCATCCACTGCCCACACAGTAAAGTAATATTTTCATTAGTCCCTGGACTTATCTTATATCAACGATAGCCTTATGCTTATCCCATGCATGCTTAAACTCCTTCATGTATTAACCTCTACCATTTCTTCAGAAAGACTATTCCATTTATCCACCACCCTCTCAGTAAAGTAATACTTTAATTAGAGCCTGGCCTTATCGTATATGTAGGATAGCCTTATGCCTATCCCATTAATGCTTAAACTCCTTTACTGTATTAACCTCTGCCACTTATGCTTGAAGACTATTCCATGCACCCACCACCATCTCAGCAAAGTAATATTACTTTACTAACCACAAAATTACATTACAATATATCCAGCTTGAGGTGGACCTCAAATATATGTATATAACTAGTTGAATTTATACTTATATAAACTTTTTAATATTATATTCAACTATTTTCATATGTAATAAAAATGTTATTGAAAAATTGTTAATTTCTTATTTTTATTACGTTCCTCTGCACCCACATTGCACCTAAAGGACTTAACACAGCACTATACAGTACTGACAGCACTTGACTTATACTCATATTGCACCCACATGATTTGGCATGCCACAGTGTCAATTTGCCCACAGAACATGCCACAGTATCACTTTGGCCACAGCCAATTTGCCCACTAATATGCCACTATTAGACTGCCCATTAATATGCCACAGCAAATTTTACCATTATGCCATTATTAGACTGCCCATTAATATGCCACTATTAGACTGTCCATGAATATGCCACTATTAGACTGCCCATTAATATGCCACAGCCAGACATCCAGATTGCCAATAATATGCCAAAGTCGTTTTCACAATTAAAATGCCACTATTACCCTGCCCATTAATATGCCACAAACAGATTGCCAATTAATATGCCACAGCCAATATTCCCATTAATATGCCACGATTAGCCTGCCCATAAATATGCCACAGGCAGATTGCCAATGAATATGCCACAGCCAATTTCCCATTAATTTGCCACTTTTAGCTTGCCAATTAATATGCCACAGACAATATTCCCATTAATATTCCAGACAATTTGCCCATTAATATGCCACAGATGATTTGTCCATTAATACACCACAACCCACCTCCCCCTTCCCTAGTACTCAAGTGGCCATCTCATTTGCCAGTATTATTTTGCCCTTCATTTGCCAGTATTATTTTGCCATTGGCATGCCAGTTTTATTTTGCCCTTCATTTGCCAGTGTTATTTTACCCTTAATTTGCGAGTATTATTTTACTCTTTATTTGCTAGAATTATTTTACCCTTCATTTGCCAGTATTATTTTACCCCTGATTTGCCAGTATTATTTTACCATTCATTTGCCAGTGTTATTTTACCATGCATTTGTCAGTATAATTTTTAGACATGTGCATTCGTTTTCGGACGAATGCATTTTCGGACGAAAATAGCATTTTCGTCCATTCGTCCGAAAAACGAATAACGAAAATTTTAACTAACAAAATCCGAATGAACGAATGGTTAATAAACGAAAATCATTCGTTCATTCGTCCATTCGTCCATTCGTGCTATTGGCATTCTAAACCGAAATAGAGTCGGTTTACAATACCAATAGCATTGTACTACATTCCATAAACCGACATGAATGACTTTCGGTTTATGGAATGCATGTAATGCTATTAGCTTCCTATAAACCGAAATTGAGTTCCCATTCATACGAATAGGTCAATTGACCTATTCGTATGAATGGGGACTCTTTCGGTTTATAGAAAGCCAATAGCAGCATGTATTCTATAAGCCGAAAGTCTTTAAAACAAACGACGTTCGGTTTATAGAATACATGTAATGCTATTGCTGTTCTATAAGCCGAAAGACATTCGGCTTATAGAACAGCAATAGCATTACATGCATTCTATAAACCGAACGTCGTTCGTTTTAAAGACTTTCGGCTTATAGAATACTATTGGCATTCTATAAACCTAACTAGAGTCCCTCCTCATTCATAAGAATTTCTTATGAATGGGGACTCGACTCTAGTTCGGTTTATAGAAAGCCAATAGTATTCTATAAGCCGAAAGTCTTTAAAACGAACGACGTTCGGTTTATAGAATACATGTAATGCTATTGCTAAACTATAAACCGAACGACTTTCGGTTTATAGAATAGCCATAGGATTACATGTAGTACATAAGCCGAAAGTCTATAAACCGAAAGTCGTTCGGTTTATAGGCTGTCGGCATTTAACTATACAGAGACAGAGTCTCCATTCATAAAATTATGAATGGAGACTTTGTCTCCGTGTAGTAAAATGCCGAAAGTCTAAAAACCGAACGATCGGTTTATAGACTTTCGGCTTATGTAATACATGTAATCCTATGGCTATTCTATAAACCGAAAGTTCGGTTTATAGAATAGCAATAGGAATACATGTATTCCATAAGCCGACAGCCTATAAACCGAACGTTCGGTTTATAGGCTGTGGGCATTTTACTACACGGAGACAAAGTCTCCATTCATAATTTTATGAATGGAGACTCTGTCTCCGTATAGTTAAATGCCGGCTTTTAACTATACGGAGACAAAGTCTCCATTTATAATTTTATGAATGGAGACTCTGTCTCCGTATAGTTAAATGCTATTGTATTCTATAAACCGACTCTATTTCGGCTTATAGAATGCAATAGTACTACGAATGGACGAATGAACGAATGATTTTCCTTTATTAACCATTCGTTCATTCGGCTTTAGTTAGCTTAGCATTTTCGTTCTTCGTTTTTGGGGCGAATGGACGAAAATGCAATTTTCGGACGAAAATGCATTCGTCCGAAAACGAATGCACATGTCTAGTATATATTCACATGTAAATTGCTTTTTAAATAAAAAATGATGATATAAAAAAATCTTGTTTTTATTTCCTTTTATGTGACAATGCTGCCTCTCTCTTTCCCTTGCCCCCAGATTTGTCGCTCTCCCCCCCTTAGTGTTGTCTCTCTCTCACCCTCCCTTTGGCTCCCCCCTCGCTCCCCTTGTGTCTGTCTCTTCCCCCCTTCCCTCCCCTTGTTTCTCTCTGCCCCCCCCCCTTGTTTCTCTCTGCCCCCCCCCCCCCCCTTGTTATTCTGTCCCCCCCTCACCTGTTTCTTGCTCCCTGGTGGCTAGTGGGGGCAGCCGGGGGATGTATGCACTATACATAATAGACGGAAGTGTCGGGCAGCATGGAGGTTGTCTGCACGATTCGTGCAGACATCCCCCAGCTGCCCGATTCTCCCTGGTGGCTAGCGAGGGAGCGGAGGATGTCTGCGCGATGAGCGAGACCTCTCCTGCTGCCGCCCGGCATGACCGCCGGGACTTCTATGATGAAGCTGGGTACTTCCGGCTTCCTCATAAAAGTCCTGGCTGTCGTTCCGGGCGGCAGCAGGGGAGGTCTCGCTCATCGCGCAGACATCCACCGCTGCCTCGCTAGCCACCAGGGAGAATCGGGCAGCTGGGGGATGTCTGCACGAATCGTGCAGACAACCTCCATGCTGCCCGACACTTCCGTCTATTATGTATAGTGCATACATCCCCCGGCTGCACCCCCTAACTAGCCACCAGGGAGCAAGAAACAGGTGAGGGGGGGACAGAATAACAAGGGGGGGGGGGCGGAGAGAAACAAGGGGAGGGAAGGGGGGAAGAGACAGACACAAGGGGAGCGAGGGGGGAGCCAAAGGGAGGGTGAGAGAGAGACAACACTAAGGGGGGGAGAGCGACAAATCTGGGGGCAAGGGAAAGAGAGAGGCAGCATTGTCACATAAAAGGAAATAAAAACAAGATTTTTTTATATCATAATTTTTTATTAAAAAAGCAATTTACATGTGAATATATACTAGACCTGTGCATTCGTTTTCGGACGAATGCATTTTCGTCCGAAAATTGCATTTTCGTCCATTCGCCCCAAAAACGAAGAACGAAAATGCTAAGCTAACTAAAGCCGAATGAACGAATGGTTAATAAAGGAAAATCATTCGTTCATTCGTCCATTCGTAGTACTATTGCATTCTATAAGCCGAAATAGAGTCGGTTTATAGAATACAATAGCATTTAACTATACGGAGACAGAGTCTCCATTCTTAAATTTATGAATGGAGACAAACGTATAGTTAAAAGCCGACAGCCTATAAACCGAACGTTCGGTTTATAGGCTGTGGGCATTTAACTATACGGAGACAGAGTCTCCATTCATAAAATTATAAATGGAGACTTTGTCTCCGTATAGTTAAAAGCCGGTGTTCTGACAAATTTCTGGAGCAAATTCTCCTGCGCAATCGCAGGAGAATTTGCTCACTGCGCATGCGCATAAAGTTACAGCTGATAACTCAGCTGTAACTTTGTGACCACCGTGCATGAGACAGCTGCGCAACCCACCTCCCGCCCCCCTCACACCCGCCGCACACCCCTTCTTACCAGATCATCGACCACAGCGATACACAGCGCATGCGCACGCCTATCCAGCCGTTTGGGAATGCGCGCGTCCGTTGTTGTGTTCTTAAGGTGGTAAGTAACACGGGGCGTCGGGACATAAGGGGGCAAGCATCCTGGTGAGGGCTGCCTCATCTTGATGGGATTTGTGATCCTCCTGCTGTATTATTGATGCAGCAGGAGGATCACAAATCCCATCAAGATGAAGCAGCCCTCACCAGGATGCTTGCCCCCTTATGTCCCGATGCCCCATGTTACTTACCACCTTAAGAACACAACAACAGACGCGCACATTCCCAAACGGCTGGATAGGCGTGCGCATGCGCTGTGTATCGCTGTGGTCGATGATCTGGTAAGAAGGGGTGTGCAGGGGGTGTGAGGGGGCGGGAGGTGGGTTGCGCAGCTGGCGCATGCGCGGTGGTCACAAAGTTACAGCTGAGTTATCAGCTGTAACTTTATGCGCATGCGCAGTGAGCAAATTCTCCTGCGATTGCGCAGGAGAATTTGCTCCAGAAATTTGTCAGAACACCGGCATTTAACTATACGGAGACAGAGTCTCCATTCATAAAATTATAAATGGAGATTTGTCTCCGTATAGTTAAAAGCCGGCATTTAACTATACGGAGACAGAGTCTCCATTCATAAAATTATGAATGGAGACTTTGTCTCCGTGTAGTAAAATGCCCACAGCCTATAAACCGAACGTTCGGTTTATAGGCTGTCGGCTTATGGAATACATGTATTCCTATTGCTATTCTATAAACCGAACGTTCGGTTTATAGAATAGCCATAGGATTACATGTATTATATAAGCCGAAAGTCTATAAACGGATCGTTCGGTTTATAGGCTTTCGGCATTTTACTACACGGAGACAAAGTCTCCATTCATAATTTTATGAATGGAGACTCTGTCTCTGTATAGTTAAATGCCGACAGCCTATAAACCGAACGACTTTCGGTTTATAGACTTTCGGCTTATGCAATACATGTAATCCTATGGCTGGCTATTCTATAAACCGAAAGTCGTTCGGTTTATAGAATAGCAATAGGAATACATGTATTCCATAAGCCGACAGCCTATAAACCGAACGTTCGGTTTATAGGCTGTGGGCATTTTACTACACGGAGACAGAGTCTCCATTCATAAAATTATGAATGGAGACTTTGTCTCCGTGTAGTAAAATGCCCACAGCCTATAAACCGAACGTTCGGTTTATAGGCTGTCGGCATTTTACTACACGGAGACAAAGTCTCCATTCATAATTTTATGAATGGAGACTCTGTCTCTTATTAGTTAAATGCCGACAGACTATAAACCGAACGACTTTCGGTTTATAGACTTTCGGCTTATGTAATACATGTAAACCTATGGCTATTCTATAAACCGAAAGTCGTTCGGTTTATAGAATAGCAATAGGATTACATGTATTCCATAAGCCGAAAGTCTATAAACCGAAAGTCGTTCGGTTTATAGACTTTCGGCTTATAGAATACAATTAATACTATTGCCTTTCTATGAACCGAACGAGAGCCCCATTCATAAGAATTTCTTATGAATGGGGCTCTCGTTCGGTTTATAGAAAGCCAATAGTATTACATTGTATTCTATAAAACGAACGAAAAAAATTAACGAAACGAAAATAATGAACGAATTTCGTCTGAAACGAATGCACTAATGAACGAAATTCGTTTTAGACGAAATAAATAACATTTTCGTCCAAATGGACGAAAACGAAACGAAAATTTTAGTTTTGCACATGTCTAATAATTTTACCCTTCATTTCAGTGTTATTTTAGTCTCAGGTACTCCGTGTAACTTCTGCTGAAGAGTAATTTGGCCATTCTCCCAGTCACCAGCTACCAGCATTTGACATCCCCTTATATTTTCAACGGGCACTTTGGGCTTAAAGTCTAGCCGAACAGCCACTGGCATCCTTGGCATTGAGTATTTCCTATACAGCGAGAGGCTAGCCTAGCTCTCTGGACTTTCTGCTGCTATTTGTACCAAATTAACTGTGTGCAGATATGAGGACTACATAATTCTATCTTTTGCTTGCTACATAACCTATTGGATTACGGATTTCACCCTTCCCTTAATGCTTATAGGTTTATTTTGCGTATAGGATATTTTCATTGCATATTTTCAGTGTCTTCTCTCACATATATCTCTATAACCATTTTTGAGAATTTTTACCGCTGTGGACGCACAGCATCTGTTATGGTTTATATACTATATTAGGTTTTGTGAGATTGCACTCTGGCAGGTTTGTACTGTTGTATTTACAGTCTTTCCTACTAGACTGCTCTCTACTCCTATCCTGCAGCATTTGTTTTAATTTCTTGATTTGTATTATTATGTATGGTTATTTAGGTATGATTGCCTGTGTTTTTGATATTATTATATGTGGTATAGATTGATGTGGTCTCACTCCATGACCTCCACCTTGAGAATTTTTGAATAAATTATTTTTTCAGTTATTCTTGTACTGTATAGACCTTAAGTATTTTGAGTGTAGAGTGCCCTTTGAACAAACCCCTGCTCTAACCTGTAGCCCCCTCTAGGGGTATCAGCTTAGTCTTTTTTTTTCACAATGGACATTTCACTTGTGCTTCTATATTAGAAGCACAAGTGAAAAAAAATGTTTAGTGTTTAAAGGGACTGTCTAGTGCCCAAAATCCATCTTCCAAATGTTAATGCATATTAATGTACTTTCAAAGTACTTTAAAATGCATGTCTTACATTTTGCATTGCTTAAAATATAAAATACTTACAGATAGAAAACATTGTGACATTTCAGCAGTTTGCATGAAACAAGGACTGCCCACACTAGCTGAGTAAAATTCATTTCATTTCTTTTGCTGCAGGAACCAATGAGAATAATGCCATTCAAATGAATGGAATATCCTGTCTCTCTAGTGATGTCATCAGACAATGTGTTACACTGTTAAGAGATCCTACTGTGTACAAGAGCAAGGTCACTCATAGGCCACTCAATAAACTCAATTTGAGGAGAACAGGAAGTGACTATATGAAACAAAACTTTATATCCTCAGTGTCTATAGAATCAGTGCTGCCACACCTGCACTAAACATGCAGAGTAATCACCGGGGAATCAAATATTAAAAATGTGATTTATACAGAATGCCTGCATCAAATCAAACAGGGATAAAAGCCTGTGCATTATACAAGCAGTGATCTACATTCACACTTTCCTGCGTCTTCCCACATATTTCTGCATTGAGGCTGCATTGTTGTAGGTAAATTGTTTCTCTTTGAAGAATTAAGTTATCTGTTTCCTAAGAGACTACTGTAAGGCATTTACAATATAACAATGTGCCCTGACTGATCTCCGTCAGCTATTAATGTATGTTTTGGAAGTCCCTAAAATAAAAATGTAACAATTCATCATCACTGTGATTATGTCAGGTACACACATGGCCAGCCTAAGTGTTCAGGTGCCCTGTGTGGGCCACCCCCATAGTGCCCCCCTCCTCTCTCGTCTCATGCGTCTCTCTTCCTATATATATTGTGATTGATATTGTGGTATCAAGTTGCAGTCAGACTCAGATAATCAGTGTGGGAAAGGGGGAGAATGAGATGGAATGATCGGTGCTGCAGGCAAGAAGCAGACAGTATAGAACCTTCAAGGCATACAATAAGAGGCATGTAGAACATCCTGCAGGTTACAACATTCCATCAGCTGGTGTCTATTCCCTAGGCAGCGTAGTAGAGACAAGTTCCTAAAAAAAACCTGACACTATCTGTTCCGGACATGTGCAAACAGACTGGGGTTGGAGCAGAGAATAACCACTGTGTAAAATATAAACCCCTTGGCGATGCATGATGTACAAAGTAAGTCATATGTTAACCCCTTCCTGCCTGATGGTGCTTTGGAACCAAAGTTCCTTAACGCTGTCTTTTTGCTCCTGGCAGAAGGACACAGAGGCAGAGACTCACTCAAAGTGCCAGACTTTGCGATGTCACACAGGCAGGGGCATCACTAGGGTTGGTGTCACCCGGTGTGGAAACTCATGGTGTCACCCCCCTGGATTTCCTCCAATACAATGCCAAACAGATTTCTTAGTAATGCCAGTTAGATGCCTATTAACTATACCACACACTGGAGCCCCATAACTATGCCACACACCTGAGCCCCATAAATTATGCCACACCAAAGCCCCATAAATTATGCCACACACACACACACAGGTGCCCCATAATTATGCCACACAAAAGAGTCCCCATAATTATGCCACTCACACACAGGTGCCCCATAATTATGCCACACAAAAGAATCCCTTAATTATGCCACACAAAAGAGTCCCTTAATTATGCCACACATGGGGCCAATAAATATGCCACACACAAGCGACCCATAATTATGCACACATGGGACCGCCATTAATTATACAACACACAGGAGCCCTACGAGGTGACAAATGTACAAGTGTAAAACAATACATATCTATACATACAGACATCTCTCTCTTTCTCTCTATAACAGCCAATTTGCCCAATTATATGCCAGTATCATTTTGTCATTAATAAGCCACAGCCAATTTTCCCATTAATATGCCAGTATTATTGTGCCAGATGCCAATACCATTGTGCCATTCATATGCCAGTAATATTGCGCGATTCAGCTACCAGTAATATTGTGCGATTCAGCTACCAGTAATATTGTGCCAGTCAGATACCAGTAATTTTGTGCCAGTCAGAGCCCAGGAATATTGTGCCAGTCAGATACCAGGAATATTGTGCCAGTCAGAGCCCAGTAATATTGTGCCACTCAGAGCCCAGGAATATTGTGCCAGTCAGATACCAGGAATATTGTGCCATTCGGAGCCCAGGAATATTGTGCCATTCAGATACCTGTAATATTGAGCCACTCAGAGCCCAGTAATATTGTACCAGTCAGAGCCCAGTAATATTGTGCCAGTCGGATACAAGGAATATTGTGCCAGTCAGAGCCCAGTAATATTGTGCCATTACCCTGCTTGTTATTCCTCCCCCCTTCCCCATCACTTACCTCCTGGCTGCTGCTCTGTGTCCCCCGCCGGACGTCTCCATGTAGTGTTCCCTCCTGCATGGAGAAGGGAAACACAGTCACCTTACGTTACGTCACATCTGGTCGCGGTGATTTTTTTCCTTTTTTCCGGCGGCCGAATCCAGTAATATTGTGCCATTCAGATACCTGTAATATTGTGCCACTCAGAGCGCAGTAATATTGTGCCAGTCCGATGCAAGTAATATTGTGCCAGTCAGGTACCAGGAATATTGTGCCAGTCATAGCCCAGTAATATTGCGCCAGTCAGAGCCCAGTAATATTGTGCCAGTCAGAGCCCAGTAATATTGTGCCAGTCAGAGCCCAGGAATATTGTGCCATTCAGATACCAGGAATATTGTGCCAGTCAGAGCCCAGGAATATTGTGCCATTCAGATACCAGGAATATTGTGCCAGTCAGAGCCCAGTAATGGTATGCCAGTCAGAACCCAGTAATAGTGTGCCACACAGATACCAGTAATATTGTGCCAGTCAGAGCCCAGTAATATTGTGCCAGTCAGAGCCCAGTAATATTGTGCCAGTCAGAGCCCAGTAATATTGTGCCAGTCAGAGCCCAGTAATATTGTGCCAGTCAGATACTAGGAATATTGTCCAGTCAGAGCCCAGTAATATTGTGCCATTACCCTGCTCTTTATTCCTCCCCCCTTCCCCATCACTTACCTCCTGGCTGCTCGCGTCACATCCGGTGATTTTTTTTCTTCCTTTTACCAGCGGCCGAATCCAGTGGATGCGGCTGCCAGGAAAAAAAAAAAGAAGTAAGGCAGCGTGGTGCGGGGGGATGCCAGCAGCAAGGGTGTCACCCCCGCTGGAGGTGTCACCCGGTGCTGTTCGCACCCCCTCCACTTTCCTCGGGACGCCACTGCACACAGGCACGTTGATTTTTAGTCAAATGTAGTAGCCACTCACTTTGAGCATCAGCTCAGTCAGTCTGAGGCCACACAAAATGGCCTCATCTGACAGAAGGAATCCTGCTGCAGGTTCCTAGACAGGAAGAGGTGTGGCCTAGACCAGAAGTGGTGGGGCAAATGAAGATTAGGGGGTATGTGAGTTTAATCAAGCCTAGGGCATCACAAAACCTAAATACACCACTGAAGGTTTAGATTTTACTCTTTAAGTAATCAGTAGGTGAACATAAAATAGACATATAAACTCCTTCGTTTGAGCCTCCTTCTTGTTTCCCAATGAGCAGACAATATATAAAGCAAGAAAGGGTGTATAAAAGTAACATTTAATGAAAACGTAATGGAAAAAAAACAACCAGCATTTCTAGCATCATTTAACCACTTTGCTACCAATGTAAATGAAAGAGGCTACTTTATACAATAACATATTGCATTACTTCATGTTTATCCCCCTTCAATTTCCAGCTTAGTGAAAGAATGGGTATAAAAATAATTTATGTTTAAAGATTACAGCAAGTGCAGACATTTTATATTGAAAAGCTTTAATGAAAGAATGCATATATAATACCTTACTGAACCCGCTACCGTCTGTGTAGCTATATTAGGTGCTGTTTAGAATCTTGGGTCATCTTCAGTTGGTGGAGGGAAGATCAGATAAACATTCTGATCATATCTACACCTTCATTGAGCTATATGGACCAAAATGTTCTCCATATGATATTTTATTTGTATTCTTTCTTCAAAGCATTTCCATTTCATACTTCTTCACTTTAAGCATATTTTTTTCCTACAGTAATTCTTAAATTTATTTTTATCAGTGGTTGCTACACCTTTACATTTTTCAATGGCACTTGTGGTTTTCGTTGAGTGGTTTCACTGCCTCTTTTCTTGGATGGTGATTTTGTGCCATCAGAAACTTTAGCTGTAGAGACCAGGGCTGGTTTTGCCTTGGGGGTTCTGTATTTGCCCTTCTGGCTGTACAGTAGGTTCCTCTGAAAAAGTCGTGGGATATTTCCCTCATACAGGAAGAGTGCAAGTACCATACCTGAGAAAATATATAGAAACACATAATCCTTTTTGCTTTAAAGATGGAAGAAACCCAAAACTTTATTCTGATGAGGCAGAAGGTACATACCCTCAAAGGTATATCTACGGGTACAAATCCACATCTAACCTATCTACTTTGATTTAAATTCTGATTAAAGTTAAATTAACAGGTTGCATGAATAAAGAATCATAGCCAACATCTGATTTAACCATTTTCCCCAACTGACAGTGCTGATTTGGGACCCTTCAACCATGGTCATGTTTTCAGCCCCAGGAATCCTGATCCTTTGGAACATTCTGTGTTTTGACTTCTATTCCCACAACTCAAGTTTCTAAGAAACATTTACAGTTCAAAATTATGACAATGTAATATCTGGAAACCATTGTCAGAAGAAAGGAATGGTAATGTAAGACTGAGGTTAAATATAGCTTTTGCTTTTCGGTAAAAAGCAGTAGTTTTGCTTTGCTGGAATCCGATTAATAGGTTCAATTCTCAGCAGGGTCAACTCAGCCTTTCATTCTTACAAAGGCACTAAAATGAGTACCATTAAAATATGAAACATCCACTGTCATCTGCCAATTTGGTTACATTAGAGAATAAAAAATAATGTGCTGAGATTGAGTGAATGCAATAAAGGTTATTAAAGCCTCATAAGGGAAGAGACCTCAACTGGGATTAATACAAATAGATTTCTTAGAAAGATGAAATGAGTTATGAAGTCTCAAGAAATAAAAATCTAAAACTTAACTTTTAATGTTATAGGTTAAAATGTATGTATACACACACAACAAAACCAATGCATAAGTGCTCAAAAGAGTGCAAAAAGGTGATAGACAAATATATAAAACAATTGTACAATACCCCTGTGCTAATATATCTGTGGGTATAAATAACCCCACAATAAATCTAGTGGGTATTGTATGCCAGTCTGTCAAATTGGGACATATTAAGATAATAGCTTTGTATTCTTATTAAAGTAATGTCGCCAAAAAACAGCTACGCATGTTAGATTTATTAAGTAATAAACTCACTGCGCAGAGAAAGTGAATGAAAAAAAAATTCTGAATTAATAATTTTTAAGGCAATTACAGCTTAGGTTGTGAAGAAAAAACCCCATCACAATAAGGTGTTATATACACACATATCATATTGTATGGGGCTTAACAATCGGCCAAAGCCGCTGATACCACGAGCGCTACCTTCAGTTTCTAAAATATTCCTAATAAGTGTCTTTTATTGCTTTATCTATTTGATTTATTCTGACACCTATAAGCTAATCATTAGTAGAGATAACAATCATTTACTAATGTCTGACCTTCTCATTGTTTTTGCAGCCAGGCACAGTTTAAAGGGTAACCCTTTTCTATATTATATGTTTATATAAAGGGTGCTCCATTTCTTCAAATTTATGTACTAAGTGTATTAACTATTCTTTATAGTCACAGCACACATTGCCCTGTCATTTTTATACCTCCATAGGAAACTTTGTTACTTCTTACAAATGTTACATGGTGCTTTTTTATACTGATTATGTCCAGCTAGCAGCAACAGTGCTATGCGTATATATAACACCTTATTATGATTTTTTTTCTTCACAACCTAAGCTGTTATAGCCTTGAAAATTGTTATTAATTCATAATCTTTTTTCATTCACTTTATTTCTCTGCGCAGTGAGTTTATTACTTAATAATTGTAACATACTTTACTTATAATTCCTAAACTGAGATCTTTGTGTCTATGTTTTGCATAAACCTGTTTGTTTGGAGACACTAACTTTAATAAGAATACAAAGCTATTATCTTAATGTGTCCCAATTTGACAGACTGGCATACATTACCCACTAGATTTATTGTGGAGTTATTTATACCCACGGATATATTAGCACAGGGGTATTGTACAATTGTTTTATTGCTTTGTCTTTTTTACATTTACGCTTTTGAGGACTTATGCACTGGTTTTGTTGTGTGTTTGTACATAAATGTTAATTTATATAATTAAAAGTTTTATATTTTTATTTCTTGAGACTTCATAACTTATTTTCTTTTTTTTATACGTTAGACAATGCTAGCTAAATCTATTCTACACAATTAGATAGGACTGTGCCATGAGATAATATCTATACTGTCTTTGGCATATCAGATTGGCCAATATGCTGTCACAATGTTTCAATCTCTTCTTCGTTTTTATTTTTATATATAAATAACTTAAGAACTTAAATAAATTTAGGTTCTTAATGTGATTAGGCAACAATTCCTTCTCGTTGAGGTAACATAAAAATTAGAAGGAGCTATTTATTTTTAAAAGGACAATGGTTAGAAGAAATATGTTAGCAAAATATTAAATATGGTGGACATGTTGTTTAGAATCTAGAGTTATATAAGCAGAGTGATCTCAATAAGGCACTTTATATGTATTCTTAAATTAAAGCATTTCTATTTAAATACTGATACGTGATGCAATCTTACAATTAAACATAACTTTATTTTTTGCTGAAAGCTGAATGAAAAGGGTTCATTGTGCATCTATACCACATCTACCAAAGACACATCCACTATTATTTTTTGTTTACAATTTACCATGAGAAAAAAAAAACTCACCAGCCAAAGATCCACCCCAATAAACCTGAGCGTATTCTTGCAGAGTGTTTCCAGTGCAGTAAAATGTTAGTGACACAGCCAGGATAGGGTTAAATAAAGCTGCAGTGTATGAACCAGCTGCAAAATTGAAAATACAAACATAGATGAAGCAGAATGTGTTACACAGAGGTAAGTGCAAATACAACTGATTTGAGCATCTATAAAATGCAGATCCATTTTCCCATTTCCCCTAGATGTACAAATGCTGCTCTCCAGTTGCTGATGAACATCAAATCCCATAGGCTTTATGAAATAGCAGAGACATATGTAGCCTAGAAAGAGGTAAAGGTCCTCAGTGGGCCACATTACATTATTTATATAGCGCCAGCAATTTACGTAGAGCTAGATACAGAGCATAGAAGGGAACTACATACTGAGTTAGACAAACAAGAACAGACTGATATATGAGGCAGAGAGT
Organism: Pelodytes ibericus; assembly: GCA_036172795.1. Lineage (NCBI taxonomy): Eukaryota > Metazoa > Chordata > Amphibia > Anura > Pelodytidae > Pelodytes > Pelodytes ibericus. The sequence continues at coordinate 177,608,931 of CM069861.1, forward strand.
CCTGCTCACAAGATTACAATCTAGGCGGAATGGGGTACATGAGACACATAGAGTAGTGCAGAGGGCAGAGGGAATGTGGTGGTAGTAACAGTAAAGTGGATGGTTGGTGCTAGGTGGGTTTGGCCAAAGATTAGTTGTGTGTGCTCTAGCTGAATTCGTTTTAAGCTACCTGATACTAACAGTGATTGAGGGCAGAGAGAGCTAGGTGGGATTAGCTAGAGGTTATTTAACAGATTCTAGTGGGATGGATAATAAGCTTCTTTAAAGAGATGAGTTTTGAAAAACTCACCTACATCCAACTTTCCATCATCTGGCAATGCTGCCCTTGTCTACATGCATGTCATTATCTAAACCCTTCTCCACCTTCCCTCCACCATGGCCCAAAGCACAAACTTAAGCCCTCCCACAGAACATTTGTTTAGCTTGCCTAATGTCCATATGTAGCCTGGAAATGGTGCCAGAGTATTTTACATGTCCATAAATGTAAAATAGATAAAAACTAAAGGTTCTATGTACTAAAAAAAAAAAAAGGGTGAAAGGTTTACTCAGCAGGTTTAAATGTTCTATTCACCTGCAAAAAAGCAACACTATAAAAACCATCAAAGGTTCAAAACAAATATACAGTTTATTTATGCACAGTTTGTTAAGACGCCTTTAGTGACAAGTCTTCTTACTTACTGAAAAGTTTAAAGTAGATGTGGCGCCCTTTCAAAGTGATGCATTGATTGCAAAGAAAGATGACAAATATAGCAGTATATTTATATATTTATAATAAAATAAAAGACAGACAGAGTAAATATTCAACAACAATTGTCAGCACTTGTGTTTACATATAATAAAATACTTCAAATTACCAACATTTGTTTCTACAAAGCTAAATCTAGACTAGGGGTACCAAATGTTTTTTTTCAGGGGAGGATGGGAGATGTAGTCCTCCAACAGCTGGAATTTTACATCCTTACACTTTTACAGTTGATCCAGCAATCATAGTTATCGTGCTTATAAGGACTTTAAACATAGTTGCCAATATTTGAAAAAAGTTTGCATTGTACATTCCTTGTGTTTGTTTCCTTCCTCTGCTCCCCATTCACTCGGTTTCTCCTGCCCTCTTTTCATTATTGCACCCACATCCCTTGCCATTGGACCCAAAGAACCCAGTTTGCACCCACAAGTTTTGTCAGAGCACCCTTAGGTCTCTCCAGAGCACCAAACTTGTACCTACATTCCTAGTCATAACACCCAAACTGCACACACAGGACTTGCACGTTCCCAACTAGCACCCATGTGTCTAGCCAGATTACTCAGCTGGCACCCACAGGTGTAGCCAGAGCTCCCAGACTGCACCCACAGGTATAGCCAGAGCCCCCAAACTGCACCCACAGGTCTAGCCAGAGCACTCAGACTGCACATACAGATTTCATCCACAGGTCTTGCACATAAGGTTGATTGCACACAGCATGAATAGTGTACCCACAGGTCTTGCCACAGCACCTAGATTGCACCTATGATTAAGTCCTCCCTGGACAAAACGCGTAAGGTGGTTCCATCGAGTATGGGCTTCCATGTATCCGTTTCTTTTATTATTCTTTATGTAATAATTGCTGTTTTAAGAATCCGGCATTTTGTCTATGATTTCCTGCACATTGGACTATCTGCTTCAAGTTTTTCTTCCAGCTTGAACTCACCTTCAACTGGCAGTTATTTTTTTAAATTGCCCCATTTTCTTGGGAAGTCAGACTTTTGGGTTCTTACATTACTATAAACACACACAGAGATTACATGAATTGTGTGGTCTCTTGTATAACCACATAAACAGAGCTGGCTTGAGGAGTCCCAGTGTCCTGTGCATGCCAACAATGTGTCCCCACCCCTCCCCCTAAGCACAAGTCACCTAAACATCTACAGGAAAGAAAAGAAAAAGGGTGGAACAAATCTTTGTAACAAATACATTATGAACAACACATGCAACAGTATAGCAAATGTAGATCAACTGTATAACAATTACAAACACATGGAAGCACAGCATTGCATATATAAATCAAATGACCAAGACACACAAATCATGTATTTTCAGGTATAGGTGACTCCTGCTTGCCAGGACTGTCCCGGTGAAAACGGGAAGGTTGGCAAGTATGGCTTACAATATTAAATAAAAAACATTGGAATGCAGTGCAACTCTCTATACCTTCGATTAGAAATAATGTCTTGTGAAAATAAAAAGTAACTTTGAGTTATGCAGTGTAATGTACAAAAATGCATCCTGACATGTATTTTTGTGAGCTATGTTTATTTAATACATAGGGTGGTAAGCCCTTTATAAAACTGAGAACTCGACCAAGGGTGCCCTTCTTGGGGCAAAGATAAGTAGGATCCAACCTAGGATCTTGCTAAAAGAAAAGCAAAGCACACCCTGGTATCACGCACCTACATAAGGTAGGGCAGGAAATAACAAGGAGGAGGCAAGGGAATGTACTTCTGTTAGGATCATTTCCTGCCATATGGTAGACAGAAGGAGCCTCTCACTTGTGAGCTACTGGGAATGTCATAGAAATATTAATATAGCTGAGGAAGATAAAAAATAAAGGACTGTATATAAAGAGCTATTTTTGGACACCGTTCTAAAATAAATGGCAAGAATCACCATAAAAATGTCCTTCCGGATTGCCCAAGTTTTAGCACTTTGAAGATAACGGACTTATATAAATAACCCCCCAAACTGTGTACAGCGTCAGAATTCCAAATGGCGACTTCCCAAGGATGTATAAAATCTCTTTGCAATATAAAAATCACAAGTTTTAATTAGGAAAGGGTATAGCCAGTAGTTTCTTACCTGCAAACACCAGCAGCGTGACAGTAAGAGCTATTAGAGGAACCTGGTACACCAGTTTTGTTCGGCGCAATCGCATGATGACTAAATGATAACAAAAGGCACATATTCCTTCAACAAACACGCCCTGTACAAGAGAGGTCTGCAAAGTGGAACTGCATTCCTGTGCCATCATATTTTGAATTGTGTGAAATTCAGTCAATTCCAATGCCCAGTACTGCTTGGTCAACACCTTGGCTGCTTCCATGCCCACATACTGTGACAGTATCTTTGATATGGTATCTATAAGTGGGGCATCACGCAGCAGGAACTCCTGCAGGGACACTGCTGAGTTGGCAGATGCCCCATCAAAGGTGAATCCATGTGCCAGGAATAGTAGGAAAAGGAGAGTCATTGTTACATCAGGGCCAAAGCCGCCTCCCCACATGCCAATCTCCATTAGCATTCGGAGCTCCAAATAGCAGGCACACAGCTGGATGGCGCTTGCCGTCTCTTTCACGGTGCAGTTGTAAAGCCGGGGAGGAAGTAGCTTCTTAGCTGCATAGCGAAGTAGCTGGCACAGACCTACCGTCGAGACAAAGAAAGCCACCAAGATGTTTAGTCCAGCCATGGTAAAAACAAAACCTAATGGTGGAGCAATAACTGACTGTATCTACTTATACCGATATCTATTAACGTGGCCCAATCTACAAGCAGACAATTCAAGGACACAGCTGGGAACCCCTCCAGGTGTGCAGTATACAAATATTTGTTCTCATTAACTCTACAACACTTGCACAACATGTTTTATTCAGTTTACTTCTATGGAATTATGAATCTAACCAAATCTTTCTGCATGAGCCGATGGCGTTAGTTAAATATTGTATTCGGAACAGCATTGATGGATTGTGAAAGTACACAGTATTGTTTAGGGGTAATTAATTTAGAGGACTTTTACAGATAGGCAGCCAATGCAATAGAGCAACAGCAAATGCTACCAGAATGTTTGGTTGTATAGGGCAGTGGTTCCCAACCAGGATCTCAAGGACCACCCAACAGTCCAGGATTTAGGGATTACCCAGTTGTGTTTAAGGTTTTTTTCCCTACTTGGCATGAGGCAAGTTCTCATGCCACTGTACAGAGCACTGGCAAGGCCTCACTTTGAGTGTTGTACCCACTACTGGAGACAGGGAGAAGGATAAAGATACTTTGGAGTAAGTTCAGAGAAGGGCTACTAAACTGGTTCATGCATTGAAGGATAAAAGGATAAAACTTACCAGGTTAAACATGTATAAATTGGAAGAAAGTTGAGACAAAGGAAATATGAAACATTTAAAAGGGAATCAGCACAAAAAGTCTTAAATTAGAGGGGGGGGGGGGGGGGTAAAAGTAATATGAAGAAGTATTACTTTAAAAGGACTGTATTCCCTGAACATTGTTTTTACTGTGAATCTAGAGCATATAAAAATCCATTGAAAATTATCTGTACTTATTAGCAAAATTGCAAGCAAATGCCTAAATATCTCTCTCTCTCTCGTCTCCTGCTTATGACAAAACCTGTGGCACAGTATGCAAATTAACTGCTTTTCAATGGGAAATGTGTAATTTGCATACCGTGCCTCAAGTAGTGTCATAAGCAGGAGATTCCACAGACACATTTAAAACACATTTCCTGGCTATCCATGGAAGCATTACTTATGGGTAGCTCCTCCCCTCTCAGCTGATAGGACAGCTGGTTTACCTAATCCCTCTTGAGTCCTGCCTGGGGAAGTTCAGTCTCTCTTCCCTGGAAGTTCTCAGTACACCGCTCCTAGGAGTGAGTCAGTGAGAGTGAGAGCATTTTAGCAATGTTTGGTTTACATGGTCACATCCTTTTAGCAATGTTTGGTTTACATGGTCACAGCCTTTTAGCAATGTTTGGTTTACATGGTCACAGCCTTTTAGCAATGTTTGGTTTACATGGTCACAGCCTTTTAGCAATGTTTGGTTTACATGGTCACAGCCTTTTAGCAATGTTTGGTTTACATGGTCACAGCCTTTTAGCAATGTTTGGTTTACATGGTCACAGCCTTTTAGCAATGTTTGGTTTACATGGTCACAGCATTTTAGCAATGTTTGGTTTACATGGTCACAGTCTTTTAGCAATGTTTGGTTTACATGGTCACAGCATTTTAGCAATGTTTGGTTTACATGGTCACAGCATTTTAGCAATGTTTGGTTTACATGGTCACAGCATTTTAGCAATGTTTGGTTTACATGGTCACAGCATTTTAGCAATGTTTGGTTTACATGGTCACAGCATTTTAACAATGTTTGGTTTACATGGTCACAGCGTTTAACAATGTTTAGGTGATTTGGTCACAGTGTTAAGCAATGCTTTTTAGCTGGTTTTGTGCCTATGCAGCTTTGTCTAGTTTGTTTTTATTCATTTCATTTCTCATCATTGGCTAGAGTTTAACATTCTGTTTTATATGGGCCTTAAACCTCTGTTTTCAGACTTCTGCTCTGCCTTGGATTTCAGTTGTCCTTAATGTCACAGCTCCTGTTATTGGGGCAGCCCTAGAGGCTGATTCACTTGGATATTTGACATAATTTCCAACTCCTGGAGTTGCAGTCTAGGTTAATGTTTTTCCTCCAATCCCGTAGATCCCTGGCCAGCCTTCAGAAAATTTGCAAGGATCAGGTGGAAGTAATCATTCCATTCTGGCCCAGATGCTACTGAAGAGATTGACATTGGGATCACCATCGGAACCTCCTCCGTCAGCTACGCTGCTATTCCAAGGACCAGGACCGGTATTGCATCAAGCGCTAGAATCCCTACCATTGATGGCTTGGTGATTGAGCAGAATATCCTGCTAACCATGGGCCTCTAGTGATTAGTGAACACCCCTTCTTGCTTGGGTATTACCCATATGTAATGCTGCCATGGATTCTAGTTGCTGCTTCCCATGCATTGGGAGTCCCTGACTAGGCAGAGATGAAAGACTGTTTCACCCCCACCATGTATTGCAGCTATGGTTAACACTCTAATTGTTGAGACTACATTTCCCATGGCTCTCAAGAGTCTTGTATGTTAAGCACCTGGGGAATGGAGTACACAACAACTGGAGTGACAAAGGTTTGCTATTATATGATTTTGGGTTGCAAAGGTAAACAAAATAGCCAAGTACAACAGGAGATATAAACAGAGGTGATAACACCTCATCTGCATTTATTCAGAGTGGAGAGATAACAGGGAAGCCGTTTCAGGTGGCAGCATCCTCTCTTTCTTAGTATTAAATTTTTTTTATTATTGGTTCTATATAAATCTAAAAACAATTTAGTACAGTTGACAATACGAAAAATACAGAAGACATGTATACCAGATAATGAATCCATAATAAATATACCTCATACAAGAAAAATTGTTCAAGATCTGTTGCATATGAGTATTAAAATATTACAACATTCCTTTTTTGAGTTCTGTATTGTATCCTCAGTAAACCTTATACGCGGGTATTTTCTGCGATTTCCCTGATAGCGGAGATGACGGAATCCCATAAGGGAGAAATCTTAGGACAGCTCCACCAAATATGTAGGTAGGTGCCTTTGTGTGTCTGATATTTGCTGGAGATGTCAGAGTGCTTGGGGAAAATCTGCTTCAGAGTTGTAGGAACTCTGTACCATCTGGTAAGTATCTTATAAGCATTTTCTTGGGCTAAAGCTGATGTGGAGCTTTTATGAGCAAGGAGGGCAATTTTGTGCCACTGTTGGTCTGTGAGAATTAGGGAACATTCCGCTTCCCACTGTCTTATAAAATATGGTTTTGTGGCCGGGGCGAGAGCCGTTAGCGTGGCGTAGATGGATGAAATAAGCTTTTTAGGTGATTCTGTGTTGGTACATAATGCCTCAAATGCTGTAAGTGATCTTGGATATTCCTTGCGGAGCATCAAGGAGGTTACGAAATGACTTAGTTGAGTGAATGTATATTTTTGCGTTGCTGTGGTGTGTGGTGTAGTGGCAAGGAGTCCAAGAGGTTTAATGTGGTCTTCAGTCATGACATGTCCCAGCCTGGGGTATCTGATTTCTGGGGATAGAATAGCGTGTACAGTGCTGGCGTGGAAGCCTGGTGGAAAATCTTGGTTAGATATTAGTGAGGTGAGGGGGGATGGGGAGTTTAACAGTCCTTCTTTGTTACGTAGTTTGCCCCATATCGCTAGGGTAGATGTAACTGTAGGGTGAGTAGGGTCGATATTGATCTTTTGTTTGTGCGGGATCCAGGCCGCAGTGGGTATGGGTACATCTAGATTACGTTGTTCAATTGAGACCCAATGTTTTCTGGATGGTCCTGACCATTCTGTTATTCTGGCCAGGTGGGTTGCCTTCCAGTACGTTTCGAAATCTGGGACCCCCAAGCCTCCTAGGTGTTTGGGACTTGTTAGGTAGTCATATCCCAGTCTCGGTGATTTATTATTCCATATGAATTTAGTAATTACTGATTTAAGTTCTTTAAAGAACAATTTGGGTATAGTTATAGGGAGGGTTTGTAGAAGATAAAGAATCCTGGGTAGGATGTTCATCTTGACTGAACTAGTTCTCCCAAACCAGGATAGTGTTTTTTTGGACCATTTGATTAGATCTGTTTTGATACAATTCAGGAGAGGTATAAAATTGATTTTGTATAGTGTACACAAATCAGTGGGGATTCTTACCCCTAAATATTTAATACTGGAAGTGGCCCATTGGAATGGGAGGGTGGAGCGTAACTCTGATACATCAGATAGTGGTAGGGAAATATTTAGAATTTCAGACTTAGTTATGTTCGCTTTAAAATTCGATATGTGGCCATAGGTAGTCATCTCTGTCAATATGTGGGGGAACGAAACCTTTGGATTGGACACAAATAGCAGAAGGTCGTCGGCAAAGGCCGCAGCTTTGTAGTGTCTCGGTCCCACCTCTATACCACTAATTAGGGGGTTAGATCTGATTGAGTTGAGAAAAGGTTCCATTGCCAAAACAAACAATAGAGGGGATAATGGACATCCCTGCCTCGTGCCGTTCGACAGGGAGAGCCGACCAGATAAGGTGCCATTCACCCGTTTGCGGGCTGTTGGAGTGTGGTATAGGGATGAAATCCACTTCAAAATGTTAGGGCCGAGTCCCAGCTTGTTTAGGACTTTGTGTAAATAGGTCCAGCTCACCCTGTCGAACGCCTTCTCGGCATCGATCGACACCAGCACCGACGAAATGTCATTAGTTTGTGCATAATGTATTAGGTTAAGTACTTTGGTGGTATTGTCCCTTGCCTCACGGCCAGGGACAAACCCGACTTGGTCTGGGGAGATGAAGTCTGGGAGAATTTCACGTAGCCTGTTAGCCAGTATCTTAGCGAACAGCTTTACATCGAAATTTAGCAAAGATATAGGCCTGTAGCTGGAACATACTGTTGGGTCCTTGTCAGGTTTTAGTATAAGTGTGATGTGAGCTTCTTGTGCCTGTGGTGGTAGGGGGTTATCGGGGGAAAGGGAGTTGAATGCCTTCCGAAAGTGGGGAAGTAGTGTCTCGGCAAATATCTTGTAGTATGGGAGTGTGAGTCCGTCTGGGCCCGGACTTTTCCCTGTTGGAGAGGATTTCAGAGCCGCAAGGACCTCTTCTTGGGATATGGGCTTATCTAGAGTAGTTCTAAATTCAGGAGTTAGAGAGGTCTGAAGATGTGTGGCGAGATATGTATCAATGTCTCTTGCTAACTGTTCGCCCGCATCTGCTGAAGAGGCAGTGAGATTGTATAAATCCTTGTAATAATTTTGGAATACGCCGGCAATTTTATCTGTGTGATGTGTTAATGTGTCACGTTTAACTTTAATTTTAGGTATGAAAGATGAGAGATGCTTAGCTTTGAGTGCTCTGGCAAGATATCTGCTTGGTTTGTTCCCAAACTCGTACATTTTACTCTTAAGAACATGTATATTTCTCTGGGTTTTCTGGGTGCATAAGGTGGCGAGTTGTGATCTTAGTTGGAGAAGTGTCTGGTATGTGGTTGGTGAGACAGTCAGTTTATTCCTCTGTTCTATGGTCGCTATTTGATCCAAGAGTGTTTTCATGGAGGCCCTAGATGACTTTTTAATGAAGGAGGTGAGGCTAATGATGTGGCCTCTTATTACTGCTTTGTGAGCCTCCCATATCACCGGAGCTTTTACATCGGGGGTATCGTTCTCTAGGAAGTATTTAATCAGGGTATCATTTAGTTGTGTTACATGGTCAGGGTTCTTGAGGAGGGTTTCGTTAAGTTTCCATATTGCACTGTGTGGGGCCATGGAGGGGATCTGCAGTTTCATAAGGGTGGGGGCATGGTCACTCCAGGTTATGTGACCTATGGTCGTGTGTGTCACTAGATGGAGATGTCGATGGGATATCATAATATAATCTATTCGGGAGTATTTGTTGTGGGGTGCTGAGTAATATGTGTAATCCTTAAGTGTCGGGTGTGTAATTCTCCAGGCATCTGCAAGTTGGGTCGTGTGTAAGCGTGTCTTTACCTTTCGAAGTGTAGAATATCGCAGATGAGCCGCCCCAGTGGAAGAGTCCAGGTGAGGGTCTAGTGGCAGATTGAAATCTCCGCCCAGAATGGAAATGCCAGCTGAGAAGGTTGAGAATCTATTCAGAAGGGCACAAATGAATAGTTGTTGGTTAGTATTTGGAGCATAGAGGTTTCCAATGGTGATTAATTGCGTGCCTAGCATGCCCTTCAGGAAGAGTGCTCTTCCCTCGCTGTCTGACCATGAATCTTGTAAGATAAATGGTATGTGTTTAGATATCAATATCGCAACTCCTTTTGCTTTGGTAAACGGGGAGTGGGAGAAGTGCATGGTGGTATATTGACTTTTAAATAATTTGGGTACCTTGGTTCTTTTAAAATGTGTCTCCTGAATTAGGGCGATATCTATCTTAAGTCTGTTAAGTTCACCAAACAACCAGGATCGTTTGCTGGGGCTATTCAGGCCTCTGGCATTAATTGAGTAGATTGTAATGGGACGTGGAGGTGTCTTAGTCATAGCTAATACGGGGGTGGCAGTAGGACATGCCGGTATAGATACTTAAGCGTAGACATGATTGGTTCATTGAGTGAACATCCAGGTTACATGTGCAGTTGTCAGTGCAAATAATACAAACATATAAAATATTTAACATCAGAACATACATAACGTAGAAGTATAACAAACTTCGAATTCCACAACATGTGGAAAGGACCATAAAGGTCCCATGTCGAGGGCATAAGCCAATGATGCAGGGGCAGAGGGCTTGCGGTGACAAATTCACCGGTGTGACTCTCATCACCAAAATACAGTGCATCGGCTTCTCGGGGGTGGCCAGTGTCAGGGGCCGACAATGCAGTAGTGGTGCCAGGGTTGGAGGGACAGAACACGGATGTGAATCGCCCCTGCCCAGCAACCTTTTTTTTTTTTTTTTTAATTGGGTCAGATCGAAACTACAAAGCTAGGAGGGTGGAGGGGGGGGGGGGGGGGACAAATTAGGTGTATTATATATTTGGGAATATTTATCATGTGGAGGTGTTATCTGGGCACTTAAGTATCGGAAGCTCTCACATTACTTTCATTTTATCAGTTGATATCAGCAATGTATATTTTTAGAGCTATTGGATTTAACTGGGCATATAAACATCAATACACATGGATAAAACACTCCTATTAGTATCTTCACATCTTGCGATTCTTCATTCAAAAACTTTTAGCAGTGGGCAATGAAATGATTAGGGGAAGAAAGAAAAATAAGATGGCGTAAATCCGCGTGTCTTTGGCCATATATTTGTTCTGAGTGTCAGGTAGGATTTTTGAAGAGGCCGGTATAGGGTGTCTGCCCACATTCAGGAATTTTCTGCTTCAGTTGGAGGCAGGTAAAGTCAAGTCACAGTTATAGGTATATGTGATTGTGGAGGTCTATTGGACCACAGTAACAGTTGTTCCACATGGGTAAGGGCCTGAATAGAAGGTGGTGGGTGTTCAGAATACTCATCTGTGGTCGGCTGCCGGTGGCGAGGCTCGCTGTGGAGGACCCTCTCCAGGCTTGCCTCTTCTCCGACGTTGTGGTTTCGGTAGCCATGGTTGGGTGTTGAGTTGGTGGGTCAGTGGCCCCAGAGGGGACGGATATACACAATTCGGCAGGCTCACCTCCGGGATGTTGAGGCCCTGGCAGAAGGCGTTTGCTTCAGACGGGTTCGTGATAGTGTGTACCCTGCCGTCGCGGCGGACCGTAATGCTCAGGGGATAACCCCATGTGTAAAGGATGTTGGCCTTGCGCAGGGCGTCTGTAAGAGGCTTAAGCGTTTTGCGGGCCTGGAGGGTGAGCCATCCAACGTCTGGAAGGATGAGAAACTGTGTTCCTTCATGCGTAAGTGTTCGGTTCTTTCGTGCAGCAGCAAGGACCAGTTCTTTTTGTCTGTACGATTGAAATCAACATATCAGATCTCTGGGGTTGGAATCAGGAGGGCCTTTAGGGCGGAGGGCTCTATGAGCTCTGTCCAGGATAATATCCTGCGTGTATTCAGGCCCTAGCATGTTCCAGAATATTCCAGTTAACAGAGCTCCTATGTTTTCCTCTGTAATGCTCTCCAGTATGCCCCGAATACGTAGGTTGTTTCTTCGTCCTCGATTGTCCATGTCCATGACTTGCGTCATCATGTATGTGGAAATCTTGGTCTGTTCCTCCATACGAGCGTCCATAGCTGTTACCGCTGTATTGACTGTTAATAGGTCTTGTTCAATGGTATGAATCCTGTGATCATGCCGGTTTAGTTCTGATTTGAACTCGGCCAGCTCCTCTTTAATGGTCTGTTTAAGATGGGATGTCAGCTCCGTTTGATGTTCCTTCATTTGGAGTAATATATGGTGGGATAGCGCATCCAGGTCACCTTTAGTGAGAGGAGTATGGTCGCCTGGTTGGCGGTCCTCGGGTTGGGATTCCGTTTCGTCCGAGGAAGATTCCTCAGGTCTTGGTGAGTTTTGGCGCGAAGACGCCATATTGCGGCCCACGACGGCGGATCCTTGTGGTTTGTAAAGAAAGTCTCGTAGTGACGGAAAATCACCGCTGTTTTTTCATTTTGTGGCAGAGGGCAAAGTAGATGTGTTTTTTTGCTTTTTCCCCATGTTTATAGGTACGGGAAGCTCTGTAGTTCGGTAGTTTTAATTGTCGCCAGGCAGGAGCTGCATTCACACACGCCCCCCATCCTCTCTTTCTTAATGCATGTAATGTCTGCACGGTTGTCTGAATCAACGCAGCTGAGGGCATCACCGCGGTTATACTTATCTTTTGTTTACCCTTGCTTAATACCCTGTATACTGTGGAGAGGAACAGCAACAGTATTTGCTCACAGCATCCCTCGACGGCACTATATTTACTCTTAGTACTGCAAGTACTCCCAAACAGCTATTTTTGTACGAATATGAATTGGTCCTGTAGCACAGTTAAAAGATGGCTGGAAAAACAGCTGTGTGAGACTGGTGCCACCATTGAGTTATCTTACAAGTCATTAGAGGTTGTCCTTTGTCGCACACAGCAACCATTCAGTATGGCTGACAGAAGTAGAATATAAGCAAAATACCCAACATCAGCCGGCTTAGATGCATGACTGTGAGAGACTTTGGTACTTTAACTAGTCTTGTACTACTCCAGTTCAGCTAGACTTTTTTTTTTTTTTTTACTGAAAGTGGGACCAGAGGTCAAAAGCAGCCAGGTAACACACCATAAAAAATATACAAAACAAGCTATTCATAAAAGATATTAAATAGATGTGGTGTCTAGCAGCAATGCCAGTGCATTGCCCAGGCACACAGACACGTAGCTGATCACACAGGAGTCTGAGCGTGCAGCTCACGTGACCCCCGGCACTCACTTCCCTGGTCATCATCTGGACAGACAATCTGCTGTAGTTTGTTGCCATCAGTAACATTCCCAGTGTATTTCGATCTCCATCGATGTAGTTGCTTGGCGACTTGGAAATTGCTACATAGACTAAGATCATACATTTCATTTAGATGAAATTAAGTGGTTTTTAAACACTTGGTATGAATACCTGAAAGGTTATATATCAAAAAAGGTCTTGAAAAATCAAAATGGTCTTGCACATTTTAGAAAGGGATAATTCATGCAATAAAACCTGGAGCTCCTGCACGGGACCAAATTACAAGCTTACTGCAATCATATTTGAGAAGACGCCTTTCAAAAAAGGACACTTACTATGGTCCGAAGAGCAACAACTCACCATGTTTATACATAATAAAACATGCAACTCTGAACCTATACTAAAACAGATATTTAATTCTTTAAGTCACACATTTATAGTTTTTGCATGTTGGCAACTAGTTCTTATGGTATACACATACAGAAGGACGTGGAGTTCCATCCTTGCAAGACTGCCAATCAGAAAGCAGTATTTTCAATATGTCATACCTCTTCCATGCTCATTTAAGATGAATTACACACTTGTACTAATAGAATGTGCTGGAACAAAAAAAACACAACCTATAAATCTTCAGCATGTTCTGTGCACATCTTCTGTCTGCCTGCTTCCTCCATCACGGACATGCTTCCTAACTGTTGATCATAGCATTTGCATAAGTGTTTGTATGTGTGTTCACATTCACTCCTGTTTCATGGTGACTGGAAAGTTTTTATATTTTTGAACGCTTGGTGACAGAGGCTATTTTAACACTTCTGCAATGTTTGTGTTTAGCTTTAATTTTCTATTTCTAATTTAATTTAAACACATTTATTGTTATCAACATAATTGTTTACTTAAACATTTTTTTGATATCAAATTAATTATAAAAAAAAATTGGAAAAAATATGGAAATGTGCCATGTTTACATGTTTTTCTATTGTGTTTTTGCAATTTACAGGGCAATAAGGAGGTTTTGTGTTTCCTTACAGTGACCTAATGAACCCAACCCTAATGCATCGGTAACCCTAAATTGAACTCTAGCCCTAAGGGATTAAAATTACTGACTCACAGACACATTACTAGGAGTGACCAAAAGGTTGCCAAACCGTATAAATGAAACAGGTTTTAAAAAGTTCACAAAGGCTTTCTACCCATTTTTCTTTTGACAAAAGACGATGGGATATCTTTTGAATAGTATAGCCATTTACCCCCATTTTTAAAAAAAATTTGAATGGTACTTCTGCACGATTCAAGAGATAATCCATAGTCTGTCCAAAAAATATAAAATTTGGAGTATAGTCCATTTTTAACCAGATTTACTAATTGCATTGCTTTTGCAACAGTAAATTAAACAGGAAAGCCTTACATAAATATGTGAACTTCTATTCATATTAATGTGTAATGTATAGTTAATTTAGCTTGGCTCAAATTATGTTTAAAAGGGGCTGTCCCACCAAGTGCCTGAATTTGTTTTCAATAAGTGATGTACCATATAAACTAAAAGAAAAAAACAAAACAGATCTGTATCACTTTTATCCACAACTCTTCTAAATAGTTATTTCTATAGCAACAGTCACACCAATCTCTCCAAGACTTCCTTATTGGATGCTACCTAATTTAGAGTCGCCAGAGAAATAATTTTCAATGTATAAATAAGGAATATAAAACTGGTTTACAGTAGGGATCGACCGATTATCGGATTAACCGATATTATCGGCCGATATTCACAGTTTCCTAAATTATCGGTATCGGCATCTAACTTTACCGATAATGCCGATAATATTTGAATGAAGCAGTTTTCGCGATCAACGATCGCGAAAACCGCTTTAACAGTGCTGGTCTATTGCCTCGACATCGAGGCAATAGCCAGCACCGATATTTCTATTTTGGAAACCCCACGATCGCCCCACGGAGCGATCGTGGGGAGCCATATTGACGGAGCATGCTGCTCCGTCAATATGGCTAAGTCCTCTGCCGGTCTGAGCTTCGGAAGTGAAAGTAACTTCACTTCCGTCGCTCTGAATATGCTACTTGACTACCCCTAGTGGTGGTTTAGTAGCATTGCAATGGAAAATAATTAAAATACATATTTAATTAAATAAAAATAGGTTATTTAGCTATATTAGCCTATAGGGTTAAAATTAAATATTTTCTAGCATAAGGGATAGGGTTAAAATTAAATTAAAGTTAAAAAATATTAAGGGATATAATAAGGATTAGAGTTGGGGTTAAATTTAGTGTTAGGGTTAAATTTTGGGTTCGGGTCAAAAAATCAATATAGGAAAAAACAAAAAACACTATTTTTGCTTTTTGCCCCATAACTCGCAAAAAAATACCGAAAAATATGGAAACATGCATATTTTTGAACTCGGGACAACATTTAGAAACTATTTAGCCGGGGTCTTTTTTAATGATTTTGTGTAAATTATATTTTAGGTCAAAGTTAGAAAAAGTGGGTTTTTTTAAATTTTTCATCATATTTTATGATTTTTTTTTGTAGTAAATTATAAGATATGATGAACATAATGGTATCTAATGAAAGCCCTTCTTATGACGATAAAAACAACATATAATTTGTGTGGGTACTGTATGTGAGAAAGCAAAAAATTACAGCTAAACACAAACACCCTAGAAATGTCAAAACAGCCATTGTCACCAAGGGAAAGTCAAGGTGAAAATGTCTTGTCACTAAGGGGTTAATTAAGCTGTTTTGATGCCTTGCTTATATTTACTGTAGTGTCCCTTTGATATAATTGCCTATGTCATTGCTGCTCATTTTACTAAGATTTAATCTAAGTATGGACTATGTGCAATTGAACATTGTTGTTCTTGTTACCTTTTGACTGATAGTTATTTAAAAAAAAAAAAAAAAAAAGTGGTCCAATTTGTTGTATTTGACCATATCACCATTGTTTTGCTGCATTATTTATTTTTATTTAGCAATGAAAAAGATTTACAAAAAAAAGCTAAACGTTAACAATAAACATGTTCATTTAACAGCAGATTTGTGTAGAAATTGTTTTTTTTCCCAAAAAATTAAAATGCACGAAATATCGGTATAAGTTATCGGCTATCGGCCTGAAAGTTCACAGGTTATCGGTATCGGCTCTAAAAAATCAATATCGGTCGATCCCTAGTTTACAGTAAAAAGAGCATGTCACATACATTACAAAGATGCACAATACACAGAAAAAAGATGGCACCGTCCCTTCAAAAACTTGTAGAAATGGCCGTTAAACAGAAATAACATGCAATTCGCTTTACGCACATTGACACTGTGCAAACAAAAACAAACAAACCACAGTACAAAGAATAAACTGAAACGTAATGCAATTAAAATAAAACAAAAAACAAAGTTTATTCCAAGCCAAGACGACGCACACAAATGATTCAGTAGTTATTGCCTTAAAAATTAACAATTAAATAAAAAAGGATGGGATTAAATTAAACAGACTGTCAAAGGAAGAACTGCAGAAAATGGATCCATGAAAGAGCTGCATGCAAAAGACTATCTGGAGGCAAAAGGTGACCCTGAGAGAGGGAGAAAACTAAAGACAGGGTAGAGTGATACGTAGATTGAAAGGAACAAGTGGCTGTGCTGATCTCAGCACTTATACACCTCAGTGTGGACTATGTGTGGCTTATTACAGAGCTTAGAGTAATAGATGTAACAAGAGGAGGTCAGATTTACACCTAGTCTTTGGAGATGGAGTGGCTTCCATTTCTAATCCGTTCTACAAAATTATACAATCTCCCTTAACTTCTCTTAAAAGGATAATGAAGCAACATATTTACGCCAGGAAATTAGAACCAACACCCCAATTTCATATTAATGCATTCTGCTACAGAAAAAAAAAACTACATACAGCTTTGTAACCATTAAACTCTAGCTATTTACAAATGTCAAAACATGTTTTTAATCCAAACCAAATTATTAAGCATTCTTACACTTGCTTGGATATAACTATCCATATAGTAACTGGTTCTGATGCTTACAGAACATTGGATAACTTTTGTTGGTACAATCATGTATTTCTGATATCTAGACTTTTCATTCTAACTCACTTACCATTTCAAGCACAACCTTTAGAATTTTAAATTGCCACATTAACTGCGGACAGGACAATTACAGGCTTCTGAATAGGAACTGCACAGTTATATGGCTTTCAATGCACAATTCAAAAGATTGTACCTCCAAAATCGACTTTCCTCAGCATATTTCCAATCTATTGAAGTGTCCATGGACCATGCGGAGTTTAGGACCAATGGAAGGACAATACTGATGTATAGTCATAGAAACAACCAACCACCACCACCTCGCCCCATCACTATAGTCAAGGAAACTTATGGCACCTAATCCTCTGTTATGCATATGTGTAATAAGATTACAAATGTGCACATAAAACACAGGAGATAATAAACCTAGACATAATGAAGAAAAGCAACACACAGGCCAACTTAGACACATTTCTCCCAGTGCAGCGTAGGAGCAACCTCTGCTCCAGGCCAGGTGCTACTGTATCTGCTGTTTCCCGCCATCCAAAATAAACAATGACAAAAAAAAAAAAAAAAAAAAAAAAAAAAAAATAAGAATTGAGCACACCTTATTCTGTTCAATACACCAAATACATTTCTGAGGAGATAAAAAAATTGTCAGATCCACTTAGAAATGTATTTGAACAGAGCAAGAAACGCTAACATTTTAAACTTATTTACCACTGTTTATTCGTGACCTGACCTTGGACCTCAAGAAATGCATTTTATATGGCAAGATGTACTACTTTGCATCAGATTTTCAAAGGACCATATCTGTTTTCTAGAAAGACACACTGATCAAGTGGTGTTAACCACTGCAGTGCCAGTAAAACAGTGTATTCTAGATGTCATTGGCTAAATTGAGTGCAAATTGCAGCATCAACATTTTATCGCTAAGTAAAACTGTATACAGAAGAGGAGAAGGTCTCCCTTACTTGGACAGAAGATAATCTTATTCAAAATTAATAAGATTAATCTGATTATTAACAAAATGTTATATACCTAATACGGCTGAAATGTGGGAAACTAAATACACAATTCTGCAAAAGGACATAAAGACCAGCAATTAGGACAATTTGCAAGACAGAGCAAAACAAATAAAAAAAATAGCTGGTATAAAACATGGCTCTATGGTTCCCTTTTTCCCCCCCAATATAGACAGGCAGCAACTGTTCAATTAACTAACTGAGGCAAATGTGTAGCACTGGCTGGTGGTCACAGCATGAAGGCTGACTGTAGAAAACAAATTGAAGGGTTTAGTTCTATCAGCGCAAGAACTACATTTAGAATAAGTTACACAAAAAAACTCTCAACCCTAGATGTCCTAGTTAAGCTCAGCACACAGCTAGATGCATACAATAGAAATCTTGCTTTAGAATGTTATTATTTATAGTCTTCCAAGTGCAAATTAGCACTACGATGCTACAGGAAACATGAGTTGAACAAACAGGACTACAGATCTAGAAATAAATGAATTCATAAGCACTTAAATTTGGCAAAATACTTGCTCAAGAAGTTTACTAATGCAGTTAGGCTATCAAAGATTATCAGCTCACAAAAGGGGAACAGAAATATATATATATATATATATTATCGTCCTAACTTTGGCGCTACGTCCCTTCAAAATGTCACTGTGATAAAGGCACGTGGAAGAGTTAAGAAAAACCCTATAAAATATAGGGATCTTAAGAGCACTTAATGCATGTGGGACCTATTGGTATCAAGAAGAAAGATCCATCTGTATTTTGATCATGCCTCCTTCAGTCAGTACAAAACATTAACAATACTGCTCTCTAAGGCTACAGGGAGACTTATGTGGCCACTCCCTAATTAGCCCTATGTTGAATTAAAAAACCCCCAGAAGACAATTATTTTTAGATTGTGTGGAAACACCCATCTTGCCACCAGCTCCAGCAATGAATTTGCTAGCTGCTCTTGTTCAATAATTTTTCGACAGTAAATCAGAATGGCAGAAGGGGTCTTTCCTTGCTTCTGCTTTGAAAGTATAAAAGTGATAGACAACATAGAAGTACTTCTTCCCTGTATTTAAGAAAGGTTAGAGATCCAGGCACAGCAAGTGGCCTCTAGAGACAGCCAGAGCAGAGCAAGAACAATAAGGCTTCACCACTGGCATGAAAGTTATTCAAGTATCAAGAGAAGGCCAGAAAAAAAAAAAGGAGTGATGCCCTCAAAAGGGTAAAGAGAAGACATACAAATTTAAGTAAATTCCCATAATGCAGTCAAGTCCCTAAATTTCAGGGATTGTGAAAAGGCCACAAGGGAGATTTCTTTCTTTCTTCCCAGAAGGAAAGACACCCAGCTTGGGGAGCACCCCTTTTTTTTTTTTTTTTTTAAATGTTCAGTGCTTTCATCCTCGCATGAAGGAAAGAATGCATAGCATTGTATTTTCATCTGTTTCTTCACATGATGCTCTTGGTTCTTCCTACTCTTGTCTTGGATGCCCATGACCAGGGTAGGAGTGGCACTTGTAGAATATCAAGGTGGTTAAGAGGGAGTAGGGCAAGTGAAAGGAAGGCCACGATTGTAAGGGATAGCAGGCAGGCTGTTAGCGGTTGCCTTTCATTGCTTCTTTTGCAGCGAGGATTAGAGGAGTCAGACTTGACAGTGGTTTTGCGAGCTTCAAGAACGGGTGCTATGTAGCAAAAAGGAAGAGAAAAAAAAAATTAAAAAGTCAGAAAAACATTGTGCCACTATTACTTATTATTATTGAGCAAGAAATTAGTGAACCAAAAATCACATTACAATTCCCAAAACAGAAAATAAAAAACAATGTGGTTTTGAACATTTCAAGTTAAGGGATATGTTCTATGTGGTTATTAAAGTGGGGCATGGCTACCCACCTGAAGAAGCTCTCTAGCTGATCCTCTCTTTTCCACATCCATCTCAAGAGACCGGTTCAGGAAATCCCGAAATATCGGAGACAGCTTTTCAGGATTCTGCAGTTCTGGGGTGCCATTAGTAGCAATCAAATACAATGCCTAGTAGGAGAATATAGAAAAAATCTCATACACTAATGCTGAAATGAATCTCAAATTCCCTACTGGAGCAGTGTTGTACACCAACTTACCCTAAGAGGGTTCTCATTGAGGTAAGGCGGTTCTCCTTCCACCATCTCGATGGCCATGATACCAAGAGACCATATGTCAACTTTAGGACCATATGCTTTCCTGGTCACTACCTCTGGCGCCATCCAATATGGGGTCCCCACCATTGTACTTCGCTTGCTCTGTTCAGGAGTGATCTGAGCACAGAAGCCAAAATCAGCTGTAGAGGAGAAAAAAATTATGCAGAGCATTAATATATATATATATATATATATATATATATATATATATATAACATTTTTATACACCTTACCGAAGCACTCATACTAAGTATGGGAGCAGCATTTTGGGTTTGCAATTGTGCACACACCCCAATGTTAGGTTAATTTTTATCGGTTAGGTCATTGGTATTATTAGTCTCTCCTTCCACCGTTGCGTATTAGACTTTATATTACTTCATATTGCAGACAGATTCAAATTGTGACTGGCACAGCAATAAGTTGCAACTTAAGAATACTTCTTTTATAAACCATTTTTGTGAAATGTACCTGTTTACAGTTTAATGCAATAAATGGATGTAAAAATAAGTTATGGCTTTCATTTTTTTTCCAGCAAAACAATATCTCCTCTCTGACACAAGATCAAAGTTTCAGTGAGAGAGAAGGATGACTAAAAACCTGTCATTTATTCCATGTAACCTCTGTAATTGTTTTTAACAGTGATCAGATAAATAAATATAGTGATTGATCCCAGACTGCCTAACTCTTAAAGGGCTTGTCAAATCCTCTGTACAAATGCTGGGACAGGCAATTTATGGGTATGACTGACAGACCAGTGATGAATTACATTTTTAGCTACCCATCACTGTGACAGCGATTGGGTCGTTCACCAGCCTTTTTTTCCCCACTATTTCCTGGATAACCTCACTCGTGAGGCTTCCAGGAAAGCCACATTTCAGTCGGCAGTGCATCAGTTTAGTGGATTTCAGAAAAAAAAAGACTTTAATCCAATATGCTATGTATATTTTAGGTTTCATTTGTCATTCAAACACTTACTCAGTTTGACAGATCCATCCATTCCTAGAAGCACGTTGTCACTCTTGATATCTCTGTGGATGACCTGATTGGCATGTAGAAACTCCAGAGCTTGCAAACACTACAGAAAGAAAGAGCATTTATAGCAAATGTTTGCTACTTAAAGATTGAAGAAAATGACAGTCAGTTTCGATATAACTTCACTTGTAAAATAGATGGACCTCCCTATAAATCTTTTCAAAATAAATTTCAAATATATGCACCAATATTGGAGCATGAAGAATTGGAGTGCAAGTTTGCAGAAATATTTGTACCAACATTAAAATTCATATATTTGAAGGTGAATCTTTAAAGTGCCATTTACCAAGGAAATGTGTAGGGTCTGCTCAAAGAATTTCTGGGAATTTCAAACTTTACGCTAATGTAAGAAAGAGAAATTTCCAGTGCAGCTGAATAGGAGAAATCTTTTCCCAACTCAACCACTTTGGCCTTTATTTTGGAATTCGCTTCGCAATTCCATGCACTTCTCTTTATTGAGTAGACCCTTTTATCTCAAATTTTGTACATTGATCGAAATTCTCAAAATAAGGGCACCATAAGTATTTAAACAATTGCATAGCTAACAGTTACATTGTATTAGCAACTACAGCACAATATACAGTGTGTCGAGTGTTTAACGGATGGGTTAAAGATTACCAAGAGCCAATTTCAACATTGTTTTTTTTACATCAAGAATAATACGCTCATCTGTGTTAAGTATTTTGTACTCACCTCCCTGCACACAGCGGCAATCTGTGCTTCATCCATACAAGTTTCGGTTACCACGTCTGTGAGAGACCCACCGGCAAGGTATTCCATCACAACAAACAGCTCATCCCCCACAAGGAAACTGTAGAGGAAGAAAAAGGATGAAGACCACTCACCAAGTAACAAAAGATTATAGAGTCACGCAAAGACCTTGCAGATTAATAATAATTTTTTTTTAAAGTGATAGTAAAGTGAAAAAGATATTTTACTCAAACAAAAGAACAGTTTAAGAGCAGTGCTTTTAAGAATTTTCTACATATGTACCACTGATTACGTTTTACTACATAATTTTCTCCTGTTTGGCTATGACCGTTATGGCAGCTGTGCTTAATGGAGAGAGTCCTAGTGGCCTATGAATGAGGTACACTGAAATCTCAAACAATGTAATTTTTTTACATAATACATTGGAGGATCAGGAAAGCAAAAAATATTTTTGTAAGGAAGCCCTACTTTAGAAATAAGTGCTAAAAGGGCAACTAAACTTTATTTTTCCACTTGGTCTTCTACATTAGAATCACAAGTGAAAAAGTAGTTGATCCTAGTAGGAGTATAAACTGGTATGTATTTTTCATAGTACATAGCAGTTTTTCCTCTGACCGGCAGCTACCATCTTTTCATGGGAAGCAGGCACCCGGTCTGGTTGGAGACTGACTCTCTACGCTAGTGCAAAGGGAGACCTTTGGTTTTTCCATGGAATCAGCTGATGGTACCTTGACCTCACTCTGCAGCCCCCAGTCTGATTGGCTGTACGTGTGCTGACCTCTCCAGATCGGCTGTGTCTCAGTAGGGAGACACAGCGGAGAGTAAACCTGTGTGTATTATAAAAGATGCACGTCGGGTTTACTTGGGAGATGCATGAAATGTTCTTTGATTCCTTGCTTGCTTCTAGGGATCCTTACTGGCTCCTGTGTATCATACTAGGCAGGACTGGGAGGCTTTGCACATTTTTTTTTTTTAACCTGCCTTCCAACACAGAGAGGAGATTAACCTGATCAAACAGGATTATAACTCTGCCCCCTTGTGATGTAATAGTTACATTACCCTCCCATTCAATGTGAGTCTGTGATCAGAACTCTGACTTAGAGACTGAATTATGTGTCCCAAGCCCCATAGTGAGAAATGTGTGCTGTAAACTCACTAGGGGGTAGCACCCAAAAACACTATTTCACAAAATGGCGGCACCTGTCACACTTGTTTAGTTACATATTTTATTAAATACAGTCACATAAGAAAAACAAAAAAAGACATCTGAAATCAACAATACAAAATAAAAAAGTAAATGTTTTCATTGTTTGGTGGGAGTGTCCCTTTGAAGGTTAACCAAAAAAATAAATGGACCCCCCCCCCCCCCCCCACAGATATCTGAACTTGGTACCTGTCTAAGAAGTTTACAATGTTTGGGTTCTTCAGTTCTTTCATCACTAGAATCTCATTAATAATAAGTTCCTTTTTAGGCTGCTTCTGGAGATTTATCTGTTTAATGGCAACCTAGAAAGACAAAGAATATGAACAACTTTAACAATTCCATAAATATTACAGCCTTATGGCAAGATATGTTTGATTTGGGAGTGGAAAAATGGTATTATGTAAAGGGCAGCATATACATTAAGCAAAGAGATATAATCTAAAATGTAAATTTGTACATTATAGCATAGACTTACCTCTTGACCAGTTGCAACATCAATAGCCGTGAAAACCGTTCCAGAAGCACTAGGACATAGATTGTTCAAAACATTAATTTGATTATATATTAAAAAAGAAGAAAAAAAAAAGGCTGGTTTATCCAAAAATGGATAGTTATTTCTAAGTAATAACGAATGGTGTTTTTGCATAAGTCACGATTTATCCCAAAGGAACCCCAGAGTTCTGCCGAACAGCATGGGAAACACTGCAATAGATAGTGTAAACAAGGGGTGGAAAGAAGGTTGGTGGATCAGTTTGTGGCCAATGTGTGTAACCTGCTAGGTCGTAAATGGAAGCAGAACAGAAAGATGAATGGATGTCAGATGCTGAGAAGAATGTAGTCATTTTCTTTGAATGGCAAGGAATAGGTTAACACTGATGCAAAGATTTGGGGTATTGTGTAACTGGGTTGATGAAAAACATTTTGGAGGTATGGTGTACTCACCCCTGTCCAATCTTTTCATATCTGGTGTATTTTTTCTTGGGATCCCCTATGCTTACAATAGTCCCTAGGATAAAAAGCACACAAAAAAAAACACCTGTTTAGAAAATAACTATTTTGCTTTGGCAGCTTGCAGTTATTTACAGCATTGAAATGAAGAATTAAAGTGTTAAACCAGAAGGGATACAATACCACAATGTCATTCTATGAGCATGAACAAAATATGTTTATTACGTGAAATCTGCACAGAAAAACAACGTACGGAGTTTCTCCATAATCTCTTCATCACTCATCTTCGTTTTCTTCTTTTGTCTATCTGCACTCTTTGCTGCACTGTCCGCATCACCAGCAGGTGGAGGTATTGGGTCAATCACCGAGCGGGTATACATCTATCAAACAAACAGTAGCCAATTATAATGATATCCTAGATGTAACCCATAACTAAACAAATAGTTCGTGTTGAACTTTTTTTTCATAATCTACAAAAATATTCTAATGTGCAGAAAAATAAGTTACAATTAAGGACAGTGCTTTTCTGAGGTGGAAGAATCCACAATCGCTGAGACATTTCACCAGTCTGGTATCTTCTGACTTGCATTGCAGACACAATTGTCAGCAATGCAATTTGGATGTAACATTCATAGAATCCCTAGCAGGGGATAAATAAGGTCACTTCAGTTAATTATTGACTATTCAATAATTTCAGTGCTGAAAATAGTATAGTACAGGGCTCGACAAACCACGGGCGACCAGGTCGACCAGGAAATCAGACCTGGCACCCGGGTAACGTGAGCCCGGCATGGTGCCCTCGGCAATGGGATCGTTTTTTTCCCTTTTCTTTTTTGCAGCAGCGGGGCACGAGGGAGCAGAGTGAGTGCACCGACTTCCTGCTCCGCCCCCTCGCGCACCCCGTTATAGCTGATCACCTGGGAGCATAGCAGGGGAGCTTCTCTGTGCCACTGGGCTGCAACTGAAACCGGCCACCCCCCCTGCATTGAGGTGTAATGGCAGGGAGGGGGGACATTGATAGGTGAACTTTTTTTTTTTTTTTCTTTACAAATAAAAAAATAAAAAATAAAAACGTACCATACAAAAGTCTTGTGTATGTGTCTGCCTGGATGTGTTTGTGTGTACATGTGTGTGTGGCTGGATGTCTTTGTGTGTGTGTGTGTATAAATGTGTGTGGCTGGATGTCTTTGTGTGTGTGTGTGTATAAATGTGTGTGGCTGGATGTCTTTGTGTGTGTGTGTGTATAAATGTGTGTGGCTGGATGTCTTTGTGTGTGTGTGTGTATAAATGTGTGTGGCTGGATGTCTTTGTGTGTGTGTGTGTATAAATGTGTGTGGCTGGATGTCTTTGTGTGTGTGTGTGTATAAATGTGTGTGGCTGGATGTCTTTGTGTGTGTGTGTGTATAAATGTGTGTGGCTGGATGTCTGTGTGTGTGTGTGTGTATAAATGTGTGTGGCTGGATGTCTGTGTGTGTGTGTATAAATGTGTGTGGCTGGATGTCTTTGTGTGTGTGTGTGTATAAATGTGTGTGGCTGGATGTCTTTGTGTGTGTGTGTGTATAAATGTGTGTGGCTGGATGTCTTTGTGTGTGTGTGTATAAATGTGTGTGGCTGGATGTCTTTGTGTGTGTGTGTGTATAAATGTGTGTGGCTGGATGTCTGTGTGTGTGTGTGTGTATAAATGTGTGTGGCTGGATGTCTGTGTGTGTGTGTGTATAAATGTGTGTGGCTGGATGTCTTTGTGTGTGTGTGTGTATAAATGTGTGTGGCTGGATGTCTTTGGGTGTGTGTGTATAAATGTGTGTGGCTGGATGTCTTTGGGTGTGTGTGTATAAATGTGTGTGGCTGGATGTCTTTGGGTGTGTGTGTATAAATGTGTGTGGCTGGATGTCTTTGGGTGTGTGTGTATAAATGTGTGTGGCTGGATGTCTTTGGGTGTGTGTGTATAAATGTGTGTGGCTGGATGTCTTTGGGTGTGTGTGTATAAATGTGTGTGGCTGGATGTCTTTGTGTGTGTGTGTATAAATGTGTGTGGCTGGATGTCTTTGTGTGTGTGTGTATAAATGTGTGTGGCTGGATGTCTTTGTGTGTGTGTGTATAAATGTGTGTGGCTGGATGTCTTTGTGTGTGTGTGTATAAATGTGTGTGGCTGGATGTCTTTGTGTGTGTGTGTATAAATGTGTGTGGCTGGATGTCTTTGTGTGTGTGTGTATAAATGTGTGTGGCTGGATGTCTTTGTGTGTATAAATGTGTGTGGCTGGATGTCTTTGTGTGTGTGTGTGTATAAATGTGTGTGGCTGGATGTCTTTGTGTGTGTGTGTATAAATGTGTGTGGCTGGATGTCTTTGTGTGTGTGTGTATAAATGTGTGTGGCTGGATGTCTTTGTGTGTGTGTGTATAAATGTGTGTGGCTGGATGTCTTTGTGTGTGTGTGTATAAATGTGTGTGGCTGGATGTCTTTGTGTGTGTGTGTATAAATGTGTGTGTGTATAAATGTGTGTGTGTATAAATGTGTGTGGCTGGATGTCTTTGTGTGTGTGTATAAATGTGTGTGGCTGGATGTCTTTGTGTGTGTGTATAAATGTGTGTGGCTAGATGTCTGTGTGTGTGTATAAATGTGTGTGGCTGGATGTCTTTGTGTGTGTGTATAAATGTGTGTGGCTGGATGTCTGTGTGTGTGTATAAATGTGTGTGGCTGGATGTCTGTGTGTGTGTATAAATGTGTGTGGCTGGATGTCTGTGTGTGTGTATAAATGTGCGTGACTGGATGTCTGTGTGTGTGTATAAATGTGCGTGACTGGATGTCTTTGTGTGTGTGTATATATGTGCGTGACTGGATGTCTTTGTGTGTGTGTATATATATGTGCGTGACTGGATGTCTTTGTGTGTGTGTATATATGTGTGTGACTGGATGTCTTTGTGTGTGTATATATGTGCGTGACTGGATGTCTTTGTGTGTGTGTATATATGTGTGTGACTGGATGTCTTTGTGTGTGTGTATATATGTGTGTGACTGGATGTCTTTGTGTGTGTGTATATATGTGTGTGACTGGATGTGTGTGTGTATATTTGTGTGTGTATATATGTGTGTGACTGGATGTGTTTGTGTGTATATATGTGTGTGTGACTGGATGTGTTTGTGTGTATATATGTGTCTGACTGGATGTGTTTGTGTGTATATATGTGTCTGACTGGATGTGTTTGTGTGTATGTATGTGACTGACTGGATGTGTTTGTGTGTATGTATGTGACTGACTGGATGTGTTTGTGTGTATGTATGTGACTGACTGGGTGTGTGCATTTGTATATATTTGTAGAAAAACAAGGTGTAACAGGTTTCGCACTCAGAAGTGGAGGGTGCAAGGAGAGGACTTTCACCCTAGTGAAATAAAGGATCCTGTATGTATATGGGACAGACTATGTGTCTGTGTGTGACTGCTTGTGTTTATGTGCCGTTGTCTGGCTCCTAGATTTTTTAGCTGGCTCCTAAAACTCAGATAAATTTGTCAAGCCCTGGTATAGTATATAGTAGGATAATTTGTGTAGCCACACATTAATATTGAAATCTCTCGAAAGATATTACAACTAGCTGTATCCATGCATGCTATAAAGAGAAGCACCGTGCATGCTTAGAAGTAAACAAGAAAAAGCCCCTAAATGATTAAGGAACTTACAGATTTCGTGTGTGCAGGTCGTGGAGCAATAATAGGAGGAGGAGCATCATCGTCATCATCTGTGGCTGCAGTTGTGGGTTGAGAACCTTTTGCATTGGGCTGTAAAATTAGAATTACAACCAGCACATTAAGTACATTTGCTAGACCCTTTGTGTTCTGTTACCAAATATGAATCGTAGGACATGACTGAGCTATGGCAAAGCTCTTTCTACTAAATCAACTACAGGATATATGTATTACAAGGACCATGAAGAGACTTCTAAAATGTTACTGAGGGCCTAACATAAATTGCAATTAAAATAACAGTCAGTAACAAAAGTGTAGTAATTAATTAACAATATTACTTTATAAACCTTTAGAGGCTTAGAAATAGAAAATTAAATGAATACTTACAGCAGGTGAGACGCCAGAAGGGATCCCATCGTTATCTAGATTGAAGAGGGGGAAAACCCACAAAGAGTTAACAGTCTGATTTCTGGGAACAAAACAATTGATATATTTTCTAAGTAGCTAGAATGTATAAATACAAATCAATTTCCCTTCAAGGTAAAACTTGTGCAGGAGATGAGAAAGTCAAAAATACCCGAGTAGGGCTACTTAGTTCCCAACATACTGAGTAACTGTACAAAATCTGTCAATAATAGCAGAAGAAAAAAAAATCTCCACCTTGCCCATCTTTCTAACTCTGCTACAGTTTGCCTGTGACCTTGTAGGTCACTAACCTAAATGTCCAGAAATTGAAAAGTATGACAGATGTACGGTCTATAAAAGACATTGAAATCGGTCATTAACCCCTTGACGACAAAGGACGTGCCAGGCACGTCCTGGGAGAAACTCCCTTGACGACAAAGGACGTGCCTGGCACGTCCTGCAGTGAATGAAGCGGTTTACGCGATCAACGATCGCGAAAACCGCTTTAACAGTGCTGGTCTATTGCCTGATAGCCAGCACCGAAATTTCTATTTTGGGAAACCCACGATCGCCCCACGGAGCGATCGTGGGGAGCCATTTTGACGGAGCATGCTACGCCCTCTGCCAGTCTGAGCTTCGGAATATGCTACTTGACTGCCCCTAGTGGTAGTTAAGTAGCATTGCAATGGAAAATATTTAAAATACATATTTAATTAATTAAAAACAGGTTATTTAGCTATATTAGCCGATAGGGTTAAAATTAAATATTTTTTAGCATAAGGGATAGGGTTAAAATTAAATTAAAGTTAAAAAATATTAAGGGATATAATAAGGATTAGAGTTGGGGTTAAATTTAGTGTTAGGGTTACATTTTGGGTTCGGGTCAAAAGATCAATATAGGAAAAAAACAAAAAAACACTATTTTTGGTTTTTGCCCCATAACTCGCAAAAAAATACAGAAAAATATTTAAACATGCATATTTTTGAACTCGGGAGAACATTTAGAAACTATTTAGATGGGGTCTTTTTTAATGATTTTATTTGTGTAAATTATATTTTAGGTCAAAGTTAGAAAAAGTGGGTTTTTTTAAATTTTTCATCATATTTTATGATTTTTTGTAGTAAATTATAAGATATGATGAACATAATGGTATCTAATGAAAGCCCTTCTTATGACGATAAAAACAACATATAATTTGTGTGGGTACTGTATGCGAGAAAGAAAGAAATTACAGCTAAACACAAACACCCTAGAAATGTCAAAACAGCCATTGTCACCAAGGGAAAGTCAAGGTGAAAATGTCTTGTCACTAAGGGGTTAAGGAGAATACTAATACATTATGGGCAGCATAGTATTTACACAACAATGGAGAATGCACACTAAAAAAATTAGTGATCTACCCCAACTGTAGTACCAGGAGCACACTGCAGTATGTGCTGCAGACTTACCTGGGGCAGAGAAGCTCAGGTATTTCTGCTTGGCAGTATCCTTGGAATCATAGAATTTGAGCACATCCAGCACAGCCTGTGGGTTTTTCTTCTGTTCAAGCTTTGTGATGTTTGAGGTCTGCAGTAGACGTGCCCACTGCTCTGGCATCCCCTAAAAACACACATCAAAAGACAAGTTAAAAAGTCAGAACATTTTTATGTTCACAAATAGGGCTAAACAATATAAAATAAAATAAAAAAAAAAAACACACAAAAAAAAAAAACAAACAAACATAAAAAAAAACAACTTTCACTTAATCTCCAGGCTAAACAACACAACATTATATATACACACTCTTCATCTGGTTAGATTACATGTAAAATAATACATTCAAAGAGACGTCAGGAATGTCACTATATAGTCCTACAGAAGTGAAACCAGCAATCAAGCATACGATATTCAGAAGGATACATAGATGCTCATGTCTATATTAGTAAGTACCATTAAGTCAGTAGCTGCAGATCATACTTTGTAATACGATTTTTTTTATGTGGTGGTGGGGGGGGGGGGGGGGGGCGACTATTTATGCACTATTCAACATACTTTACTATTCCCAGTACACATTTCAATGACCATGTACTGCAAATCCTAAAACTGTATGAGCAAAACAAAATTATTTTAAATAGGCAAAACCCAAAGGTTTGCTTTATGGGAACATGAATGTTAGATATTGATATATCAACCCTCTTCGCGGAGGTCAGTGCACTACAGGACCTGCTCTCGGCCAGCTGGGGATTGCACAGAGCACCTGCTACCCATACAATGCACAGTATGAGTGGACTAGTCAGTGTTTAGCCTCTTTCCCACCACTGCTAGTGTGCGATTCCACAGGTGGATGAATGCCCTCTCCTGCAAATACCCATGCTCTTTGCAGCTTTCCAATCATTCAAAGTAAAACTATGGTAATCAAAAGGGCAAAACAAACCCAGTAGTAAAGATTGCCCTGAGGATATCAGAGACACAGTACTATATGATTTTCTTGGTGAAATTCTATAGTTCAAAGTGAAGTAATGTTGTACCAACATTGTTATAGTATAAATCCGCTTATAAATATGAAGGATAAAGTTACCAGGTTTCAGATCACCTATACTATCAACTGTTATAGTTGGTTGGTTGATAAGAATTATATCCAATAAGGTGAGTCAATTTATATAACCCCATTATGCATGCAACGTTAAAAGGTAAAACTGAGCACCATAGTAGTCTAAATTTCTCCTTATTCCTCCGCCCCCGTTATACACTCACAGTGAACTCTCCGGTAACAGCATCGAAGCCCACATGGATGGTATGTTCAAAGTCTGAAGGTGGGGAAATCTCAGGGCGTTCCTTATCTCTTTTCTTGCCTGCTGTAGACAAAAACAAAAAAAGCTGAGCACTCTTCAAAACGGACCATACTCTAGAGGTAAAACCTATTCATATCTTCCCCACAATCTTCCCAAACTTAATTTCCATTACTTTTATTGAATCATTGTTCTGTATTTATGGCGTATTCTCCACTTCTTATCAAATAAACCTACATAAAACAAATTTATATATTTTTTTATGGAATTGGCATGCTCCCAGGCATGAGCCAAATTGTCCATTACCACCTTTCAGGTTACTGTCCTGAAAAGATACTCACCTACATGAATACCGGTTAATATGTTGTACATGTATATTAAATATTACACAAATTAAAATGGTGAATATAAAACACGTCCCCTTGTGTGATTTTTCTTCCGTTTCCATAAGGTTAAGCTGAGACATCTCAAAACGTCTGGTCATTTACAGTAAGTAGACCCCTACAGATTTAATGACACCAGACGGCACACTGGATTATAGATGTGCTCTATAAATATGGCTCCCTAGAAACCACAGTTGTTTACAATGAAAAGAATTCACCATTTGATGGTAATTTGAGGTTTCTTGTTTGACCATTTCAAACTCAAGTAAAGGTGATGATTCATTTAGACCTGTTCAGACTTGCTTGTTACAATAGACATAATACATTTTTTTAAATTCTCATTGGAATGTCGAAAAGTTTCATAACAAATGCAGTGATAAATGTGCATAGGAATTAAAACATATTTAGGTATGATATAAGATTTTGTGCGAACTGCCCCCTCTCTTTGGAACTCCCTTCCCCATAGCATCCAGCTCTCTCCTTCCTTTTCAATCTTTAAAAAGTCCCTCAAAACTCATCTGTTTAGTGAAGCTTACTTCCCATCCAACTAGAATACAGATTGGTTTCGTTATAGCAATTCCCACCTAGCTCTCTCTGTCCTCAATCATTGTTAAGATCAGGTAGCTCACAGCTGATCCAGCTAGAATGCACACACACATCCTCTTTGGCCAAACTCGCCTACTGCCAACCATCCACATTACTGTTACCACAACTATCTTCCCTCTGTCCTCTTCACTCCCTTATGTGTCTCATGTACCCCATTCCCTCTAGATTGTAAGATTGCGCACAGGGCTCTCTACCTCATGTACCAGTCTGTTCTAGTTTGTCTAACTTAGTATGTAGTTCCTGTCTATGCTCTGTACCTAGCGCTACGTAAACTGTTGGTAATGTATGCATGCTCTAAACAATCCCAAAAAAAGAATACACAGGTTGTTATTCTTTAAAGGTACATTAAAAGGTGTATTGTTGATTTCAGATATCTTGTGTTTGTTATGCGAGTTTATTTTATGAAATATGTGACTAAGCATGTGTGACTGGGCACCACGGTTTTGTCAAATAGTGTTTTTTTGGTGCCACCCCCAGTGACTTTACAGCACTAGTATCTCCCTTTGGCACTGGGGACACAGAATGCAGTCTGTAAGCTTAGCTTTGCATTGAATGGGAGGGTTATGTAACTATTACATTAGAAGTGGGCAGAGTTATGATGTGTGATCAGGTCAGTTTCCTCTCTTTGTGTTGGAAGATAGGTAAAAAGGTTGTACACAGCCACCTAGTCCTGCCCCCCATGATACACAGGAGCTAGTTGTAAAGTAAGACTTGATGGATTTTGGAGACCGTTCCATCAAAGGTAACATTTCTCAAAATGGATGTTGGAGACAGATTTCATTATTTCAAACACAGAGGGAAAAAACCCAGTGGTATATGTCTTAGATATGTGTGAGTTTTAAATGCACAGGTAATCTAGTTACTTCTTGTGTAAGTGGTAGTGTCCCTTTAAAGGTGAAACAACGAATAGGCTTTTATACACACACACATTTTATATGTAATAATCACTTAATGCTCAGTATCATAACTGTTCGCCCATGTTAGAAATGCCTATTGGGAAATTTCCTATTTGCTTAACATCAGTGATGTCTTTTCTTCATTTCAGTTTTAATCCTTGCAGTGCCAGAGACTTCAGTAACAGTGTGTGCATTCTGAGACTTTCTATTCCAGTCAACTTTAAGCACATTTTAAATTAAATTATCTTTAAAAGCACAATTAGAACACGGAATTGCATAATAAACTGGTTTTAGATATATTCACTATAATTCTATGATTAGCAATTCAGGTCTCGTCTATGTTAGTTTGATCAGTATTCTTTTTTTTTTAAAGTTATATTGAGCATAAAACTAACCACCTTTTAAAATCATGGAATTATGTGTATATCTATGCTGGATACAATCTAATTAGATGATAATAAAATACACCATTGAACCATAATGTCGAAAAAAAAACAAAATAATCATTTTGACGGACATTCCACAGGGACAAGTCACATTGCTCTTGTGCATGCTTGCGTGTCTCGCTGCATAATGCCAGTTTTGTGTCATTTAACTCACTGACAACACACACTAATTACTTCTGATAATGTTTATACAGGAGGGGAAAAGCTGAGAGTTACTTATATAAAGATGCCTTTATCAACAGAAATAAGGAAGCTTTAAAAACCTGCAGCCTCCCACACTGACATCTAGAATTAAGTCCTCCCAGCATTAGGGAGGTATGGAAACGGTCCAAGCTCTTTATTAATTGCATGTGCTGCATGAATAATTACAGTAATGTATGCACTTAAATGTTTAAACAATCTGGATATTAAATATTTTAGCATTGCTTTAATGAGTATTTGCACTCCAAATATATTTTCAAAAAATAGAGAGGCTAATAAAAACTGTTTTTGATGATTTCTATAATGGTTTGCTCCACATCCGTTCCTCTACGTTTTAGCAGTGCCAATCTGAAATGATTTATGTTTTAGAGGCTGAATCCAAAGATTGCCCCCTACAATGTCTGAATAGAGGATGAAAATAAAAAGCAAATCCATATTTAAAGCTGGACCACAACAGTGATTAAACAAGTGATTTACACTTGGATGTGGATACATTTCTTTTTCTTTCAAAAAAAAACTTTATTCAGATTTTTATACATCAAATAATGCTAAATTGTCAATATTATAACTTCTGTTTCACCATTCTCCCCTCTGCCCAAACATGTGTGTGTGTGTGTGTGTGTGTGTGTGTGTGTGTGTGTGTAACTCACACAATCATATTTCCAAAACAGCCCAGTCATGAAGGGGTTAAGTGAAACTGAAAAGAAAACTAAAAATATTACACAACAGATATCCCACCTTTTTCTGTGCCAGAAAACATGGATATGATTTTGTTTCGGGATTTTCGCTCCTCGGGAATCAATGGAAGAGGTTTCAAACTGTGATTGCTGGACAGTGGGTCTTTAGTGCCCGAGCTGAAGATCGTGCTGCTCATGCGCACTGGAGGAGCTGGTGGTTTATCCTCAAGCTCTCCGTTATCAGACATGCTTCCTGCAGATGAGTCAGACCTACACAAACATACAAATAATAAAAAATAATATTACCTTGTATCCATTAAACGTTTTTACTTCTCATTTGGAAAATAAATTATGTACAAGGACCTTGAGAAAATTAAGCTATTCAAATAAACAGTGAATTGAAAGATTCTGACTCGTTAAATTTATCATATTTCTTTTAAAAGAGGTCACTACGTATGGGACAAACTAAACACTAGGAAATTTGCTTCCCAAAATTATTTGGCATGACCTGATTAATCCTTGATAATGGTGTTCAATGAATACGTTCTGATTAACAGACCATGCCAACTAGCAGGCAGAAATATATACATTTTTGGCTTCCCTACCATAAATCTGTATCCCTCGTTACACCAAAAAATAAATAAATAAAAAGATTTAAAAAATGAAGTAGGGCATTTACAGAATGCCCTGGGAAAATATGATGGCCCACAATGTCATCCAAAAGGTTCTGGGTAACCGTATCATTTTTTTTTTGTGGTGAAAGGTCTAAACAGCTATAACATTTGTGTGTGGGCATCGTTGATGTTTCATTTTGGGGAAAAAATTGTGTGTGCGAGCGTGTGCATATACATACACATTATATCAGGGCTTGACAAATTTATTTTATTCTAGGAGCCAGCAAAAATTTTTAGGAGCCAGACAATCACGCAAACATACACGCAATTCATAAACACACACACCAACCCACGTCACATATACAGCCCACACACACCAACCCACGTCACATATACAGCCCACACACACCAACCCACGTCACATATACAGCCCACACACACCAACCCACGTCACATATACACACACACACTTCACATATACACCTCCCCCCACACCTCACATATATACCTCCCCCCACACTTCACATTTATACCCCCCCTTCACATATACACCTCCCCCCACACTTCACACATATACCCCCCCTTCACATATACACCTCCCCCCACACTTCACATATACACCTCCCCCCACACTTCACATATACACCTCCCCCCACACTTCACATATACACCTCCCCCCACACTTCACATATACACCTCCCCCCACACTTCACATATACACCTCCCCCCACACTTCACATATACACCTCCCCCCACACTTCACATATATACCCCCCCACACTTCACATATACACCTCCCCCCACACTTCACACATATATACCCCCCCACACTTCACACATATATACCCCCCCACACTTCACATATATACCCCCCTTCACATATACATCCCTCCCCCCCTTCACATATACACCTGCCCCCACACTTCACACATATATACCCCCCTTCACATATACATCCCTCCCCCCCACTTCACATATACAACTCAAACATACACAAGTTTTTTTTTTTCCCCTTCTTAACTTCTGAGTGCTGGGTTGACAACCCAGCACTTAGCCGAAAGAGCCATGAAGATCGGCTGCGGCACGAATGTTTCCCCTCCCTGCTGCCTTACCTCATTGCTGGGGAGGGGGAACATTCGTGCCGCAGCCGATCCTCATGGCTCTTTCGGCTGAACACTGACACACGTGTTGCGCGAGGGGGCGGAGCTTGCTGTCTGTCCCCTCGCGCTGCAAAAGACGGATGGCAGCGGCAAGGGGAACATTAGGGCAACGGCACCCGGGCACCAGGCTCCATTTCCAGGTCGCCATGGCGACCTGGCGCCCGGGGTTTGTCGAGCCCTGCATTATATATATATATATATATATATATATATATATATATATATATATATATATATATACATACACATATATATATACACACATATATATATATATATATATATATACATATATATACACACATATATATATATATATATATATTACATATATATACACACACACATATATATATTACATATATATACACACACACATATATATAATATACACACACACACACACACATACATGGATCTATCTATATATACACATACACACACACACACACACGTGGATATACATACATCCTGCGTGAGAGGAGAAAGCACCGTCCCCTCGCGCACTGACTGTGTTGAAGCACCGGGTGTCAGTGACATCCCGGTGCGCACTTTGCTGGAGCGGGTGAGAGGTGCGGCTACTGCTGCCACTCTCAGGCGGGCCGCACCTCTCTGGCAGGCGGGCCGCATTTGGCCCGCAAGTTGGGCGCCCGTGGACTATTGCATAGGATTACTGGTCATAAAATCATTGGGGACAGGAACATTCGTTTGGAAGAAAATGGTAGCAAAAGCCAACTTTAAAAAGTCTGCATAAATTAAGTGATATTTCATTGAAAGATTATCAAGTGTAGGCATTTTTAAAAAGTATTGTTTGACTGAAAAAAAAATCCATTGAAAGAGCTATACAGAGCAAAGAGGGCTCACAACATGTTACTTTATCAGTATTTTTTAATGCAAGCCTTTTCTATGTAAAATGGCTATACTTCATGCAACCTTTCAATTAAACAAACAAACCAAAAAAATTCTTCTTGAAAGCGGTCATTTAAATGGGGGTGGAAAATTCTGAAAGGGGTAGGTAAGAAAAAACAAACAATGTGCAATTGTCCCTAATCTGATCTTTGTTTTCTGTTTAACATGTGACTGTCCTCTACAAACGTGGGGATGTTCAGGTCTCCAACTAGGGAATAAATTACCTGGAACTTTTCATGGTGAACAGTGCACCCATATCCTGGGTTATGTTTGAAGAGTGTGCATAAGCAAGGGATACAGTGGATAATGAGACAAAAAGGCAGTGGTTTATTTGCATATCTTTGCTCACGTTATATATATGTGGATATGTGGATAGTAATGTTCTATAGATTATAGTAGCGTGCACACTTCCACAGCTCTTTTTGTATTCTTTTCTTATATCTGCATCATTATTTCTTTTGTATCTGTATGTTCCAGGAAGACGACCAACAAAGAGTCCTGAAATCACCTGCAAAGCTTTGTAAGTGGTAGAACTAGAGTTGCTGAGTGGTTATGGGTAGCAATGCCTGCATATGTGATGGGTTATTAAAGGCATCTGTCATGTAAAAGTGACACTGTATCACATTAACTATAAATAGTGCTAGCCAAACAATAGACAAGTTATTTTAAATTTAATTTCCAGCTAATGTCTAAAAACAAAAACATTCCAACAGCTTGCACATAAAAGAAAAAGGATGAGCTCCCACCATTTAAGTGGGAGTATGTTTTGTTTAGAAGATTTCAGTGGAAACATCTCCTGAATGTTTGGCACAAGTAACCCCCAAGACCAACTTGTAAACCACAGAATATCTGAACATTGCTTTCTTTTCAAATACTTTGTGGTTATTATAAATCGGGTAGAATTCAAGCACTGTGACTTGCCTTTCTCCAGTGTGTGCGGTGTCAGAGTGACACACTGGTAAGACCAATAGAGCATTAGTAAAAGGCTTGTTTGTCAGATAAATAGTGACAAGTCAGCGAGCAACACACCACTCCCCTGTTAATTAATCCAGGGGAAAAAAAAAAAAATCTACTACAGCTTGGTTTTTATCCCACATAACCAACAGTATCTGAATGAAACATGATAGAAAGATCATTGATAAAGTAGATAACGCCATTTAACAGAGCCAACTTACTTCTAGTTTTCATATTTTAATATTACTTGCTCTTTAACCTCACAGACAGACAGAGAAGACAGATCTGCTTATAGATAAGGTATAGATATTTATAGACAGTAGAAAGTTTCTGCTGGGAAACCTTGGGTCCTGCCATTCATGTGGAGGTTACTTACTGTCTACCTATAAACCTCTTTAAGCAGGATCATGTGCACTGCCACAAAAGCAAAATTGGTTCAGGAATGGTTCGAGGAAAACAGCAAGTTCAAGATGTTGACTTGGCCTCAAAATCTCCCAGATCACAACCCAATCGAGCATCTGAAGGATGTGCTAGACAACCAAGGGCCCACCTCGCAACTTACAGTAAAGGATCTGCTGCCTGATACCACAGCACACCTTCAGCGGTCAAGTGGAGTCCATGCCTCGATAGGTCAGTACGGTTATGGTGTCAAAAGGGGACCTACACAATACTTAGGTGGTTATACTAATATAACTAAGGTAATACTAAGGTGGTCATAATGTTATGGCTGATCATTGTATCTACATATGCACAAAAGCTCCAAAAAACACATAATTGAAAATCATATTACATTGTGATCAGAATTGCAAGCAAATGCCTAAATTAGGAGAAAAATGTGTCTGTGTGGACATCACCTAAAAATTACATTTTTCCATTGAAAAGCTGTTCATTTACATATCAAGGTACAGGTGATGTCATAACATTTCACAAGGACCCTTATATTTCAACCAACAAACCCTTTACACTACAGAAGATAGTGCAAATTTTATTATAGTGGACCTTCTCTTAAATTAGACACTTATTGTAAATTGTGTGTCTGGGTTTGTTTGTACTGCCTCATAAGGTGCTGCAGAGCAGTAATTTGCTATTGCTATTTTTATTATAATTAATAGCTTATGTTTCAACCTTCTGGTGTTTATTCTTGCAAAAGGATCTAACCGAACTCAAAAATCCTGGCACCTACCACTTTGTCTATTTTATGGCTTATTGTTCACGTGTGTTTGCAGAGAAACACATAGGCTGGTGCTGCTTGGACACAGAGAACGCGCTAATCTTTTTTCTGTTCACTTTTAAAAAAACCTGGCATGACTAAATGCTACACAGTCACCTATGTTTTTAATCAGAAGATGACCGCGCCCTTAATTTTATCACAAGATTGATCCACGGAGAGGAAATAATGGCAAAGAAACTTATTTCGCTTTAAGATGAATTGTGGCAGTGAAAATGTCTATTTATTTTTTACAAAATGACACAACCAGCTGCTGGACTCTAAAAAAAAAAAAATACAAAAAAAAAAAAAAGTTGAATCCTGGACAAGGCAGAAAGCAAGATAAAACCAAGAACATTTAATTTTTTTCTAATTTTATTCATGTGCTGCAATAAAAAAAAATAGATTTTTTTTTATACTCTACATTCACAATATAAGCAATATTTAGGTTTACAGTGTACCTTTAAAAGCAGATGTTTTGTCTGTGGTGTACAGCTTTAAAAAGGTATTTCTATATTATTTGCCTTCTGATTGTGCCAACTGACCCTCATCAGAAAAATAGATTTTTTTTTCCCATATAAATCTCTTTATCAGGCGTTTCTCAATCTCATTTATGTTCGTCACAGAAAAGCTCTGATTTGTGGTCATTAATTTTTTGACCATGGACAGAAAGCTTAAAATATATTTTATTTTTTTAATTTCTATCTCCATCTATACATCAACACTAGGACACTTTCACTTGATAGGCATACGTTCCCCAGTACTTAAATGCAAAGAAGTAGGCAATCTTATCGACTAGGGCACTTTGGAAACCATCCTTCAAACAAGAGGTTAATGGTGCTGTGGCACGCATGTCAGTGATTTCACCCAGAGAGAAAAACATGGCATTGTTCTCCACTGTTTATTCACCAGAGCAAGGCACCTGCAGTACTGGAAGCGTAACTCGAACTGCAGACCGGTCTCTGCCCTCTCCAGGAAATAAAGGGGAAAAGAACCAGAGCTTGCATCATTATAGGAAGGAAAACAAAGCAAATGGCACAATATACTCATTAGCCCGTAACGTGGAAAGGATTCACAACCAGGAATACTTGGGGATTTTTTTTTAACTATTGTTAACTGGTTCACTGTGGAGAGCCTCCACGTCACAACGCCTTATCCATAATCTCATACTAGATCTCCTTGGATATTTTTTCTAGGCTCAAACGGTGAATCAAGGCACCTGGACATGGACTGAAAAATACAAAATTTTTCTTAACACTTATAATAACTTTTTGTGACCCATTATTACTATAACCTTAAATTCATGCACATACAAGCTGTATGCAAACCCATAATGTACCAACTGAATATCATGCAACTTATGGTCTAAATATTTCAGCACTTCCACCTCCCCCTTCAGTCAAAAAACTTTAACCCTGAGTAGAAAAAACCCAATATCTAAGAGTATGTATATGTTCCAAAAAAAGGTTTTAATAGGCTTGCTAAAAAAAATTAATAAAAAAAATTGAAATAAATAGTCATGCAAAATCATGATATTTAGCTTGTTTTTTTTTTATTTTTATTTTTATTTTCCAAAGTTGCAGTTTACAAAAAAGGTTTCCGGAAGCGTGAGTGTGTTGGTCATTAGGTACATGCACTTAGGCTTCCATATAAACCTCAAGGCAAATTACAACTGTTTAAGGATTTATTAAGCGCATAAATGGCTCTCCAATAGGAAATCCTGGACGGAACTTCCTTTTATATACACATTCTTACTCCTGTTGGAACATTGTATCCTTTTTCCTGTCAAGTTGAGGTTTCTGTGTCTTTGGCTTGTTCGCTGGTTTAATTGATCTAAATTTAAAATAACTGAAGTATTTACTCACTACATGTGTAAATAAATGCCATGTGGAAAACTGGGAATAGGGACTAGGACGAGAAAACCAAGAAAACTCAATGAGGCATCATATGGGAAAATATAAAAAAAAAAAAATTAAAAAAAATCACTCCACACTGAAATTTTAAAAGCATTGCAAACCACCAACTGTGAAATATAGTATTAGTACATATCAACCGATAAAACCAAAAGAAAAAAGAAAATATTATATATTCCATATATAGAAATAATACACACTATATAGTGTGGATAATGGAAAGAGAATCTAAACTGTGATGTCTAGGCCAGATATTCAGCTAGGCCAGACAGTTATCAAAAACACAGCAGCCAGTGTCAATGCATTGTGTTTGGTTTTCCTTATTGACTGGTTTTAAATTCAGAGAGTGCATATGGCCATGCTTTAGTTATAAAAACCAAAATGCTTGAGGTTTATAAAGTAAGCACCTTTTCTTACATTGTCCTGCTTAGCCTAGTTTCCTGACCTACAAATCATATTGGCTGGTAAGAACATATTAGCCCATAGCTTCTGGCAAGGAATAACTTATTCACAAACCAGTTTCTTCTGGATATTCAAGCTATAACCTAGAAAAAGAGTAGACAAGCTTTGGCATGTCAGATGTTGTGGACTACATCTCCCATAATGCTCTTACAAATCGTAATGCTGGGAAAGCATCAAGGGAAATGAAGTCCACAATATCTCGAGTGCCAAAGGTGTCCAACCACTGGCCTAGAACATAACCCAAGAAATCGTGAAAGATTTTCCGGTGTTAGATTTAAAGCATAAGTTCCAGTTATACGGACATTAACTAAAATAACAGAGGGATTTAATAAAGTTGAAGGAAGAAAGTTGTGTCGATGTATTTGAAAGTTTGTACTACATATTAACTCTATTCCAAGACATACAAAAGGTATTATGCTATGTTGCTAATAACACCATCTGCTAGTTTTGTGGTCCTTCAGAATTTTCAAAATTATGTACGTGCTTCTAACACCATAAGTTAAAAATGCGTTCTCGCAAGTGACATAAGCATCAACATGCTACCTCTTCCTAATTCAACCTTGAATGCTCTATATTTTCCCTACTGCTTTGCTATATCTCACAATCCGATAATTTTCCTGTTGCCAGTATAGTACAATACATTTTAAAGTTATAAAACGTTAGATTACTGTGTAAATGTATACGTATAGTGTAAACATGATTTTTATATTTTCCAAATCCCACTAAACGCCTACTGTAAGTTCTGCAGGCAGTAATACTTTCCTCAATAAAAAAAACAAACAAAAAAAAAAAACAAACAATAAAATAAAATACATCCTTTGGAAAAGCCAGGTTTGCATAAAAAATTAGAAATTTGGGCAAATAAAGTAATCTCGGATTGGTGGGTTGCACACAGAGAGCTTTCATACAAATGTCAACCAAAATCACAATCATTTGATTTATATATGGACCAAAAAAGTGAGGAGCATAAACCATGTGCTTAAAAAAAAATGGTCTATAGAGTGCACTTACATCCTTGAGTAACACGTGCTCTATAACCAATGATCAAATAAAGTGGAAAAAATGAATGCAATTCTTACCTGCAGTCGTGGTTTCTGTACACTGTCTGCATCTTCTCATGTACATGTTATTACATGGAAAGGGTTTACCGACTATACTGTGTAATATTAAGGACCTTGTGAATCTCTCTAGTTCATTGAGCAGTCGGTCTTCCTTCTGCAATGCTCAATATGTTATTATTCTGCAGTCTAAAGAATAGGGAAGTCGCTGAATCCACTGCTCAGCTGATGGCACAAAGCCAAGTATCACAGCCGTTTGTGTTATGAAAATAGGTAATCCAAGAATATAAAATATATTGCCTATTTTCATAACACAATATGAATTGTTCTAACTATAGTCTCCAAAACATTGCGATTTTTACCGCTTTCCTCAAAATAAATTAGATTTTTTAGGAAAGCAGTAAAAATCGCAATGGTTTGGAGACTATAGTTAGACAATCAAAATCTGTATAATTACATTTGTTCAGAAACTTGCTTATTAGTATGTCTATGGGAAAATGGTATTGTAAATAAATGCTTCAAAAAACACACACACACGGCCAATAAGCAAATGACACTGAATGACCACCACTACAAAATATTTTGGATGAAAAGAACACACACACACACACACACACACACACACACCCCCAAATATCTGGTTAAATATAGGAAGGAAATTAATTTTGTGCAGGACTTTTTATTTCAATGTAAATGGTATACCAAACTAAACAATAAGCACACAAACACTTAAAGTTTCATTTAAAAGGGTTTAAATTAAAAGATATTGTCTCTACCTCCATATATAAAATGCTTGCATTTCACAAATTACAGTGGGGGGGAAAATTAGGTCCAAAATGCATAAAATGGTACATTAGTTGTGCAGGAGAATTGTAAAACTATGAATTTACATGTTATTTTCCATTCAATAAAATAACATGCTTCACAGGTTTCTATCTGTATGGGTCCAAAAATATGTTTTATGTTTACCAGGTACAAAATATTTCTAATATTTAATTATTAAAAACTATGTATTATTCAGGAGAGGTCTGTAAAAAGGAGTTTCGCCATTTCACTAAGCAAAGAGTTGTGTAGGCGGAAAATGTGATTTGCAAACATTTTTAAAATATTTAAACAGTTACAGGAAGGCATAGGACATAGTAACACCCCATATTTTCCAATTGCAAGGCATGGATTCCAATTAAGAGGCAAATTCAGGAATCAGCCCAATCATTTTTCCAGACCAACAGACAGTTCTTTCTTTAGGGTTCTATGTGTTAACAGTAAAAAAAAAAAAAAAAAAAAAAAGGTTAGGAGCCGTGGATCCTGGTGTTCTTCAAGCCATGAATATTGGTACGCAAAGACTACTTCTTATATCCGCAATATACAACTAGAGATCCTATGAGCAAGCAAGCGCTCACACGAGCATAATGAAATTAGCCGCAACTCTAGATGAATTTTGTTGTAGTCAATGGATTATATTTGATGTAAGGTCTTGTTACTAGTGGGGTACCTCAGGGATCTGTACTTGGACTTATTCTCTTTAATATTTTTATTAGTGATATTGCAGAAGGTCTTGAGGGTAAGGTATGTCTTTTTGCAGATGATACAAAGATTTGCAGAAGGGTTGATGTTCCTGGAGGGATAAGCCAAATGATTTAGCTAAACTAGAAAAATGGTCAGAGGTTAATGTGAATAAGTGCAAGACTATGCACCTTGGGTGTAACAACCTAAAAGCAGAATATAGAATATTTGATACAAACCTAACCTCAACATCTGAGAAAAGGGATTTAGGAGTAATAATTTCAGAGGACTTAAAAGGTAGGTAGGCAATGCAATAGAGCAGCAGGAAATGCTAGCAGAATGCTTGGTTGCATAGGGAGAGGTTTTAGCAGTAAAAAGAGGGAAGTGCTCATGCCATTGTACAGAGCACTGGTGAGACCTAACTTGGAGTATTGTACGCAGTACTGGAGACCGTATCTCCAGAAGGATATTGATACTTTGGAGAGAGTTCAGAGAAGGGCTACTAAATTGGTTCATGGGTTGAAGGATAAAACTTACCAGGAAAGGTTAAAGCATTTTAACATGTATAGCTTGGAGGAAAGACGTAACAGGGGGGATATGATAGAAACATTTAAATACATAAAGAGAATCAACACAGTAAAGGAGGAGAGTATATTTAAATACTTAAAATAAAGCCACATTTGATTTGGAAGTTGTGAGAATTCTATGTGACCAAATCCAGGCAATATACATCATAGCCGATCTCACTATTTTGGGGCATTTTCCTCTGTACAAAAATAATAAAATTTGTGAGCAGGAAATGAGTGAATTTCTTTTTCCCAGCCTGCTAAAATGCAGCACACCCAGTTATAAAATGTCTAAAACTTTACGATGACATGTGAACATTTTCTTGCATTCTAATGTCAAGTCATAAATCAGAAACGTTGAAATCTTTATGTTGAATGTGGTAACCCAATGCCATGTTTCTATAGGAAGTAGAGTTACAGGCAGAAGAGTAACCAACAAACAGCATGTAGCAAAGAAGAACACCATATCCCAATCACAAGGCTTGCACCTAAGTGAGGTTCAGTTTAGTCAGAACAAGGCTAACCTGTAAATAATTTTTTTATTTATTTATTTTTTTAACGGGTTTTATTTTTATCTGACCTCTACAATATCATTACTGTCCTATACATATAAGTGATGAAGATCATACCAACAT
Source organism: Pelodytes ibericus (assembly GCA_036172795.1). Taxonomy (NCBI): domain Eukaryota; kingdom Metazoa; phylum Chordata; class Amphibia; order Anura; family Pelodytidae; genus Pelodytes; species Pelodytes ibericus. The sequence continues at coordinate 177,653,790 of CM069861.1, forward strand.
GCTCAGTGTGAAATCAAAAGCTGGTTTTTAATGCAAGCAAGCAACACTTGAATATCTGCCTGGCAGTCTTACAAAAATACACCAGTTACAGAGCTCTCAAGCACAAAGATTAAAAAAGTTACCGCAAACAAATTTCAAATTCCACTGTTAATTGTACAAAGTAGCCACTCAGCCACACTGAATCGCTACGTGAATAGATCATCACAGCTGTGGGCAAAACATTTTTTTTAGTTACGCATGATTTAAAGATTGCATCCCATGAAGAAATTGTATAATATAAATGCTTTAATGAAAGCAATTAACTGCCTTAATGAAACCTATTTGCTCTGTATAGTGCCATCGGGGGCCAACATGTTTTAGATCTCGTGTCAAATAAGGAAGATCTGACCCAAGATTCCAAAACATGTCAGCCACCAATAACTGTGTATGGTTTAAATAAAATGCCTTTTATTGAGTGCTCTTTACTCCAAATCAGCCATAACATTATGACCTGGGAAACCATGGGTCCTGCCATTTATGTGGTTATTACTTTGACAAGTCCCACCTGCCTAAGCATTGTTGCAGACCATGTACACCCTTTAATGGAAATTGCATTCCCTGATGTCTTTGGTCTTTTCACGCAGGATAATGGATAATAATTGCCCCAAAGCAAAAATGGTTCATGAATGGTTTGAGGAACAGGACAGTGAGTTCAAGCTGTTGACTCTGCCTCCAAATTCCCCAGATTTCAATCCAATCTGTGAGATGTGCTGGACAAAACAAGTCCTATCCATGAAGGCCCAACCTCACAAGAACTTAAAAGGATCTGCTGGTAAAGTCTTGCTGCCAGATACCACTGCACACCATCAAAGTGGACTCCATGCCTCAATGGGTCAGGGCTGGTTTGGAGTTGAAAGGGGAGCTTCACAAATTTAGGCAGGTGGTCATAATATAGCTGGTCGGTGTATATTCTTTCATTAAAGGAGTTTTACTTAAAACAGTTGCACTTTAGGCAAAAATGAACTTCTGTTTATTTGGATTTCATGTAGTTGTCCTTTTTTCTACTATTTGCGATGCCAAGTATACACATGTATTGTTTGGCTGTTTTGTGAGAGAGACATAACATCTTATATGTTGCTCTGCAAAATGCATGTGTTCAGAAGTAAAATCCATTAATCAAGTTAGTTCCTATGTGGGAGTCTTTGATTGAATTAGTTTTTTCTCCAAACACAAAACACATTCATTATGCATGGAATTAAAAAAAAAAAAAAAAAAAAAAAAAAAAAGTAATATAGTGGCAGATGTGACTACTCTAGTTGTTCATAATGATGAAAAATGCCTGTGGATGTGCGCTTTTATTTACTGCCACGCTCCTACCACAATGCTGGACAACTAGTTTGGTTCTGTAGAAGCCGATAACCTGAAATTTGCAATTAAATTAAATATATTTAGAGTTCAGGGGGAAGTTTCAAGTTGCACTGGTCATTTAATGTACTGCAGGTAACCGTTTTGAAGAACATCCATGTTATAAGACTTAATAAAAAATTGGGGGACACGATTATACTTATATAGATTTGTCTACAAATCAACAACTGCCATCTACATGAATACAGAAGTTGAGAAATACTTCTGTTTAGAATGAAGTTTAGAGTGAGGTTTATTTTTTTCATGAGTAAAAACAAACAAAACATACAAATACTGAAAAAAGCAAGTGCAAGTATCAAGTCATGACGCACTAGCTTGCTGGGGTTTGTCAAACTTTGTATTTTATTCAATGATGATTAACCAGGTTTTGCAACTTATTTCCTGCTAAAATGTTTCAAACAGTACACGAATAGCAATGATACATTTGTTTTGGATAAAACATTATGAATAAGGTTCCACTATTTCCTTTCATAAAAAGCTTTAAATCTGAATAGGCAGATTAGAGGAAGAAAATCAATTAATATAAAGCTACAGAAAACAGTGAGGTAAAGTTCCATTGGTTTCACTTCCTTTTCAATGAACAAACCATTTAAGTAATGTTGGGGTAAAGGTGACAGTAAAAGAACCCCAGCTAAAATTCAGTTTGTAGGTAGAGGCATCAAAACACATAAGCCAAAAGGCCCTTCCACCACTGCAAGGGATTCTGGGTAGGCACATGCAAATCCAGTCAACAATGATCAACTTTTGCAGCAATCAATTTTAAACATGGATGCATTTAAACATTATCCTCGTGTAAATAAATTATAGACTACTGTGAAAACCATGCCAACCAATATAAAAATATATAAAAAAGTGTATTTAAGTGTTAACAAGGTAATCAATTCCCAAGTGAAACAGTGTAATTGGAGAAAAAAAAAAACATTACATGGAAATTGTTTAAAATAAACAGAAGCAAAGGGCTTATGTAGATAAAACAGCACTACACTGACAATGCGGTATGCCATAATAAGTAAACTTACCTTTTTACCTTTCAAAAAAAACTTTACAAGTCAGCACACTTAAAAGGAAAAAGAATGATGCCTGCAGGCATGTTCACATTTTCAAGGCAGGTGGAATTTACCACAGAATGTACAAGACATGCACAAGCAGGCCAAAAATTGTACAGCTACGTTTAGAAACATACATTATATGGCTGCAGCTTTTTCCACCACAAAGAATGAGAGAGAATAAAAAGTAATCGTCGGCCCACCCAGTCTGTAATTTAGTACATGTAATAAAACCTCAGTCTCAAATCAACCATTTTATCAGGTAAAAATGTCCTTTCCAACTGTTTCAGAAGTGTGTAAAACATAAATAAACCTCTCATACTCATTATTAAGTACAGAGAAAATGACATGATGTGCATTCAATGCTTTATAGTGTATGGACATGGCCAAATGTACACCTGCAAGCCCAAAATGAGTAGTATATGGAGAGCAGGGCAGCAAATCACACATTTAATTTCTGCTTCACAAGATACATTTTGTGTAGTATTCCTCATACATACTATTTAAAATGCATTAACTGCCGCTTCAGTGTCTATTGCATACATTTTTCATGTGTAACTGTAACAATGTTGAGACATTTACAGAATACAGTTCATGAGAAATTAAAGCGTAACATTGACTGGACCAGTAATATGTATAGTCACATGTTCAAGGCTTCAAGATTGTCGACAGACAAATTATTCTACATGTTACCAAATATGATCATCTACGTTTCCACTGAAAACACCTAAACAGAACTTTCCAAAAAGTTAGTAAATTCTTGTTAGTGTCAGAAATCCGCTGTACCAAAAAATATGCCTTTATATGTAAGCTTCAGGCCAACAGTAACATCTCTGGCTCTTTCATAAAGTACATTTAGAATAACTGGGTCACAGCAATTAAATCCACAAAACATAGTAAATGTAGCAATTAGGTTACTGATCAGTGATCACAAGCAAAAGCATTTGCAGGCTTTAGTTGAATGGGAGAATTTGTCCAAATCTGCTACTTTGGCCTTAAGTATGAAATTCAATTCTCAATCCCCTGTAACTCTCATAATTACATCACCTAGGCACTAGTGGGTATTGTACAATACAAATAGCACTTTGGTCAGAGGTGTGTATATCGCATTTTGTAAGAGAAATCCCCAAAATGTAAATTAAAATATCTACTGTAGAGGGTTGTCTCATTAATAACTGCAATTTTGTCTCAAATGCAAATATATATATTAATTTTAAGATTTGTTAAGCAGTTTGTTAAGCAGAGAACGTATGACTGTAGATGACAAAATAAAATGATCTCTACATTGTGTTAGCAGAATGGCATGCAAATACACCAATTAAGAGAATTATACTGGAGTCTCCCGTTTATGACAACAGATGTGGCTTCATATCTAAATGACCTACTTTAAATGTGAAAAACCAGACATTTAAAAAAGATTGTTCGCTTAATTCATGCAATTGCTAGTCACTTTGCCATTTATAACATAAATGAGAAGGAAGGTATACTGAAAAGAGTAACATACTGACAAAACTGCTATATGATTATACAAACCACACTACGGTTGATTAACTCCGGTCGCCTTTATCACTGTATTGCATTGTTAATAAGTTATGGATAATTTGATGCGGCGCCCTATCTTCCGATGGATTCATGAAACTATGGCAGCTCTCATTGCTTGCCCTCCCAGCATACAGTGTAGTGTACATAAAATCACAGACATGGAAGAGATGAGTGTAATTACCAGGTGTACAGATGAGATGTTGTGGCCTGGACTCCCCGCCAGTACCGGTTCCCTATGCAGTCTCACTTCAAGCACCCCTGTCTCGGTACTTCTGCTCCACCTTCCTCCTCCTCACCCTTTCCGGTTCCGGGTTGCCACACCTCCTCCCATTAGCCTGCAGCCATGCCAGACAAAACCCCTCCCCCTCCGCCTGCTATCAGTCTGTGACATCATCAAAAATTTGGGAGGGTGGGTCGCGCCGCGCGACTGGCGGGAGTGTCCGAAGTCGTGCGGTGTTATGGTGAGGAAGAGGCGTGGTGTGTGCGGCAACAGAGGCGGGGACATGCGCGCGAGACTCAGCGACAGAAAAATAACGCTGTAAAAGCGGAAAAGGGAAGTGGCCAGTTTCCATTTTATTCACTGAGGCGCTTATTACGCTATGTGAGCAGCGTGGCTGATTCATAGACTATAAACCAACTTCCTGGGATGTTTACTCTGGAAACATCAATGTGTTATTACCGGTTTTGTGACTATGCTAGTACTGGCATGCACGGCTTTTGCGCAGCTGGCCTCATTACCTACACAACTCTCGGCATATCATTGGAATACGTGGGGGGTTTTGAATAAAAGTGAATTCTAGGGTAAAGTTGTGAAAGTGAAGCACTCGTCATGGAAACCAATAGACTGTTACTGCTAATTACACCAATTTTATAGCTTTGCCCCCAAGTAGTTTGCTTCATGAAGTGCTTTAAAGGAACTGTATCATCTAAACATCGCTTAAGTGTGCATGTAGAGAATACAAATGGTATATACTTTCGGTTATCAAACTTGCAAACAAATGCATCAATTATGTGAATGTTTTTCACTGGCTCCTAAAAATAAATTTGACAGGCCTGGCTCTACATGCTCCGTAAAATAAATGTTTAGGTGATTAGGTCCCTTTAATCACAATACTCCAAATATGTATATATGACAGTCTATAAATATAATCTTCTCCTTCAACCCCAGTAGACTACCTGATAAAACTGGTGTTGCCTAGCAGTAGCACAATATAACAGGTATTGCATACGACTCAATATTATTCACTCAGGTGATTTAGGGACAGGCCCATACTGGGACCAGAAATAGGCCCAGGCATTTTAGATTGAGCAGCCACTTTTTTTTTTTTACCTGTTGCTGACACAAGCATGTTCCATGCAGTCATGCACTTTGTGTGCATTGAGGACCTGAGGAAGCGTACCACCCAACTTTGCCCCCCAGGCAAATCGGGCCCAGGCAAATCGGGACACCAGGGCGCAGAGTCTGGGGAGGGGGTGTCGGTGCTACCACCAATGTACGGTAACACTGTCACCCACTTTAGATCCTGGCATCTGAAGCCAGGATCACTACTGCGTATGTGCACCATGCTGCACATGCGCAGTAAGCATTCTTGGAGATTGCGAACAGGATTGTGGTCCTGAGTCCTGCTGTCCCACTGACCTCTACCACTGTCCCTAAAAGCGGGACATAGCTCCCAAATCGTACTGTCCCGCGCAAAGTGGGACTGTTGGGAGGTATGGTGAAGGCATGGAGCATCTTCTGTTGAAATGAATGATGATCACATCCATCATTCAGACAGGATTGCTATAATGCCTTGATGTCGAAGCATTAAGCAACACACAAATTTGGGGGTTGGAAAGATGCTAGGGTTTGCTTCTAAAGTTAGATTAGGGTTAATGTTGGGGTCAAAAGGTCACTGTAGGAGAAAAAGTTTAGAATAAAAACTGGAGTGTAATATCTGGCCCCCGGACATACATGCTTTAGCAAAGTTTATTCAGCAAAGGGATAAGGCTATCCTTGATATAAGATGAGGTCAGGGACCAGTGAAAATGTTACTTTACTGAGAGGGTAGTGGATGCATGGAATAGCTTTCCAGCAGAAGTGGTAGAGGTTAATACAGGAAATGTTTCACCTTAACCCCTTGACGACAAAGGACGTGCCAGGCACGTCCTGGGAGAAACTCCCTTAATGACAAAGGACGTGCCTGGCACGTCCTGCAGTGAATGACGCAGATCAACGATCGCGAAAACCGCTTTAACAGTGCTGGTCTATTGCCTCGACATCAAGGCAATAGCCAGCACCGAAATTTCTATTTTGGGACCCCCACGATCGCCGCACGGAGCGATCGTGGGGAGCCATATTGACGGAGCATGCTGCTCCGTCAATATGGCTAAGCCCTCTGCCTGTCTGAACTTCGGAAGTGAAAGTAACTTCACTTCCGTCGCTCTGAATATGCTACTTGACTGCCCCTAGTGGTAGTTTAGTAGCATTGCAATGGAAAATATTTAAAATAAATATTTAATTAATTAAAAACAGGTTATTTAGCTAAATTAGCCTATAGGGTTAAAATTAAAATTTTTTTTGCATAAGGGATAGGGTTAAAATTAAATTAAAGTTAAAAAATATTAAGGGATATAATAAGGATTAGAGTTGGGGATAAATTTAGTGTTAGGGTTAAATTTTGGGTTCGGGTCAAAAGATCAATATAGGAAAAAAACACTTTTTGTTTTTTGCCCCATAACTCGCAAAAAAATACCCAAAAATATGGAAACATGCATATTTTTGAACTCGGGAGAACATTTAGAAACTATTTAGACGGGGTCTTTTTTAATGATTTTATTTGTGTAAATTATATTTTAGGTCAAAGTTAGAAAAAGTGTGTTTTTTTTAATTTTTCATATTTTATGATTTTTTTTGTAGTAAATTATAAGATATGATGAACATAATGGTATCTAATGAAAGCCCTTCTTATGACGATAAAAACAACATATCATTTGTGTGGGAACTGTATGTGAGAAAGAAAAAAATTACAGCTAAACACAAACACCCTAGAAATGTCAAAACAGCCATTGTCACCAAGGGAAAGTCAAGGTGAAAATGTCTTGTCACTAAGGGGTTAAGCTAATAGATGGACCACGTTTGATAAACTTGGTACTGCCTTCCTAGATGAGGGTTCAGTAAGATCCACAAATGTTTTTCTGCATTAGAGCCTGCACGGTCCATTGGTTCAGGTTAGTCGAGGATATTGAGTAGTGTTTAGCGAACCCTAACCGCACTGTTCGGCGATTTAATGGCGCATTTTGAAAGGCTGCAGGGAAGCCAATCAACAAGCGTTTGACTCGTTTGCCCTTAGAAGCCATCACAGCCATGCCTACTAATGCAGGGCTTGACAAATTTAATTTTATTCTAGGAGCCAGCAAAAATTTTTAGGAGCCAGACAATCACGCAAACATACACGCAATTCATAAACACACACACACCAACCCACATCACATATACACCACACACACCAACCCAATTCACATATACACCCCACACACACCAACCCACTTCACATATACACCCCACACACCAACCCACTTCACATATACACCCCACACACCAACCCACTTCACATATACACCCCACACACCAACCCACTTCACATATACACACACTTCACATATATACCCCCCCTTCACTTCACATATACACATATATACCCCCCTTCACATATACACCTCCCCCCCACATTTCACATATACATCCCTCCCCCCTTCACAAATACATCTCCCCCCCCACATTTCACATATACATCCCTCCCCCCTTCACAAATACATCTCCCCCCCCACATTTCACATATACATCCCTCCCCCCTTCACAAATACATCCCCCCCACATTTCACATATACATCCCTCCCCCCCTTCACAAATACATCTCCCCCCCACATTTCACATATACATCCCTCCCCCCCTTCACAAATACATCTCCCCCCCACACTTCACATATACATCCCTCCCCCCCACTTCACATATACACCTCACACGTGACAACCCAGCACTTAGCCGAAAGAGCAATGAAGATTGGCTGTGGCACGAATGTACCCCCTCCCTGCTGCCTTACCTCATTGCTGGGGAGCGGGAACATTCGTGCCGCAGCCGATCCTCATTACTCTTTCGGCTGAACACTCACGCACGCGTTGCGCGAGGGGGCGGAGCTTGTTGTCTGTGCAAGACTCCGCACAGACTTCCCCCCTCGCGCTGCAAAAAACGGATGGTAGCGGCAAGGGGAACATTAGCGCAACGGCACCCGGGCGCCAGGCTCAATTTGGCGCCCGGGGTTTGTCGAGCCCTGTACTAATGGCATGGCTGTGATTGGCCAGTGCAGCATGTGACCCAGCCTCTATATATAAGCTGGAGTCACGTACACGCACACCACATGAGCTCTTCTTAGTGTAGGGAGAGGATGCTGCAGCTGTGAGGGACAGATTCAAAAAAATTCTGGTGTTGAATCTGCAAACTACAGCGATTATTCAAATTACAGTGATTATTTTAGTGGATGCTAAACTACATATTTGTACCCTGCCCTGAGCCCAGTGCCACAGAGAGTGCACTGCACTTGCAACTGCATGTGTGCCAGGCACATGACTTTAATCCTGTTCTGTTAGCTCAGTGGGCAACATCTAGGCATTTTTAAATACTGCAATTTGTTGGTGTTAAATATTACATTTGCATCCTGCACTTCATATCTGAGAGTCAAATAGAACCGTCAAATACTGTGCTTACAGCGCACTTTGAAAAATTATAATAGTTTTGGGTGGTAAATAGTACATTTGCGTCTTGCGGTGCACTTCATATCTGAGAGTCAAATAGAACCGTCAAATACTGTGGTTACAGTGCACTTTGAAAAATTCTAATTGTTTTGGGTGCTAAATAGTACATTTGCGTCTTGCGGTGCACTTCATATCTGAGAGTCAAATAGAACAGTGAAATACTATGGTTACAGTGCACTTTGAAAAATTATAATTGTTTTGGGTGCCAAATAGTACATTTGCGTCTTGCGGTGCACTTCATATCTGAGAGTCAAATACAACAGTGAAATACTGTGGTTACAGTGCACTTTGAAAAATTCTAATTGTTTTGGGTGCTAAATAGTACATTTGCGTCTTGCGGTGCACTTCATATCTGAGAGTCAAATAGAACGGTCCAGTACTGTGCTTACAGCGCACTTTGAAAATTTCTAATTGTTGTGCTAAATAGTACATTTACGTCTTGCGGTGCATTTTTTGCAGTCCAAGAAACAAAATAAATTCAAATAAAAATTGTTGACTATTGGCGGTTACATTGTCGCCTGACATAAACCATCTGCTACTTTGGTGGGTGACCACAAAGAATGAGGAGAGCGTCTAATAAGGGACGTGGCCATGGTCGTGGTGCTGCTGGTGTTGGTGGAGCTCCTGTTGCAAGTAGGGGATGTGGTCGATCTGTGCCAGCTACACGCACAAGTGAAACACCTTTCTCAGGTGCTAGTAAGCGACAGAACCTTCAGCGTTTTTTGGTAGGCCCGAATGCCGCTCTTAGAATGGTGAGGCCAGAACAAGTACAGGCGATAGTAGATTGGGTGGCTGACAGTGCCTCCAGTTTATTTATTTATTTAGAAAGTGTTTTACCAGGAAGAATACATTGATATTTCTCTCGTTTTCAAGTATGTCCTGTGGACCCAGTCCAGAATGGAGTTACAGAGTTACACATTTAACAGTAGATTAAAATAAATACATACAAACATATATATAAACAAGTTGGAAGGTGAACATACAGGGTAAACCATTATTGATACAAAGAAGGAACAACATGTACAGTATATGAAGGAGTTTGTAAACTAATAACAGGTACAATCTGTGATTTTAGACTAGCTGCTGATTTGGCAGAAGCAGGAAAGCTATTCCACATATGAGGAGCTCTGAAAGAGAACCACCTCGACCCGCTTTTTTTGAAGCGAGGGATCACTATCGAAGGGTTGGTGCAAGATCTGAGATTGTAGGATGTGCAGGGAGTAAGGGTGAGCATGCCGCTCAGGTAGGGGGGAAGCGTTCCCTAGAAGTGGTTATGCACTAAGCACGCTAGGTGGAGAGTGCGCCTGGGGGCAAGCGTTAGCCAATTTAACTCTTTTAACATTTTACAGTGATGAGTGTTATAATCGCACTGTAGTGCAAAACGACACAATGTATTGTACAGAGTGTCGAGATTACCAAGATGTTTCTGGGGGGCAGAATCATACACAACATCTCCATAGTCCAAGATCGGAATTTACATTTGCTGCACAATACGTTTCCTTACTGTGGAATCTAGGTTTGATTTGTTTCTATATAGAAAGCCAATCCTAGGATATAGCTTTGACACTAGCTTATCAATATGGAGACCAAAAGATAAGTTTGGATCTAGTCACATGCCAAGATACGTGTATGAATTTACTTGGGTCATGTTATAAGTAGATTTGGTCTTGATGTTTATTTGAGGATTGTTTAATTTAAGTAGCTTAGCATTTGTCCCAAACAACATGGACACAGTTTTTTCAGCGTTAAGGAATAATTTGTTTCTAGCTCTCCAACTTTCAACTTTAGAAAACTGCCCCTGTAGCACGGATTCCACTTGCGATAGTTTAGTACCGGACGTATAAATGACCGTATCATCAGCATACATATGCACACGAGCCAGGTCACACACCAAAGGTAGATCATTAATAAATAGTGAGAAAAGCAGAGGCCCAAGAACAGATCCTTGAGGCACTCCACACTTGATTGGCAACAGGAGGGAGGCAGTATCAGCAATAGACACATATTGAGTTCTATCAGACAAGTACCTCTCTTTTATACCAGAACAATTTAGCTTGTGTAGCAGCAGATCATGATCAACCGTATCAAAGGCCTTTGCAAAGTCAAGGAAAACTGCACCTGTGATTTCACCCCTCTCCATACTACTCTGAATGTCATTGGTCACCTTTAAGAGGGCAGTTACCGGGGAGTGATTTGACCGAAACCCAGATTGAAGCGAGGTTAGATAGTTGGACCGTTGATAATACTTGCACAGTTGATCATGGGCACATTTTTCCAGGATTTTAGAAAGGACGTGTAGCAGTGAGATTGGCCTGTAGTTTGCCACTATGTTTACATCACTATTTTTGTGGATGGGGATAACTCTGGCTTTTTTACAGGCTTTGGGGACATAACCGGAGGACAGGGACTCATTAATTAGGCGGACAATGGGTCGCGCAGTAACTGGCGCACTCAGCCTCAGCAGCATTGACGGAAGTAGGTCCGGCCCACATTGTAGTTTCATTTTTTGATGGAGATGCGATGCTATTTCACTATCTGATATAGGAGCAAATTCAAATTCAGCAATGTGTTTGGCCAGGGGTGATATCCTACAAAATAGTTATTGAATTTGTTTGCTATTGCCACTTCCTTCCTTCACATTGTCTCCCACCCGGTCCCCTGCTGAACGCTCAGAGTTGACACCTGCAGCCCATGGCCATGTGTCTTTCACCTCACCCCCTTGCAAATCAGCCAAGCAGTCTGAGCCACAAGTCATGCAGCAGTCTCTTATGCTTTTTGATGACTCTGCTGGCGGGGTCATCAAACCTAGCCTTGCCCCAGAAGTGGAAGAGATTGAGTGCACTGATGCACAACCACTTATGTGTCAGGATGTGGACATGCGAGGACCACCGCAGCACGTCTCTGATGATGACGAAACACAGGTGCCAACTGCTGTGGCTTTCGGCAGTGTGCAGACCGGCAAGGAGGGCAGGGTTTAGGAGTGGGTGGAAGATGATGTGGAGATCTCGTAGCAGCTCTGAGCCTAGCCGGTTTGACGCACATCCCTTGATTGGCACATGTGCTGAATTTGGTGGTGCAGAAATTCCTGAAAAACTACCCAGATATTTCAGAGCTGCTGCAGAAAGTGCGGACCGTCTGTGCGCACTTTAGGCGTTCTCACCCTGCTGCTGCTCGCCTGTCTGCGCTGCAGCGTAACTTAGGCCTTCCCGCTCACCGCCTCATATGCAACGTGCCCACAAGGTGGCACTCCACCTTGCACATGCTGGAGAGACTGTGCGAGCAGCAGCAGGCGATAGTGGAGTATCAGCTGCAGCACGCACGGGTCAGTCGCTCTGCGGAACAGCACCACTTCACCACCAATGAGTGGGCCTCCATGCGAGACCTGTGTGCCATTTTGCACTGTTTCGAGTACTCCACCAACATGGCCAGTGGCAATTACTCCGTTCTCAGCCTTATTATCCTACTTGTATGTCTCCTTGAAAAAACGCTTAGGGCGATGATGGAAGAGGATGTGGCACAGGAGGAAGAGGAGGAGGAAGAAGAGGGGTCATTTCCACGGTTATCAGGCCAGTCATTCACAAGTGGCTTGGAGGGTGGGTTCCTGCACCAGCATAGGCCAGGTACACAACTGTCAAGCCAGGATACCTTTGAAAAAGATGAAACGCGTTGGTGAAAGTTTTGGATCTTCAAGGCATCCGTATCATGTCTGCTGTCTTTTCTCGAAAGAGTTTTCTCACACATCTGATCGACGAACATCTCTAGCGGGACTCAGGACGCCAGTTCAAGTGCACAGGACTGCACCTCCGTTCCCCAGTTGGTCAGATCAAGTTGTCTTTTATTTTGCGCAAATACAGCCATTTGAAATATCTCCTTTTCGTTGGTGTCGTTTATATGGAGGCATAGACGGGGGATAATACTTGAAATAATCCCGGTGACCACCGCTGTAATCATAGACGCCTGCACAGTTGCTCCTACTAATAGAGGAGCTCCGTTTGTGAGTTGGATACCATTAGTTCATTTCTTTTCCATTTATTTATTTTTTATGCTGTATTGCACTAGATGTGTTATTTTCTGTTCACAGAATAACGTGGATACCAAGTGGACAGTATTAATTGGTGATATTTCCTTTTATATTGATTTTGTCACTTTCTATGTTATTCATTAATGCACTGTGTATAGTATATAGAGACACGTTGGATTGTATTACTTAAGATCACTTGGATCTTTTGGGTCTGTGTACTTTTTGTTGCACTTTTTTTTTTTTTTCACAGAGTGATTTTCACTTGATACATCAGACTGAATTTCATTTATGGTACATTGCACTTTATTGCATTATTTGCACATTGTATATTGCACTTTATTGTATTATTTACATAGTACATACTTCATTTTATATTTGGTATATTGCCTTGTTTTGCACCTTTGTGTATAGTGTATATTATATTAGATATACACTATTTGTATTGCATTCACTGTATTTTTTATTGAGTTATCCAGTTACATCGTACTGTGCGCCAGAGATCTTTTTCTTTACGGAGTCCACGCAGCCTTGTGTCTGTGTTATATCTGGCAGCAGGTGCTGAGAGTAACATTAGTTAGAGAACACTACGGGACTGTGCATCCACTACTGTCTTTTTCCCAGGTACACAACTGTCAAGCCAGGGCACAGTTTTTGAGGAGGATGAGGAGGAGGAGGAAGAAGAGGGGTCATTTCCACGGTTATCAGGCCAGTCATTCACAAGTGGCTTGGAGAGTTGGTTCCTGCACCAGGATAGGCCAGGTACACAACTGTCAAGCCAGGGCACAGTTTTTGAGGAGGAGGAGGAAGAAGAAGAGGGGTCATTTCCACAGTTATCAGGCCAGTCATTCACAAGTGGCTTGGGGGGTGGGTTCGTGCACCAGCATAGGCCAGGTACACAACTGTCAAGCCAGGGCATAGTTTTTGAGGAGGAGGAGGAAGAGGTCGCCAACGCAGCTGGGGCACCGCCAGCACCTCAGAAGGCAGGGTTAGCATGGCCGAAATGTGGAAAAGCTTTGTCAGCACACCACAACAAGCAGCAACACCATCTGATATGCAACGTCTTAGTAGGAGGCAGCATTTCAGCAACATGGTGGAACAGTACCTGTGCACAGGCCTACACGTACTGACTGATGGGTCTACCCCATTCAACTTCTGGGTCTACAAATTGGGCACATGGCCTGAGCTTGCCCTTTATGCCTTGGAGGTGCTGGCCTGCCCTGCAGCCAGTGTATTGTCTGAACGCGTGTTTAGCACGGCAGGGGGCGTTATCACAGACAAACACAGCCGACTGTCCACAGCCAACGTGGACAAGCTCACGTTTATTAAGATGAACCAGGCATGGATCCCACCAGACTTGTCTGTACCTTGTGCAGAATAGACATTTATACCGGCCTCACCAAGTCATTGTTATACTCAAGTGCACTTATTCTTTGTTTTCTGTTGTTATATGTCCCAATATTTTGGGGGCTACCCCAATTTAAAAAACCAAAAACAAATAAAAAACAGTTTTGGCTTCTTCTTCCTCCTCCTCCTCCAGCGCTGCTTCCACACTGCCACAGTCACCGCCTCCTCAACCTATGGGTCACTTAGTATAAACTGAAAGAGAATACCCTGCACTCCAACCCTCTCTCAAATGAATAATTCTGTTGATCCTCCTGGCAGCCATGCTTTAGATTTAGATTTATGTTCTTCCAAAGCTAAAATCAAAGATTCCATCTAGTGCTATTTTATGGCTCAGCTGTATTTGTAATTTGTATGTATTTTATGTTATTTTAAGTTATTTCCCTATCCACATTTGCTTGCAGGGCACTTGTCCTACTCTTACCCACATTTTACTCCATTTTGCACTCCTCTAGCCCTTTCCAGGACTGTCACGAAGTGAATTCTGACAGCCTGCCTGACTGGGGTTCTTGGAGGGGCCTCAGGGCCAAACACCTCCCTGTAGATTATGGACCCTGGCTTATGTACCATAACTCTATACCTTAAAATTGTTAATTAGTTATATTCTGTTATTGTATTGGTTTATGTGTAACGTTTAATTCTGTGGTGAGTAGACCACTCTGAAGGTTTATAATGTGACAGTGACTCCAACATCCATTGTTCTGTATTAACTGTATTAATTATTATTATTATTGTAATTAGGTCTACTCACTCTATGTTAATTCCTAGTTGGTTTGCAGTCTGAATGTCTAATGTTTTCCTAGCCCCAGTTAGTTGGAGAACTATGTTTAGTTCCATCCCCCCCCCCCCCCCCCTTGTATACTAATGTCTGTGATGTTATGTGTATGTCTTTTTATAAGTCTGTGTTGTTACACAAATAAAGGAGTTGTTCAATCTTGCTGTACCTGCTAGATGTCCTGTCTATTTGGGTACAAAGAGCAAGGGTCCAGGAAAGACTTGCTGGGTGAATGCTGAGCTGTAAGTGGGGGCTAATGAGGTGATTTCCCACAACGGACAGAGGGTCTACTTCGTCCGGTAGACGGTCCGTTACATTGGTGGCAAGCGGTGGGATCCTCCTTGCAAGAGCACAGTGGATAAGCAGCAGAGCACCAGCAAGGGATAGCAGTTGGCATGATGGCCGTGGATTATAAATATTGCAAAACTGGCTTTTTGACCAGGGAGTACCTGGATGGTACTGCAGCCCCCTTGGCTGTTAACTACAAATTGATGACCTGTCCGGTCCCGCAGGATGAGATGTTACAGCGAGCTTGCAGCCGCCTGAATCTGTGGATGAACGCTCTCATCAGTCTAAAAGACTGGGTGGCTGAGTTAGGGGAACTTGTCCATGCTGAGATGGTCCTGGATTGTGGATACCGGCTTTATGGTGGTATGCCACACAGCTATACCCTGAGCTGGAGGATGACACTCCCACAGAGGGCTATGATTTTGGTGGGCCTGGATTGTTATTGGAAAATCTCCAGCTGGATCCGGGCTTCGGGAGTGATACAGAGTACCGGTGGGAAGAACTCCGGGAGTTAAGGGAGGCAAATATTCCCACTGTGCCCAAACTGGAGGCTGATCTGGACTATTTGGTGACCCAAGAAGAGGAGCTGGAGAAGGCATACATACAGCTACTCCACCACATACAGCCCCCTGCCTGAGTATCAGTGCTGCTCCTCCCCCAGCAGATGCACTGACACAAGAACTGTGCCCCTCTACCCCCGTGGATGACCTAGTGGAAAAGCTGGCATCCGGGCAGATTGCCGCTGGCTGCTGCCTGCCCCTACCCCAGACCTGTGTCCCATTTCCCCTGTGGAGGCCCCGGCTGACATCACGTCCCCAGACCCCTGCCCCCTGCCACCCCTTGAATGCCCAGTTGAACTGCTGGCACCGTTCCCCAAAACCAAACAGGACCTGCCCTCCTTGTGCCCACCTCCACCTGGGTTCAAGGAGCCCTATTGGAACCCAATCCCTGGTTTTTACCCGCCCTATGTCCCAGCAGAAGAGCTGGCAATGGGGCAGAGTGCCGCTGGCCTCTGACCCCTGGGTGAATGCTGAGCTGTAAGTGGGGGCTAAGGAGGTGATTTCCCACAACGGACAGAGGGTCTAATTTGTCCGATAGACGGTCCGTTACAAGGACTTTTTTAGAGGCATTTTAGTGGCCAAAAGTTCGTGTCCCCATTGACTTCAATGGGGTTCGGGGTCAAGTTCGAGCACGGACCCGGATATTTTTTCGAAGTTCAGCCGAACCTGAACATCCAGGTGTCCGCTCAACTCTAATTTTAAGCAGTGCAAAATGTAAGACATGCATTTTAAAGTACTTTGAAAGCACATTAATATGCATTAACATTTGGAAGATGCATTTTGGGCACTAGACAGTACCTTTAAACACTAAACATTTTTTTTTTCACTTGTGCCTCTAATATAGAAGCACAAGTGAAATATCCATTGTGAAAAAAAGGACTAAGCTGATACCCCTAGAGGGGGCTACAGATTAGAGCAGGGGTTTGTTCAAAGGGCACTCAACACTCAAAATACTTAAGGTCCATACAGTACAAGAATAACTGAAAAAATAATTCTCTTACCTACATTTTACTTCCTTTTGCAGCCCTTTCCATGACTTTTTTAGAGGAATTTTAGTGGCCAAAAGTTTGTGTCCCCATTGACTTCAATGGGGTTCGGGGTCAAGTTCGAGCACAGACCTGGACATTTTTTCGAAGTTCGGTCGAACCTGCCAAACCCGATCATCCAGGTGTCCGCTCAACTCTAATATTGAGTTCCTAAATGCACCAATATGTGACAATTAATACCTACACTGCTCCCCATTTATAATTCCTCCCCTAATTAGGATTATTATGATTCTTAAAGAGGGGAAAGATCCCACACAATGTGGGAGTTATAGACAGGTATATAACTAATCAATACGGATATGAAGCTATATTAGAACATTTTAGCCTTCTGATTGAAATCGGTTATCAGTTTAATAGTACACAGTAATAGGTGCATCTGAATAAAAACTCAGATGCTCCAATGATGCTTCTGGCACTTGATGCTGAGAAGGTGCTCAAGTGGCATCACTCTTCCCTTTGTGGTGTGCAAGCTCGTTATGCAGTGCCTTCAACCACCATAGCACTCATGGGTATAGAATCAGCTAGTTTGCCTATATTAAATACTACATTATCCCCATTACTTTTCATTATTAGGGGTGTATAACCCCTAGCTAATTATCAACAACGTAGACATTCACGAGTTGTAAGTAGGTGACATCTACTATCAATTAGCAGACAATATCCTATGTGCACTCACCTCTCCCTGATTGTACTAACCAATTTATGTAGATTACTACAGGTTGAGTATCCCTTATCCAGGGATCCAAAAACCGAAACAACCCAAAATATGAAGAAAAAAAATTGGATGTGAGTCAATTCAGATAAAGGATACTCACCTTTCTGGCGTCCAGCGGTGAAGCTCATTTGCCTCCTGCAATGGGAGGGAGGGACTACAAGCGACTGACAGATCATCTCGACAGCACCATGGAGCAGGTAAGTTCACCAGCTCCACTGCTGGAAATGATCAATATTAGTAACACAACGGGTTGCTACATAGTCAAGGAGAGGAACGGGAGTAACCCACATAAGAGCTTAAACAAGGAGCAACAAACAGATAGACACCTGACAAAAAAGTGATAATTAATGAAAATATCAGTGTGTCCAAAGAAAGTATACACAATATAATGACACAGACTATAAAATATAGGTACTTTATTGGTAATGCTGATAAAAGTTGATTAATAGGGGCCACAATGTAAGTGGATTAACTCATAACCCAACTCACAACTAATACATCAGGACATAAAAACAGCAAACATTTAGGTTGGTCACCATATAGAAAAAATATATATTACCATAAAAAAGTGAGGGGGACAAAGAACACTTCAGGATTCCCTGACAAAGATTTCTTACCTGTCTATGAACAATATATTAGAGTATATGTAAATATATGAAAAAATTATAATAATATGAAGGGCATAAATAGTGCACTGTCACTAGTAAAACAGCCAGCCGGTACAAGGGGAGACCCCAGGGTACCTAATTTAGAATAAACCCAAATATGAGGTGATGAGGAAGAGGGAGGTAAAGTGGAGAAATAGTTAAGGCAAATGTAAGATGAAAATAGACAAATAGATAGAATACAATTAAATACCGTTTAAAGCCTAGCTAGCTCTACTCCCTATAAACCAGACATCGGCCGGGGCTAACAAGCAGCCGACTGTGAAAGGCTTTCAATTACCTCATCTACCAAACTGACTGAAAGAGTAGCAAAGATGGGCAGCATAGAGACAGTTAGACCAATATACCAGATGGCAGGGAATCAGAAACGCCCGATTGCTGATAGCGTTTTGCTGTGGCAGCTTCGTCAGGGGCGAACATGAGAGTGATTAGATTCATTCAGTTTAAATGTCCGTTCAATGAGATTGAGAAGTAGACGTGGACCAATAGAAAAGAAGTGGGCGGGAGATAGCTGAATGAGTGGTCCAATCATGAGCAGGTGGGAGGGGTCTCAATTACACTCAATATGAATACTAAGAGATCAAGAAGATCGAGGAATATGTTTGTTCCGCCTCTAAGGGGTGTGTGGTGGGCGGAGCTATAGCCTACATCCAGAGGCGTAACTAGAAACCACCGGCGGGCCCCGGTGCAAAAATTGCCCTGGGGCCCCCCGAAGCCACCCTGCAACTCCTATACGATTGGTTTTATAATATTTATATAATTTATATATATATGTTATATAAATATTATAAAACCTGCCATATATATTATGTAGATATATATAACATATGGCTCAGGTTTCTTTAATATGTGTATAACATATATGGCTGGTTTTATAATATTTATATAACAAATATTCTATAAAATATTTATATATAGCTGGTTTTATACCATATTTGTTATAATATTACAGTTACATACATACACACACACACACACCCACAGTCAGACTTACTAGGATGCTCAGAGTGTGGGGGGCGGAGCTTTCACCCCCTCACGCGAGACCAGCAGAGGTGTGGCTACAGGTGACAATGTCACACGGGCCTCATCTCTCTCTAAGGAGGACCTGTACTATGCGATCAGTTCAGATCGCATATTACAGGTTTTAATCTCTCAGGGTTGCAGGGGTCAACAAGGCAGCCGGGCCCCTGGTGTGACGGGCCCGGTCGCAGCTGCGGCCCCTGTGATAATGATAGTTCCGCCACTGCCTACAGCATGAGGCTGCAGAAAACGGTCTGAGTTATGTCCGTGAATTGAAACGCAAATGAATGGATATATAGGTGAATCAATGAACTGATATGTAAATAAATAGATGACAGAGTACACAGGCAGAGTCCCTACTAGAGATATGTATCCCTAGGGGCTATTAATATGAATATGATGAATTAGATAATAGATAGCTGGGTTTACAATAGGTTGTTAAATTCTGTCAAGTGAAGGAATAGCAGTTTCCAAAGATGAATTATATGTAGTGTGCTGCCAAATCATTATCCTAGCTTGGTATTGCATAACTAGGAACTGGTTCTAAAGAGAGCATGATGTTGGGTGTACCCTAATCTTTAGATATGTTAATGGGTGATCCAAATGTGCACATCTACCCTTAAATAAAAGAGGTATAGTTAAATCCCTCATTTAACCCTTCTGGACTCAGTGTTTGTAGTCAGTAGATCCATTAAGATTCCATTTGCAATAGGGATTTGTTTTTATTTCCTTTGCGTGGGGTATTAGTTTATGGTGTAGTTCTTTACCTTCTGATAGCTGTCAAACGTTTTGGAAGGGGTAACAAGCTTTACAGGTGCCACATCAGTAACAGCCTTTCGTTTGATGTAGCCAGGTTTTAGGAGGTTCACTAGAATATTAACTGTGAACCAATAAGTCCCGGAGATTGGGGCCTCTCCTGGCTGTTAGGCTAACGTTTTCAGATATTTCCCCTTGGAGCAGTGGTTCTGCTCTCAATAGGGGCCAGTATCGTTGTAAAATTGATTTGGCACTGTTCCAGCCACAGTCAAAAGTTGCTATACACCTGATATTGGGTAGAGTTTGTGTATTTCTGGCACATGTGCCCATAATCAGTGAGTCTCTGTCCTGTGTGAGTGCTTTTTGATATGCTTTTTTAAGCCACCTGGATGGATAACCCCTGGATCTAAACATTTGGCTATCAGCTTCTTGTTTAAATAGTATTTCATTTGAGCTGTTACGTTGGCAAGTATGATAAGTCATTAACAATACATTTGCAAGGGCAAGTGCAGCTTCCTATTTGTTTACCTATTTTTAGTTATTTCTACTTTTTGAATGGACACTTATAGTTGGAACTGCTGCACCACTAAGTTTTATGACATAGTGCCTCCAGTAGTGTATTTCCAATACCCTAGGACCAGTTCTCTTTCATATGCCAAATATTTTGTTTAGTTGCACTCATTACAGCCTGAAAAGTAATATATCGAATAGTTGTTCAAACTATTGAAATTATTCCTCAAACCCTTGTCACATGAGCCTACCCAGGAAATAATCCATACAAAAGATGTTTCCACAGTTGTTTCTCTAGCGGCAAGGGGTGCTTGGGTCCATATTTTGATCAGAAAATATTTTTCAGGTCAGTCTCTATACTGTTTAATACGGTCATGCTTGTACACAGCAGTAAGTATCATCCCTGTACAAATCAAAGTCACTGCTATTGTTACAATGCACACTACTGGTGTATGCTGGCTTATTCCCACTGGCACTTGTAGCATTACCGTCCCAGGAACCTGCGCAGAACAAACAAAAACATTATGATTGCATGAGAATCACAATGAAAAACATAGAATACATAGGTTTAAAGGCAGGAAGATGCATCAAAACTACCACTGAAAATGCTAGACTAAGCAATGCAGGTTACTTTTCAAGAGTGACAGTGGGCAGATTTAATAAAATGCTATTTTTTTTTTATATACACTGTTTAACCCATTTACTTGTATAAATATGTACACTACTGTCCAAACGTTTGCAGCCACAAATTTCCTTATTTTCCATAAAAACGTATCTCAAATGAGTTGCAAAATGAATAGAAAAAACAGTTGAGAAGGTTAGAAATGATGATTTTGATTTTAAATAAGGCCAGTTTTATTTAGACATTTTTAAGTGACCCCAAACCTTTGAATGGCAGTGTAATATTGTCTTCAAATGTTTACCAAATTTTGTATATTTACACATAATATATTAACCAGTGTCATATTATACATATACCCCTTTAAAAAGACGATTGCAGGTATTTATGCATACTGTTTATATTTCTTCTGCACTTTGAATATTACTGTATTTAAATCTCCAAGTCTCTGTTGCTACTATATTTATGTATATTTTGTAATAAAGACTCATTATTTTTAATTGAAAGATGCGTAACATCTTTTGTTTACAGTTTGTCTTTAAATGTCAATATGTGTGTAACACTGACCTGGACAAAACATACTTGAAAACAAGAGAAATGCCAATTGTAAACACACATTCTAAATACATGTAATGGTTTATAATTTTCAGGAGAAAAACACTATTTGAAAAGCCTAGAAATCTGTACTTACTGCAGTATAAGGGAGATGAAGCCACCTGCATGCAGTCTCAACATCCAATCCACAAGAAGCTTCAACTACTGGGAAATGTGAGCAGCCATTGGGAGGAGAATCTGTGTAAAAATACAGACCAGCTACTTCATCAGTGAAATAAATACACAGTACTTACAGAAAAAAGTATATATAGACATATGCATACACATGTTTATATATATATATATATCTCTTGTATATTGTTTATCCATATATTTCTAAGTACTCCACTAATTGCCCTCTTTGCTTTGACAAGGAAATACTCCTCTATTTCTTTCTTAATACTTAAAGCTCCCTTCCTCCGCCCATATAATATACCCCAAGCTTACATGGCTTCAAACTTCCCTTTAAAAACTATTTATTCTAAAAGGTTTATCATCTATCACACTAATATTAAAGTAAAATTATCATCAGAAATTGACTAAGGACAGTTTTCTCCCTCTGTCAGATGAGGCCACTTTGAGATTCGTCAGTCTGACATGGAAAATGTAGGCGGCACTCAAAGTGAGCGCCAGTTTGACCTGAAAAATCTTTTACACAATTACAAGCAGTAATAAAGACCCCATCTAAATAATTTGCATATTTCTAAACTCAGGAAAAAATGTAGAATGTTTCCAAACTTTTTCTCCTGTCTTTTTTGTTGTTGCAACTTATAGGATACTTAACCTACAATAAGTAGCTTTTATTTCCCCCTTAACAATTTCCCCCTACAGTTACTTTTTGGCCCATCTCCGATGATCAACTTAACCCTAAACCTATCTCTTACTGTAACCCTCATTTTTTTTTTGTAATATTGCAGACTGCCACCAGGGCCAGTCTAACAACTACAATAGAGCGATGGAAGCTGTGGTTTACAGCTTCCAAAACACTTGCCTACAACAGTGCAGCAGCATTTCCGGTATGGCACATATTTTCGCACCTAAGAGCAAACAAATGTGCACCGGCTGGCCTTTTTCGGTGTTGCCCGATGCCTTCTCATGGAGATGGCAACATTGCTGCTGGTGGCCTCAAAGACATAGGATATCCTGTTTCGTTAACCTATTTGAGCTAGATGGTGTTTTGGTCCTTAATGATTAAAGTATCAAACCAGATTATTTATTGATCCCTACGTGATTGAGCCAAGGAGAATATAGTGATCGGGTGCCAGACATAAGCAGAGACCCAATTCGGGTACGCAGGGCTTCCATGTAATGAGGCTACTTGTCAGTGGCCTCATCTGACACTGGGAGTCCTGCTGCAAGTCCCTGCAGCGGGATCTGCAGCACAGCCACGATGAGCTGTTACTGTCAGTACAGTCTATGCCGTCCTACAAGCCTTTAGGCACTAAAAAAGTAGGATGGCATAGAACGTCCTACAAGCAGGAAGGGGTTAAAAAAATGCATTTACCAGGTGCTGAGCATTTCTAAATCTGTTCAGCTGCTTCTCCCCAAAATTATTATTTTTTCTCTGACACAGGGAGCATATTGCATCATTTCCTCTTTTTGCACAGCAGAATTCTGGAAGCATTCAGGTCAGATGAGCAATCCCCAGGCACAGATTGGCTGCTGGCAGCAGTTTTCTTGTTTTTGAAACAGGAACATCTCTCAGGATAGTGTGTTGCAATTCCTACTACTATCCACATCGATAGCTCTTAACCCTTCACTTGCATCCAAGAAGACACAATCACTAAAACAACATTTGTGTTCTTGGTTGCCACCTGTATTGCCATCATTTCTTGCACAATATATTTGCCATTCTATAGCCTCCCTTAACCCCTTCCCCGCCTGTAGGATGTTCCATGCCGTCCTACTTTTTAGTGCCAAGATTCTAGTAGGACGGCATGGAACATCCAACACTAAACTGCTCATTGCTGTCCACTGTGATGAGCCGTACTGGGGATCCCACTGCAGGGACTTGCAGCGAGATCTCCAATGTCAGATGAGGCCACTTTGAGTGGCCTCATTCTAACATAAGAAATGTAACGAACGTTCAAACTGACATTTCTGACATCCCAGCGTGCCCGAACTTCCGGTTTCGGGCACGCTTTTGTGACGTCACGGAATGTCGGCAGGGGCCGATAGGGTCTATAGAGACCCTGATCAGGTCCCTGCCTGGATGTTCCTGGCTGCCGATCACAAAGTGATTGATGCTCAAGAACAAAAAAAACGCTGATGGTGCTTTGGTCATTAAGGACCAAAGCACCATCGGTCGTGATGGAGTTAACTTAACATGGCCTCAAGCCACTAGCTTTGACCAGCCTGCCAGTAAAATACCAGCTGGGTGGCAACACTAGCTGACACAGTCAACTAAATGAAGTGACACTGACCAGAAAATCAGATTTTGGATAATTGCTAGGAATGAAGAATATTTAGGAAAAAAAGATCAAAGGTCAAGCCTGCTTGGCTATGCTTTTGAGTATCAGTGCTATAATAAAAAGGTTAGATTTCCTTGCTGGATAGACTAGAGTATATTCACCTTTATTGCAGTGGATCAGCAGCTGAGGTTCGCGCAGAGTGAAAGATACATCATGTGAATCAGCAGATGGACGGTGGTATCGCAAATGTATTGGTACTGTGGAGCGATAACAATGTGCACATGCAGCTGGGTCTGGTTTAGTGTAAACCAGTGCAGTTTGTCCTGTGCTGAGATACTCAGGAGCTTCTACATCAGATGGCGTCAGTAGCTGAACCTGCCGAAAGTAACAAGAATTCCGTGTCACTCGATGGCTTTTGGCCAAAATTCTGATTGAGCCACAGAGGAAAAAAAACTGTTTGTCAATATGTACATAAAATAGGTCTATACTCATCAGAAATGAAGCCTATATTAAGTATGTGTCACAGACATCACTACATCTCCTTGAATACAGAACAAGATAAATTGAGTACAACTAGTTTATTTTAAGGGTGTACCTCTGTTAAATTGTGCTGCCGTAAAGAGGAGAGCTGGTATGGGTCCAAAAATAGACCAGATGGGAGGTTCTCTTGCAACAGTATCCTACAGCTGTTCACCTGCTCTGAAAAATCCTTGAGATCGAGTGTCGTCACCAAGTCTCTAATATCAAAAAATACATTAAAACACTGATGGGCTGGTGCATTTGGTTTTAGAAGTTAATATTTTATTGCCAATTTGAAACTTAACATCACATACTTTTATTCATATTTCTGTTATAAGTCAACCATAATTCAAATTAATAGAGGTATAATACATAGGGAGTAACAAAGGATGTCAATAAATATGTGTTCTCTTTTTTATCCCATTTCATTAACTTGTTGGGCTTCGCTGTTATATGTGGATCTTTCAGCTGTATTGGAGATTATCATACCTCCCAACGTCTGCCCCCATTAACCGGGACACGGAGGGGGGGTCGGGGCTGAGATTGGGAGGTTGAGGGTCAGCGTTAGTGTGCATGTGCTGTATGCATTCTCTAGTGTCCCAAACACTGGAGAATGAGTTTGGGACTGTGGAGTTGCAGTAGTGATTCCCACTATCCCACCAAGCTCTACCTCTGTCCCCCCAAAAATTCAGGAAAATGGTAGAGCTTCTCAGGACAGAGCCTCAAAATCAGGACTGTCCCTCGCCAAAGCGGGACAGTTGGGATGCATGGATTATTGATATTAGTATAGAGATTATAGCTATTTAAATTATGTTAAAAAATAACTTTAATAAAAATGTAATCTAATCAAACAACACATACCCGCAAAAGGGAGGGCTGGTAAGGAGGGCAATTGCCACTCGGGATGCCCTCCTTCCAGCTCAAAAGGGCTGGGGCTGCAATACCTTTCACTGTTAAATGCCTTTGTGCCTAGGTGTTCAACTGTGGCTCTCCAGCTGCTGCAGAACAACAAACCCCACCAGCTTTCTAGAATAGCAGGGAATAATGGTAGTTGTAGTCCAGACAGCTGGAGGGCCACAGTTGTACACTTAGGCTCTAGTGTGTAGCACGTTCTATCTTTTTATCCAATTGTCTTGTCTGTCTAACAATCTATGTACTTTATCTGGCAGTATAACTGTCAGTATGTCTGGGTCTGTCCCTGATGATAATGGGTGGACTGATGAAATTGCAAAATTGACTACTAAGTTAAACGTTTTCAGCCCTCCCCTACCCACAGAGGAATACTGGATGTTATTTAACTTGCCATGGGTGGTAAACCATTAATAACTATAGATTTTCTGAATGAAGAGGTTGAAGACAAGCACTCTATATGTACTACGCTCTATTAGCTGAAGAATTTGTGCTGCTGATTTTGCTGGGACTTTATAAAAAATAAATAGTCATAATACAACTTTACACCAGCATAGACAATATTTGTATTGCGTTTACTTCAATGTAGTACTTTATAGTACAATTATTTAGTACAACTTCACGTAAGTTGTGGACCATAAAGAAGCACTTAATGTTGTTCTTCAAGGCACATGAGGGTTGCAGGAAGCCTTAAGGTGGTTACGTATAAACACTCTGAAATTGTTGTCTATTAAAACACCCTTTCACTTTAGTGTAGCGGACGTCCTACACTGTAATGTGCCCGATTATTTATTTATAGGTTGTACTGCTTTATACATGGGAGCACAGGCATAGCTCCAGCATTATACACTACCTCCATGTGCACCTTGTTTAGAAATAACCCCCATAGTGTTAACTTAAAGTGCAGCCTTTTTAAAAAGGAATACTCTGCAGTATCTGTATGTCCACAGACAAAAAAAACTTCAGTAACTTTTTATTAAAAGTCTTGACCATTTGCAAAGTAATGGCAGGGCCTACATCAGACCCTTTGAGGTGAAGTATAAATGTTTTTATGTGACATGGTTGTCTGTCTGCTCTACAACCTCGGGTTGGAAGTATCAGTGTTAGTCTAGTAATACTTTATATAGGATGACAGCTGCACTAGGCTGTAGCAGGTTGGCTGACCTGCTCCGGCATTGATGTCAGCATACATGTTATTATTCCATAGTTGCCAACATCGGCCATGTTTCCAGGGACACATATTTGTTCCATATGGTGCAGAAAGAGCATGCAAAGTGCTGCCCAACAATCTGTAGGATGCATATACGCACAGACACAGTCCAATTAATTAACCATGGTAGGTCCTATGAGATCTCCACCCTGATTAATTAATTGGATTCTGTCTGTGCGTATATCCATCCTACATACTGCTGGGCTGCACTTTGCATGGTCTTTATGCAGCATGTGGAACAAATATGTGTCCCTGGAAACATGGCCGATGTTGGCAACTATGGAATATCATGTATGCTGACATCAATGCCGGAGCAGGTCAGCCAACCTGTTACAGCCTAGTGCAGCTGTCATCCTGTATAAAGTATTACTAGACTAACACTGATACTTCCAACCCTAGGCTGTAGAGCAGGCAGACAACCATGTCACATAAAAACCATTTATACTTCACCTCAAAGGGTCTGATGTAGGCCCTACCATTACTTTTGAAAATGGTCAAGACTTTTAATAAAAAAGTTACTGAAATTTTGTGTCTGTGGACATACAGATACTGCAGAGTTTTTATTAATATATATATTTTCTTTTTTAAAAAGGCTGCACTTTAAGTAAACACTATGGGGGTTATTTATAAACAAGGTGCAAATGAAGGTAGTGTATAATGCTGGAGCTATGGCTGTGCTCCCATGTATAAAGAGTTGCTCTAATATTTCTACATTTTCAGAACACTGCCTTATGTTAGGATTTCTGGTGCAGTCAATGTACTTACCTGTGAAACCCTTTGTTTAGAATTTCTCTTTTAACAACCAGAACAGGACAGGAGATTTCTGAAGGTGAAATTAGATAAACAGGTTAGGATTTGTTTATGTACATTTAAAGTGAAGTGAGGGGACAGTGTAATTCAGTGGACCTCTCTTATTATAGGATCAGTCTTACATCATAGCTATTTATGGCTGGGACGTGTTCAATTTGCATGTCACTGATCTTTGGCATAGAGTTTGTAATAAGAGTTGCATATCTAAACCAGAAATGTTATCAGTAACAGCAAATCTCATTTTGAATGGCTGCTGTGCCTCTATGAATGTCACACTTTAAAGAGATCCTTAAGAATTTAAGATAAAATATAATAATTTGAATACTTGATCTACTTGCTTTTATAGTTAAAAAGAGGTTCATCTGTGTATAGCAAACTGAACATTAAGGGGGCTTACTAGATGGGCAGACTAGATGGACCGAATGGTTCTTATCTGCCGACACATTCTATGTTTCTTACCTCCCAACATTTGGCCAAAGAGGGACACTGATTTTTCTGGGAGTGGCATTATCAAAACATTTTCTTTATGGCAAATCGGTAACTATATACCATAGTTGCCAACATCGGCCATGTACATTTCTGGAAAAGCATACTATATGCACAAGGATTCTGCCTATTGTATTTGTTATTCAGATAACCCAGAGTGGACTCAAGTTAATTAGTGATCACTCCAAGATAAATAATTGCCCAAGACAAACCCCACATTAACCAAAAGCAATAACTGTGTTGTGCAGATCTTGAAATAACCAAACAAATGCATGAGGTGTGTGGGGCATACCTGAATTCTCCACCACAAGAAATAAAGTTATCCAGATGAAAGTGAGAAAAACTTTCCAATAAGGCATGATCAGCTACACCAAACAGCTGCAGAGGAACAGAAAAGTATTTTAAGCATATTGTATTTTAATTCCCATAAAAAAATAATAGATGAGGCAAAGCAATGGAAAAGTCACCTGTAGTAGAAATAATTTATATATATATATATATATATATATATATATATATATATATATAATATCTTGCATGTTTCCCCTATTTCTCATATTGTCTCATTTTCTTTCTTTTTAGATTTTAAGTCTGCTCTCAGCACTATATAAATGCTATAAAAATGCAAAGTTGTAAGTATTAAATCCTGGTACCATAAAACCTCACATTAGAGCTTTCAACTACATTACTATTCCTCAATTATCTCCATCTGCTTTTGACTAAAGTCCCACTTTCAGTCTCATTACCTTCCAGTAAGGTTGCCAGATGAACTAGGGGAGTTTTCACTGAAAGTGAGTGTTCTGCAATACTCAGCCATTAATTAATGAGTTGGAACAAAAGGCAGGTTTCAGACCTTATCCAAGAGTTAGTAATTCCTGATTTTTGCAGTTCAGGTTTAGTGAATAACTCTCTGTGACTAAAAAACTTTGGACAGGCTGCCAGAAAATCTGTTCAAAACCAGATATGTGCCAACTCAGATTCCTATTGCCAAATCCAATTACACCCCATAGATATATAAACCATTTTATAGTACACCGTTTGAAAGTCTCTAACTTTATAAAAAGCTGCATATTTCATGGCTTTGCAAAGAAAAATATAATCAAAGTAATTCCTATAAGATCCCCTCCTGGTTTATTAAGTCGCTGTCCATGAACATGTATTCCAGGGGAGTATGTATGCAAACATTAGCCAATCTACCAACCCTATCTGTACTTTAGTTGTTTCCTGGTAGAAAACATCTGTGTATGCACATTCTGTACATGCCCCTGTGTGAGGTATATATATATATATATATATATATATATATATACACACACAAGTACAATTATCATTTCAGACACTTTGATTGCTGCTTCTTTACTCTCAGGCTCTAGACAAATGTTGGAGGATTAGGTGAAACTGCAAACCTGTCAAGTCTCTTAAAGGGACACTAAACGTTATTTTTCACTTGTGCGTTTCTAATATAGAAGCACAAGTGAAATTTTCGTTGTCCCTAGTATGAAGATGAACTGGCATGTACTTTTGATAGTACACACCAGTTTATTCTCTGACCGACAGCTGCCATGCTTCCATAAAAAAGCAGGCAGCCGTCTGGTCGGCGACTGTCTCTCGCTACTAGCGCAGAGAGAGAGACCCTGGTTTTTGCATGGGATCAGCAGGGGGGACCATAACTAGGTGCTAGCAGCGAGAGACCCTTGCATTTGGATGTAAGAGCGGGACGAGCCCCAGCTGTAATTGGTTGTGTGAGTGCTGACGACAACTGGGAAATGCTGTGTCTCGCATGTGAGACACAGCAGATAGTAAACCCGCGTGTATCTATTAAGATACACGTCGGGTTTACTTAAATGTCCCAGGTTAAACAATGTTTAATGTTCCTTTACTCTCGTTTATGCATGGAACCTTAACTAGGTCCCCCTTGCTGATCCCATGCAAAAACAAGGGTCTCTCTATGCATCCTGCAGACCCCGATCAGATGAGCGGGTTGAGCCCCTATTCTGATTGGATATGTGCACACTAACACTGTCAGCAAAAGCCAGCCTCCAGTCCTGCTGTGCTTAAACCCACGTGTATCTATTAAACTAAAAAATGTTTAATTGTTCTTTACAAAGCATTCTTTTTTTATAGTGGTCAATACTAAAATGGTGCAATCAACATGAACAATTGGTTTCCGTGGTGATTGCTAGTTTTTATTTCTAATTCCAAATGAAAAACAAAAGCAACACCGGCTCTAGTCACAGGAACAAAAGTGCAGGAGGTGGGTGGGTGCTCCACAGTGCTGATTAGGCACAACAATTAAGCATTAAATAGAACAAAGTGTGCACTCCACTCGCCAAGTAGTGAATGAATAAAGTGCTTTAATGCTTTCAAAAAATCCAAACAAACAGGGTAAGGTACAATCCACAGATGATAAAGTGAAAAGGGAAGGCCACCTAACGCGTTTCGCGTGTCACCACGCTTAGTCATAGGTGTTTTGAATTCTGTCTCATACTGATAGTCATAGAAAGGCCCATTACGCTTCTAAAAACATATATTCCACGACTTCAGCCAGTAAAATGTATATCAGTCTGCAATCTTAATTTTAGCCCATATAGCCCTGGAGAAGTATGCATTTTTCATGAATAAAACCTTCTAAAGCACCAACTTGAATACAGAAGTACCACTCTAAATATTTCTGTATAAATTTGAGCATCATTGGAGGACAACTGAAATCCCAAGGTTATTGGTACTTGAATAAAAACTTTATAATGTGCTGTGCATCATTGACAGGTTGAACGGTGCCAGTGCACTCTGTAAAGCATAGTTGCCAACATCGGCCATGTTTCCAGGGACACATTTGTTGGACATGCTGCAAAAAGATCATGCAAAGTGCAGCCCGGCAGCATGTAGGATGGATATACGCACAGACACAATCCAATTAATTAATCAGGGTGGAGATCTCACAGGACCCACCATGATTAATTAATTAAATTGTGTCTGTGTGTGTATATACATCTTACATACTACCGGGCTGCACTTTGCATGCTCTTTCTGCAGCATGTGGAACAAATATGTGTCCCTGGAAACATGGCCGATGTTGACTATGCTGTAAAGTAATGCACTCTTAAAAATCTACATTACACCATAAAGGCGGCCCTGTCTCATACATTTGTTTTTCCTATATACAATATTTGATTCATTGCACTTAGTAATAATTAACCACATCACTACCCCTGTAACAAGCTACATATAAACGGAATAGGCCAATACACACTTGAAAGCTCATCATCCTTCAGTTACTTCCGCGTTTCACCACTCGGTTCAATCAAGGACCCAGAATAGGCGCGCCCTTACAGCTGCCTGATCGAAAGAAAACTATTTATTTTACCAAATTAATATTTATGTATGAATTCTAATGAAAGTTCATCTGTAAAAACAGAAAAAGTAACCTCAGACATAATTACTTTGATCTACGTTGCTACACAGCGGCTATGTGACAGAGGTTTTAACTTCAGGCATTTTATACGGCAGCCCTATTCCGGTTCCTCCAACTTGTTGCCAAGGTAACCACTGTTATTCTCTTACAGTCAGGTAAGATGCACGCCAAATGTTGTATTCTGTAAATAAAGTAAGTGTAATAGGTATCTGCTGGTATTTGCATTTCATTGCATGTACTAACTTGCTACTGGTTGTATAGTTTGGAAAATGCATCACAACACATTTAACAGAGTAGGTATCATTTTATCCCTATGTGTTTCAATATGCACTGAGTCTGCCAGGCACTGTTTGACATTTTTATGTCTAGTCTTTCAATACTCCCTGCCGTTCACGGTGATATTTCCTATGGTGCTTAGTATGGAGGCATCATTGGGATCCGTGGTCCTGAACAGCTTGAATGCCAAAATCCAGCCATCTCTGTTGCAAGATATTGCACCTCTGATTAAACTCCGAAACAACAAGCGACATTCCCCAGCATTATAACTGGGACCTTTGTGAAAAGCAAACAGTTTTTTATTTGTGATACTGGGCTTTACTGCAAAAAAGCAGAGGGAGGAAGTCCAATGAGAGAGTGAATGTAGCAGAAATTGGTTTAAGTGAGGAGCCTATCATTATGGATGGGGATGGTAGGAAACTGTTCAGTCCATGTGATTCCTGTCAGTAATTTGTTTATCCAGTAGTATCTATTATTTGTAAATAATAATCATTTAATATGAATAGGGCTTTATTCATGAAAAGGCAAATGAAAAACGAAGGTCAAAATAGTTGAGTTTGAAGTATAGCTGAATGGGAGAAGTTTTCCAAGTCAGCGACTTTGCCTTAAAGGACAACTGTCGCAAAAAATGAAGTTATGTATAATTGAAAGATTGTGTCAAGTTTTGGCATTTTAAATAGAAACGCTGTAATGAAAGAGTGCATGTAATACAGCATCCCTGATTTGATTATCCAGTGTCTGGGTTACCAGAGAAAGCGTATACTGCGCATGTGCAATATTGCTATCAGAGGCTCGGTAGCACTTTCAGGTTGAGTGACAGCGGGCATTGAACCTCCATTATCTGCCCCTGGTGTCCTGACTTTTTTATGACTGGTAAAAATGGCCGAAGATGCCAACTTCAATGTGAGACAGGGAGAGGGGAGTGTTTGTTTTTTTATTGCTTCTTTAATTTATTTCGGTGACATGCTTAATTATTTTTGTACACCTTTTACTAACTCTTTAAGTAGACAAAAGATTTCAGTCCGTGCTATAAATTATTCTCTAAATGTATTCGTAACCTCTCTCTCTGTTCCCAGATTTTTCGTGAATAACCTGCACATATTATTGTGTAGAAAAGCATGAGCTACAAAGCTATGAAGTGTGGCATACGCTTCCAGCCACCCGCCGTTATCCTGGTGTATGAAGATTTGACAGCAAGAAAGTCTCGTCAGCGTATCATGCCTATTAGAAACTTCTCCAAGTTCTCAGGTATTATCTGTATTCTCGGTATCAATCATACAAAAATGATCAATGCAGCATGTTTTAATGAACCAACGAACAGGTGAAAAGAAAGAAAATAATACTGTGGCAGGAGTGTCCAAGTTGTTTCTGAAGTGGGCCACACGATCAGCATTGCAAATGTGTGTTAGGCTGCAGTACATTTTTTAAATTTATAGTAATGGTGTGGAATATCTTGTTAAACATAGAAAACATATTGTTTACAATATCATAGATGCAACCCTGCATTAAATATAATTTGGGAGTCTCTAGTCTACTCACCCTCCTGTATACCCACACAAATGTACTGAGGAGGGTAGGTGCCTATAGACCCACAATAATCATGGAACAGTGGGATAACTGAAAGACAGCAGTACCCACAGAGAGTCTATTTAGGTAGGCACTCACAAAACATAAAAGAGACAAAATCAGCATTTATTATGCAAAAGTCAAAAAATTAAAAAATTAATTGGGAATCCTCGGGTAGGGATCATGTGATCAACATTGTATAAACATATCACAACCACCCAAAGACAGAAAAATGCATAAATACTAAATAGTAAAGTAATACAAAAAAAATTATGAAATCACCAACAAATCCTGCAGGATATGCAAAAAACTAAGGACACCTTTAAGTGGTGTACTATGTGAAATAAAGTGAGTGCACCACTAAAGTGCTCCCTAAACCAATAAAGAGCTGTGCGTCCACAACTAAATTAAGCATATAAGAATCAGCCATAAAAACCCTAAAAGCCAAAAAAGCGTTAGAATGGGACCAAAAACAAATGCGTCCAGCAAGGCTCTGTAGCAAGCAGAATATGAGAGGATCAATTGTATCAGCTGAGCCCTGCTTATGGAGGCCGGATTCTGCTGATTATGGTTATTTTACAGACATATTGAATGCAGTGACTTTCTGTTGCATGGTGATCAGTTACCCTCATATTCTGCTCTAGGGCTAATAGTTGACAGCATAAAGAAAACTGAGAAAAAAGTATAACAAACTATGCACATCCAAAAGAGCACCTTCGCATTTATTATATTAAACAAAAACATTTAAAAATATAATATTCATAGCTTTATCTTGAGAATGCCATCCACCAAAACGCAGTGTGAAAGGTCGCCATCCAAGCTGACTAGGGTTACCAGACCGGCTATTTTGTTTACTGGACACAAATGGCTTTTTCATGCTGCCTTAAGGTATGTCTAAGTTGTAAGTCCTGAAGAAAAGCAATTCATTCACACAGAAGGGGACTGCGTTTATTCGTTAATTGGTTAGCTTTTGTTCACAAATTGTTTTTTAATGGAA
The DNA here is from genome assembly GCA_036172795.1 of Pelodytes ibericus. Classification (NCBI taxonomy): domain Eukaryota; kingdom Metazoa; phylum Chordata; class Amphibia; order Anura; family Pelodytidae; genus Pelodytes; species Pelodytes ibericus. Next base: position 177,688,139 of record CM069861.1, read on the forward strand.
CAGATGCATGTAAACGTTATAAACCTAGTAAAGATGGTTCATCTGGCAACCCTAAATCTGACAGAGAGTGAGCAACTATGCCAATAGAAATGAGCAAACAAAGGATCCAGCTGTGTAAAGCTGGTAGAGCCTTACCCTAGATGACTCACTATTAATTGACTCAAGGGTGACAACTCATGTAACCAGCATGTCTCATTTCTATGTTTTACAATGCAAATATTTTGCACCATCAAGTCTTTTGTTGTGTGTGAGTCATATGGCACAAATCTCAATTAAACTTAACTCCAAGTTGTAACAAAACAAAGAAATAAAATACGGTAAGGTGCGTATATTATATGTCACAAAAGCATTCAGCATGTGACTATCACCTAGAAAAATCAAGTCATTATTCAAGTTTTATGAATTTGAAAAGTGATAAAAAAAAAACTATCGCATGTTATTTTCAGGATTGTGATTTACCAAGTAACATTTGTTTGATTGTGGTTCAAGGCCCTTTCTATTTGCAGACTGCATGCCATAGAGCTTTGCTTTATTATGAATACTGTTTATGAGTATCCTGTCATAGTGCTATACATTTAACAATTTGAAAAGGGAACACTTACCAAGAAAGAAGCTATATTTTCTTATGAAAGACAAAGTATGCTAGTCAACCTACTTGTTTTATTTGCTCTGTCAAGTACACTAAACTAGCAGTGTTAAATATCGAGATTTTGAAACTTCTCACCCTTCACTCGGTAAAAACAAATATTGTAAAAAAAACATTTGTGGGATTTGCCCCCTTCCCATTCCAAAGCCATGGATGTAAATATATACAGGTTTACTCATGCATTCAGCTGGATCCTGTCGCAAGTCTCAGCCAATCAGTGCGGGGGTTCCTTGTCTGATTGGGGGTCTGTCTGAACTCTCTTTCTATTAGAGAGAGAAACCTTTGTTTTTGAATGCCACCAACAGCGGGGACCTTAACTATGCCTATTATTGTATTATACTAATTTGTGTACTTAAAGTGCCACTAAACGTTTTCATTCACTTGTGCTTCTAATATACATGATCCAGAATGGAGACTCACAAGTGAAAATGTGAATGGAACTAGTATGAAGATAAACTGTCATATATTTTTTAATGTACATACCAGTTTATCCTCTGACCGGCAGCAATTATGCTTCCATGGGAAGCATCAGGGCTTCAGCTGTCACCGACAGTCTCGCGGAAAAAGACCTTGGTTTTTGTTTGCCCCTGTTCTGACGAATTACTCGAGCAAATTCTCCTGCGCAATCACAGGAGAATTTGCTCACTGCGCATGCGCAGAAAGTTACAGCTGATAACTCAGCTGTAACTTAATGTCCACCGCGCATGCGCGAGCTGCGCAACCCACATCCCGCCCCCCGCACACCCCTTCTCACCAGCTGATCGGACAGCGGCGGTACACAGCGCATGCGCGCGGCTATCAAGCCGTGTGGGAATGCGCTGTGTCCGTGGCTGGATTCAAACAAAACGCTGGTAAGTAACACGGGGCGGGGGGGACATGAGGAGCCAACAGAGAGGTAAGCACCCTGGTGAGGGCTGCCTCATCTTGATAGGAGTTGTGATCCTCCTGCTGCATAATACATGCGGGGCGGGATGTGGGTTGCGCAGCTCGCGCATGCGCGGTGGACATTAAGTTACAGCTGAGTTATCAGCTGTAACTTTCTGCGCATGCGCAGTGAGCAAATTCTCCTGCGATTGCGCAGGAGAATTTGCTCGAGTAATTCGTCAGAACACCACCAACAGTGGGGAACTAGTTTAAGCAGGTCTCTGTAGCAGAGAGAGACTGTGAGTCCTGATAGACACCAATCAGATGGTCAATCTCTGCACTAGTAGAACAAGACAGTTGGCTCCCTCCGAAGCCCTGTTGCTTCTATGGAAGCACGATGGCTGCCGTTTAGCGGATGAACTGGCATGTATGGCATTTACATGTGCATACCAGTTTATCCTCATACTAGTTCCCCATACTCATATTTACACGTGTGCTGTTAGAAATACTAGTGAAAGAAAAAGTTTAGTTGTACTTTAAGGAAAGAATAAAACAATAATAAGAATACTTGGGACTGCAAGATTATCTTCCTCTAAATGCTAAATAAAGACCTTCCAAGGAAAATGTGTGATGCAGCCAGTGTCTTTTTTTCCTGCATGTCATAAAAATTGTACTTGTTATACAAATATTCTTCAATAAAGTGTTTGTTTTTTTTTGTTTTTTTTTTTTAAATGATGCCAAATTAAATGAGCTCCTGCTTTCGGATTTTTGAAAAAACATCAATATTGTTGTTAAATACGGCTATATGCTTAATTGGTTAATGTGGTCCCAGCTTATTCTACATGTTTCTACATAGCTAATTCTGGATATGTGCTCTATATTATTGGATAATTTTGTTTCACATGTTTCTATATATTTTTTTTAAAACCTCTTATGCACTAAGGAATAGTTGGCCACTAACGCTAAATATCGATTTTACTGCAGATTGTAGCCGAGCAGCAGAGCAACTGAAACACAATCCTCGACACAAGCAGTATTTAGAACCCGTCTCACTGAGACAACTGGAGAAGCTTTATAAATTATTAAAGGGGCATTTAAATGGAGAGAGTCTAAATGTGAGTCTGGAGGGAATTCGAAAGGATGAGACTATTGACCCGGAGGAAGATCTGAACAAACTGGATGACCGGGAGTTGGCTAAAAGAAAACACATAATGGATGAACTCTTTGAGAAGAATAGAAAGAAAAAGGATGATCCAGATTTTGAGTATAATGTAGAGGTGACGTTTCCAGATGACGGACCAGTGGAGAGCTGTGGTTGGGATGAAGTATCCGAGGATGGCTTCTGACCACTACATTGTACAATGTGGAAATCTCTCTACAGTGGAATGATATAAAACACAATTTTCATTTAAATGATTGAGATAATTCAGCCAATATCACAGTGGCTAATTTTCCCATATTATCACACAACTCTGCAACACCATGCTGAGTGACCAATGTTAACTGTATAGTTACAAAGTCTGTTTCAGTAACCATACATGTCAAAGGAAATGATTGTGCAAGTTCCTCAAACTAAACCAACTGACACATGCCCCGGCAACACATCTTGCATGGAGCAGCCAAATTCTACACAGGAATAAAGGCTCTGACAGGAAACAAAATACAGTTTACAGGGGTGACTATTAATAAAAACATGGCTTCACAACATACTATGTTTAGCTGTATGATAATAGCCTCAAAGATATCATAGTAAGCTGCGTCAGCAGTAACATTACTTGAGTTTCCAATACAAGACAATGAAATAAATGCAGTGTGCACCCATGCAACATATTATCTTAATAATTTTAAACATTTTTAGATATTTTTAAAAGCACCTAGCTTGATGAAAAAATATTGGAGATTTAGTCACAATATATGGCCATATTTTGCTTAGCCCACCACTACGCCAAAGTACTCCAAACTTGGTGAGTACTATCTCTAGCTACTTACTTGGAATGAATCTCTCTGACAATCTGTCTTGAACTAGAATTTATACAAATCTCACCGGACACCATACACAGAGCACCTGTGAGTGGGTGGAGTGCACGCCCAAAAGCTGGTCAGGCTTTATATAGATGCAAAAACAGTGGTTTGGACAGCACCCCCAGAATTGGCATATGTTGCACAGAGCACCACAGCGGCGACCAAAATTCTCACAATTAAATTAATGCAGTGTGCACCCATGCAACATATTATCTTAATAATATTAAATATTTTTACATAATTTTAGATATTTTTAAAAGCACACAAGAAACATATTTAAAGTATTTTTATTTTTGCATTCACACAGATTTGTGGGAATATTGCCCCAAGAAATATGAAAATGTGCCATATCGTGTATTAAATTAGTGGGGAACCAGTTATTTCTTTTTCTACTTCTCCTTTATTACAACGCAATATACCGTATTTATCGGCGTATAACACGCACCTAATTTTAAGAAGGAAATTTCAGGGAAAAAAACTTAAGAACTTAAATTAAGAACTTTGAAGCCCAATATGCCATTTTAATATGCCAGGATATTGCCCCCAATATGCCATTTAATATGCAGGATATTGCCCCCAATATGCCATTTAATATGCAGGATATTGCCCCCAATATGCCATTTTAATATGCAGGATATTGCCCCTAATATGCCATTTATTGCCCCCAATATGCCATTTAATATGCAGGATATTGCCCCCAATATGCCATTTAATATGCAGGATATTGCCCCTAATATGCCATTTTAATATGCCAGATATTGCCCCCAATATGCCATTTAATATGCAGGATATTGCCCACAATATGCCATTTAATATGCAGGATATTGCCCCCAATATGCCATTTAATATGCAGGATATTGCCCCTAATATGCCATTTTAATATGCCAGATATTGCCCCCAATATGCCATTTAATATGCAGGATATTGCCCCCAATATGCCATTTAATATGCAGGATATTGCCCCCAATATGCCATTTAATATGCAGGATATTGCCCCCAATATGCCATTTTAATATGCCAGATATTGCCCCAATATGCCATTTACTATGCAGGATATTGCCCCCAATATGCCAGGATATTGCCCCTAAGTATGCTCGTTATGCCACCCTCCTCCCCCCCCTTCCCCAGACCCCAGTACTTACCTCGTTCCTGCTCTGTCCCCCGGTGCTCTGAAGCTGCGTGGCTTAGAGGGAAGCGTTGTGAGCTTCCCTTCAGCCGCGCGGTCAATAAAGTTTGTTTTAAAAAAAAAAACAGACTTTATTGACCGCGCGACCGGAGGGAAGCTCACAACGCTTCCCTCACAGCCACGCAGCTTCAGAGCACCGGGGGACAAAGCAGGAACGAGGTAAGTTTCAGATTTTTTTTTTTCGGCGTATAACACGCACACACCATTTTCTCCCTATTTTCAGGGAGAAAAAGTGCGTGTTATACGGCGATTAATACGGTATATGACAGACACCAGATAATAAAATGTACTATTCAGACATCAGCTAAGAACCTTTATTGTGCATGATAATTGATTTACAATTTACATTGATGGCTATGCAGAACTTGTTATCAAAGATATGATTGTTATATTATCCTACCTCCTCTGTGATATATCTTATGTGTGATGCTTTTGCTTCTTTGAAATTGTATATACATTGGAGATGTTATCCTACTGGGATACCAGACAGAATCAAGTTTTCTGCTGTTGCAGTGTTTTGTTCTCTTTGGCCTATTATTGTTATTGAGCTACAGAAAAGGCTTGACCAGTCCCAGCAAATGTATATTGGGTCCATGTTACCACTTGTTATGTTAACCAGAGATAACAGAACTGAACCTGAAATTGCAGCTCTGCATAACATTAGCATGTTTTTTACCCATAACCAGTATTTATTACAATTGTATGATTATTTGATTAGCTGTTTATATATATACAGGGAGTGCAGAATTATTAGGCAAGTTGTATTTTTGAGGATTAATTTTATTATTGAACAACAACCATGTTCTCAATGAACCCAAAAAACTCATTAATATCAAAGCTGAATATTTTTGGAAGTAGTTTTTAGTTTGTTTTTCGTTTTAGCTATTTTAGGGGGATATCTGTGTGTGCAGGTGACTATTACTGTGCATAATTATTAGGCAACTTAACAAAAAACAAATATATACCCATTTCAATTATTTATTTTTACCAGTGAAACCAATATAACATCTCAACTTTCACAAATATACATTTCTGACATTCAAAAACAAAACAAAAACAAATCAGTGACCAATATAGCCACCTTTCTTTGCAAGGACACTCAAAAGCCTGCCATCCATGTATTCTGTCAGTGTTTTGATCTGTTCAACATCAACATTGCGTGCAGCAGCAACCACAGCCTCCCAGACACTGTTCAGAGAGGTGTACTGTTTTCCCTCCTTGTAAATCTCACATTTGATGATGGACCACAGGTTCTCAATGGGGTTCAGATCAGGTGAACAAGGAGGCCATGTCATTAGATTTTCTTCTTTTATACCCTTTCTTGCCAGCCACGCTGTGGAGTACTTGGACGCGTGTGATGGAGCATTGTCTTGCATGAAAATCATGTTTTTCTTGAAGGATGCAGACTTCTTCCTGTACCACTGCTTGAAGAAGGTGTCTTCCAGGAACTGGCAGTAGGACTGGGAGTTGAGCTTGACTCCATCCTCAACCCGAAAAGGCCCCACAAGCTCATCTTTGATGATACCAGCCCAAACCAGTACTCCACCTCCACTTTGCTGGCGTCTGAGTCGGACTGGAGCTCTCTGCCCTTTACCAATCCAGCCACGGGCCCATCCATCTGGCCCATCAAGACTCACTCTCATTTCATCAGTCCATAAAACCTTATGAGATATTTCTTGGCCCAGTCTTGACGTTTCAGCTTGTGTGTCTTGTTCAGTGGTGGTCGTCTTTCAGCCTTTCTTGCCTTGGCCATGTCTCTGAGTATTGCACACCTTGTGCTTTTGGGCACTCCAGTGATGTTGCAGCTCTGAAATATGGCCAAACTGGTGGCAAGTGGCATCGTGGCAGCTGCACGCTTGACTTTTCTCAGTTCATGGGCAGTTATTTTGCGCCTTGGTTTTTCCACACGCTTCTTGCGACCCTGTTGACTATTTTGAATGAAACGCTTGATTGTTCGATGATCACGCTTCAGAAGCTTTGCAATTTTAAGAGTGCTGCATCCCTCTGCAAGATATCTCACTATTTTTGACTTTTCTGAGCCTGTCAAATCCTTCTTTTGACCCATTTTGCCAAAGGAAAGGAAGTTGCCTAATAATTATGCACACCTGATATAGGGTGTTGATGTCATTAGACCACACCCCTTCTCATTACAGAGATGCACATCACCTAATATGCTTAATTGGTTGTAGGCTTTCGATCCTATACAGCTTGGAGTAAGACAACATGCATAAAGAGGATGATGTGGTCAAAATACTCATTTGCCTAATAATTCTGCACTCCCTGTATATATGTATATATATATATATATATATATATATATATATATATATATATATATATATAGATATGTATTTATTATGGTTTAAACACTACTGTAATTCTCTTAATATGTTTTTTTATATGTTGTCATGTTCTGTCATACAGATTTTATTTATGCCAAATTATTTTATTTTTTTATGCAAACTTCTCACTTTAAGAGAAATGATCACAACAAATAACATATTTGCTGGTATATAAGACAAGGTTTTTTTCAGAATGCACTGAAAAGGTCCTCTCGTCTTACATTCGAGCTTCGTCTTATAATCAAACCTTCAAATAGATGTCTGACTATAAGACTAGGATCCAGGTCCCTCACAGAGCTGCAGGGGACCTGGATCCTCCTGGCAAGCCACTGGTGGATGTCTGCGCGATTTCACCTTGTTATTACATGTTTGTAAGCGCCTTAATATAAACAAGCATGAAAAATGATGGAAGTTTCTTTATGAAATATAATTTACCAATAGGGTAAACATGACTTTCTCTATAGACATTTGGGGATCCGTAGTTAAAATTGCTATTAGGCAGCATACATGGTATTTTGATGATCACTGGAAAGCATGAGACTGACATTTTAAATGATCTCTCTGGTCTGAAAAAAACCTTGGCAATTAAATGCATATTAAAGCTGACACTTTAAAATAAATATGTATTGGTTTGTCCCAGTTAACCTGAAAATTTGTCTTTTTTTAGATTTTCTACTTGTGTCACAGTTGACCCCATTTCACTGGCTTCTGTATATTGTATCCAAGTTTTGTTGCTGTTTCCACTTCAGCCTCTAGTGTTTTCATTCTCCTACTGTTGTACCTGAGCACAATCATATTTGACTCCTTAAGGACAGAGCCTCTGAAACATTTTTGTCCATTCTGGACAATGGCTATTTTAACATTTCTGTGCTGTTTGTGTTTAGCTGTAATTTTCTTATTTGTCATTTTCTGTACCCACACAAATTTTATATTGTTTTTATCAGGACAAGAAGGGCTTTCTTTGGATGCCATCAATTTGATCATATCCTATAATATATAAATAAAATATGGTAAAAAGAAACCCCCACAAATTTCCTGAATTTTATTTCAAACATCTTCTCCTTATCGAACAAAAAAAACTGCTAAATTGATTCTATTTCTCCTGAGTACAGGGATACCACCCATGCATAGGTTTGTTGGGTTGTTTGGGGGCTAAAAGGCCACCTTTGGGAGGTGAGATTTTGACATGCAGACAGCCTGCACCAATGTCCCATTTGGGACATATTTGAAGCCAGTCAGTGTATTTTACCCCATCAACCCATATATTTTCTAAAAGTAGACACCCTAGGCTATTTCAAATGGTGGTATTTAAACACTTTCTATGCAGTAATTCTGCCACCAGCCTTTGTCAAAGTTTGTGGTAGTAATTTTTTTTGTATTTTTTTTTTTCACAAACATTGTACTTCAGACATGAATTCACAGATTTTAGTATGTGTCACTGCCAAAAAAAAAAAAAACAATATATGTTTAACAACATCTCCTGAGTACAGGGATACCACCCATGCATAGATTTGTTGGGTTGTTTGGGGGTTAAAATGCCACATTTGAGAGGTGTGCTTTTTTGATTTTCCAACTTGGAATTTTGACATGTAGAGCAAGGAAGGGGTTAATAGCTTCAAAACGTCAGACCGCGACGCCACCCGTAATTGCGGCAGCCAATAGAGCCTGCCCGCACAATTTGTTGTGTGCAAAGTAGGTGCTGGAGCACCTGAATGGGGAATGATTCCCTTCATGCATTTATATGCAAATAAAACTACAATATACAGGTTAAGTAATAGATCAAAATGTGTTTGTCCCTTTTAACTTCAGTTTGTAAAATTCACAGATAATTAAACAGTATGAAACACAAATTCAGGGCTTTGTTAATCTTGTGCTAGCATACAAAATGTAAACAATATAGGATTTGGTATTTTAAAGTATTTGCCAATAATATGTCAGTATTATTTTGCCATTTAATATGCCCCAGCCAATTTGCCCAATATTATGCCAGTATTATTTTGCAATTTAATATGCCCCAACCAATTTGCCCAATAATATGCCAGTATTATTTTGCCATTAATATGCCAAAATAATTTGGCATATTAATGGCAGTCCTTTAGTCCACATGGTCTTTGCCCATCCCAGTGAAAATAATGGGTGAAACACTATACTGTACATTGCCATACAGAGATGGCAGGAGATGTACAATGTGTATGCATGCATCTGTGATGTCATACATATGCATTGCAAGTACCCATTTATTCTATAGGGGGCTTTGTGGTTAGCTAAAACTATTATGATGAGAAGTCTAGACAGTGAAAAGCTGAGGGGAGGATTTTGTGCTACAGAAGCTGTAAAACAATAACTGTAAAATATAGAAGACTTTAATAAGTCTTAAAAAATGCATATTCTTTTTTTTTCTTGTTTTCTTACAAATATACAAAAAGATAGACAAACAAAGTTACTATAAATATCCTAAATACTAGATATATAATAAATTGCTATAAAAAATTAAATAATCTATCCAACATGAAAACAACAAACATACAACTAAATACAACAATATACAAATGAGAGGAGAGGAGGAGAGACTAGCTTAGGCCAAATTCTAAAATATTCTTGCTGTCCAGGATTTCCAAATCTCACTTTTAGGATGAGTATAATTTATCTTGTTTTAAGATCCCAATCTCTATTTTGCACTGGTCTATGACCTGATTTTTTTTTTATTACCATCCAATCAGGAATTTCTCTAGATTTCAACTTTCTAGCTATTGCAGTGTTAGTGGCGAGTAATATATGATTCACTGGTGTAAGTCTGTATTTTGTAATTTATAGGCCAATGCAGCAAAATTGGGGATAGTGATACCTCAAGCTTTATCTCAGTCAGCTCTACGGTATAGCTCAGAACGTTCCTCGAACCCCAAGACCACCAAATATGAACTAGATCTGCGTTGGCGTTGTCACATCTCCAACAGTTTGACGATATTGAACTATCAATTTTTGATAACTGAACTGGGTCATAATGCCATCTGTTTGTTATTTTATAGTGTAATTTCACCAAGTTCAAGCAGTGAACTTCTGAAATCACTTTTCCCATATATTGACCACTGGTGGGATCGCTGGATATTGAGAGGTGTGCCGCATCAAGTGGATGCCGGCCGTTGGGCCACGAGAGGAGAGTCGATGTTGACTTAGACAACATCGGGCTCTCCTCTTGCAGCCCGGCGGCCGGCATCCGCGAGATGCGACTGCAGAAAGAAAAAATCATTGTCACCGGATATGACAGTACGTCATATCCGATGGCTGTGTTTCCCTCCTCCATGCAGGAGGGAAGATTGCAAGGAGGAGACAACCAGGACACGGAGCAACAAGGAGGTGAGTACTGGGGAAGGGGAAGGAGGGTGGCATATTATTGGGCAAACTGGCTGGGGCTTATTAAAGGCAAAATAATACTGGCATATTATTGGGCAAATTGGCTGGGACAATATTAAATGGCAAAATAATACTGGCATGATATTTCGCAAATTGGCTAGGGAATATTAAATGGCAAAATAATACTGGCATACTATTGGGCAAATTAGCTTGGGCATATAAATGGCAAAATAATACTGCCAAATTATTGGGCAAATTCGCTGCAGCATATTAAATGGCAAAATAATACTGGCATATTTATGGCAATTTGGGTGGGGCGTATTAAATGGAAAAATAATACTGGAATAATAATGGAAAAATAATACTGGCATATTATTGGGCAAATTGGCTGCGGCATATTAAATGGCAAAATAATACTGGCATTTTATTTGGCAAATTGGTCGGGGCATATTAAATGGAAAAATAAAACTGGCATAATATTGGGAAAATTGGCTGGGACATATCAATAGCAAAAAAATACTGGCATATTATTGGGCAAATTGGCTGGGGCATATTACATGGCAAACTAATACTGCCATATTATTGGGCAAATTGGCTGCGGCATATTAAATGGCAAAATAATACTGGCATAATAATGGGTAAATTGGCTGGGGCATATTAATGGCAAAATAATACTAGCATATTATTGGGCAAATTGGTTGGGGCATATTAAATGGCAAAATAATACTGGCATAATATTGGGCAAATTGGCTGGGGCATATTAAATGGCAAAATAATACTGGCATATTATTGGGCAAATTGGCTGGGGCATAATAAATGGCAAAATAATACTGGCATAATATTGGGAAAATTGGCTGGGACATATCAATGGCAAAATAATACTGGCATATTACTGGTCAAATTGGCTGGGGCATATTACATGGCAAACTAATACTGCCATATTATTGGGCAAATTAGCTTGGGCATATGAATGGCAAAATAATACTACCATATTATTGGGCAAATTCGCTACAGCATAATAAATGGCAAAATAATACTGACATAATATTATACAAATTGGATGGGGCATATTAAATGGCAAAATAATACTGGCATACTATTGGGCAAATTAGCTTGGGCATATGAATGGCAAAATAATACTGCCATATTATTGGGCAAATTCGCTGCAGCATATTAAATGGCAAAATAATACTGGCATATTTATGGCAATTTGGCTGGGGCATATTAAATGGAAAAATAATACTGGCATAATAATGGAAAAATAATACTGGCATATTATTGGGCAAATTGGCTGCGGCATATTAAATGGCAAAATAATACTAGCATATTATTGGGCAAATTGGCTGGGGCATATTAAATGGCAAAATAATACTGGCATATTATTTGGCAAATTGGTCGGGGCATATTAAATGGCAAAATAATACTGGCATAATATTGGGCAAATTGGCTGGGACATATCAATGGCAAAATAATGCTGGCATATTATTGGGCAAATTGGCTGTGTCTTTATTAATGGCAAAATAACACTAGTATATTAATGGCAAAAGTAATACTGGTCTGAAAAAGCCCACGTGTGGGCGAAACGCGTCGCGTGACGTTATTGACGAGACTTGCAACCAGGAAGTACTAGCTCCTCCAGCAGAACGCTGCCTATACAAGCTTCAGCTGCTGCCTGCTCCTATGAAGTGACGGATGGAGACTGTGATATGATCGGCTGGGTGACTCTGCCTGCTTTTTACCTATGCTGTTTTTAACTGTTTTCCTACATGGGATATCGTTTTTGAACCTCTTCTATGTAAGCTGCTATATGTGGGGGGAAAATTTAAATTGTTTACATTTGGCACTACAACGTTTGTTTCTCACTCCTGTTGTGTCCTGCTCCACGAGTATTCCATTGATTATCTATCCAGTGGATGTGGGGATTTTGGGACTCAGAGTCTGCACGCCTTATACACCCAGAGCCGGTCCTATAGGCTCTGTAGAGTGTAAGTACAATTCTTTAGGGGGAGATATTTATTTTCCTTATATTCACAATACTATATTCATATACATCTAAAAAAGGCTGGATTATCACCTATATATCTCTGATAAGTATTTATTTTATTATATCCTGCGCAACACTTTATTACACGATATCCTAGATATAAGATAAGGCCAGTAACTAAGAAAGTATTACTTTACTGAGAGGGTAGTGGATGCATGGAATAGTCTTCCAGTAGAAGTGGTAGAGGTTAATACACTGAAGGAGTTTAAGCATGCATGGGATAGGTATAAGGCTATCCTAGATATAATATAAGTCCAGGCAGTGGCGTCGCTAGGGGAGGGCTACTGGGGCTGAAGCCCCGAATATCATCTCATCTATCAAGCCCCGAGTCGTTGCCAATCCTGTTTTTTTTTTTCAAGGCAGTGGGTAACTAAAGAGGTTGCAGGGGTCGTGATTGCCACCGGGCCTGTCGCTTATGGTTGCCTGCGCGACCCCTGGGACCTCTTGTCTGTCCCCCTGCATTGTGCTGTAGTGCGCCGGATATGATATTATTTCATATCCGGCATGGTGTTCACGCCCCTCAAGCAGCCCTGTTTGTTACTGGTTGCATGTATGGCAGTGGCACCTCCGTGGCATGCCTCCATCAGGCTGAGCTGAGAGTAGCGCGAAGGGGTGCATGCTCCGCCCCCCCCCCCCCCCCGCGCTCTGATTCACCGCGTTGACAATCTGTAGGCATTGTGTGCGTGTAATTGTGTCTGGGTGTGAGTGTGTGTAAGGGTGTCTGGCTGTGTGTGTAAGGGTGTGTGTGTGTGTAAGGGAGTGTGTGCTTAACCCCTTAACGACAGATGACGTGCCAGGCACGTCACGGCAAATTGTGGACTTGCCGACAGCTGACGTGCCTGGCACGTCATGCACTAAATGGAGTAAAGAAAGCGACCAGCGGTCGCTTTCTTTACTCTAACGGTGTTGCTACAATGCCTCTAGGTAGAGGCATTGTGCAACACCCCCCAAATGTGCAGGGGCGCGCTACGATCACTCCACGGAGTGATCGTAGCAGCCATTTAAAAATGGCTGCGCCCGCTGCACACATGTGCTTAGAAAGCGAACGATCGTTCGCTTTCTAAGCATCTGCGGTGTTGTTAAAGTGCCTCGCCAGCGAGGCACTTAACAACACCTCCAGGCTGCCCAGAGCCGATGGTGGTCGCTCTCCTGAGCGACCCCATCGGCTCAGTAGAAGGGAACGCTGCCTGTACAGGCAGCGATTCCCTTCTAATGGCAAGAGCATCGGAAGTGAAAGTATTTCACTTCCGATGCTCTAGGGGGAGCCAATGGATGCCGGCACAGCAGATCTATGTGATCTGTGTGCAGGCATGTATGGTAAGTGCTCTGATGAGCACTTACCATACTGTCAAAGGCAATATTACTAAATATTGCCTTTGACAAGTATTGATCTGCCTCCCTCACCTTACTAGTTATAGTAAGGGAGAGAGACAGATCAGATCAAGTAAAAAAATAAAATAAAATAATAAAAAAAATATTTAATAAAATTTTAAACACCAAGGGCTTTTATAAAAGCCATTTAACCCCTTCCCTGCCATTGATCGCTGTGTACGCAGTGATCATACACAGCAGCACATTTTTTGCTGTCTGTGCATTTTTTAGGGGTTATTTTTTTTTACTGTAATTCATTACAGTATAAAAAAACCTCTTTTAAGAGAGATTAACCCCTTTCTTGCCGTAGATCACTGCCTAATCAGCGATCTGACGCAAATGCAGCAATCTTGCTGCAGAAGCATTTTTAATTTTTTTAAAACTTTTTTATTACACCCGTCACATGTTAATTATACCCGCTAGGGGACTACGTTTAACGTAAAAAATTTTTTTTAGCTGTCTGAGCGCATGTATAGCGATCAGTAACAGCTGATAAGTGACAATGGCGGGTTGGCGTTTGCTCAGATGAGCATCACCATTCGTCTGGTTAGATCAATATGTGTAAATATTTGATCTGACCCGTGTAGATCTGCCTCCCTCTCACTTGAGTTTTAGTGAGGGAGGGAGACAGAGCTGTATAATGTAAGTTTTTAATTATAATATATTTAATAGAATTGAGACCCAAAGGCTTTTATAAAAGCCGTTTCCAGTATTTAACCCCTTCCCTGCAATTGATCGCTGTGTACGCAGTGATCTTACACAGCAGCACATTTTTTGCTGTCTGTGCATTTTTTTAGGGGTTATTTTATTTTACTTTGATTTATTACAGTATATCAAAGGCTCTTTTAAGAGCTATTAACCCCTTCCTTGCCGTATATCACTTCCTAAGCAGCACATATGGTCACTGCCTAAGCAGCTCAGATGAGCATCACCATTCGTCTGGTCCGTAAATATTGTTCTGACCCATATGGATCTGCCTCCCTCTCCTCACTTGAGTTTTAGTGAGGGAAAGAGACAGATCTGTATAACATAATTTTTAAATTGTAATAAATTAAATAAAATGTTAATAAATTGTGAGTCCCAAGGGCTTTTATAAAAGCCATACCTTTTGTATAGTGTAGTGTATTAACCCCTTCCCTGCCACTGATCACTGCACAGCAGAACATTTTTTCTTGTCTGTGCATTTTTAGGGGTTAATTTTTTTGTACAGTACTACAAAGGCTCTTATAAGAGCTATTAACCCCTTCCTTGCTCTACATGTTCAAATTCCAAGTTTGAAAATCAAAAAGCGCACCTCTCAAATGTAGCCTTTCAACCCCTAACAAAGCTGACAAAGCTATGCATGGGTGGTATCCCTGTGCTCGGGAGATGTTGCTGAACATATATTGTGGTATTGTTTGTCAGTGACACATACCGAAATATGTGAATTTGTGTCTAAAGTGCAATGTATGTGGGAAAAAATACACAATAAAATGACTACCACAAACTTTGACAAAGGCTGGTGGTAGAATTGGTGCATGGAAAGTGTTAAAATAACACCATTTAAAATAGCCTAGGGTGTCTACTTTTACAAAATATATACTTTTTGGGGTAAAATACACTGTCCTACTTAAAAAAAAAGTCCCAAATGAAAGATGGGCTCAGGCTGACTACACGTCAATATTCCAAGTTGAAAATGCGCACCTTCACAATGTGGCCCTTTAGCCCCCAAACAACCCAACAAACCTATGCATGGGTGGTATCCCTGTACTCAGGATATGTTGTTGAACACATATTGGGTTATTGTTTGGCAGTGACACATACCAAAATCTGTGAATTTATGTCTAAAATACAATATTTGTGAAAAAAAACCACACAAAAATTACTACCACAAACTTTGACAAAGGCTGGTGGTAGAATTAGTGCATGGAAAGTGTTAAAATACCACCATTTGAAATAGCGTAGGGTGTCTACTTTTAAAAAATATATGGGTTGATGGGGTAAAATACACTGGCTGGTTTCAAATATGTCCCAAATGCGACATGGGTGCAGGCGGTCTGCATGTCAAAATTTTAATTTGGAAAACCAAAAACTGCACCTACCATATTTGGCCTTTTACTCCCCAAACAACCCAACAAACCTATGCATGGGTGGTATCCCTGTACTCAAGAGATGTTGCTGAACACTTATTGGGGTGTTATTTGGCAGTGACACATACCAAAATCTGTGAATTCATGTCTGAAGTACAAGGTTTGTGAAAAAAAACCACAAAAAAATTACTACCACAAAGTTTGACAAAGGCTGGTGGTAGAATTAGTGCATGGAAAGTGTAAAAATACCACCATTTGAGATAGCCTAAGGTGTCTTCTTTTAAAAAATATATGGGTTGATGGGGTAAAATACACTGGCTGGTTTCAAATATGTCCCAAATGGGACATGGGTGCAGGCGGTCTGCATGTCAAAATTTTAATTTGGAAAACAAAAAACTGCACCTACCAAATTTGGCCTTTTACCCCCCAAACAACCCAACAAACCTATGCATGGGTGGTATCCCTGTACTCAAGAGATGTTGCTGAACACTTATTAGGGTGTTATTTGGCAGTGACACATACCATAATCTGTGAATTCATGTCTGAAGTACAAGGTTTGTGAAAAAAAACCACAAAAAAATTACTACCACAAAGTTTGACAAAGGCTGGTGGTAGAATTAGTGCATGGAAAGTGTAAAAATACCACCATTTGAGATAGCCTAAGGTGTCTTCTTTTAAAAAATATATGGGTTGATGGGGTAAAATACACTAGCTGGCTTCAAATATGTCCCAAATGGGACATGGGTGCAGGCTGTCTGCATGTAAAAATTTCAAGTTGGAAAACAAAAAACTGCACCTCAAAAATTTGGCATTTTAGCCCCCAAACAACCCAACAAACCTATGCATGGGTGGTATCCCTGTACTCAGGAGAAATAGTAGAATCTATTTAGCATGTTTTTTCGTTCGCTATTGTCGATGAGGAGAAGTTGTTTCAAATAAAAACAAAGAAATTTGTGTATTTTGTTTTTTTTTACCATATTTTATTATTTTTTTTAATAATATGATAAGATATGATCAAAAAAATGGCATCCATAGAAAGCCCTTCTTGTCCCAATAAAAACAATATATAATATGTGTGGGTACAGCAAATGACAAAGAAGAAAATTACTGCTAAACACAAACAGCACAGAAATGTTAAAATAGGCATTGTCCAGAAAGGACAAAAATGTTTCAAAGGCTCTGTCCTTAAGGGGTTAAGGGTATCTGGGTGTGTGTGTAAGGTTTTCTGTCTGTGTGTAAAGGTATCTGTCTGTGTGTAAGGGTGTGTGTGTGTAAGGATGTCTGGGTGTGTGTAAGTGTGTCTGGGTGTGTGTGTAAAGTTTTCTGTCTGTGTGTAAAGGTCTTTGTGTAAGGTTTTCTGTCTGTGTGTAAAGGTATCTGTCTGTGTGTAAGGGTGTGTGTGTGTAAGGATGTCTGGGTGTGTGTGTGTGTAAGGGTGTGTGTGTGTCAGGATCTACCACGAAGTAGATCCCCCGAGTACCCCGTTCTACTTACCTGGAATCCAGCTCCGGTAGCGCGCACACTGCTGCCAATGAAATCAGAGGCGCGTCCCCGATGACGTCACACCCGTCGCGTGCACATCAGACGCGGGAAGTTTAAAAGATAGAATCACCTTGCAATCCTTGCTTGGTGATTCTCGTGTACCTTGCTCAGCATTTTAACTCCACACTTATTTTTTGATTGATATTAACCCTGGATTATATCCTGACTACCCTGCCTGCCTGTGCCCTTGATCCTGGATTGTCCTATTACCTCTCTGTCTGCCTGTGTCCCACTGAACCCGGTTTGTACATCGACCATTCTATATTCTTTAACCATCTACCTGCTGGATTACAGTACTGTTCATGCTTGTATGTTTTAACCATCTACCTGCTGGATTACAGTTGCTGTTTATGCTTATATGCTTTAACCATCTACCTGCTGGATTACACTTGCTGTTTACGCTTATATGCTTTAACCATCTACCTGCTGAATTACAGTTGCTGTTTACACTTATATGCTTTAACCATCTACCTGCTGGATTACAGTTGCTGTTTACGCTTATATGCTTTAACCATCTACCTGCTGGATTACAGTTGCTGTTTACGCTTATATCTACCTGCTGGATTACAGTATTGTTTGTGCTTATACGTTGTTATCATCTACCTGCTGGATTACAATTGATGTGTTATGCTCATATGCATTAACCCTCTCCCTGCTGGATTCTAACCATTACCCGTGGCCTCAAGCTTATTACCTTCCTGCGGGATTTCGAACTGTTATGTGTTCCTGTGTACGCTATATTACTAATTAGGTTCGTACCCTCAGTGTATTGCTCTTTATTTAGTATTGTGTCTGCATCGAGGTCTCTATCCAGTTCTCTACAGGCCTCACAGTGTGTGTGTGTGTGTGTGTGTGTAAGGGTGTCTGGGTGTGTGTCTAAAGGTGTGTGTGTGTGTGTGTAAGGGTGTCTGGGTGTGTGTGTAAGGTTTTCTGTCTGTGTGTAAAGGTATCTGTCTGTGTGTAAGGGTGTCTGGGTATGTGTGTAAGGTTTTCTGTCAGTGTGTAAAGGTATTTGTCTGTCTGTAAGGGTGTGTGGGTGTCTGTATGTAAAGGTTTCAGTGTATGTGTGTGTGTGTGTGTGTGTGTGTAAGGGTATCTGTGTGTGTATAAGGGTGTCTGTCTGTGTGTAAGGGTGTCTGTCTGTGTGTAAGGGTGTCTGTCTGTGTGTGTGTGTATGGGTGTCTGTGAATAAGGGTGCATTTAACTACTACTCTGCCCCATTGCAAGCTGCCCTGTGACATCCAGTGCTCAAAAAAAAGCAGGGGGAAGTGCTTTCCCCAGAAGCGCTGTGCAGCCAGTTGGCACACACACCTCTCTCGTCACCCTCTATAGGCTATACCTGCCATCTTTGTGACCTGAGCCTGGCTCATCCTTGCGGGACCACGTGCAATGTTTCCTTGGAGTTTATGGTGACTGCTAGTGCAGGGGCCCGTGGCGAGACCCTAGCGAGCCCATACGGTTACTTTAAGGTATTTTCCCTATTTGGATTTTTTTAAGCGATTTTAGTGGTCTTTATTTAGGATGTTTTACGTATCTATATATTTTTATGCTCTGTTGGTAATGCATTTTATATTTATACTAGAGAACATATGTTTATGTCATTGTGTTTTTCGTATTTTTGTGTATATTTATTTTTTATTTTTTTATTTATATGTTTTAAATTATTTTATGCACATTTAAATCATTAGAAATAGTCTATATTTAATTTCAAGACAGCATGCTTGTTTGTGTGTGTCTGTTGGAGACATTGTGTGAGAGAGACAGCATGTGTATTTGTGTGACACAGTGTGCTTGTGTGTGTATCTGTGTGAGACAGCATGCTTGTTATGTGTGTCTGTGTGAGACAATGTGCTTGTTATTTGTGTCCGTTTGAGACATTGTACTTGTTATTTGTAACCATGTAAGACAGCATGATTGTTATGTATGTATGTGTGAGACGGCGTGCTTGTTATGCGTGTCCGTGTAACACAGCGTGCTTGTTATGTGTGTTTGTGTGAGACGGCGTGCTTGTAATGCGTGTCCGTGTAACACAGCATGCTCGTTATGTGTGTCTGTGTAACACAGCGTGCTTGTTATGTGTGTTTGTGTGAGATGGTGTGCTTGTTATGCGTGTCCGTGTAACACAGCATGCTCGTTATGTGTGTGTGTGAGACAGCGTGCTTGTTATGCGTGTCTGTGTGAGACAGCGTGCTTGTTATGTGTGTCTGTGTGACACAGCGTGCTTGTTATGTGTGTCCGTGTGAAACACGGTGAGTGTGTTTGAGAGAGACAGTGTGTGAGACAGCGTGTGTATGTGTGTGTCTGTGTGAGACAGCATGTATTTCTGTGTGAGACAACGTGTGTGTGTGTCTGTGTGAGACAGCATGTATTTCTGTGTGAGACAGCGTGTGTGTGTCTGTGTGAGACAGCATGTATTTCTGTGTGAGATGATAAGTGTGTGTGTAAGCTAACTTATTACAAACCTATGTTTTATTTACTTGAGTTTTTTTTTTCCTTTTATTAATATTAAGTTGTATATTGGATATTATATACTTTGTAAATATACATACATACATACAGTCAGTCACAGAGGGACACACGCACATGCAGTCTGTACCATACACACAGATAGACACACACACACATGCAGTCAGTAACTTTTTTTATACTATAAATATTTATTTGGATGTATTAGGTTATACACTTCTCAATACAATACAATACAGATTGTATTGATAAATATAACAGGGTTAAAACCTGGACATAGAAGCAGAAAGGAGGGTGGAGTTGAGTCGGCCGGAGTGCGGACGACTCCCCGCGACAGGTAGACAGATTGATAATTGGCTATATCTGTATGCACCACTCCCTTGGGTGTTAATGTGTGTTTGTCTTGTCTTGAGTGGATAGCTGGATGGTAATATCAGGTGAAATGCTTAAGACATCATCCCATATAATCCGAGAGCTAAGTAACTTACCGTCAATATCTGTTTATAAAAGCCTTTTGCTATCCTTGGTTATTATATTTGACATCCACTATACATATGTATGTCCTTAAGAACTGTCTACCCTGTTTAATGTACTTTCGCTGTGTATTCTGTGTCTTTATGTATTCCTTTGTCTTTTCTTTTTTTATTCTATGAAAATCAATAAATAATATATAAAAAAAGGTTATACAGTTCTCTTCTAAATTTTAATTTGTACAGACAGACATAGTAATAGTAATTACAGCCAGTCACAGACACACACACATACAGCCATTCACAGACAGAGACACACATACAGCTAGTCACACATACACACATAGTCAATCACACACACACACACTTAGACACAAGCCTCTTGCTACCAAACCTCATTCCTGTCTGGTCTGTGCCTCTCACACAGGCACAGACCATCTTTGTTTCTAGTCCTGCTGAGCACACCCGGCACTTGGACACTATAGTGTGGTGCACATGGGGACATACCAGGAAGTAGGTGCACACACTTCCCCCACGTGCTCCACAGGATAAAACAAAAACAAAAAATTATCCTAGCAGCGAGGGCACCATGCGGGACAATAATACCCAGTTGCCAGGTCTAATTTTGAGGTTGCCGGGATTTGTTGCGCCCTGATATATGCCCAAATCTATTTATTGTTAATTGACATCACATATATTTGTATGCCCGCCTAAGCATTTACTCCACTTCTATCAAATCTGCCCCGGGCTCCAGCCCCAGGTCTTTTGGAGACCTAGGAACGCCCCTGAGGCCAGGTAGTATTACTTTACTAATAGGGGAGTGGATACATGGAATGGCCTTCCAGCAGAAGTGGTAGGTTCATACTAATATATTTTTTATGGTGTAGACACAGCTCTCTGAATGAAGCACATCTGCACAAGGTTTTACTATATTTCATGTAAAAGTGATAAAATGCACCTGCCTAATGTAGATGTAGATGCTGTAAATGTATCTGTTGTATACCAGTGATGCATGGTAATGCTGGTGGGAACTTCGTCATATAATCTACACTGTGACAAGTAGGTGGAGTTACGTTTTGCTAATTATATAGAGTGGGCGGAGCTTTTGAAAGGAGGTGTGGTCAATTGGAAGCTAAGCTGCAAAGTGTCCCTGGAATTTTTTTTTTAAATGTTGGCAACTATGTATTAAGTCACTCGAACTAGCATGGATAAAAGGCAGACTCCAAACAGGTATGGCTGACATTCTGAGGGTGCTGCTGACAAGGCTCCACTCTGTGAACTCCGGCTGTTTTCCTACAGCATTACATAACACACGGGGTCCCAGGTGGCATTGGACTCTGAGTGCCCAAGATCAGGAGCCCAATGGCAGGAAAACAGGCAGACAGGAATGAGCATAAATAATAAACAAGAAAGCAAACAAAAAAGCATACAGAAATGCCTGAATACAGCTTGGATGAGCCTGCACATGGGTGAATGGTTAAAGTAAGCTTAAAACAAATTGACCGGGTGTGGCAACATTTAAACAGATTTTTATTTTAATTTAAAATATAAATATATATAAAATATATATAAATAACAAAAGATTCTAATAAAAATACAAATAATAACACAAATTAATAAGTGAATTAATGGTGACTGGTGAACACATTAACATACAAATCGTCTTTTCAATCAATTGCAAAAAACAAGTATGCATACTTGGTGGTGGTATCACATCCCAGGACTTAATGACATTTTTTTTCAGAATGTAAAGGGTATGGCTTACATCAGGGCCGGCCTTAAGTGTCCCAGCGCCCTGTGCGGGCTTCCCCCGTGGCGCGCCCCCCCCCCCCATGAATGTGTCCCTTCCCTCTTCCTTGCCACGTCTGTCTCGCTCTAACTCCCCCATACCTGTTTTCTCTCTCTCCCTCTCCCCTGTTCTGTCTTTCCCCCCAGACCCCCGTGTTCTGTCTCTCTCCCCCCTCCCCCTGTTCTGTCTCTCCTCCCCCTGTTCTGTCCCCCCCCGTTGTCTCTCCCCCGCAGACACCCGTGTTCTCTCTCTCTCTCTCTCCCCCTCCTCCTGTTCTGTCTCTCTCTCCCCCTGTTCTGTCTGTCTCTCTCTCTCCCCCTGTTCTGTCTCTCACTCCCCCATTCTGTCTCTCTCTCACTCTCCCCCCTGTTCTGTCTGTCTCTCTCTCTCCCCCTCCCCTTGTTCTGTCTGACTCTCTCTCCTTGTTCTGTCTGTCTCTCTCTCCCCCTGTTCTGTCTGTCTCTCTCTCCCCCTCCCCCTGTTCTGTCTGTCTGTCTGTCTCTCACTCCCCCTCCCCCTGTTCTGTCTGTCTGTCTCTCTCCCCCTCCCCCTGTTCTGTCTGTCTCTCTCCACCTCCCCCTGTTCTGTCTGTCTGTCTCTCTCCCCCTCCCCCTGTTCTGTCTGTCTCTCTCTCCCCCTCCCCCTGTTCTGTCTGTCTCTCTCCCCCTCCCCCTGTTCTGTCTGTCTCTCTCTCCCCCTCCCCCTGTTCTGTCTGTCTCTCTCTCCCCCTGTTCAGTCTGCCTCTCCCCCCCCCCCTCCCTTGCCTGCAAATGTTGATCAGGGAAGGTGACGGAACTAACCGGCTGAGCGGTGTAGCTCCGCACCCACCCTGTGAAGCAGAGCAGCGTCTGCTTCACGGGGAGCTGTGGGCAGCAAAAGAAGGTGCTGCTCGGCTCCCCATGCTTAATGCAGGCATGGGGAGCCGAGCAGCACTTTCTTTTGCTGCCTGCAGCTCCCCGTGAAGCAGGAGCTTCTCTGCTTCACAGAGTGAGGGCGGAGCTACACGGCTCAGCCGGTTAGCTCCGCCCCCTCCCCGACACAACAGAGCATGCCGAGCAGAGGGCTGGTGAGGGGGGATCTTTTGATCTCCCCCACCCAGTGCCTCTACCGGCTTTTTTTCTTTTTTAACTTTTTTTTTTTTTTTTAACTTTTTTTTTTTTTTTTTTAAGGTAGCGGGCGGCGCCCCCTGGGGTGTTGCGCCCTGTGCGCTCGCACAGGTCGCACACCCCTAAGGCCGGCCCTGGCTTACATGATACTGTGTGATGTCACACAACAATGTGTCACCCTGCGAGTTTGTACCTGGTATAGATAGTGGATGTCTTGAAAGCATTTCTACACTTTTAGGCAGTGTATGTCTATTAGACATTCATAATTTAAATGCAATGCTGCCTACACACAGTGCAGAGCACCATGCAATGGCAGCAATAATGCAGGGACCTTCCCAAATTTGACATACAGGATGTTTTGGAAAATCCGGGACTGTTGGCAATAATTTTAAAGACTTGATAGACTTTATAATCACCATGGTTAATAAGATATAGTATATTTAGGGAAATGATTACCAGGTTAGCACATCTTTTCATTTCCCCTTTAATGTAATCTGACTTCATATGATGTATTAATATTTACAGTTAATCTTTATTTAAAATACACAATGTTGCATAATACATTAAGGATTTTAAATATTGAACACCTGTGCAAATAAATTGGATTAAGGCTGCAACAATCATAATTGTCTTTTATATGCTGGGACCAGACCTTCAGAGTATCAACTGATGTCATACCCCAACTTGTCAGCAGAGGTCACAGTTCTTCACGGATAACCTATAACAAAAACAATATTTATTAAACACAATTTTATAAACACCAGATTTGGTCCTGATTTTCCCACAGAACTGACAGTATTATCCCCACCAAAATTGATTCTGGGTAGGCATCCGCAAATAATGGTTACCTTTTGTGCCTCAGCATCCACTTTCTACATGATCATTCAGAGCATATGTAAGCTATTCAACACAGACTTTTTTGTGGGTAAAAGAAGATGTGGTCTACATCCTATAGAGAACTTAATTAAACGTAAAGAACAGATACCAGTTACCACTTTTACCTGAACGGCTGGATAGGCTCAAAACAGCCACTGAATAGATTTTCAGGGACTCCTTCCTAGTGGTCTACTTTGATGACCTTTTGAACTTTTTCTCTACTTAAACTCAGCATTTTACCCATGTTAAGAAAGACACAAAGCAAAAAAGAAAAATATATAATATGTGTGTATATCTATATATATATTTTGCTGGTTTATATAATATTTATATAATATATATATGGCTGGTTTATATAATAAACCAGCCATATATATATATATATATATATATATATATATATATATACAGTGCCTTGCAAAAGTATTCACCCCCCTTGACTTTTTACCTATTTTGTTACATTACAGCCTTAAGTTCAATGTTTTATTAATCTGAATTGTATGTGATGGATCAGAACACAATAGTCTAAGTTGTTGAAGTGAAATGAGAAAAATATATACATAGAACTATTTTTTAGAAAAAAAAAACAGAAAATTGGCATGTGCATATGTATTCACCCACTTTGTTTTGAATCCCATAAAATGCTCTGGTGCAACCAATTACCTTCAGAAGTCACATATTTAGTGTCCACCTGTGTGCTATCTAAGTGTCACATGATCTCTCATTACATATACACACCTTTTTGGAAAGGCCCCAGAGGCTGCAACAGCTAAGCAAGAGACACCATTAACCAAACACTGCCATGAAGACCAAGGAACTCTCCAAAGGGTTAGGTTATAAAAAAAAATCCAAATATTTTATGATCCCCAGGAGCACCATCAAATCTATCATAACCAAATGGAAAGAACATGGCACAACAGCAAACCTGCCAAAAGATGGCCGTCCACCAAAACTCACAGACCGGGCATGGAGGGCATTAATCAGAGAAGCAGCACAGAGACCTAAGGTAATCCTAGAGGAGCTGCAGAGTTCCAGAGCAGAGACTGGAGTATCTGTACATAGGACGACAATAAGCTGTATGCTCCATAGAGTTCGGCTTTATGGCAGAGTGGCCAGAAGAAAGCCATTACTTTCAGCAAAAAACAAAATGTTGTTTGTTCCAAAACATTTTTTTCCTCTGTTCAATTATGTTTCAATGTAAAGAATTGATTTTTTGGGATATTGGTGAGCCACGGGGAAAAGTGACCACTATCAAACCTGATATAACTGTTGACATCCACATCTTTGAAATGTGTCTTAGTCTTAATAAGACCACTTTCTATGTAGATGTCCAGATCAAGAAAAGTGGCTTTATATTTATTGTATTCCCAATTAATTTTAAATTCCAATTATTGGTGTTTAAATAACTGAGAAAAGTCACTAGTGACCTCTCATCTCCATTCCAAACTAGAAAAATTTCATCTATGTATCGAGTATAGGACACCAGGTTTGCAGCCCAGTCATGCAACCCGTAAATGTAACTCTCCTCC
The DNA here is from genome assembly GCA_036172795.1 of Pelodytes ibericus. NCBI lineage: Eukaryota > Metazoa > Chordata > Amphibia > Anura > Pelodytidae > Pelodytes > Pelodytes ibericus. The sequence goes on from CM069861.1 coordinate 177,713,812, forward strand.
CAGAACAACATGTACAGGTTTGCATAACTGGGGGCAAACTTGGTGCCCATGGCTGTTCCCTGTAGTTGTAGAAAAAATGCATCTTGGCACCAGAAGAAATTATTATTCAGAATCCACCTAATGCCCTCAATTATGAATGTCTTCTGTTGTTCCGGGAATTTTGGTTCTTGTTCAAGGAAAAAACGAACTGCTTCACATCCCTTCTCATGTTTAATGCAAGTATAAAGTGATGCTACATCACAGGTTACCAGAATATATTCGTTATGCCATGACATATTTTTTAATGTGTCTAGCAGGCCTATACTATCCTTCAAATAGGCTTTAGTTTTTACAACCAGAGGTTGCAATTGTCTATCAATATATTGGGACAAGTTTGATGACATAGAATTAATGCCGGATATGATAGGTCTACCCAGTTGGTTTTATCATCCTTATGTATTTTGGGGAGTATATAAAATGTAGGGATCTTTGGGTATGTTATTGTTAAAAATTGATATTCTTTTTTGCAAAGGATACCTGTTGTATACCCTTGATCCAACAGGGCTGTTAGACTTTTTCCCATTTGTGTGGTGGGATTGTTTTCCATTTTTTTATATACTGTATTATCATTTAGTTGTTTATTGCATCCTTCTAAATATTGCTCTGTATCTAGAATAACTATACCCCCCCCCCCCCCCCCCTTGTCGGCTGGTTTAATAACTATAGTTTTATCTTCATTTAGAGTTTTTAATGCTGTTCTTTCTTGGCTGGTTAAGTTCGAAATTTTCTCCAGGTCCTCCAGAACTAATTTCTCAAATAGCTCAATGGCTCCTGATTTCAAATAGTTCAGATAAAAAGAGGATTTATTTTTTACGGTAGTGTGTACATATCTAGATTGATTAATAGTGGGGTTGGAAGACGTTGGAAGATTAGCAAAATATTTTTTGAGACACAGATTTTGTGAGAATTTTTGTAAGTCTACATAGACAACGAATTTGTTCATAATTCTGTTTGGGGCGAATTTTTAGGCCTTTATTTAGCAGTGAAATCTCGTCATGTGTTAAGGTCCTCTTGCTGAGGTTGAAAATCCCTACAGGGGTAATGTCCTCCCTCTTTTTGTTCTTGTATAATCTCCGCCTTGCTCTAGTTCCCCTTGTTCTACGTGTCAGAATCTTTTTATAGGAGAATTCCGTCCCCAAGAAGTTGTTTTGATGGAGAGGTCTCCTAAAAAATCTCTCTCTTCTTCATTATAGTTGGCTATAGCCAAAAAAGTTTTTTTAGAGGTACTTGATTTGGATTATTGTGATTTCCATTCGATCTATTGGTTTAAAAATTCTCATTATGCGTTAAATTGCCATATCTTCCATTATTTAAATGGCGATTGGGGCCATTATGTCTCCAAGGTTGTGTGTTGTACTGATTCTTGTGTGACAACTTTTTGGTGTATTTGAATTTTGTGGTCTAGAATAGTTAGTTTCCGAGATGTTATAGTGTTGTTGGGTAGGTGTTAGTAAACCCTCTACTTCCTCCAAATCTGGAAAAATTTCTGATTTTATCATTTTTGTAATCTGTCTTATCTCTTACATATTTTTTTTTGGTACTTCAAATGGTTTCTACAGATGTAAAACATGCAAGGTGTGCACGACTAGTCGGGTCATGACGGGAAATAAGATATTAAGATTTGGTTCTTGCCATGACTCAACATAATATGAGATAAAGTCATTGATTACCTGCAGGTCCAAAAATGTCATCTATTTATTAACATGCCCATGTGGTCTGCAATATGTTGGCAGAACCACCCGTCCACTGCACAAAAGAGTTGCTGAACACATGAATAATATTCGTAATAAATATATGGAACACAGGGTGTCCGCACATTTTGCCACACATCATCAGGCAGACCCTAGCAAACGACGCTACACAGGAATAATTCAACTTAGGAAACATTGGCAGGGAGAGAATTTTATTAAATAAATAGGACAAACTGAAATGAGGTGGGTGTATAATCTAAAAACTCTGACTCCCAAGGGTTTGAATATAGAATTTGATTTGTATAACTCTTTGTGAGATCTGCCTGCAGTGGCATCTAGATTGTGGACAATACTTCAGACAATCCTGATAACATAATTCATTTTGTCTTGTTCATTTTCCTCTTCTCCCCCTGTCTTTCCCTCCCTCTCTCCCACACATACTGATTCATTAAACCTCGTGTATGAATAGTAGGTGAACGACCCGGGACAAACCCCACCTGATCTATATGTATTATATCTCTAATACCTAACTTTAATCTGTCAGCTAGGATATCCGCATACATTTTATAATCCGTGTTTAGGAGCGAAATTGGCCTGTAGTTTATCACCTCTTCCAGGCTTTTCCTTGGCTTTATTATAGGTTTTATGTTACATCTTAACATTTCTTCTGGTACAGTACCCTGTATCATAAATTCCGCAAAGGCATTTCTCAGATGTGGGGCTAGATTCTCAGCGTATAACTTATAGAAGCCTGCATTAAACCCATCTAGGCCAAACGTTTTTCCCTTTTTTTAGTTTTGATGTCGAATTAAAGACCTCCTTTAATTCAAAGGGCCTATTAATAATTTCTTTCTGCTCCTGGGTAAAATATTTAAGCCTCTTATCTTTAAAATACGCCTCAATTTTACTGAGGTCTGTCTTCACATCTAGCCTATACAGGGTCTGATAAAACTCATTAAATACGTGACCTATTTTTTCGGTGTCATGACAGTGGTACCATTATGTATTATCTTTGCTCGATTTTGCGCACTTCTCTTCTTTTTTAATTTGTTAGATAACAGCTTATTTGCTTTATTTAATATATAGAAAGAAGCAGACATGCACACTGGTGTATAAGTCAAAAAAAACTTTAATATTTATTAGGTAAATGTATTGACAGATGGGTACGCGTAAACAGTATATATCTCAAAATAGGGGACACATAGTGCAAAAAAGCGTCAATATATAAATGTGATAGAAGCTGTAAGTGTGGGAAAAGACGACCATAAAAAATGGCGAGCAAAACAATGGAGAAAATATATGGAAAAGTAGGGCAGTGTTAAAAATGAACCGCAGATGGAAAATACATCGAAAAGATAAAGAAAAAATAAGGCATGAAGAATAATATACCGAGAGAGCAAAAAAAACAGGGGAGGGGACACAAGGGTGTGTGTCCAGAGCAAAAATAAATGAAAAAATTGAAATCAGGAGAAAAAGAAAAAGAAAAAATGTGGTTATGTCAGGTAAGCACCTTGAAAATAGAGTATCAGTAAAAAGTATAGAACCACAAGAAAATATAAACAATAGAAAAAAATATATAGCAAAGTCCAATGAACCGGATAATAAACGGAAGTAAACACAAAAAAACACAACAAAAAAACAACAAATAGTGCCTCTTGCAGTAAATAGCTGGACAGATCAAAACGTAGAAATCACAGGCAGAAAAAACAGCTGATCAGTAGGCTCTGATAAGGTCCATAGAAATGGACACAGTCTCACCCAGATCCAGTGGTTCAATTCGTTGGTGGTATGGTCGAGTTGGGTACGTATAGTACTCTCTGCTTGAAAAAAAGTAAGTTCCAGGCTGTGATGAGGTAAGATCGTTGGTGTGAAAATAGCAGAGGACTTGAGGGGTAAGGGCACAGGCTACACGTTCGGAGATCGCTCCTTCTGAGGCCATGTTTGCTTTATTTCCCTTATAGTACCATTGTACTTTCAGGCCTTGCAATCCGTTATTGACCCTGTCCTTCAGCTTTCTATTAATCTGTTTGTCTAACTCTTCAATTTGGGCTGTATATCCAATTGAAGGTAGTATTTTGTTATTTTTCGCAGATTTAACGTTTGAATATATAATTCTGAAAGGCTGTTTTCTTTCTATCTTTTAGCCTGGACTCCCATTTTTATTAAATAACCTCTTATGACACTTTTATATGCGCACCAAATGGTTCCATAACGATTTATTTTCCTCAAAATATAGTTCAATTTTTTTTATATAGTCTATATCTGATATTTTTTAAGAGGTTTTTGTTCAGTCTCCAATCAGTTTTTAATTTATTAAAATCTGTCACTAAATGCTATCTTTTAGTTTTTTTTTACTATTTTGGCCACCTCTGCAGTGCACCACACTGGTTTCTTAAATATTTTGCCCTTACTGGCAAGCCTAATGCAATTTTCTGTTACCTTCAGTAGTGCAACTTTTAGATAATCCCATTACTCCTGGACTCCATTTAAACTGCTCCAGTCTGATAATGACTCCTTTACACATAATCTAATTTTAGAAAAGTTGTTTTTTCTAAAATCTAAAGCTTTTGTTTTTGTGTGGTGTGACTGCGTCACTGTTCTTATATTAAACCATACTGTCTGGTGATCACTAGATCCTAAACTTTCACCTACAGTAATATCTGATATCAAATCTCCATTCGTGAACACAATATCTAATATGGCTTGCTTTCGAGTTGGCTCCTCAACTACTTGCTTTAGAGATAATCCCAGTTGGGAGTTTAGGATATGCGTACTCCTGGCGCAAGTAGCTGTTTTGGATTTCCAGTTTACATCCGGAAGATTAAAAAGTCACCCATGATTATTACTTCCCCTTCATTGTCATTTTAGATATTTCCTCAATTAGTAGATTATCAAACTCTTCTATTTGTCTTGGGGGCCTATAAATCACAAGAGAGGTAATCTGGGCTGCCCTTGTGAAAACTGCCAGATAGAGATAAACAGTCCCCGTCCTCACCCAGTCTCCGGTGCTCTCTGCCGGTGCTCGACTCACACTGCTAAGCTGAACAGTATAAAGGGATGCAGAGAAACGGCACTCCAGGAGCCAATTTAGAAGGTGCAAAAAAGTTGTTTAATGTTGAATACAAAAGTAGTGGATTCCACAGCAGTAGTGCAAGTGTCAGAAACACAAAGCTTGATGCGTTTCGCGCTCCAGGCGCTTAATCATAAGCTTATGATTAAGCGCCTGGAGTGCGAAATGCCTATAAATCACACCTACACGAGTTACCGTATGATTACCAAATTCTAAAGTAACCCAAACTGACTCTATGTTTGCCTCACTTCATTTTACCGGTATCTTTTCATTCAATTACATGTTTATTACAAGTTACCAGGTTCCTACTGACTATAATATACATCCATGAATAAAGAGGTGTTTCTTGATCCATTTGTTATTCTCTATGGAGGTTTTCTATTTTTTATTCTGTATTCTGCCCTACATGCTAAGTTAGCAGGCAAGTGGAGAAATACTGTAGATTAAAATTACCTTTTATAAAATGCAGGTGGGTGGACATCATGTAAATGCACCAGAAACAATTTTGTTTTAAATAAAAACATTTCAAGTACAATTTTGCCAAACAAAACAGTAATGTGAAAAATAATAATAGGCTTATTATGAATGGCACAAAAATCTGCCAATCTATCTAAACCATCCCAGCAAGGTAAAGGTCAATGAGGCAGGATTTGTACTTAATTTATGATCACAAATGCCTTCTGCTCTGTCCCCATGGATGTCATGCGATATTTAGATTAGTCTGGCCATGTAAGGTACTGCTGGAATGCATGCAACCACTGTACTCCAAGCATAGAAGAAATGTGAAACATCCTTTTGAGTAAACAGGGAGAGAACAGATGAATGTGATTAAAAAGAATGAGTGAAGAAAATATTGAATGGGGCAGAGCAGAGACGGGTAGTGCCTGTTACAGGTCTATTCACTAAATAGTGACCTATTTGCCAGTATCTAAATATAAGCATTCATTATTTCAGTTTTTAGCTGGAATTAGTAAAGCCTGCTATCAGGGTCTGCATCATGTAACAAACCCCCACAGGTTCCTGTTGGGTAATATCTAAAGGCCATGATTCACATAGCCTTCATTGAAAAAGGAGAAGTCAACATCAGGAAGCAGCATCTTCTGCAGGCATTGTCCAATGCCTAGCAAACAGTTTCCTGCCAGGGAAATGTGTCAGTCTGAGAACACTGAGCTAGAAGAGGAACAAGTGGGTATAAAAGAGACCTCCTCACCCTGCAACACCAACTAGAAAGGTTCCCTGGTTAAATACATATAATGTGTATGTTTATTAGGTTAGAGTACCTCATAATACATTTTTTGTCTTTACAAAAATGTTCTGTTCAATTCAGAGAATTTTTATTATACTAAAGTTTAATTTGATTATAATGCATCTACCTTTCATCCTTGATAGATAGGTGAGAGAATACTGAAGACAGTTCGGCAGGCAGTCCCTAGGAATGAAGAAACGATGGATAGATGAGGGGGCAAGCAAGCAGAACCAGAGTGGATAGCTTGTTAAGTCCATTACAGGATGGACTAAGTCCTAGCTTGAACTGAACTAGTGTGCCACAAAGGGTGTAAAATAGGTTAGCAATTGATATTAGGCCAAGAGTATTTGTTGTGGACTGAAAATAACAAATATCACATAGTGCAAAACTAGTTGCCTCTCCATCTCCAAGATTTATATTATAGACAACCATGTGCCACCATCGTGAGACTTATATTATCTTGATAACTAATGATAGATTATTATTATTATTTGTTTGTATATAACGTGGCATCATATCCTGTATTGGAAGACAAAACATGCAAATACTAGTTCGCATTACAAGTTTAAAGGGACTGCCAACCTCAACATTACTTAAACGTTTAATGTACAGAATAAAAAGTAATCTATGCATTGTGTTGGCAAAATAAATGCATTAATAAAGAGGAAAATATGCTTTAAATGTGTCTGTGGTGTCTTCTGTTTAAGACATCACCTTGCAGCTTCATATGAACAATTTTGCCATATATTGTGACTAAATCTCCAATATTTTTTCATCCAAGCTAAGTGCTTTTAAAAGAACCTCAAATATTGCAAAATGGAAAAAATGATGTTAAGAGAATATGTTGTATAGTTGCACACTGAATTGATGTATTGCATCACATGCAAATTATACCTTTCCCATTGAAAAGTAGTTAATTTGCATACCAAGCCACAGGTGAGTTTATAGACATCACAGATATGTTTAAAATATATTTTATGCTTTTGTTTGCACAATGTATAGATCATGTTTAAAAAAATTTCATTTTTTACATTCACAGTATAAACAGTGTTGAGTCGTGTTAAATGTACTGGAACAGGAGGTAAAGAGGGCTCGTGTGAGCTTGTAGGTTATACGTGTTGGTGATTTAATCTCACTTCACTTCATGAAACTGTCATTATCTTACAGCTAAAATAAAAGCGTGAGTCATATTTTTCATTCTATTGTCTGATCTGAACAACATATCAGTGACATCAAACATAATAGACAACTCTGCACTTGGATTGCAACAGAGAATCTAAGAATGCAGGATCCTACCTCCATCATCCCACAGAACGCAAAAGACAGCCCGGGCAGCAGAACTCCAGCTAACATTGTAATTCTGTAACTTACAGTATTCAGATCTCCTTTTAAACTCCAAGTAATTATTATAAAAAGGCAACTTAATAAGTATGTTGTCTAGTATTAAGTGCACACACAGTGAGTGATGAATCAGGTATTAAAAGCTGATATGAAAAGATGCTTTGCCTAATTTATGCAGTTCATTTATATTTCACGTCAGTTCACTTTTTAGTAAATAGACCCATAAGTTAAATATTTACATCCCACAATTTCAAATGGACAAGGAGGGACACTTACTGACTGTGTGTGTATGTAAGTGTAAGACTGACAGTGTGCAAGTGTGTCTATGTGACTGTATGTGTAAGTCTGAGTGTGTGGATTTATAATATATATAGCTGGTTTAATAGAATATGTTTTATATAAATATTATAAAACCATATGTTATATACACATTAGAAAAATCTGAGCCATACGATTCTAATCTCCCATTCAGCATTTTTACTGCGTGATCGCAGTCTGAAATTCTGCTGTCCCACTGAACTCTACATCTGTCCAAAAAAGTGGGACAGAGGTAAAGGTTGGCAGGACAGCGAGATACCCTACCAAAATTAGTACTGTCCGCACAAAGTGGAACAGTTGGGAGGCATGTAAGTGGCATTTCTGGGGTAGAGTAGCATGGTGGGGTCGGGGGGCCCCAGGGCAATTTTTGCCCCGGGACCCTGTGTTTTCTAGTTACGCCTCTGGATGGGAATTTACTTTTTGAAGGAGTTAGAGAAATGTCAAAATAAATAAGACTCTGGTGGGACAGATCCCAAGGGGGTTAACAATTTGTAAATTACTATCTTTTTTACGTTAATATATGGATTTGCAAACTAGATGGTATGCTACCCTGGAAAACTGTTCATTTAGATTTCTTGATTTGACTATATCTTACAAGAAATGTGAGTTAGATAAGATTAAAAAAACAGCTGCTATTATTACATGATATGATAAATGTATTTGAGTCAGCTGTACAATTTTACCCCTTGGTGACACAAGCACCAAATCACCATTTTTTGCTCCTGGACCCGATCACAAGGTGATCAGTTGACATGGACACAGTTGCAGAGATCCGAACAGGGTCCTAATAGACCCCGTGGGTCAATGCCAAAAAATTGCAAGACCCCCCCCCCCCCCCCCCCGATGTCACTTGTGACATCATGGAGGCGTGCCTGAACCCGCTTTAATCAAATGTAGCTGGTGCTCACTTTTAGCATCAGCTACATTTTTCCTGTCAGTCTGAAGCCACTCAATGGGCTACAATGAGCTGTTAAACGCAGGACATTCTATGCCAGGGGTGGGCAATTAATTTTTACCGGGGGCCCCATGAGCAACCCGAGCACTGCTGGAGGGCCACATCGACAATATTTCAATTAAATTTTGCTCAATATCTGTCTCTCCCCGTACCCTCATGTCTGTCTGTCTCTCTTCCCATTCCCTCATGTCTGTCTCTCTCTCCACTCATGCTCCATGTCTCTCTCCACTCATGCTCAATGTCTCTCTCTCTTTCCATTCATGCTCCATGTTTGTCTCTCTCGCCACTCATACCCCATGTCTGTCTCTCTCTCTCCCCATACCCTCATGTCTGTCTGTCTCTCCCCATACCCTCATGTCTGTCTGTCTCTCCCCGTACCCTCATGTCTCTCTCTCTCTCAACTCATGCTCCATGTGTCTCTCCACTCATGCTCCATGTCTCTCTCTCTTTCTATTCATGCTCCATGTCTGTCTCTCTCTCGCCACTCATACCCCATGTCTGTCTCTCTCTCGCCACTCATATCCCATGTCTGTCTCTCTCTCGCCACTCATACCCCATGTCTGTCTCTCTCTCGCCACTCATACCCCATGTCTGTCTCTTTCTCGCCACTCATACCCCATGTCTGTCTCTCTCTCGCCACTCATACCCCATGTTGTCTCTCCCCTCATCCCTTATATCTTTTTCCATCTCTATCTTTCTGTTCCCTATGCTGGTCTCTTGTACACACAGTCATACATAAACACACACAGTCACACAAACACAGTTACACACTTAGTCACCCTCACAGACATACATTTACACAAACACCCTTATACACACTGTCACACATACATAAATACACACAGTCATACATAAATACACACAGTCACACAAACACAATTACACACTTAGTCACCCTCACAGACACTTAGCCCCCGTCGCGTTCTGTGATTGGCTGCAGGGAGGAGGACGTTCTCTATGGTGTCTTGGCAGATACCCTAGAGAACGTCCCCTTTCCTGAAGCAGCCAATCATAGAACGCGACGGGGGCGGAGCTTACACCCGTCGCGCTGTGCTTGGATTAACAAGGAGGAGGATGACAGGGAGAGAGCTCCCTGCTACAGCGCCTCTCCTCCCTTGCGCCTGGGCGCGGTGCACCCCGTGCACCCGCCCAGGATCGGCCCTGCCTCACGCGGGCCGGACAGGGACGCACAAAGGGCCGGATGTGGCCCGTGGGCCGTAAGATGCCCAGGTCTGTTCTATGCCATGCTAGCATCTTTTGGGACCATAAAAATAGGATGGCATAGAACGTTAAAGGGGTTAAAGGGTTTAAAGTTGGGAAAATATGACAGTGCAGAGGAAAAAAAGAACAAATTACCAGGGATAACATTTGACTATATGTGGAATGAAGTAAATGTGTGCAAACGACCACCTATTATTATAGCACAAATCTGAATTCATACAGGTATTTTCTTAAAAACAAGGGCAGGTCTGTGTCATTCAACAGCCCTGATGAATCGGCCTCAGAATAGTGTTCCTTGGTTGAGTCCTCTCTTAGCTTCTCTAGTCCCAGACTAGCTAATTCGAAGATACAACAGAATAGAGATAAGCTCTGAAGCTTTTGGTGAGAGGAGAGGGATAGGGAACAAACATCCCTTTCTTCCTCTTTTTTTCAGACAAGACGCAATGTCAAAATAAAAAAGGTACAAGAAGAGGAGGGAGAACCCGGAGATTTTTCGCTGCAGACACAAATTTCCATGGCATTAGTCCAGGGTTATGTCATACATTTTTTTTCTTTAAAAGATCAGAGGTTTTGAGTTTAAAAATCAAACTTTTCCCTTAAAAACTATTTTAACTGGTTTGATATCAATACATTTGTATGGAAATTGTTTTTAAAACGAGTCTGTTGAGATAGATCTGTCTCAAAGTATAAATAATGTAGCAACTGTGGCTCTCACTAATCAAGTAATGGTTTCTCTTGTTACTCCATGGTGACCAAACTTTAACAGAATTTAGCCATTCAAAGCCATGGCTTGAGAAAGACCAAACAATGCTATTTATTTGATTAGGATATTTTTAAATGTAGATAGAGTATAAATAGTATTTTTATTTTTTATTATTATTCTTATTACATTTCATTAATTAATATCTATTTTTCCTTCTTTCCCTTTTAATCACATTTGTTGATACGGTTGGTATCATTTAGAAGGGGACTGTGATTATATACAGGGTAATTATATTTTATATATATTACTTTATTATACACTATATCATAACATATCCATAGTATTGATTATTTTTTGAAATTAGGTGGTTATATAAAAAAATTGACGTATATATTATTTGTCACATTTTTCTATATATATTCTTTCCCCTTGTTTTTTTCTCTACAGTCTGATATTTAATATACAGTTACAAAATATAAAAAAAATATGAAAGATCTTTATATGAATATAAATAATTAATGAGTAATAGGTATTGACCTATGAAAGTTATATGTTTTATAGCTACTTTTTGATCATGGACCCCAACCAGTCAAGTATATTGACTTTTGGACCAAATTAATTACTTCCGGTGTTACTATACCAGTAACAATACTACTACTAACAATAAAAATCCCTCCCACCCCAGTGCCAGCAGGCTACTTGCCCTGGCCCACTATAGAATAATGCTTAAATGCCTCAGGACCCCAATAAAATAAAATAAAAAACCTGGGACGCCCAAATAAAATCTAATATATCTTGGTGTTCAGAGGCTGCCCAAATACCTCTGGAATATATTGTCAGAGTCAGCCAATCAGATTCTTTCTTCATTTAAAATGAAATCCTTGCTCTACAGCAGGGATTTCATTCTGTAATCATCCTCCGCTGAGGAGAGGTGCTTAAGATACCTCTCCTTTAGTCTATTTACTAAAAAGTGCATTGGAGGAGAGATGAACATTTCATCATATCATTTTAACTATGTATTGTGCAGGTTTTCCCTGCTAAGCAAACTCATCAGGATTGTCCCTGAACAATGTATAGCTAAATTGGGGAGATTAACATGCAACTCACCTTGAAAATGAGGATCGGGTGCATCAGGGACATTGTGGGACATTAAAACAGGTATAATATTTTTCTTCCCGTTTTTTAGAGGTGACTCGTCCCTGCCCCTACTTGGGCAAGTTGGTGATAGGGGGGTGGCTCATTTTATTTTTATTATTATTTATTGAGGGGCTTTTAGGTTGCCCCCAGACCCAGAAGGTTATTCATTTTATTGGAGGGATGTCTGATGGCACTTGTTTGGCCTCCGGACTATGGGGGGGGGGGGGGGGTATTGATTTTATTGAAGAGCTGTCATTTTTTTCATTTTATTTTATGGGGGGATGTCCAGAGCTTTTGGGCAGCCTCCAGGCCCTGTTCCCCCCTTCCTCCATGGAAGCTGTTGTAGAGTGTCCTGAATGAGCCTCTAAACTTTTTACACTTTACTTATAGAAGCACAAGTGATATGTTGTGTCCATGAGCATCCCTCTCTGCTTTTGGGGTTGATGCGGATGCGGGGCATGAACAGCTGCTGTAATTGAGGCATGCTGGCATTGTTAGCATCCACCAGCTTTTCAGATCAGCTCTACCTCAGCTGAGAGGCAGAGCTGAAAGTAAACTGAGAGTAAACCAAGAGTATCGCTGAAGATAAACAGCGAGTTTATTCGATTCATTCGATTTATTCTTACTCTTGATAAGGTCTACCTCAGCTGAGAGTAAACCCACTTGCAAAGATATGTGGCACACATAGCCAATCAGTGCAGTCTGTTCGGGGTCTTTACAGAGTGAGGAGACCCTCATTTTTGCATGGGATCACCAGAGGGCACCTAGTTAAGAGAGATAGTCCCGACAGGACAGGGTTGCCTGCTTCCCAGAGACGGTACATGCCAGTGTATCCTCATCATAGGAAGGGACACTGAATAATGTATGTACCGGTAATATATTTGTTTCAATTAATGCAGAGCATGCACAAACAACACACAAAAAGGCCACAGTAGTTTATCTGTAATCTAAGGAGGTGTACGTACTTAGAATGAGAATGAGTTTAGGAAGGTGAGAAAAATACTGAGAGGCCAAGTTATGTGTGGTTTCCTGCTAAAATATTAGTCATGTGTATAAGAAGAACCACATATACCTAAATCTACTTAAACTTTGCAATATGCCTATCTCAGCTGCCAAGAAGGCTAAGCCCGTGTTAAACTTGGCTTTTCTTATACCACAGTTCAACCTCTAGTTACAACTCTTTTTTCTCTATAATCTTTCCCGATACATCAATCCAGACTGGTTAATGGACATTGAACCCTGGACTTCATTTCACCATGGAATTAGATTTATCTTTTCAACATGGTTTTGGGTACATTACAGCAATCCCTTTTAGACTCTTGCTAGTATTTGGTCAGAGGTACACCAGAGAACAATTTACTGCCTCTGAGCTATACTTTTAAAGTCAGCCATAGATATTTATTATTATTATTAATATTATTATTCTGTGATACTGATTTGACCAAACTGCTGTTTAGGTCAATCCTATGGGAAATATTGGGTACTTTTAATATTTTTAGATTGGTATATGGTTTGTATATGATGTTTACTGTGTATGTAAAGCCCTTTATAGCAATATAAAGAATCTATGTCCTTATAGAAAGGAATCAGTAAGTAAATGATGGTGGTTTACATTAGATCTCTCTGATTAATAATTGGATTTTGGAGTATTTTGAAGTTGCACAACACTTTGTATGTGCCTATTAACAGTAAATGTCAGTTTATCGTCTGACCAGCAGCTGCTATGTTGTCATGGGAAGCAGGCAGCACAGTCAGATCGGTGATTGTCTCTCTCTGATAGAGCAGAGAGACACCTATTTGCATAGGGAATCAGCATAGAGGACAAGCCATTCAGATATATTACTTTAAATGATTATATTTATATGTCATTGGTATGTTATATATTTATATACATATATGTAAAATATGTAAATATTTTGATTTAATTGTATATATATTATAATTTTATGATGATTTTTATTATGTTATGTTATATATATACTGTATATATTACTGTAATATATATAACATTAACATTTTTTTTTCTATTTATTTGATTTTTGTTTTATATTTCCTTTAAATGGGATTTAATTTTTTTTTTTATTTAATTCAGGGGCATTTCACTGGAATTCTGGAGGATTTCGGCTATTTCTGTAATAGTTAAAGTCGTCCCATAGAAGTGAATGGGAAGATTTCGGCTACTTTCACAATAAAAGTCTATGTGAGCATTCAAAGCTACCATTTCAGGCAGGTGAACTTAAGATGAGTTTGGCCGCCAAAATGTTGGCCCCGAAACAGACCATAATGACCAATTTTTGGGCAGATTTAGGGTCACTTCAGTCACCCTTGAATGGTCCAATCTAAAGGGCCATTTAGATCACCAGAGTGACCAGAGAAGGGTAGAAATTCTGGACTCCAAATCCATTCAGAGCTGCCTGAATAAATGCTTAAATGGGAAATAGAGACAAGGAACATCCGATATGTACATGAGATCATATTTTTAACCAGCCAGCAACATGATATTCTGCAAAATTAGAATAAGTCGCTTCTTCTCTTAGAAAAAACTAGCACCGTATGAACAACAAGATCAACAACAGCAATAAGATCTCATGTCTCTTGAAGTAAGTGTAGCATCAAACTACTAATGAGGTGTGAACAGTGGCTCCAGTAAGAGCAGTATTAGTATTACTATCTATGTTCAGAGAGTCTTTGCAATAATGCTAGGGGGGGAGGGACACAACACTCAGAGATTGTGCGTTAGAAAGAGTACTTGTGGGTTTAAGAGCTGTTCGTTTTTGTAGTTTCACATATCTAGAGGGAAATTATAAAGGGGAAGGGTTAGCGAGCAGAGTTGGTGGTAGTGATAAAGTTAACCACAAAACCTCTCGATATCAAACACTGCTATAGATATAACTGCTGTATGCAAAGTGATCAGAGTGCAATCTGTTGCCTGACTTAACCCCTTAAACATTTAGCGGAACTCCCTAAATGTTCATTGCTTCCCTACGTCCTTGATGATCATAGCACATCAACCTGTAATGATGTGGTTGTGTGTATGCCTTTCTGCTCAGGTTTCATCAACAATATTTTTTTATTAGTGATGGAATGTGTTGGCACTGAAGCATTTAATGTTATATCTGTTTATATCTTTGTAGCAGAGGTAAGGATTCTCACCCATTTTCTTCCTTCCTTATACTAACTCCTCCCCTAGTTAGTGTAATTTTCTGTGGCACTTGCAGCCCAGGCAGTATGAAGGGTTGTGTCCTGCTAGCCAATATAGGTTTTCCAGTCAGTGACAGCCAAAGGCAAATTGTCCATAGAAGGGTAGCAGGTCTGTGAAGGTCCATAGAACATAATTCAGTTCTCCATATCAGTTATCAGCTGCTGATTCAGTTAATTTAAAGAGCAGCAGAGAAAGGCATCACTAGGGTTGGTGTCACCTGATGTTGTAACTCATGGTGTCACCCCCCCTGGATTTCCTCCAATACCATGCCAAACAGATTCCTTAGTAATGCCAGTCAGATTAAATATTAATCTGCTAATTAAAAATGCCATACAGGAGCCCCATAACTATGCTACACCAGAGCCCCATTAATTATGCCACACACACAGGAGACTCTTAATTGATATGCCACCACCAATTTGCCATTAATATGCCCGTATTATTTTACACATTAATATGCCAGTATTATTTTGCCATTAATAAGCCACAGCCAATTTGCCCAATAATATACCAATGTAATTTTGCATTTAATAAGCCACACCCAGTTTGCCCAATGATATGCCAGTATTATTTTGCCATTAATAAGCCACAGCCAACTTGCCCAATAATATGCCAGTATTATTTTGCCACTAAAAAGCCACAACCAATTTGCCCAATAATATGCCAGTAATATTTTGCCACTAATAATCCACAGACAACTTGCCCAATAATATGCCAGCATTAAGTTTTCCAGCGTTATTGTGCTCATTGTCAGGTCCGCCACCAGGAATTTCAGGGCCCCTTACTGAACAAATTTTCTGGGCCCCCTACCCCCAACCCCCCCCCCCCCCGACAATATCTCCCACTCGCCCCACCTACCCTCACAAGCATGTAATATTTTGCCACTCAATAGTCAGTATTTTGCCACACGTTATGCCAGTATTTAGCCATTCAATATGCCAGTATTTTGCCCTTTAGGATGCCATTCTTTTGTCATTTAATATGCCAGTATTTTGCCCCTCAATATGCCATTCTTTTGCCATTTACTATGCCAGTATTTTGGCATGCCCCCTTCCCCAGTACTTACCTCCTGGCCTCTCTGTCACCCGGTCATCTCCTCCGTGCAGTCTTCCCTCCTGCATGGAGGAGGGAAACTCCGGTCATGTTTTAAAAAAAAAAAACTTTATTGAAGCCACATGGCTGGAGGGGAGTGTAGAATGCTTCCCTCACAGCCGCAGCCTGGCTAAACAGAGGGAATATTTTTTTTCTGCGTAACCTGGGCCCTCCGGGCCCGGGACACCAATATCGCCGTCACCCTGTGATGGCGGGTCTGCTCATTGTATACCGCCCTCTTCCCCCTTCCCCAGTATTCACCTCCTGGCTGCGCTGTTTCCCCGGCTGTCTCCTCCGTGCATTCTTCCCTCCTGCACAGAGGAGGGAAACACAGCCACCAGATATGATGTAAGATCATATGCAGTGGCAATGTTTGTTTTATTTTGTACTTTTTTTTCCCGGCAGCCGAATCTAGCGGATCCAGCTGGCAAAAAAAAAAAAAAAAAGTTCAGCAGCGCAATGCGCTGTGGGAGGATGCCAGCAGCAAGGGTCTCACCCCCGCTGGGGGTGTCATCTGGTGTGATCTGCACCCCTCTCGGGACGCCACTGCTATATCATGTACTGTATTGTAAAGACTCAAATAAGTGAAATTAATCACAAGTCTAATGTTAATCACAAGGTAATGTATAAAAACTGAAATGTTTCGATAGAGATTTAAAAATGTGCAATCGCCATTTGTTATGTATAACTTTCTTAGCGTCACTAATCAGGTGCTTTATACATTGGCTGCGCCAGCCCAACACAGGAAATAAGGTTCCGGCGGAGGTGGCGCAAACATGCTTTATATTTGGAGCTATCGGCATGTGCTGTTAATACATAACCCCCAGACTGTGGTACTCATTGAGAAACATGTGAAGAGAATGCCGAAATGGATTCATTGGAAGGGGAATTGCCTCTGTGCTGGCCCTGCTCAGCACCTTGTGCAAATGTAGTCAAATTAGGGAACTGTTGCACATTTAGAATGCTTACTGGGCATGTGCAGCATTGTGCACATGCACAGTAGTTATCCTGGCTTGAGATGCCAGGATCTAAAGTGGCTGATAGTGTTACCGCACTGTCACCCCCTCCCAAGACTCTGCCCCCTGTGCCCCACCCTCTCCCCAGGCTACACCCCCAGTGTCCCAATCCGCTGGGAGGCAAAGTTGGGAGGTATGCTGTATTGACTCATTTGTGATTGCTTTATAATTGCTTAGTATCCATTGAATTCCGTGATTTATGGTGCATAATGTTTATTCCCAAATCCCTATTATGTCGCTTGGTTGGCATTCAGTTGTGGTTTAGCTCCCTTTCTGTCATTTTTCATTGGCCTCTATTCACTGTGTTAGAATTCAGAATTATTCTCCTTATAAAATTGAAACTAAATTAATTATAATGCAAGTCTAAACACAAGAATGTTGGCAATTCAGTTATTCACCACAATCCCACAGTCTGTCTGTGTGTCTGTCTGTCTGTCTGTCTCTCTCTCTCTCCATACACAATATATATACAGTATATATACGTATACCCATGTAAACTGAGACACACCTAAATCAGTGCACTTGTAGGGTGCCTGGCAGATTAGATTATGTTAAATATAAAACAAAACAAAACCAGGAACCAGTAGTCATGAAGGTCCAATCAATAAAGAGTATTAGAGGGGATTGGGATGGGAATTTCATATTTTAGCCCAAAGTAGGCAAATTGGAAAAACTCTTCAATGTAGAAGAATGAGAGAATTTCTGAAAATCAGCTACTTTGACCTAAGATTTTAAATTCTCATCTCACTTCCCTGCAGTTTCTTGCAATACTCTGTTTATTGAACAGACCCGTTTGTCTTTTTAACATATATACATATATAATAAAAGCATGACCTTAATACATTAAAATAAAAATGACAATTTATTTAAACTTTTGTTTAGTGACAACACATTTCAGTTTACTAAACAGAAATCTTGTGAATAAGTGAAGTTCCTTCCATATATGTTCTCAGTAGCTTCTGGAGCCTCTGCAGCGTCTTTTCAGAGCTTGTAAAAGCACCTCCTTGAATGTCAGAAACATCAGAAGGAGAGCAACTAGGAATGTGATACAAATGGGTAGGGTAAGCAGCAAGTACAGCAACGTGCCACCAGTCTTCCACTGGCAGCTGTGGAGGATTGGCTTAGGCAGTTCCTCAACGGGCATGTAATTGTGGGAGAACTTACAAGTCACCTGTGGAAGATCTGGAATGTTAATGCTACTGTATTTTCTCAATACATTCAACCAGCTCAATTCACAGCAGTCAAATGGGTTGTTGCTGAGGTATACAGTGTTGAGCGTTCTTAAGAGCTGTTGGTATCTACTATACAATGGAATTAAAGTGAGATTGTTCCTTCTGAGGTCCATGCACTGGAGAGACAATCCAATAAGGGATTCAGGGAAATTAGTAAGGTTGTTTTCAGACAGGTCTAGGAATCTCAGGCTATGATATGTAGAGAAGTCAGCAGTGAAATTATTTGGCAGGCTGTTCCTAAGGGAAAGATCCTGCAACGTTCTAGCGGTATCCAACAAAGAGTGGAGACTTTGGACATGATTACTTGAAAGGTCCAAATGAGTTAATGTGCTCCCAAAAAAAATGCAGTTTTTGTTTATTGTAAATCCACAACCAGAGAGGAAGAGTTGCCGGAGGGATGGTATTTGTCTCATGTCCACACAATCAATGTCATCAATACCAGCAGAACCAGCTTGGCTACAACACAAGTTAAGATTATTGTAACTCAGATCTAGAGTCTTTAGGCTGTTCATACTGCTGAAGATGTGCCTGGGGAGCTTTTGAAGACTGTTTTTGCTCATGTTAATGTGGCTGAGAGCCAAAAATCTTTGGGAACTACTACCTACTCTCAGGTCCGATATATGATTGTTACTGAGATCCAGTTCTGTCAGAGAGATAGTAGCTTCCACTTGAGAGAGGTTAAATGTCTCCATACAGTTCCAGTCCATCTTCAAATGAATCAGCGAGGTCATTTTGGCAATAAATCTATCTGGCAAGTAGTTGAATTTGTTTCTGCTCATGTCAACAAACTGTAAGGTGGAGAGGTCACTGAGGATCTCCTCGTCCCACAGGTTAACTGATGTGATGTTAGTACGGTTATTTTCCATTACCAGAAAATCAACATAGGAAGAACTGGGGTCAAAAAGGTCGGCATAGAACCTCATCCTATTGTTGGAAAGCAGCAGTGTTTGTAGATGGTGCCGCTGAGGCAACAGTGGAAAAAACAGCAGCTCATTGTGTGAGATGTCCAATAATTCCAGTTGGAATTCTACGTCAACTTCCTGTGCCTGGAACCAATGAAGATGATTAAAGCTAAGATTGAGTACCTGGAGTTGGGTTAAACCAAAGTCTACAATGCAGGGTAATAGGTTAAATGCCAGATTTAGAGTTTTCAGCTTTACCAGATGTTTGAAGGTACCACTTTCAATTTCATAAATATAGTTCCATTGTAGGCTTAGCTTCTTTAGTTCGGTGACACCTGCAAAAACAGTGGCATCCAAGCGCATAATCATATTATTATCTAGAGAAAGGTACTCTAGAGATTTAAGGTTTTGAATGACGGTTATCACCATATCCATTGTGAGGTTATTTTGAGAAAGGTCCAGCTTCTTAAGGGAAGGGATAAACCTCAAGGCTTCAGAGGCCCAACTGTAACCAGTAGCGATAGTGTTGTCATGTAGTGATAGTGATTCAAGCCTTATTGTTCCTTGGAAAGCATCTGTCTCTATGAGTTCCAAGCAATTGGAATTCAAGCTGAGGATCTTCAGATCTGGGTAGAGTGATAGGGAGGTTCTGCTAAGACTCTTAATATGATTGAAATCCAGAAGCAGCTCATGAATATCATTTGGAAGATCCAAAGGAACCGAGTTAAACTGCAATTGGCTGCAATCTGCAACTCTGTAAAGCTGAAGCATGGATAAAGTGTTACAGCAGATAAAAATATATATATTTTGTTAAAGCATTTAAATAGGAGGACAACGAGACAGAGAATAAAGTAAGTGTGGGACAGAGGACTTGACTACCATGAAAGCTAGAATTTTGTTTTTTATTATATCAGTGGAATTGCATGTGGCACAGCATGCTGCATATAATAGAGCACAGAGTTCATTTAAAACAAACATTAAAACAGAGGAGAGAAATGTTAACTATACTAAGTTTATATTACATTGTAGTGAATAAAATGTTTTCTATACATTGTATATATAGTTCATCAGTTTATGTTAGTAATTTGTTGCTTGTCTCTCATTACAAAAAAATAATTCCTACCAAATATTTTCCTAGTTGGATGGCCTTTTTTGCGAAGGTTAAAGGTTCACTTTAAACCACACCCACCGGAAATAATGGATTCCAAGACAGGTAGTAGGTAATTAGTAGAAAAATTCAATTAATGTTTGTGTTGGTTCATATGTATCTCAAGAAATGCACCATGTTGGAACATTTCACTTTGTAAAATTGGCCATTTTTTATGCTGTATTGACTAATGTAAGATAAAGAAAAGTTAGTGGTCAATGATAAAAGCTGCACCTGCATTTGTTCTACTTATATACAATATAATTTTAAAGTTAGGCCTACTCACCAGTCTGCAGCCACTATGGGAATAAACATTGCCTTCAGTAGCATTGTCCCGCCATGATAATGCCAAATACATGCAACCCAGTGAAAGCCAGAAGGACGCAATGGCCATATCATTAGAAGATATCCTACAAGAATGAGTAAGTGTCAACAAATTAGATTTCTATTATTTTATACATTTCCCCGGTGATGTCATAAATGTAACTATTACTTTATCTATGTAATAGCCATGGAATTATACAGCATGACTAGCTATGACTACAATTTCATATGATCAGCGATCCTATGCTAAGTATCCGATGTTAAACAGTTTCATTTTTCAGCCTCCTTATTGCCGGTGATGCCACTGCACTGTGTGGATATTCATTGTTAACTTCAAACTAGGGATAGTATAGGCTACAATTCAGCTGACATGTTTAGCAATGTCATGTTGTGATCCCATTTTCTTAGAATTTGATTACATACAAGGAGTGCTTTTTCAGAGAATAATCATTGTTTGTTGGGACTAGCACATATTAAATTCAAAAACTATATAGGCGAGGATCAAAACATTTTTTCTTCAGAAAAAAGAGGTAATGGAAATCTTTATTCCTCAAAATTAAGCAAAACATGTAAAATTGTCAAGAGTAAGAAAAGGATAGTTCAGCTCCCTGTTTAAAGAAAACTTGAATTTGAATCATTTTCGGTATTTAGTGTAACATTAGTACATCACCAAACATGATGATGGGTTCTAGACCATGTATCACCCTCAAAATGTAGTGTTTATTTATTACTTAATTGTAGATGAGGATATAGCTGATAAAACACAAAACCATGTATGATATTCCTTAGCCCTCTAATTCCAAATGTACCAATCACTGCACACTAACTACCAAATACACAACTAGGAGATAGATTTGCTTATTTGTTAGATGTTTAATATGTTTTACATTTATCTTTAAGGGAAATATACATTTACAGTGTGTAAACTTTATGTACTATATCTGTACAAATCTGTCCAAAGCATTAGGTATAGGAGGTTCAGCATAGGTTTAAAGATATTTTGTAATACTCAGGAGAATCTAGAGATGAGTCCAGACATGAGGGTATAATATCTTAATATATTAAAAATATCCCAACTAAATGTTTTGATATACACAGCTACATTTATATTATAACCACTTTACACAACCACCACCCACTGATCACGTAAGATCCTTTTTGGTAAAGTATTAAGTGATCATAATATATTCAGCTTAAAGACATGCAAAATGCATGTAGTTAATGAACATATATGTGTCCTGTAATTACATACCATTCACTTACAAAACACTCCTGACATTTAACACACAAATGGTACATGCTTTCAAAATATCTGGGTTACAGGTCTCTCTGCTGTCAAATAGTGGCTGCCAGCACTGTGGAAGTTGTGTGTTGTTATGTCAGTTGTGGGGTTTTCTAGCCCACACACAAATGAACCCACAATAAGCAACAGAGTCACTTACCGCACGAAGCCGAGTGCATAGCATCGTGGATACCACTTTCGGATGATAGAGTCCACGGACAGAAGTTAAGACTTGGTAAAGTTACAGAAACGCCATATATTGGTGGGAGGCTTAATGGGCGCAAAGTTCAAACACTGACATGAATATAGAGATGGGACAACCATTCAATTGGTTCAGGCAGGCAGGCATCAGCATGGTATACAGAGCATTAGAAGCCGGCGATAAGATAGGTTGAATGGGATAAAGCAGGTGGCATCAACGTGGTGGAGTCCAAAGGTAGATTTTTAGATTTTGACGACCACAGTAAATGAATATGTGGCCATGTAGCATAACAGCAAGGTGTTACTGTGGTCAGTCCCTTACATATCCATACAGAAACAATTCAGCAGAATCTTCTCTCTTACTTTTTTTTCTTTCTTCCTTGTAGAGTTATTTTAGATCTTGCGGAAGGAAATAACGGAAGCTGAAGTCACATGAACTGCTGGGCCAGCAAACTGAAATGAAGAAGCCTTCCTTCAATGCAGTCACCAGGCAATAAGTCATCTAAAAGCTAGTTCTCTTTTTTTTTTCTTTAATTTATTTGAATTACAGTTTTGAAGCACTTCAAACATGGCTGGATGTACAAATGGGCAAGAGAATAATGATGTGGGGGGGGGGGGGGGGGAGAGAGAGAAAAGAGGAGAGAGGAAGAAGGGAAGGGAAAAAGGGAATATGAAAGAAAGGAATCATAACTAATGTGGGAATATAATCAAAGCAAAAACTCTTGTATGAATTTTACCTTTTTGATAATCTAATAAAGAATATTTAAAAAAAGAAGAGAATTATGCTGTGATGACACAAACTATTCCCACTTAAAAGACGTTTGTAACATGCTGCTGTCCTGAATAAACAGATGATCAGAATGTGATACAAAGTGTCAAGATTGAGGTTTTCGGAGCATAGAGCAGGGGATGCTATCTCTTGCTGGTAACCCTTACCAGGTGGTCCACAAGTATATATAGGCAGAGCACACTGGTAAGGATAGGAGCACGAGAGTGCCACAAAAGGATAATCCAAAAAGCGAAGTCAGGAAACAGTTCACTAGATCAGGGCAGGCAGCGGTCAAAGAGTAGTAATCCAAGCAGGGGTCAGGGTTCAGGCAAACAGGGTAATCCAGAAGGCAAGCCAAAGGTCAGGTAACGGGAAATCCAATAGATATACTGAAGTCCAAGGACAAACAGGAACCAAAGCTCTGGAACACTGGAGCAATGAAGAAACAGTTTGAGGGGTTTTTATAGTGCTGTGTGTCTCCACTCCTCCCCTCAGTGGGACAAGCTCCTCACTTGATTGGATGTTAGAGGGGTGTGCTTTTCTAGCACATACCCCTCTATCTCTGTGCTTGGAGTTAATAGGAGATTTGGCAGAGTTTACCTCCCTCCTACAGCTGGAAATAGGTTCCCCTTGATTGGGGTGAAGTCTGGAGGATGCATCCTGGGCTTGTAGAAACTCTAGGCCCTGGTTTCGGCCTACCGCGCTACTGCGATCGCGATCGCGGATAGAAGATTGTACTACAGGCCCCGGCTTCGGCCTACTCCGCGATCGCGGATTACTTAAGGGACTTGCTGGATGCCTGGAACTACTGGAACTGCAGGTAAGGGCCAGAGGGGCATGACAGTTCCCCCTTCCAATACGCGACCTCCGGGTGCGTCTAGGTGCTGGCCGTTCAGGATGTGTACGGTGAAATGCACGAAGACAAGCGGGAGCATGAATGGTGGCAGCTGGTTCCCAGGATCTTTCTTCAGGACCATATCCCTCCCAGTGTACTAGGTACTCAAGTCGTCCCCTTCTAATACGAGAATCCAAGATCTCTTGTACTTCGAATTCTTCTTCGTTGTCCACGATTATGGGGAGTGGAGGAGTAGGTGTCTTTCTTTGGGAAGTATCTGGTATCCATTTCTTGAGAAGTGAAACATGGAATGTAGGGTGAATACGCCAAGTGGTAGGCAATTGAAGAGTAACCGCTACAGGACTAATAATCTTTGTGATGGGAAAAGGACCTAAAAATTTTGGTCCTAATTTTGTGGTAGGACAGGACATTTTAACATGAGCGGATGAAAGCCAAACATTGTCTCCAATGTTATATTGAGGTGGAGATGTACGTTTGCGATCTGCTTGTTCTTTGTAAGCTTGTTGGGCTTTCTTTAGAGTCTCTTGTAGGAGAGTGAATCCTTGGTTAAGAAGTTGGATTCTATCGGTGACTTGTGGAACTGTGGTTGTAGCAGGTAGTTGAGGAATCGAGGAAGGATGATAACCATAGTTGGCCTGAGTGATAAGAAAATGACCAGGTTGTAGAATGGTGTCTGGCTCTTGTTCTGTAGATGATCCATGTAAACGGGATAGGGCATCGGCCTTTCCATTTCGTGAACCGGGTCTGTAAGTAATGTGCAATAGGAATCGAGAGAAAAACAGAGCCCATCTTGCCTGTCGTGGACAGAGTCTGCGAGTTCTTTGTAAATACTCCAGGTTGCGATGGTCTGTGAATACAGTGACTGGGTGAT
This sequence comes from Pelodytes ibericus, assembly GCA_036172795.1. Lineage (NCBI taxonomy): Eukaryota > Metazoa > Chordata > Amphibia > Anura > Pelodytidae > Pelodytes > Pelodytes ibericus. The sequence continues at coordinate 177,738,427 of CM069861.1, forward strand.
TTGCCCCTTCAAGAAGGTGACGCCATTCTTCCAGTGCCATTTTTATGGCCAATAGTTCTCTATCACCCACACTGTAATTGATCTCTGCTGGAGAAAGACGTTTTGAAAAGAAGCACACAAGATGAAGTGTACCATCATCTCCTTTTCGTTGAGACAAGATGGCCCCTACAGCTGTCTCTGACGCATCCACCTCAACAAAGTATGGTTTCAAAGGATCTGGGAGAAGAAGAATATGGGCTGTGGTGAATCTCTGCTTTAATGCATCAAAAGCTTGTTGTGCTTCATGAGTCCAACGAAAAGGTATATTCTTCTTTGTGAGTTGAGTGATTGGGGCGATGATTTTTGAGAATCCATTGATGAACTTTCTGTAGAAATTGGAAAAGCCTATGAAACTCTGTGTGGTTTTAACGGAAGAGGGGATGGGCCACTCCAATGGCAGATACCTTCTTGGGATCCATTCTGATGTTTCCAGGGGTTAAGACATAACCAAGGAACTCTACAGACGTAGTCTCAAAAATACATTTTTCTAATTTGGCATATAGTCCGTGATCTTGGAGACGAGATAGAACGCGGGTCATGTGTTGACGATGTGTAGCTAGAGAAGGTGAATAAATCAAAATGTCATCAAGGTATACAATGACAAACGAATCCAACATATCCCGGAAAACGTCATTAAGGAAGTGTTGGAAGGTAGCAGGGGCATTGCAGAGCCCGAATGGCATGACTAGATACTCATAGTGACCATATCGGGATCGGAAAGCTGTTCTCCACTCATGCCCCTCCTTAATCCGCACCAGATTGTAAGCACCCCGTAAATCCAGCTTGGTGTATATTTTAGCTTCTCTGAGGCGATCCATCAATTCGGGAATTAAAGGTAAAGGGTATTTATTTTTGATCGTGACTTTGTTAATCTCTCTATAATCCACACATGGGCGGAGACCACCGTCCTTTTTTCCAACAAAAAATATTCCAGCTCCAGTGGGTGAAGTAGAAGGTCTGATGAAGCCTTTCTTTAAATTGTCTTCAATGTAGGTTTTTAAAGTCTTTAATTCGGGTTCTGAGAGGGGATATATATGGCCAAATGGTATTGGTGCCCCAGGAAGTAGGTCTATTGGGCAATCATATGGACGATGGGGTGGTAGTTTGTTGGCCTCTTGTTCACTGAATACTTTACTGAAAGCACGATATTGTGTTGGTATTTCAGTGCTCTCAGGAGATGGGATGTGAAGAAAAGAAGCTAAAGTCTGTGGAAAACATTGAGTTTTGCAAAAGGTAGAGGAAAAAGTGGTTAGTCCTGTAGACCAGTCAATAATGGGGTTGTGACGTTTAAGCCAAGGAAGTCCCAGAATCAAAGGAAACAAGGGAGAATGCACCAGACTAAAACTAATTGATTCTTTATGTTTCTCTCCAATGTATACGGTGATGGGTACAGTCTCTGTGGTGACAGGTCCTGAATTGATGTCTCTGCCATCGACAAGTAGGATGGTAATGGGTTGTTTCTTTGGTCGTGTGGGTATACCCAATGTCTGGGCGGTTTTGATATCCATAAAGCAATCACTGGCACCGGAATCAATGATGGCATCTTGTGGTACCTTGTCATGTGTCCACTGTAGAGAGACAAGAAGAGATAGATGAGAAGTCATGCCACCCAGGAGCAAAGAGGACTGTACCGAATGGGGATTACCTTTTGCAGCCAACCGAGGACAAAGACGAAATTGATGTTCGGCATTACCGCAATACAGACACAGATTCATCCTTCTTCTTCTGGACTTCTCTGTTTCAGTAAGCGGACCACGGGTTACCCCCAATTGCATGGGTTCCTCAGTGGTGGTAGTAGACGTGGGTGTGTAATGAATAGGAAGGCGTGGTGTAGAGACTGAACGAAAAGGAAGGTTGGTTGAGGTAGTACGTTCCATCCGTCTCTCCCGGAGTCTCCGATCAACTTGTGTTACTAGAAGAATCAGATCATCCAGTGAGTCAGGAATACCAACCCGAGCCAACTCATCCTTGAGTGATTCAGAGAGACCTAAACGAAATTGGTCACGCAAAGCTGGTTCGTTCCATTCTGTCTCCATCGCAACCCTCCGAAAGTCTGACACATAATCCTCAACAGGGCGACGACCTTGCCTGAGAGCTCTCATGGTAGTTTCAGCGGTAGATCTCTTATGAGGGTCATCATATAGTATACCCATAGCATGACAAAATGCCTCCCAGGAATTAAGCACAGGACTGTCTTCATACAACAGATGGTGTGCCCAGGACATAGGTGCTCCTGTGAGTAGAGAAATAGCTGTACGCACTTTCACAAAGTCTGTAGCATAGGTTCTTGGTTTTAATGCAAACAACAATTCACAGGAAGTGATGAACGGTTGGAACTGACTGCGGTCACCGGTAAAACAAGCAGGTAGTTTAACATGTGGTTCAGGGGCAGCAGCACCATCAAGAACAAGTCCTGGTTGAGGTACTGGGTTTCGTTGTTGCAAAACCGGTGGTGGTACTGGGATGGGTTGTAAATTCTGCATTTGGGTTTGTAAGACCATTTGGTTGTCTTGTATGGCCTGTACAGTAGTAGATAGCGTGGTAAGCTGTTGTGTCAAGGTATTAACAGCATCAACCATCCCTGCAAGCTCCATATTGGCTCCAGTGTATTGTCAAGATTTAGGTTTTCGGAGCATAGAGCAGGGGATGCTATCTCTTGCTGGTAACCCTTACCAGGTGGTCCACAAGTATATATAGGCAGAGCACCCTGGTAAGGATAGGAGCACGAGAGTGCCACAAAAGGATAATCCAAAAAGCGAAGTCAGGAAACAGTTCAATAGATCAGGGCAGGCAGCGGTCAAAGAGTCGTAATCCAAGCAGGGGTCAGGGTTCAGGCAAACAGGGTAATCCAGAAGGCAAGCCAAAGGTCAGGTAACGGGAAATCCAATAGATATACTGTAGCACAGCAACAAAGGGGAAACTGGAGACTGAAGTCCAAGGACAAACAGGAACCAAAGTTCTGGAACACTGGAGCAATGAAGAAACAGTTTGAGGGGTTTTTATAGTGCTGTGGGTCTCCACTCCTCCCCTCAGTGGGACAAGCTCCTCACTTGATTGGATGTTAGAGGGGTGTGCTTTTCTAGCACATACCCCTCTATCTCTGTGCTTGGAGTTAATAGGAGATTTGGCAGAGTTTACCTCCCTCCTACAGCTGGAAATAGGTTCCCCTTGATTGGGGTGAAGTCTGGAGGATGCATCCTGGGCTTGTAGAAACTCTAGGCCCTGGTTTCGGCCTACCGAGCTACCGCGATCGCGATCGCGGATAGAAGATTGTACTACAGGCCCCGGCTTCAGCCTACTCCGCGATCGCGGATTACTTAAGGGACTTGCTGGATGCCTGGAACTACTGGAACTGCAGGTAAGGGCCAGAGGGGCATGACACAAAGATAGAATAATAGCAACATAAACAATAAACATTTTCTGCTGTTAAGTTTAGTAAATGTGTTTTTAAAAAATCCATGGCATCCAGGTCCACAATCAGGTGGATATATTCCTTACAGTTTTAAGGGGTCTGGTGTTCCTGGGGGAAGGAGGGAAGCTTGGAGGCCACTTTTAAAATAGTAAATATATAAATAAAAATCTTGCCAGCAGAGGCGCTGGCTGGGGAGATGAGAAGATGTCTGTGCGCTGCCTAGGTGCTCGGACATCTTCTCAGGCTTCTCTCACGCTCCCTGTGCATGTTCTGAGGTCAGAGCCATAGACTGCAGGCAGCCTTGGGGCGGTTACTTCAGGGCTTCACCAAAGGGAGAATGGATTATGGAGCCAACCCCAGCACACAAGGCTGACATTGCCCCCATCTGAACAATCAGCTACTGTGCTGCGAGGATCTTCTTGCAAGAAGGCGAGAAGGAATATTCCAGTAGAAGGTCCTGCCAGGAACTGAACCTGGTGGTTGCTAGTCCCTGTGTTTAACCACACTACCACCAACAGTGTCTGTTCTCTGTAAATGACCTTCCCTGGCTCTGCAGGACAACACTGGACATGCCTCTGCTCCACAACTGCCCATGTTAGAGCACCTGTTAGTAGCACTATATTTACCAGTCCTTTATACAACTCAACATTTAGCTTTAGGCTGATCTGTTGGTGTCCTCAGTGAAGCATCTATGCAGACCATATCCACTCCTGTTTTGGATTATTTGCTTGTCTTGATCTGGTTGTTGAACTGGCACTGACATTTTACTTGTCTGTGACTTGTGACCTGTGCTGTGGAAACTGCCCTGTGCCCTGCCATGCATCCTGTGCCTTGCCCATTGACCTGTATTGTGAATTATCTCCTGCGTACCTGTGTGCTGCAAATAGCCTCATGTATTCTTCTAAATAAAGTAAGGTTTCAGCACGTAGCAGCACAAAGTTAGGGACTCTTCACTAGATTCTATCCCTGGACCCTCACCAGACACTACACTCTCACTCCCGACAGCCTATTACCTAGCTACGCTTTTATAGAGTGGAACCTGGTTAGAATTCAGCCAGCCTAGTTGGGACTGCACCATCAATTAGAAAGACCAAGATGGTCCACAGTGAACCCACTGTCATGGCAACCAGCTAGTAATCATGAATTTCACCCCAGCTTTACACTTGAGAATTCAAAAAATATTAAATGTACCTTTAAATAAAAAAATGACTTTGAGTGATGTCAAAGAAGAGGTTGAATTAAGAATGGTTCAGATTGTGACTGTGTAACTGCAAACATGTGTTCCTCAACTTTTTCCTTGCTTTATTCCTGTTGTCAACTTCTGCCTTGCCATTCTTCCTTTCCTGGCCCAAGGACCTTGATTTCATTGCTAATACTGTACAGCAAACCCTGACCCTGAATTGTCCTCTTTTGCCTCTGCTATGGAACAGCTCCCCCCATGGTGTGCCGTGTGGTGTGCTAGGCTGTCCCCAAATTATATTATATTTGGTGCCCATTTAAGAATTATACCTGTATAGAGTAGACTTCGGATTGACTGTAGATGCCGTGAAGTTTCATTTCCTGTGGTTAGCTCTTAAGTGGTAACATTTGCTGCTTTCAGAGAACCAAGACATATTTCAACCATTTCAAGAGAAAAATATATGTATATATTTTGTAACCCTTTCAGTATAAAATTGTTTGCACACCTCTTACGGTTGTGGAAATGCTACATTTATTTTATGAATATTAACATACGGTAATTACAGTGAATGGCACTATTAAGGTTCAATAGTTGAACAAGACTCACATTAGACTCTGCAACTTATAATAATCATGTTTTTCCATTTTTCTCTCCTTTCCTCTTTTTGGTGGACCCCAGATTATATGGCATGGGGAATATCACTTTAGATGGTTAGTTGCATTTAAGAGATCCCATGTGTATCATTTATTCCACCCTTTTCGACATCTCGTTATTCCCACTATCTGCAGCGGCTCTCAAAAGGCATCTTCAATTAGCATTGAGATCCAGTTTTAGCAACACTTCTCAGTTGTCTTTCTCCAATTTATTTGTATGGAGATCCCTCTTTCCATCCTGAGTTGGTAGATCAGTTGGTTTCGTATCTGTGCTCATGATACTACTTCCCCTGACCTCCAGTTCTTAGCTACTGTGATTTTCAACGCCATGAGCTAGTGTATCACAAACATATTCCCTAAGTGGGGACCTTTCGGCAGATTCAGATGTAGCAACGCTCTTTCTGGGGTCAACTTCCATACAGAGCCAAACCTCTTTTTCAACCTATCCAATATTTTCTCTATACAGTGGATATAAAAAGTCTACACGCCCTTGTTAAAATGTCAGGTTTCTGTGCTGTAACAAAATGAGGCAAAGATAAATCATTTCAGAACTTTTTCCACCTTTAATGTGACCTATAAACTGTACAACTCAATTGAAAAACAAACTGAAATCTTTTAGATAGAGGGAAGAAAATATATAAAAATAAAATAATGTGTTTGCATAAGTGTGCACACCCTCTTATAACTGGGGATGTAGCTGTGTTCAGAATTAAGCACATCACATTCCAAATCATGTTAAATAGGAGTCAGCATACACCTGCCATCATTTAAAGTGCCTCTGATTAACCCCAAATAAAGTTCAGCGGCTCTAGTTGGTCTTTCCTGAAATTTTCTTAATCGCATCCCACAGCAAAAGCCATGGGCCACAGAGAGCTTCCAAAGCATCAGAGGGATCTCATTGTTAAAAGGTATCAGTCAGGAGAAGGGTACAAAAGAATTTCCAAGGCATTATATATACCATGGAACACAGTGAAGACAGTCATCATCAAGTGGAGAAAATGTGGCACAACAGTGACATTACCAAGAACTGGAGCTCCCTCCAAAATTGATGAAAAGATGAGAAGAAAACTTGTCTGGGAGTCTACCAAGAGGCCTACAGCAACATTATAGGAGCTGCAGGAATATCTGGCAAGTACTGGCTGTGTGGTACATGTGACAAAAATCTCCCGTATTCTTCATATGTCTAGGATATGGGGTAGAGTGGCAAGACGAAAGCCTTTTCTTACGAAGAAAAACATCCAAGCCAGGCTACATTTTGCAAAAAACACATCTGAAGTCTCCCAAAAGCATGTGGGAAAAGGTGTTCTGGTCTGATGAAACCAAGGTTGAACTTTTTGGCCATAATTCCAAAATATATGTTTGGCGCAAAAACAACACTGCACATCACCAAAAGAACACCATACCCACAGTGAAGCATGGTGGTGGCAGCATCATGCTTTGGGGCTGTTTTTCTTCAGCTGGAACTGGGGCCTTAGTTAAGATAGAGGGAATTATGAACAGTTCCAAATACCAGTCAATATTGGCACAAAACCTTCAGGCTTCTGCTAGAAAGCTGAACCTGAAGAGGAACTTCATCTTTCAGCATGACAACGACCCAAAGCATACATCCAAATCAACAAAAGAATGGCTTCACCAGAAGAAGATTAAAGTTTTGGAATGGCCCAGCCAGAGCCCAGACCTGAATCCGATTGCAATCTGACAGATTTGGAGTGTTTTTGCAAAGAAGAGAGGGCAAATCTTGCCAAGTCAAAATGTGCCATGCTGATAGACTCATACCCAAAAAGACTGAGTGCTGTAATAAAAACAAAAGGTGCTTCAACAAAGTATTAGTTTAAGGGTGTGCACACTTATGCAACCACATTATTTTATTTTTATATTTTTTCTTCCCTCTACCTAAAAGATTTCAGTTTGTTTTTCAATTGAGTTGTACAGTTTATAGGTCACATTAAAGGTGGAAAAAGTTCTGAAATGATTTATCTTTGTCTCATTTTTTCTCAGCACAGAAACCTGACATTTTACCAGGGGTGTGTAGACTTTTTATATCCACTGTACCTCTAGTTCTCCAGCCCGCCAAATACAAATCTTCATTCGTTTTTCTAGAATTATTATCGGGGGAGAAATTTCCTAAGGTCATCTTCTAAGTTCACATCCATCCTTATTATTAGCCAATTCATCAAAATGTTTTTCAACTATGTATTCCAGTCAGGGCGGCCTTTAGTATACCAAAACAACGTAAACAGACTGGCTGCCTCCATACTCATTTGTTTCTCCAGCCTATACGAACCCTCACCACTGGATTCTATTTTGACGGTTACCAATTTCTGGGCAAGGGAGCAGATTCAGTCCCATCCAGTCTTTTGTACGTGGAGAGATCTGTATTCCTAAATATTGTAAGGATTCTTTTTCCCATACGAACCCATAGGATTCAAACATCCTTCTAGTGTGGTAATCCATATTTATCTATATAGCCATAAACTTACTGACATTCAATTTGTAATTAGATAAGTTACTGTAGTGATGCATAATTTTTAGCACATCTCTTAGTGAATTTATTGGATCTTGTAATATCAAGAGAATGTCATCTGCATACAAAATAATTGTTTCCCACCCTCCCCACAGCCCACCACCGCCATGCTGGATCATATCTCCCTCGCCAGTGGTTCCAGCGTGAGGATGCAGAGAAGGGGGGAGAAAGGACACCCCTGATGGGTGCCATTGGAGAGGCAAAACCCCTCCGATTTTAACCCATGAGCCCAAAACTCTGCTTGTTTGTGTTGTATATAGAGCCATAATTACCTGGAATATTTCCCTGGTAAGTTCAAAGGCATAGAGAGCCTGGGCAAGGTATTCCCAGCTGACCCTGTCGAATGCCTTCTCGGGGTCCAATGACAGGGCCAGCTGGGGCTCGCCACTTCAAGCCGCCTCATCAAAGGCATCCGCCACGGTCCATATATGGTTGGCCAAAGATCTGGCCGGTATAAATTCCATTTAGTTTGGGTGAATAGGATCCTTTATAACTGGTTTAAGTCTGTTCGCCAGTATTGCAGCATAACATTTAATATCTACATTAAGTAGTGCAATTCACCAGTAACTTGTTAGTTCACATGAGGATTCACCTTGTGAATAATATTTCCTCTGGCTGTAGACCTTTATAGAAGCCTGCTTTAAAGCCATCTGGGCCCGGAGCCTTCCCAGGCTTCAATTCCCTAATTGCAATGGATACCTCTTCCATATCTATTGGTCTGTTCAAGGATTCTAAGATCTCCCTTGAGGGATGGGGGAATTGCCTGCAATCAAAATATTCAATAATGTCATCTTTTTAACCCAACCTTTGGTAGATTATATAATTGCAAATAATACTCATTAAATGCAGTACCTATCTTGTTAGGTGACAGAAGCATCTGGCCCCCATTTATTATTTTAGTAATATTTCTTTCTGCGTGCCTGTTCTTTAACTTTTTCTAAAGCATCTCATCGGCCCTATTGCCTTTATATATAGTACCATCAGGCCTTCAACACAGTCCTTATTTTGTTGTATTTTTTCAAAAGTTGAATATTAATTCCATTTTCTAGTTCTGTAATTGTGTCTGTCAATTGCTGAGTTGGGCCAAGTTTATTCTTATTATTTAAACTATACAGAGCTGTGATAATGGGGCCTTTAATTTTTTCTTAAGTTGTATCGCTTTTCTTTATAAAAATGCATCGGATCACAGCCTTTTAGGCACAACAGAGAGGGGCAGCTGATATATCTTCAGCATCATTTTCCTTGAAGTATTGTTGGGTGGCAAATTTAACATCTTCGACATCACTGGTACTTCTCATTAGATTATGAATATCTAATTTCCAATCGGACCTCAGTCTGTCGTATGCATCTACCAGATCCATCGTAACCAGACTATGGTCCGACCAGACGACATCAGATATCCTCACTTTTTTAACCTGATTCTTTACTCCTATATCAACTATAATTAAATCTATGCGCGAGTGTGCTAAGTAGGTTTTGTAAAATCACGTAAAATCTTTCTCTGTTGGATGTGTAATACGCCGTAAGTCATATAAGTAATGTTCTTCCAGTAGGGCTTGGAATGTCCTTGCTTGTGAGGATATGCTTCTATCTGTGCGAATACCTTTCGGTGTAATTCTGTCTATCTCCGGATCCAAAGTACAGATGAAATCGCCCAACCAGATCAAAGAACCCTGTCTCACTTTCATAACATTCTCCAATAGTTTTAAAAAACAACAACTGGGGAAGTGTTAGGTGCATAAGCATTTACTAACGTTAAGATTCTTTTTCTCAACTACCGCTATGATATAGCTGCCTTCAGGATCTATCTCTAGGTGTTTAAAAGCCACTTCCAACTCCTTGGAAAAAAACAGTGCAACCCCTCTTTTTTTTGTAAAGAAGCAGTGATGGAGAGGGGGTATCTCTGTGTTTTGATATTTTTTTTGTCCTCTGCGCACCAATGAGTCTCCTGAACTGCCCAGATATTAATTTTTTTCTTTTACTAATTTTTGTAGAAAAATTTACCTTTTCTGTAATGAATTTAAGCCACGCACATTTAATGTAGCTATCCTAAGCATCTACCAGTTTCTTGTATCCACTTTATCTGTGGTCCAGAGTCTACATAAAACAGATATTTACAGATATGAAGGACAGTTTTTCCTTTCTTTTTCCCCTCCACCGAATAGACAGGGACGGCAAATTGAGGCCTCAAAGTGAAAGCAGCAGTGATTAGCAGGGAGAACCAGTACCGCCGTGTATCTCTGACACTGCGTTTCTGGCATGGGATTCCAGTGTGGGCTCTGGAATCCTCGAGATCGCGACAGGGCTGCCTTACAGGTGTCAGCTTATCTGCTTCAACTGTCCAGGTCTCTGATGCCTGCAGCACGCTGCCTAAAGATGGTGAGGCACGAACATGCTTGTGGGAGTCCTCTCTAGTAGAGTTGAGTGGACACCTCGAGTTGAGCGCAAACCTCGGCTTCGGCGGGTTCGGGCGAACTTCGGGAAAAAGTCCGGGTTCGGGCTCGAACTCGCCCCCGAACCCGAATAATGTTAGGGGGGACCTAACATCCCCCCCCAGGTCCCCACCCATTGCTGGCGGGTGGGGGCCCTATAACAATAATGAGGGGGGGACCTAGTGTCCCCCCCCCGGTCCCCACCCATGAGCGGTGGGTAGGGACCACAAATAAAGTGACTAGGGGTGCCCAGCCCCTAGTCACCCCCCCAATAAAAAAAATGCCTACCTACCCCCCCTCACCCTTATAATAGTGAGGGGGGTGGGCAATAAACTAAGCTGTAAAAAAAAAGAACAATTTCATACTTACCATTTGATACCATAATACGCGCCGCAACTGTTAAAAAACAAAACGAACACACCAAAAAATACTCCACTGGTGAAAAAAAAAAATCCCTCTTCGCCTATGGAGGACCCCGTGCAGACTGAGCTCTGCAGGCTGAGGGAAGGCATATAAAGCCTTACCCCGCCCTGCATTTAAGCCCAGAGCACTCTGATTGGTTGGTTTAAGCCACCCGCCGCTCATGGGGTGAGACCGGTGGGGACACTAGGTCCAACACTCATTATTGTTATAGGGTCCCCACCCGCTGCTCATGGGTGGGGACCGGGGGGGACACTAGGTCCCCCCCTCATTATTGTTATAGGGTCCCCAGCCGCAGGCAATGGGTGGAGACCTGGGAGGGACATTAGGTCCCCCCCACCCTTATTGTTATAGGGTCCCTACCCACCGGCAATGGGTGGGGACCTGGGGGGGACATTAGGTTACCCCCCACCCTTATTATTATAGAGTCCCCACCCGCCGCCAATGGGTCGGGACCGGGGGGGGCCTTATTTTACTTGTGACTGGGCAGCAATAGCTGTCCAGTCACTAGTAATTTTAAATTAGTTTAGGCGATATGAATCGCAGAACCCCGAACTCCAACACGGACATACAGTGGAATGTCCGTGTTCGGGTCTGGGGTCCTAAAATCCTAATGTTCGGTACGAACCTGAACTTTGCAGTTCGGGTTCGCATAACTCTACACTCAAGGTTTACTGTCCCTCCCGGTCTGACATCCCGCGAGCGCAAGCCAACATGCTTACGTGTTACATCGCTCCTTCCCCCCAGAACCAAATGAAATTATTCTCACGAATAATAATATAATTATCACGAATAGTAATATAGTCAAGAATGAAAGTAACTATATGTAAAATATGTAAAAGCGTTTTTGTTTTTCGGCTGCTCAATATCATACAATTGGGGCAAAATCGTCCGTTTGAGCTATTCAAGAACATAGTAAGTATTCGGATCAGAGTAACTTTCCCATGTAAAGCATAGGTTTTCGGCTGAACAATATGCATAAATCACCCCTGAAACAAACTTAAAATTGGGGAAAATTGTACAATATTCTTCCATATGAATTATCAAGTTACTAGCTGGAAAGTTGTACTTTTAAAGGGCCTCTTTCCTATGGAAAGTTCAGTTTAATTTGGCGGATTATCTGTATTTCTTTGCTATTTTTGCCATATGCGAAACCCAGGGGAGGGCTGGCAGCCTTAGGCCTGGGGGACAAATCCAGTCAAGTGGCCCATTGCACTATCGAATCGCTTCCCCATCCACGGCCATCTTTTCCTTGTTTTATAACGAATATTGCCAGGATTTTCCCCCACAATATGCCAGGATTTGCCACTTAATATGCCAGGATTTTGCCCCTCAATATGCCAGGATTATGCCACACAATATGCCAGGATTATGCCCCTCAATATGCCAGGATTTTCCCCACAATATGCCAGGATTATGCCCCACAATATGCCAGGATTTTGCCCCCCAATTTACCAGGATTTTGCCCCTCAATATGCCAGGATTTTGCCCCACAATATGCCAGGATTTAGCCCCCTCAATATGCCAGGATTTCCCCCTCAATATGCCAGGATTTCCCCCACAATATGCCAGGATTATTCCCCCTCAATATGCCAGGATTATGCCCCCTCAATATGCCAGGATTATGCCCCTCAATATGCAAGGATTTTCCCCTCAATATGCCAGGATTTCCCCCACAATATGCCAGGATTATGCCCCCTCAATATGCCAGGATTATGCCCCACAATATGCCAGGATTATGCCCCACAATATGTCAGGATTTTGCCCTAAAATACACCAGTATTTTGGCCCTCAATATACCAGGATTTTCCCCCACACCATATTGAGTGGAAGAGAAAATACATAAATATGCAGATAGACAGCGCTTTATCACAATAAATGTACAGTAAAAAGGAATGAGATACACACCTGAATATGGTAAAAAAATAAAAAGTTTAATACATCAATAAATAAGACAAATAAAACATAGACAAAAAGAGTAATACAATAAAATGTACACAAAACAAGGAGTTAATATAGAATCTCTGGAGTACAATTAAACTACCTGACACAGTATGCGTACAAACAACCACAAATACCATGTAGAATAGACTAAAAAGTAAATGGTAAAGGCAGAGGCACCATATTGAGTACTTACCTCCTTGCTGCTGCTCTGTCTTCGTCTCCCGGTGCTCTCATCTGCCAGTCTGTGGTTGTGAGGGAAGCGTTGTGCGCTCCCCTCCAGCCAAGCATCTTCAATAAAGTTTGTTTAAACTTTTTTTTTCAACAAACTTTATTGAATGCGCATTGGCTGGAGGGTAGCGCAGAACTCTTCCCTCACAGCCACGGACCTGCAACACCAGGGGACAGCAGCAAGGAGGTAAGTACTGGGAAAGAGGGGGGGATTTTTTTTTTCCTGGCGTGACCTGGGCCCCCTGGATCCGCCGGGCCCGGGACGCCAGTATCGGCCATCACCCCTTGACGGCCCAGCGGCCATTTTTAGCATGCATCAGGGCGGCCTGGGGGGCAATTGCCTCCCTGCCCCCCGGCCCAGCCTGCCCCTGGCGAAACCTAACATCCAATATAATGAAATGTTTGAGACTAACATATCTTTCCTGTACCTTTCAGATGTGTTTTGGCAGATTTGTGAGTTGGAACATATTGGTGTGAGATCGCCTTTCATTTTAGAATTGCGGACATATTCGGAAGCATAACGGTGCTACTTGAGTAAGTCGAAATGTGGGTGTTACAAAAAAGAACATGAACGACTTGCTCACCATGGAAATAAGGAATCACTCCCACCAGGTGTGTGCTTCAGTAAAAAAAGTCAAATTTTATTCAATCATTGTTAAAATCCAAGGCAGCAGCATATTAGATCCCCGGGAAACAGGCAAAGCCTAGGTGGGAGGGAGCCATGTATGTGTGAAGGGGTGTGTATGTTTAAGTGTCATGTCTGGGGGGAGTGACGGGGAGGGGTCAGAGTTTATATAAGTAGCTTCCCCAGTGTCATCCGGCAGCCATCTTAGAAATCCGGACACAGTGGAGTAATTTTTCTCCTCTCGTGTCTGCACAATATAACGGCTGCAGGATGGATATTGAAGGAGTCCTCGCAGCTTTAAGGGCTGAGGCCCTGCTGGATGGTGGGGCCCACCTCCAGTCCCAGATGGCGAGATTGCGGGTGGCGCCATCGGGTATACCCGCTAATGACGGTGGTCGCGGGTCGGGCAGGCGTGTTTCGCGCCCCCCTGCCCGCCTCAGTCCGGATGGAAGGCCAGGCGGTGGTTTCCGGAGCAGAAGTCCTGGGGATCGGTCGAGGAGGCGGCACTCGTCTCCCGCAAGGCCGGTAAGTGAAACTACCAGGCCCCGGATCCCCGCCCCACGCAGTGCGCGCTCGCCTGCAAATGCTCCTGGCCACGCTGCACCGAATATGGCTTCACAGGCACCAGCAGGTAGGCCGTCGCCGGCCGCGAGGCCTACCCGCAGCGGTGCAGTTATAAGGCCCACCCCTTCCCCGTTGCCTCTTCCCGCCACCCAGGGCAGGTCACTGCGCTCGGCCGGCCTAGCTAGGCCGGAGACCCCTCCAAACGGTTCCCCTCGGGCAACGGCCCCCTCACGGGCATCAGGTGGGGGGAGCAGGCCCCGGGTGTGCAGAAGGCAGCATGGCAGGCGGGTCAATGTGCGGAGGGCGACTGGCTTTCCTCCGGTTGCGCTGGACCCCCCTTCTGACGCTTCTCAGTCCGGCTACTCAGAGGAAGCAAATAGCATAGCTATCCAGGCACGCCGCTCCATGTCTGCAGCCCAGGGAGCTGCTGCTTATGTGACTGACCCCTACGGCCACGGCAGGGGAGGGAGGGCTGCTAATTTACCTGTTTCTCCCCCGCAGCAGGCTGCCGCCAGCGCTATTCCGGCAGCACTGCAACCTTTGTTGTCACCGATTGTGCAGGCCATTGCTCAGACCGGATCATCGGTGCCTGTCACGGGTCTCTCGCCCGCCGGCTCCTCGGGTGCTGGATTGGCACCCCATCCCGGTGAGTTTGGGGATGAAGGGGTGGCGGGTACTGGGATTTTATCACCGGGTCTGAGTTTGTCGCCTGCTTGGGATGGGTTGCTACGCGGTTTGCAGGCAGTGTTCTTACAGTTAGCGGCGCCGGGGGGTTCCGCCGGGCCTACGGTTGCGCATACTATTGACACACAGCTTAGGGGGGTTTGGGAAGCAGCGGGCCTGCCAGTGGCCAACCCCGCCGCTCCTATAGTGGCGCCAGCGAATCCTCAGTTACCGGTCCCCCCCACTACTGCCATGGCATTGGCCGGGGGTCCAGTAGCCGACAGTGGAGTTCCGGTAGCGGGGTCATCAGAAGACCCCTTACATACGGCGGCGCTAGTTGCTCCGGTAGCGCACGGGGCGTCATACATGTGTTGGTCGGGCCCCTTGGGCCTGCATCTAAAACAGGAGGTTAGGGAGAAGATATGGAAAGGGGAATATCTGGAGATATTCTCTCTCATACCTTTGGAGGATGTGCCTCCACCGGAAAAGGACTTGAAAGAGTCCGAAAAGGAGAAGGAGAAGTATTGTTACCGAAAGATACCAAAAACTTTCGGTAACTGGATACGGGCCTTTTCGATCCTGGCTAGTGTGATCGGGGAGAAGTACCCTAATCGGTGCTCTTCTCTGTTTGGCTACCAGGACCAAATATGGACGGCGTGTAGGGTTTATGGGGGGTTGAACTGGTGGCGCTACGACGAGCAATTTCGTCAGCGTATGGCCGTGCGTCCCACTTTAGGATGGGATCAAATGGACATTGGTCTTTGGTTGTCCATTATGACACGCCCGGCCTCCACTCAAGGAGGTATGTCCTCCTTTCTCGGGGGGGCCGGCGGAATGGGATCTCCCGCTCCGTCGGCCACCCCTAGGCGTTCAGGCACATGCTGGCAGTTCAATGACGCCCAGTGTAAATGGGGGGCGAACTGCCGGTTCAAACACGAATGCTCGGGCTGTGGGGGTAACCATCCCGCCTCCCGTTGCTTTAAGAAAGGGAGGCCAGGGGACAAGTCTGACATGGGCGCTAAAGGGGAAGACGCCGGTGGTCGTCGCCGCGATGCGCCCATGGCTAAGCAGATATAGGGACCGGAAGGCAGCTGATATACTGTTGTCAGGCTTTGAGGAAGGTTTTTGGATACCTTTCCATGAACGGCCCGCAGTATTGTCTTTCCGCAACCTTAAGTCTGTGGCCACTCACCCCGGGGTGGTAAGGAAAAAACTAGACAAGGAGATTGCATTGGGGAGGATGGCGGGCCCTTTCCAGGATCCGCCTATTCCGAACCTTAGGGCCTCACCGTTGGGGGTGGTGCCCAAAAAGGAGCCGGGCAAATTCCGTCTCATTCACCATTTATCGTACCCACATGGGGGTTCGGTAAATGACGACATTGACGCAGAGTTATGCCGCTTGTCATATGTGTCTTTCGATGCGGCGGTTCGGATGGTGAGGGACGCGGGCCCTTATGGCTAAAACAGACGTGGAGGCCGCGTTCCGGTTGTTGCCGGTTCACCCAGAGTGCCATCATCTTCTGGGGTGTTTTTTCGAAGGGGAGTACTATGTGGATTTGAGCCTCCCAATGGGGTGCTCGATTTCCTGTTTCTACTTCGAATGCTTTAGCACTTTTCTAGAATGGGTAGTGCGTGTCGAGTCAGGTTGTCACTCGGTGCTGCATTATCTTGATGATTTTCTCTGTGTGGGCCCGTCTCGGTCAGAGGTATGTGCCCATTTGTTGCGGTCAGTGCAATTTGTGGCTCAGTCTTTTGGGGTGCCGCTGGCTCCGGATAAGACAGTAGGACCAGTCACGTGTCTCAGTTTCCTGGGTATTGAGATAGACTCAGTGGCTGGGGAATGCCATCTTCCGGTTGACAAACTGGAGGGGCTTCGTTTGGCAGTAGCCAGGGCACGCGGGGCACGGAAGATACAACTCCGCCCTTTGCAGTCTCTGCTTGGAAAACTGAGTTTTGCATGCCGCATTATGCCCATGGGCCGGGTTTTTAATAGGCGGCTTGCCGCGGCGACGGCTGGGGTGGTTCGCGAGAATCACTTCATCCGGCTGACTCGGCCTCTGAGGGATGATCTGGGGGTGTGGGACTGTTTCCTAGAGCATTTCAACGGGAGGTCTTTGTGGCAAGCCCCTGAAGTGTCTAATTTGGATTTGCATCTGTATACCGACGCGGCCGGGTCTGTAGGTTTTGGGGCAATCTTGGGGTCGCGGTGGTGTTCTGGGGTATGGCCGTCGGAATGGCGAGTTTCCGGTTTGACGAAGAATTTGGCGTTTTTAGAGTTGTTCCCGATTGTGGTATCGTTGGAGCTGTGGGGGGACTCTTTGCGGGATCGCAGGGTGGTCTTCCACTGTGATAATTTGGGTGTGGTTCAGGCAATCAACAACCTTACGGCTTCGTCCCCTCCGGTGATTCGGCTTTTGCGGCGTCTGGTGTTGCGGTGTCTTTGCCTTAACATTACTTGTCGGGCGGTACATATCCCGGGGGTGTTGAATATTACAGCTGATGCCCTTTCTCGTTCCCAGTGGCCGGAGTTCAGGGCGGCCGCCCCGGAGGCGGACGAGGAGGGGTCTTCATGCCCCCAGGAACTTTGGGACCTTGGGCTGGCCGAGTAGCAGAATGGGTTCGTGGGTCCGTGTGTCGGGCAACCTGGGACCGGTATAGTAAGGTCTGGGGGGAATGGGAAGAATTGGAGCGGTCGGTCGGGGGTTTCAGGGATAGTGATGACCGGTTGCAAAATTTGCTGTGGCTACTATGGCATTGGGAGGCCTCTGGTCTTTCTCCATCAGCGGTCTCGGCCTTCGGTTTTAAACTGCTGAGGGTTCCGGACGTTACAAAGGAATTTGTGGTCCGTCAGGCTTTAAAAGGATGGCGTAGGGTAAAGGTGTGTAGGGATTCCAGGAAGCCAGTGTCAGGTGCGCTGCTTTTGGGGATTTTTCACACTTTGCCCTCCATTTGTAGGTCTGCGGAAGAAGTTTCGTTGTTTCGGCTTGCTTTTGCGCTGGCATTTTTTGGGGCCCTGCGAATTGGTGAGCTGGTTAGCCCTTCGAAGCGTAGCCAAGGGGGGATTCAGCTGCGTGACGTGTTGCGTGAGCCGGGATTGCTTCGCTTTAAGATTCAGCGGTCCAAAACTGACATGCTGGGAAAAGGTTCCTGGGTGGTTTTAGGGGAGGTGGTTGGTTCCGTGGTCTGCCCCGTGGCTTGTTTGGATACTTACCTGAGGGTTCGTCCCTCTGTGCAAGGTTCACTGCTCGTTCACCTGGATGGTACCCCGCTTTCCCGTTTTCAGTTTATTCAGGTTTTTAAGAAAGCGTTGGAAGTTATGGGTATACCGAGTGGGGATTTTGGGGGTCATTCATTTCGAATAGGGGCTGCCACGGAAGCTGCTAGAGTGGGTTTCTCAGACAGGGCAGTGAGACGGATCGGTCGCTGGGAATCTAGACGCTTTTAGTCTTATGTGCGCCCGGCGGGGCTAATGTCATCTTTCCCTCTTGTGTCCTTTTAGATCAATTACCTTACAAAGTCTGGCTGATCGGCCATTCATATATTTACTGGGCGAGGCAGCGAGCAGCAGTTCGCTCTGGTGGTGAGCGTTTGGGGTTTTCTCCCCTACAGGCAGAGGTGAGGTGGATTGGAAAGAGAGGCATGAGATGGGTCCAGCTTCTCCCGGAGGTAGTACAGTTGTCTCGTCTATTGGGCCCCCCTGACATATTGTTGGTCCACTTAGGGGGTAACGATTTGGGCACGGTCCCCGTGCTGGGCTTGGGGGATTCCATTAAGCAAAATTTGGCCAGGTTGCGGGTCCTTTTTCCCGAAGTTTGCTTAGTTTGGTCAGAGGTGGTTCCGAGGAATTTCTGGCGGTGCGCTCAGAATCAAAGGGCTCTGGAACGATCAAGGATCAAGTTAAATAAATGGGTGTCTAAATTTGTGTTAGGAATTGGGGGCATTACTATCCGTCACAGGGTATTTGAAAGAGAGGCTGCCATTTTCTTTAGAAGTGATGGGGTTCATCTGACGGAGGTAGGGCTTGATTTGTTCAATTTGGCTTTGCAGGAGGGGCTGGAGCAGGCCATGGCGTCGGGTGGGATCACCGCAGATTTAAGGGGTTAACCAGCGGTGATTTGTGGTGGGGTTGTCCTTGCCAATCCAGTTTTAAAGTGGAGTTTTGTTGAAGCATATGGAAGGATCGGGTGGCCCCTCCTCTAACCTCTAGTGGTAGGAAGGAACAGAAAACGGCCGTGCCCACCGAGCTATTAGCCGGCTGGTGGTTAGCATCAGGTTTTAAAAGCAAAGGTCAAGTTGTATGGTCGAGGGGGGAGGGGTTTAACCCCAGGGGGCCTTGAAATCAAAGGGTTAATGGATAGTGTTGGATGATTGGCAAGGACTGGGGTATAACTGTATTTGCACTATGTTTTGGTTCATGTTATTTATATATATATTTATATTTATATATATTAAAGTTATAAAGTTTTAATAATAAAGTGGAGATTAGTTTTGGTCATACAGTTATTTATATGTTTAATAAAGAAAGCTGTGGCCTATTTAACTCCAGCAATGTCTTATGTCTTTATTGGGGTACGGGGTATGGGATATATGTATAAGGTGCAGTAAGAATCTAGGAACATTACCTTCTACTACATACAAGATCCCCGGGAAACAGGCAAAGCCTAGGTGGGAGGGAGCCATGTATGTGTGAAGGGGTGTGTATGTTTAAGTGTCATGTCTGGGGGGAGTGACGGGGAGGGGTCAGAGTTTATATAAGTAGCTTCCCCAGTGTCATCCGGCAGCCATCTTAGAAATCCGGACACAGTGGAGTAATTTTCCCGCCCACCCTTCCCTTTTATTTATTTATCTATTTATATTTGTGAATTGTTAACCTTGTTTTTCTTTTGTCGCAGCAGGCGGGGTTGTCCTTGCCAATCCAGTTTTAAAGTGGAGTTTTGTTGAAGCATATGGAAGGATCGGGTGGCCCCTCCTCTAACCTCTAGTGGTAGGAAGGAACAGAAAACGGCCGTGCCCACCGAGCTATTAGCCGGCTGGTGGTTAGCATCAGGTTTTAAAAGCAAAGGTCAAGTTGTATGGTCGAGGGGGGAGGGGTTTAACCCCAGGGGGCCTTGAAATCAAAGGGTTAATGGATAGTGTTGGATGATTGGCAAGGACTGGGGTATAACTGTATTTGCACTATGTTTTGGTTCATGTTATTTATATATATATTTATATTTATATATATTAAAGTTGTAAAGTTTTAATAATAAAGTGGAGATTAGTTTTGGTCATACAGTTATTTATATGTTTAATAAAAAAAGCTGTGGCCTATTTAACTCCAGCAATGTCTTATGTCTTTATTGGGGTACGGGGTATGGGATATATGTATAAGGTGCAGTAAGAATCTAGGAACATTACCTTCTACTACATACAAGAAAAAGTAATAGTTGAGAGCAGATGCTAGTGCAGTCAAATCATCTGACGTGTTTCGTCTTAGCGACTTTTACGTAGGAGATGTGGGTGTTCTCTTAGTACGAAAATGATCGGAATACATTTGACTTGTTCAGGCGCCCGTTTTTGACTCTGAACATTGGAGCTAGACTCTCTAATGTTGTATTGCATTGTATTTTGTCTTGTTGATTATTTTTTGGGTGTATATAAACATTTCTATTGTGTTTGTTCATTTGTGGCCCACTTTATTAGAGTGAGACCATTTTTTCTTTATTTTTTGTATAGACCGTATGGCTAATTACTCCATTACCTAGTACTTGCGGCATGCTCACACCTGTTTAGTACATATCATATAATACATTAATTGTATCTGAGCCTATGACATTTGTACACACCCAAGACTTACCCCAGCCAGCATCCTTCAGCGCCCTGGTGTCTAGTGGTAGGCAGTTGTATGTCTGTGCACTGCCCGGGTGCACAAAGACTACCATGGTGCCTCTCCCACTCCCTATGTGTTCTGAAGTCTGAGGGCCAGAAGATCACCTGACCCCCGACGCACTGACTTCAGAACACGCTCGGGGAGCATGCTTACCTGCAGAGAAGCCAGCGACTATTCCGGCAAGCATTTTATTTTTTAAGGATTCCTGAGCAGGCCCCCAGGACAGTGACACATATATCGCCTGTGCCCCCTTGATGGCAGCCCTGCTATTAAGGTGGTCCTGCAGTGCTTTTGGCTACTGCCAGAACACAGCTCCCTATGCAAGAGCGGCTCTTTCCCTCAAAAGGGAAGTAGGGTTAGGAACCAGCATTGTTCTTTGTGCTGGACCTTTTATTGATGTTCCATGGACCTTCATAGTCTTTTCACAGACACTTTGCCTATCAGTGCTGACCAGGACAAAATTCCAGAGCTCTGAAAATAAATTGAGAACAAATTACCGTACATAAACATGAAAGAGAAGGAGGTTAGGCTGACCTTCTCAGGAGTTAGCCAGCTATAGAATGAGACACAAGCAAAGCAAATATAATATTTTTAATTGGCCTTCCAATCGCCATACAACTACAAAGAATATGAAAGTGGGTTTGAGTTCCAGCCCTTCCTTCTCTTAGGTCTGTGAGGTAGAACTACATTCTAGATTTCAGAGGAGTTGTGGCCTTCACCACACATCCTCTTTTAGATTATTAGGCAAGTATAAAATGTATCAGTTTGAATAAAGTGCCCCCTGCTGTACACCAAGAGATACACTCGTTCACAAATATTCGAGCACATATGAAAACTGCATTATCATTTACATTATTTCACATTTTATGAACCAGAAAAACAAAAATTCCCCGAGGCCATATCACAAGAGACAAACTCAAACAGTTTCATTTATGTGCTCAGAAAACTTGTGCAAAAGAGCCAGCATCCTTCAGTTTGTGTTTTATTTTAAAAATACACATAATAAATCTGAAAAACCAAAAGCCTTTTTTTTAAATAGATATATATATATATTTTGTTTAGCCGGTGCCCAAACGAAGACATAATTTTTGACCAGTGACGCATGCTCCATATGTGCTAGGTGTGCGCCGCACACCTAACACGGAGCACCCGCGCTGTGTATTTCTGGGGGTTTGTGTGCTCCAAGCAGAGAATACACAAACCCCAGAAATACATCTGAAAGACGAGGCTGCGTTGAATTCGGCAACTGATATATAACAATATTGAGTCAGAGAGAGGTATACTGGATTTTTAAACTATTTACCAGGATCCCTCAGGGCCTTAACTCACAGTATGATGTATCATGCTTTCTGGGTTAAAAATACTTTAAAAGTGTTATCTATAATATGTACTAACTGTCATATCATACTGCATTGCCTTTCAGTTATGCCTCACCTGTTTTTAGATCCCTTAAATAAAGATGAGAAAAGGTGAGAGAAAAAGAGTAAGTGAAGAAAAAGAGAGAGGGAAGAACTAAAAAAGAAAAAAAGAAATGTATTTTATTTACTGCTATTTTTAATTATGTATGTATATAAGAGTAAGTGTAATCATTCTAAAACAGACTGCTTTGTTATTCTCAATAAGCAAAAAAACAAGGGTGTACCCAGCGCTGTATTCAAAACTCTCAGCAGCACTTCGGTAGTGTGTACCTAAACCACACAAAATACAATATAGACAAATACATACAACATAAAAGTGCGCTTAAGAGCAAACTGTGAAGTAATGCACCTTGTGTGAATATATATATACAAGTGAATCTCTTCTCAGAGATATGTGGATTCCTTCTCCAAAAAACAGGGAGATTCTTTTGATCCCCCTCGAGGGGATACACTTACAGACTCCCAGAGATTAAATGGCACTTCAAATGGATCCTGATGCAGTCAGACTTCAGAAGTATTGGTATGGGGGATCTTTATGTCACATAGGGTGGGTGCCACACGACCGTTTTGACGTTGATCCTTCCAGCAGGCACAAGCAAAAAGCACAATGATACATTAAATATAAAAACAAAAGTACATGTATAATAAAAAAGCAGGTAGAGTCCAGATCGCTACGCGTTTCGCTCCTCATGAGCTTCGACCTGGAGAAGCTATGGCCAGCAAGCAGGTTTTTATCCGGCCCGCAGTTACTTTTCCCCTTCCCTCCCACCAGGGTCAAGCTTTGAGGTGTGGGCGCAACAGCCAGGGGTAACCAGAGCCAAAGCTGCGCTGAGGTGACTGCACTGCATCCAGGCAGCAAGAAACTTATGGACCCGAGGGGCGTCGCTAGTTATCTATATGCTGCATTAGTAAAATGTAAGTGTCTTATTCTCCTAAAAATAAATAACCGGGTTGTGTGTGTACAAAAAACTGTGTGGTTGAATGAGTTTAAAGCTGTGGGGGATTGCCACAGTGGTGTCCTCAGTGAAAAGTTAGCGTGGGACATCACAGGTGGGAGCGTCAGAGTACCTGGGTAAGTTATTAGAGTGCTAGTTCAAATAAATACAAGAAATTGTGTTTTTTCAATAAACCCTTTTTATTACATATGCAAATTGTTGAATTATAATATTTTTTATTTTGACCCTCAAAAATTTGTAAAATGTACAATGTGGCCCTGGTACTGAGCATTTTGACCCCTGGGTTGGAGTAGGAGTTAAGGTTAATGTTGTAGATAACCTCAACCCCCAGCCCACTATGGTTTAATGCATGTAATCCTTACCCTCATTCTAGCGCAAGCCTTCTGTTCTAATTGATTCCTATTTCTTACCTTTGGAGGCACATTGGCGTGGTTTTGCTTGTTGTCCGTGAACTGAAATCAGTGATGTGATTTTGCGCATTTCATTCAGCGCCACTTCCTGTCTATTTCTGCAATCTCTCCCATTTTTGGCAGAACAGGGCTGTAGCTCTATCAGGGTGCTGACATCTTGGGACGGACACAGAAGGTCTGACCTAAGATTCTACACTGGCCTGCTCTGGTGCTACATGGAGCAAAATTAAAGCATTTATTATTTAAAGGACAACAAAAAAAAAAAAACATGACCTGGTAGTCTGGAGTAAACCCTTTACTCACATCTGAGACAGCAATTTCTGGTTGTCACTCACTGGCAGTGTCAGCATGCACACAGACAATCAAAGCCGGGGCTAGCACAGAGAAAGACCTCAGTTTTCCCCTGCTGATCCCATGCAAATAACAAGGGTCTCTCTCTGCTGTCGCCGACCATCTGGCTGCCTGCTTACTGTGGAAGCATGGCAGCTGTCGGTCAGAGGATAAACGGACATGTACTATCAGAAGTACACGCTGGTATATTCTCACACTAAAGAAAACAAACCTTTCACTTGTGCCTCTATATAAGAAGCATGAGTGAAAAGTAACATTTAGTGTCCCTTTAAAATGTCTATTTATTGTCAACAGTTGTCCTTCAAGAGTGTTATAGTTTTTAACATGTAAGAGGGGTGGGTGGGGGAAATGCTTTAAATTATTTCTTGTTGTGTGTGTTTGTAACTGCAGCATATTTAGTAATTTCCTTACCAGTCCCTGAGCTCACCTCCCATTTTTCTAAAAGAACCAATTCATTTCACAGCTCACTACTATGACATATCAGCTTAAAGAAAAAAAACAAAAAAACATTGTTCAAATCAATGTAAACCATTGGATGCATATGGGAAGGCCACATACCCTCTAAAAGTAGCTTCCCTCATAAAAGGGAGGAACTTCTCTGGCACTATTATCATGTTTAATGGTATAGCCACAGAGGAATTTCAGCCACTTTTTGCAGTCAATACCTGCATGGAATTTCTTAGGCCCAGGCACAGAAAGAATCTGTGGAATGTGAGAATTCCTGGGAAAGGTAGGAAGCATCATGGAATCTTTGATCCGTGCTATGACCAACAATAATAGCTTCCTATGAGAATTTAACCAAACAGGACTCTCTCCATTAGCACTAAGCGGGTTATTCACTAAAGTGAGTTGCAGGTGTGACCAACATTTTAGCTATACTTAGGTACAAACCTGCACAAGGTATAGCTTCACTGGTTGTTGAAATGTTGACCTCAACTTACCTGCAACTCAGCTTTTAGTTAATAGCCCCCCCCCCCCCCCCCCAAGCATTCACATACGGGGTATACTTTAAGAATAGCGTCAGTGACTCTGCAGAACTTCCCTGTGTCAGTTGGTGCACACACCCATCAGTCACAAATGAGACAATATTAAATCTTAAGAGCAGAGTTTATTTAGATAATTAAAACAGCAATTGCAACTTTCCCCAATAATTACAAAGTTTAAAAGTACACTGTACAGAAGAGACGTACAAGCTTCTATCCCGCCTTCATTTCTGTTCTGTAAAGGCTACAGTTTATGCAAGAACAACCAGTGAGGAACCTGAGGTTAGTGTATCGGGTTGATATAGTTGCAGATCATACATTTTAAGCTCAGTCTGTTTAACCTCTTGACACAGAGCAATAAAGACTTTACAGACCATATGGCCCGATGCCGAAAGTTGGTAAAACCTGGTGACGTCACAGAGATGTGCCTGAACCCATAAGTTCAAGCACGGCACAATTCTTTGTGCGTCAATTACATTTTCCCTGTCAGACAGATGCCCTCAAAGTGCATCGCGATGAGCGGTTAAACAGAAGATGCTCAATGCTGTCCCCAGGGGGTTTAAACCCTGTATTTTAGGAAGGCATAGAATGACCTTATGAGGGATGGGGGAAAGTCCCTACAGAGGCCAAACAACCAATTGGTTTGTTGGCCCCATGGAAGCAGAAGTGTGAACCAATTATATACACAGCTACTCAGATATTGTGGATCCATGATAGCACATAGATATGTTTCCCTTTAAATCACATCCCTTTACTTCCCATGTGAATACAAGTTCTTTGCATACTGTACTGTTGTGTTCACTGAACACCTGAAGAAACAAGAAACCCCTATGATTTAAAAACAGTTCAGTAAACATAATTTATTTCTGTGTCAAGTTCATTGAAGGGGCCCGAGCCACAGGTAACAGCTGCTTTCGATACACAGAAACAGTTCTGACAAAAGTAAAAAAAAAAAAAAAAAAGTGTCCAGTACCTATTGAGACGATTCCAATATGTAACAGTCAATAAAGCAAAATAAGTTCATACACTGTATATATTTTAATAAGTTGCTTTTACATGGTTTCTTACTAGATGATCTTAGTGTCTGTGCTCTTATTGCAGCTCACACATACAATTTACCAGGAAGGGTAGTACTCACAAATAAAAAATGTGAATATGAATGTATTGTAATAAATCTGGCTTACAGGTGAAAGGGATACTGCTGCTGAAAATTCATGAGTATGTAAAATGAAGAATTTTATTTCACCCCCTAGTTTAAGTGTATAATCAGAAGAGCACGTGCACAGTGCTTCCACTATTCAATGCATTCTCACTTTGATCAGTGGTGAATTAGGATTTCCTACTTAAAGACCTATATGTTTATGGTATCCATATATTTAATATAATTGGCTTAAATTAATTTTAACATGGAACCACAACCAATGTTTTACATGCAGAATATAAATATACACATTAAAGGGACACTCCAACCAAACAATGAAAATGTTTTATTTTGCATTGTTGGTTTCAGATGTCTTTTGTTTGTTATCCTAGCATATTTTATGAAATATTTTACTAAACAAATGTGACTGGGCGCCACAATTTTTGTAAATATAGTGTTAGTGGCTGCCACATCCTAGAGACTTTACAGCACTACTATCACAGTTTGGGGCTGGGGACACAGAATGCAGTTTGAGTCAGAAATCCCCTCTCTTTGTGTTGGAAGGCAGGTTAAAAAAAAAAAAAAAAAAAGTTGTACACAGCCACCTAGTCCTGTCCACTATTATACACAGAAGCCAGTAAGAGACCAGTGGTGTTTCTTATGTCATCATCATGCAGGCTTTAGCCACAGTTGTAAAGTGAGATTTTGGAGACTGATGCATCATGGGTAAAATTCTCAAAATGGATGCTGGAGATAAACACCTAGTTTTACTTTTATATGCAGTTAATTCAAACATAGAAGAAAAAAAAAGTGGCATATGTCTTTAATACGTGTTTGTAAATGTGCAGGTAATCTAGTTACATGTTATGTAAGTGGTAGTGTCCCTTTAAGCATTTTTTTGGAAAGAAAAAAAATAAAGGGGGAATGGACTACACAGTTGGGTAATCACAATAATGTCATGCTGTCCATTTTATGCTGCTTCAATAACACCTGCTATGCACAGTATAACTTTATAGATAACATTTTATCCATACCATGTGATTGTATGACATTGCTAGAAGATATGATGACACTTTTTGTCAATAGATTTATATTTAGGTATAATAGTGGAAGCACGGTGCTTGTATATTGAATGGAACCACATCACTAGGCATCACAGAGCTGAAGAAATATATACAATACACATGTACACACTGCTTTTGCCATGCATCTATAGATTGTAAAATTGCCTATAGGGCCCGCCATTCCTTAGGAATCTCTGTACATTTAATTGATTTTGTATCTCCATTTAAGCTCTGCGTAAACTCTTGGCCCTATGTATATAAAACAATTGTTCATTTTATATGGGAGCCTTATGATTGGCTAAGAAGACAACTATCATGGGCACTTATAGAAATGACAGGTTTTGTTTCCCTGCAGAAAGGACATGTTTCATCCCCCCCCCCCTTTCTTCCACCTTGTTACTTGTGGAAAATATTGTTGCTTCAACTGTGTTCTTTCCGTTATCAAACTGGCTTCACGCCCAGCTTCACAAGTAAAATGTTTAGACTATAGCCGCCATTTTGTCCTGCTAAGCCAGGGATGCCCAATTGGTGTGAAGGGGGGATAATGAGTGATCCATTGCTCTGCAAAACACTGCCAAGTCATTTACTCATTTTAAATCTGAAGTGTCCCTTTAAGATTAAAAGATGCCCTCACAACAGTTCCCAGTCGGGTGTGATAAGATTATAGATTTTACATGCAATGGTTGTATGGAAAGTAGCTCTCTGCTGACAATACATTTAGCAATACATTTGAAACAAGATTATATATACGTAACTTAGTATATGTTTCAGAAAAAGGAAGGGGTGGATTTGGGGGAAGAAATACATTCATGCACCCAAGGAGAGTGCTTCAAATGACAGCACTTTGATTTAACCAATGCCAAATGGCACTACAAAGTTATGTGCTTAAAAAAACCACAATGAAGCAGCAGAAATCTAAGTTACAATAGGCACAAGACAAATAAATATGATTTACAACCCACTGGGGAACAGAAGTCCTTTACAGCATCTCAAGAGTTAATTAAAATCATTTATCCAACCCCTTAGCTACAGTTCACTGATACCACATTTGACAAATTGCTAGTTAAAAAGCATAACATGGGAAATAATAGTCAAGTAAAAATAAAATACAGAAACCATGCTGCACTATTCAGCATAACAAATGAATCATGTTGGCAGGGAGGTTTGTTTAAATTATTATTTTGGAATCTGGTTTGGCCATCATAAGAACACGTTTTATTACCTGGATTCCCTTTACCCAGTTGTACACACAATTCTGTATTAGCTAAAAAATAAAAATAACCCGATTGGACAAAGCCACTGGATTACATGAATGAAGAACAAATTGAGCTTGGTTAGGAATGTAAAGCAGTCAGCAGGAAACTTTGATTAGTTCCCATAGGGATCTCTCTTCACTTCTAACTGCCACCTACCCCCAATACATCTATCCCCTTGCACATCTGAGGTGAAATTGATGCTGCCCTGAAGCATGCCATCTCTTTACAGTGTATGGAAGATATTATGAAACACAAGGTTATCCAAAGAGGAAAAAAAAAGTAAGCTATAAAGTACTCACATTTATCAAAAGTAAGATATATTTAAAATATTCAAGAAAAATAAACCCAGATAATAGGAGTGATTGGTGCGCTGAGTAAACCCCACCCAGCAGAAAATATATAGGGAAATGTGATAATTGCCTGAAAAAAATGCTGGTATGGCAGTACAGTATGGAAAAGGTCTTGAATATTTCACAGTATGCATAGGGAAACAAAAAACAAAACAAACAAAGACCACAGTGTAATCCAGTTTTTCCATAAATATTAGTGCAGTATAAGGAATTGCACTCACAAACACTGCAGATATAGGCAGCACATCAATATCTGGTCAGAATCTTCTCTCTTCCTCATAAGATCCCCATATGTGGCAGAACAAAACCAGGAGATAAATTATTCACAGATTCAGTAGATATTTAATAAAATGACAAATAGCATCTTACATGAAATGTTAGCAGCAACAAGCTTCTCCGCGATCTCAAAGTCCAATGGAGGGCTGTCAATCTTCAAGAGTTAAAACAAAGTCCTGAAAAGTCCATAGTAATAGCAGTATTGGTAGGCACGCTACGCGTTTCGCCTCTAATTGGGCTTCCTCTCGGCGTCTTTATTTCCCTATGCATACTGTGAAATATTGAAGACCTTTTCCATACTGTACTGCCATACCAGCATTTTTCAGGCAATTATCACATTTCCCTATATATTTTCTGCTGTGTGGGGTTTACTCAGCGCACCGATCACTCCTATTATCTGGGTTTATTTTTCTTCTGTTTTTTTTCATGTGTGTTTTCAGAGTAACACATAGATTGGTGCTGCTTTGTTATAGTTTAAGCGCCAGAATCTATTCTTGTTATTCATATTTAAAATATTCTCACATCTATCAATGGCAGATTAGGATTACTTGCACAGTTACTCATCTACTGAGGTAATCACATTGATGTCATGATTACTAGAAAATATGTTGATACTTTTTGTTAATACATTTCTAGGCATACAACGCTCCAGCACAGAGGTTTAAACTAAAAACCTGTCCGCCATAGTGGTGTGCATGCATATGTTTCAGTGGCCACCTTTTAGGAGGCGGAAGCAAGCTTCGGGTTATTACACCATGTTCTTTTCATGGCCATTGAGCCAGTGCAATGGAATATGATATACGTCTATTTCAACCTGAAGTTTACCTGGTCCATCCACATCTTTTGTGGATAACGGGTTCACTTTAAAATGTGGCTCCCATACAAAAACACAGAATGAAAAGGTTTAAGCTAAACTGCTTGTACACGTACAGGTGAAAGTATTTTAACTGCTTAACATTGTTGTTCAAGCACACATGCACACTACCATAACACTCCATGTCCAATCCCACTAGGCATTTAGAGGTGGAGAAGTAAGAGTAATGGATGTGATAATACATCTTATGGTATTATGACCTACTTTTATGGAGGGTTGGTTCACTGCAAGACCAGAAAATCTATTGTCATTACCGATTTCAACTACCTGGAACCTAGAAATCAGACAGAATGTACTTTAACCATTGGCGGTCTTCCTAGAGCAATAACAGTGTGTTCCATAATAAACATATATTACAACTTCCCTGAATAAGCGTTCAGTTCAGTTTCTGCTTAAGGGAGGGAGCCGTTGCAAGTTCTGCATAATGTACTTACCGGCACATTTCCCCCCTATTAGCTTCCTTCAAAAGGGTTGGTTAGTTTTCCCTAGCTGCCAAGATCCTGGGCGCATGACTGGTCTACTTCCTGGTGTACACATAAAAAGTAAAACATGCATGTTCCATGAACATTGGAGCTTCTCTGTATCAATGTCACAACTCTGCTGGAACCTTTAATAACATTTCTCTGGACCATTAATTACTGCTGTCCTATACGGCTACAATAATAAAAATACAGACAGACACACACACTTCTTACCCTCAAAAACATTAAAATTCATAACGGGTTCTCTGTGTTCATATACTGCCCCACGACTAGCCGATTGGACTTTATGATCATGATGGACCACATGAGAATGTGTCAACCATGATATTTAGATCTGATTTAAACAATTATTCATGGCATGCGGATGCAGCAGACCCAGGTTCATTTACGGTGTGGAAGTCGCCAGTGCCTTTGCCATAGAAAAAAAAAAATGTATACATTAAATTAAGACATATGTAGCTTCATAACAGCAGCCATCTCAAACCTATTGTAAAGATTTGTCTTTAGTCAAAAAAAAATCCTATTGCAAGTTAGAAAGTGATCTATAAATCAAAAAAAAAAAAAAAAGATGAACTTCTGCTCCTAATACTGCTTTAGTGACACTGTATAAAAACCAAACCAATACACTTGTCCTTGATTACTACGTTCTGCTAAATAGTAGTCTTCAAACCAAATTTAGGTTTAGCTTGAAAACATATGGTACATTCCTGCATTTCTTTTCATATGGGAGATGCTTGACTACCCAATATCTTGGTAACACTGGGTATGTTTTCACATAACAGTGCAGGTAAGAGAAGGAGGTATCACATCTGAAGCGTGTGAAACATTTTTTGTGGTTTCAATAAAATATATAAAAAAAAAATAAAGAAGTGGTCATGGCATACTAAATCCATTGGTTTTGCTGAATATACAGATGCAAGGATTTGTTTTCCCATACATCCCACACACAAAAATGGGGGAGCGGCAATTACAACAAAAAAAAACAAACAAAAAACACAGACCATGCAACATATTCCCAACCAACCTCAAAGTTTACCTCCTGCAGAAAAATAAATAATAATAGATGATGAATAAAATAAAGGTACAGATACCTCATAAAAATGGTGTTTAAAAACAGAAGAATTAATAAAAACACACCATAAAGTCCTGGACCAGATATCCCCTTGGTTTAAAAAAAAAAAAAAAAACCAAAGCAAAACAAAAAAAAATAATAAAAAAAACCTCTAGGTCAAGCTTCTGTCTGGAGAGGGTAGCAAGGAAAGTCAAAAGCACTGCTCGTCTCACCCCTGCATTTTCCATGGTCCCCAGCAGTATAGCACTTGTTTCCCTTCTCACAACCACCAAACCATCACAAAACCAAATAGACAACACTGGGGTAAAATATCAGTCTCCATTCATACTGTAATGACCCACTTGGGTGGTTTTATCCATCCTTTATAGGGGTGGATTGGAGACTCTTCCATGCAAGGAAGAATGATGCCCTGATCACGGAGGTATGTCTGTCCTGTGAATATCCGCAGCTTGGGTCATGCTTCCTGACATGCACAGCAAACTGTCTCCAGCTTATCCACAGCTGTCTCCTGGAGACAATTACCCATCCAATGGCTTTCCTAAGTAGACTAAAGTCACTTCTGTGTTGCCATACACAGCTGACACTGCTGGATATAGGCAGGTTTTTGGCAGTCCCCTAAAAGCCACCCCCAAGAACTCATATCCACGCTCAAACGCCAAGGTCTTGTCTTCCATGTCCAAGATGACTCTGATCCTTTCACCAATCTGTTACGAGGAAAAATAATGTAAAGTAAAGCACAATACAATGATAAGTAATATATATATACATATACATATACACACACACACATATACATACATACACATTTTAAATAGTTAGCATCCTGTGGCTTGATATGCAAAATAACTACTTTCAACAGTAGATGTTAAATTTGCATATTAAACCACAAGGTGAGATCATAACAAGGAGACTCGCCACATACATTAAACACATTAAAAACACATGCTTATTTTATGCATTTAGTTGCAATCCTGCTAATGCAATGTATAGATTGTTTTATTGATCTTTCAGTGACTTCTTTAAAAAGTTAAAATATGAACAAAAATGATTGTTACAATGCAAATACTGCATATTTCAATAAACATTATCTACACTGACAAAGTAGACACAAACTCACATCACATGGTGATCCATAAACCCACATCACAATCTAAGCAAGATCTTGAAATCCACATAGTAATCCAGTTTAGCTTGTGATGAGAGTTTGTGAATCACAAGCCCTGCGTTATAACAGAGCTCATCTGTATCATCCAATGTTTTCAGAAAAGTTTCATAATGTTTAATATGAAAGTTCTAGTATGATCTGGTGCCCCAATGAGTCCATGGGAGCACCACATTATAACAAGGTATACTGGTATTTACAATGACAAATCTCAGAATCTACTCCAGCACTGACCTATTTGAGAGATACAGGTTTGTAAGCAAGTTCTGTCCACTCACCTGGTATTTCGGTGCATTGTTGCACTGTGGAAAGCTACCATTGACTTCACCGTTATGCAACAGATTATTATCTACTAGATTCCATCCCCAGCTCTGGTCATCACTTCCCAAAAGTGCCACATACCCTTGGCACTGCATTGGGGCCCGTTTTGTTGCTATGCCAATCACTGCCACTGTGCCCAGTGGACCTTCCCACCAAACCTCCCAGGCATGGCGACCTTCGCTGAAGCCAATTTTGGTGCGCGCGCCATCTGTGCTTTGTGCTATGGGATTCCGGTGGAGAGTAAAACCATTTTTCTTGATGTAGACGTTGCGAGAACAGTCACTGGAGCTGAAACCATGTTGGAAAGCACGCACCTGCATTAAAATAAAGGCAGTCTAAGATTAGATTTTGTTCTGCATTCACATTGCAAAAACATTCTGAAAGGAGTTTTTCCTGGTACTCGCAGTGTTTTTTTTTTTTGTGTGTGTGTTTTTTTACAGAAGCTTCATTAATACAGGGCAAAGTTAAAAATACTGTACCACATTTCCAAACTAAACTAGACATGCATCTTAAAATGCACAGAGTTTACACTCTGTACTGCTCGTTAGCTGAGGAAAAGCTGTTCTGGCTGAAGCCGCAAGCAAACAGGGTAAGTGCATGCTCGGTCTGAGCATTCCTTTGCATCTGATAGATCGTTTCTCTCTGCTAAAGCAGGGAGCTCTTTTTCACCTAACAGATAATGAGCAGAGAATACCTAGTTAGAGTGACAGTCCGTGATAGGATTACTCTGCATGTCAAGCTGTTTTAGCCTACACTACGTGACCTACTACCATCACAGATCCATCACATTACAACCCCACACCTGCCCTAAAACAGGTCACACCCGTCCCAGGACTCCCTTTCTATCCAACAGTGTTCCATTCAAAACAGCAGCTTTTTTCCCACAGGAGCCGACAAACAGGGCCATATCCTAGACAGCCCTCTCTCTACATGCCCCAAACACAGAGCTGTGCCCCTCCAGGTGCACAATCAAATTGGTTCCAACATTATATTACTCACACAGATTTTTCCTCTCCATCCAGAAGCCATTCCCAATTCCAAATAGAATTTCCAATACTATCTTAAAACTCCACCCATCTCACTACCAGTGGATTCTTATGATGTTCATGTTTATCTAATTTAAGGAAAACGGTCATAAAAACATAAGGATCTATTTTATTGAAAGATTGCATCAAGTGTAGGAATTTTAAACAGAAATGCTTTCATGAAAGAATCCAAATTAGGTACATTATTGCACGCTCTTTGCTTCAATAGCTCTATCAGGGGGCAGACATCTTGAAATAGATCTGACCCAAGATTCTAAACATCATGTCCATCCTCCTGATATAGATCTATACAGTGAGAGACCATGCAATAATGTACCTAGTTTGTATTCCTTCATTACAGCATTTATGTTTAAACTTGATGCAATTTTTAAATTAAATAGAACTTCATAGTTTGATGACAGCTGTCATCTATGGAACAAAATAAAGAAAAATATACAAAAAATACAAAGAATAGTAATCCAGGCTGTACACTAATGGCAGAGCTTTAAACCGGTGACAAGTGACAGTCAATCGCCTGGTTTACCTTCGCCTTATAGCTGGGCAGATTGCACAGCACGTCAGTCCTCAGAGCCTCCTCGCTAACAATCCGGCAGCACAAGCTCCTCCACACGTCGCTGTTCTCGTCCCCGTGTAGACAGCGATGCCAGTGCTTACACACCAGGCCGCAGCTACGGAGGTCTGACAGCTCCAGGTAGGAGAATACCAGCTCTAGTACCCGGCTCGGCAGCCTTCCTGAACTAAAGCTGGGTGGTGGGGGTGGAGGAGGAACAGTAGTAATCAATGGAGGCGCGGCAGCTGCCGCCGCCATCTCCCCCGCGATCCCAATACCGGCTTTGATGCCCCACCGCACTCCCGCATCACACAGCACCGGTCAGCATCCCACCACCTCCACCATATCGCGACCAATCGGAGCAAGCGCTTTGAAATCCACAAGCTGTAACATAACCAATCAGCAATCGGCTCAAGACAGTATTCTTGTGACCTTCCTGTTTCCTGTCGCCAGGGCCACACATTTCTACACACAAGAGGCACAACACAGCTGTGGATTGGCTCATGAGGTGTGACGATTTCACTCGAGCTCTACATATCAGAGACTATTTATCAGCCGTGTCCCTGAAATATTTTGGCAGGATCAGCACATTGACATCGGTACAGCCTATATGGACTGTAGTTTCCATGATAGGTGCAGCAATCCACTTTATCTGGTGCTTCAAAAGCTCGCCGCTAATTTTGAGCTCCAAATAAATGGCAGCATTTAAATAGTTGATTGTCAGTGGAGACCCTTTTCTGAAGTTATGTCAGTTGCTAGTGCTCCTATGATTTTGACTGTGGACTATGTAGGTAACAATATAAATAGGTAAAACGTATATTTCTGCTGTTAAATGGACAGCTGTTTATCGCTGATATGGCAGTTTTACGCAATAAGCGCAATAGTATAGGGTCTCTCGAGTTTAGAGCTCCAAATGGGAAGTATTGCGCTTCATAGCCTTTTAACCAATCGGCTGCGAGTTTTGACACGTAAATGCGAATTTGCAGACCAATGGGAAGAGAGAACCGTCTAAAGCTAACGCAGACCATTGGCTCTGGACCGTCGACCTATGACGTTCCAAATTAGTAACCAGTTAAGATGCATTTGCATCGGGCAGACTGTGAACCTCCATTAAGGACCTGGAGCCTGCTCTTTCTTGATGGTATGGTTTTGGCAATAACTAGCTGATTCTAGATTAATGTCCGTCCTGTTGATTTAGTGAATTGGCAAGCTGGCTGTTTGGACTTACCTTTCCTGACACTTCTTGCTCTTACACATAAAACCTGTTTAGCGCTTTTTATTTGTCCTGAAAAGCTGGAGCCCTGACACCTCTTGCATGTAACAGAAAGCACCGCAGAGATGCAGTGTCCCCTTCTATAATGCACCTACACCTCTGTGATTCCTCTTTCAAGTGTATACTGTCAAGTTATAGCAAGGCCATGATATTCTACTGTAGGTGCAATAGTTATACATATCTGATTCTCTGGAATTTTTCCCTCAAAAGATGTTTATTCTTGGATTCTACATAGTAACATAGTAATTTAGGTTGAAAAAAGACACAAGTCCATCAAGTTCAACCCTTCTACCTATCATTTCAGCGTTTTGATCCAAAAGAAGGCAAAAAAAACCCTAAGGAAGCTTTTTCGAATGTTGCCTCCTAGGGGGAAAAAAATTCCTTCTTGACTCCAAAAGGGCAATCAGATTTCTCCTTGGATCAAAAAGCTCTATTATTAATGCTCATTCTATTATTTATACCCCTGTATATTCTGCTTTTCTAAAAAAACATCCAGACCATTTTAAATGCATCTATTGTGGTTGATAGCACTACCTCTCTTGGCAGTGAGTTCCATAATTTTATTGTCCTTACCGTAAAGAATCCCTTCCTTTACTGCCTATGAAATCTTTTCTCTTCCAGTCTCGGGGGGTGACCTCTTGTTCTTTGTACATTTCTATTAATGAACAGGTCCCTGGAGAGCTCCTTATACAGGGAGTGCAGAATTATTAGGCAAGTTGTATTTTTGAGGATTCATTTTATTATTGAACAACAACCATGTTCTCAATGAACCCAAAAACTCATTAATATCAAAGCTGAATATTTTTGGAAGTAGTTTTTAGTTTGTTTTTAGTTTTAGCTATTTTAGGGGGATATCTGTGTGTGCAGGTGACTATTACTGTGCATAATTATTAGGCAACTTAACAAAAAACAAATATATACCCATTTCAATTATTTATTTTTACCAGTGAAACCAATATAACATCTCAACATTCACAAATATACATTTCTGACATACAAAAACAAATCAGTGACCAATATAGCCACCTTTCTTTGCAAGGACACTCAAAAGCCTGCCATCCATGGATTCTGTCAGTGTTTTGATCTGTTCACCATCAACATTGCGTGCAGCAGCAACCACAGCCTCCCAGACACTGTTCAGAGAGGTGTACTGTTTTCCATCCTTGTAAATCTCACATTTGATGATGGACCACAGGTTCTCAATGGGGTTCAGATCAGGTGAACAAGGAGGCCATGTCATTAGATTTTTTTCTTTTTATTCCCTTTCTTGCCAGCCACGCTGTGGAGTACTTGGACGCGTGTGATGGAGCATTGTCCTGCATGAAAATCATGTTTTTCTTGAAGGATGCAGACTTCTTCCTGTACCACTGCTTGAAGAAGGTGTCTTCCAGGAACTGGCAGTAGGACTGGGAGTTGAGCTTGACTCCATCCTCAACCCGAAAAGGCCCCACAAGCTCATCTTTGATGATTCCAGCCCAAACCAGTACTCCACCTCCACCTTGCTGGCGTCTGAGTCGGACTGGAGCTCTCTGCCCTTTACCAATCCAGCCACGGGCCCATCCATCTGGCCCATCAAGACTCACTCTCATTTCATCAGTCCATAAAACCTTAGAAAAATCAGTCTTGAGATATTTCTTGGCCCAGTCTTGACGTTTCAGCTTGTGTGTCTTGTTCAGTGGTGGTCGTCTTTCAGCCTTTCTTACCTTGGCCATTTCTCTGAGTATTGCACACCTTGTGCTTTTGGACACTCCAGTGATGTTGCAGCTCTGAAATATGGCCAAACTGGTGGCAAGTGGCATCGTGGCAGCTGCACGCTTGACTTTTCTCAGTTCATGGGCAGTTATTTTGCGCCTTGGTTTTTCCACACGCTTCTTGCGACCCTGTTGACTATTTTGAATGAAACGCTTGATTGTTCGATGATCACGCTTCAGAAGCTTTGCAATTTTAAGAGTGCTGCATCCCTCTGCAAGATATCTCACTATTTTTTTTACTTTTCTGAGCCTGTCAAGTCCTTCTTTTGACCCATTTTGCCAAAGGAAAGGAAGTTGCCTAATAATTATGCACACCTGATATAGGGTGTTGATGTCATTAGACCACACCCCTTCTCATTACAGAGATGCACATCACCTAATATGCTTAATTGGTAGTAGGCTTTCGAGCCTATACAGCTTGGAGTAAGACAACATGCATAAAGAGGATGATGTGGTCAAAATACTCATTTGCCTAATAATTCTGCACTCCCTGTATTGGCCCTGCACATATTTATATAATGTTATCATATCCCCTCTAAGACGACTTTTTTCTAAAGTAAATAAATGCAATTTTTTAAGTCTCTCTTCATAACTAAGATCCTCCAATCCCCTTATTAATTTTGTAGCTCTCCTTTGCACTTTTTCTAGTTCCTTAATATCCTTTTTAAGGTAAAGCGCATGCGCACTTTGGTTGTCAACACCGTTCTGTCAGCGAGAGAGCAGCCGCGCGTCTGTACACACACACATACACTGTCGGAAACCAACTATACAGTGATTGCTTTGCCAGTAAGTGGAAGTCAAGTTCTGCTTCCTGGGACTCGGGGTTCTCTATCATCTTTACTCGGGCTTCCTGACTGGCCGATTCTCTGCATTTTTGTTGGGGCATTGAGGAAACTCTGACACGGTGGGAAGCCTCAATACAGCAGGGGGATCTCAACTCCCATCAAGATGAGGCAGCTCCACCATGTCGGAGTTTCCTCGATCCCCCAACAAAAATGCAGTTGGTTTCCCATAGTGTATGTGTGTGTGTACAGGCACGCGGCTGCACTCTCGCTGACAGACCGGTATTCTAA
The DNA here is from genome assembly GCA_036172795.1 of Pelodytes ibericus. Lineage (NCBI taxonomy): Eukaryota > Metazoa > Chordata > Amphibia > Anura > Pelodytidae > Pelodytes > Pelodytes ibericus. The sequence goes on from CM069861.1 coordinate 177,776,789, forward strand.
CAACTGAACTGCGTATGCGCTGTTACTTTACCTGTCACTGCAGCTGATCACAAAGGGGTGTGAAGGGGGCCGGAGGTGGTATGCGTCATCCTGGCAAAGTGCGCATGCGTGATGAGTGAATTCTACTGCGCCTGTGCAGTAGAATTCGCTCTACAAATTTGTCAGAAAACCGGCACAATGTATAGTTAAAATGGTGAGATGAAATGTTTATCGCAACTCAGTACGTTCACAAGCTGTCTGGATACCGCTCTAGTTCTGTAGCTCATTCTGGATTAGAACCAATAAAAGTACCTTAGCTAATATTGATTCAGAGAATTCCACTATTGGAGTAAAGAAGGGACATTTTTCTGTTTGGAGATAAAATTAGAAGTGCTTCATTGTTACTAGTTTAAAAAATGGTTTATCTCATCTAAGATATTGTAATGGTTTTAGAGCATTATAGATGTAAAATACTGGCACTACTGGGCATTTCTGTACATGCAATACTGAACTTACATCTAAATATGGACCTGGAATAATGGTGTGATTTTATTTATTTATTTTCAGATTTGCATGAACGGAACAATGGCAGAGAAATGGGCTGATGGTCATTCAAATTCTGTACTGAGTTTAGCTGTAAACAAGGATAATGTAGTTGCTTCTGGAGCAGAGTCTGGGGAACTCATTCTGTGGAGTGAACAAGGACTTCCATTAGGGAATTTGCATCTTACTGGAGAGTGTGATGTAACTTGCGTGGCTTTCTCACCAGTTTGTTCCACTAGACTGTATGTGTCTCATGGAGAGTCTGTTAGTGTGCTGGATACAAGAGCCTTTAAAGAGCCTGTAGAAACTTTTACTGTTAACAAAGAAGAAATAAACTGCATTTCTGTTAATGAAACAGACAGTCTCTTGGCTGCAGCTGATGATTCTGGGGCGCTGAAAGTGTTGGATTTACAGACTAAGAAAGTCAGTAGGACTCTCCAGAGACACACTAATATCTGCTCATCAGTTGCCTTTCGACCCCACAGGCCACAAAATCTTCTATCGTGTGGACTAGACATGCAGGTGAGTGTATTTATCCAAATAGCTTACTCCACTATCTGTTTGTGTTATACACAGTACCAGAACATGTGTAATTGTCTTTTTTATCTCTAGGTTATACACTGGAGTGTGCAGAAAACAAGGCCATTGTGGATCACAAATCTCCAGCAGTTGGCACATGATGATGAAGGTGCACCTGACCAAAATGCCCAAGGACAGATGTTTAATCCACCGCTGGCTCATTCTTTGTCAGTATCTGCATGTGGGAACACATTTTGCTGTGGTGCAGAAGATGGCAACATACGAATCTTTCAAGTAACGGGGACTCGTTTTGAGGAAGAGTTGTGCTTCAAAAGTCACTCTCAGGGTGTGTCTCAAGTTACATTTCTAAATCAAGAAACCCATCAGAACATTTTAATATCAGGAGGGAATGATGGCAGGGTGTGTCTCTGGGATATAAATCCAGAAACTTCAAAGCCACAGAAACTGCCACCTGCAAAACCCCATCATCAGAGGAAATCTGCTTCATCTCACTCTAAGAGCAAGCACTCAACCCAACAAGTGACAGACATTGTTCAGAAGATCTGCCCCAAACTGTGTATTGAACATGGGGAAAAGGTTAACTGGGTTGTGGGAACAGAGTTCCAGAGATCCAAAATGATTCTAGTTGCCGATCTAAGTTCTGAAATATCTGTTTATCCCCTAGGGGAGCTGTAACTTTCTGCTTCGAGTCAGTTTGAAATGCATTGTCAATTCAGTGCATAAGAAAAGAAACCTGCGGTTTTGGACATGAGCGTTAAAGAATTGGAATATGGTTGTGTGTTGCACTGTATATGCTAGTAAATGACTGTGCCTTAAAAATCTTTGTGGGAGAATTAACTAAAATTGTGAAACAAGTTAATGGATACAAAAAAATAATCTTTATTGAGCTTTATATTGTAAGAAATACTGAGTCTCATTAGCTTTTTATAAAGCCTTAAAACCTAAAAAAAAAGCTGCTTTTTTATGCACTGATCACTTTGCGGCCTTTGGAAAAGACCTAAAATGTGTCTCTAAACTCTATAAAATAAAAAAAGCTCGCCTGTGCAACTGAAACAAGTTATGTCTACAATTCCACACAATATTATGAATGAACACCTCATCAGTCCAGGATTTTAGGGATGAACTACTTGTGTTAAACAAAAAAGAAGAAGAAACACAACCGGGGGATTCCTACTCAATAAAGAGAGGGCATTGAGTAGGGTAAAGTCTCCCATTCCAACTCAGCTACTTTGCCCTAAAGTTTGAAATACTCACCTCAGTTCCCTGCAATTATGTCACTGAGTAGACCCTTATGTATTTAAGTCCACCAATTAGCAGAGAGCAGGAGGTTTGTGCTTGCAGATAGAAAATCTAGTTAAGATTAATTCAGTGGGTAAACTAGTGATACTGAAAACAGAAATCCAGTGATGGGTGCTACAACAAATGTATGTAGAATAATTATATATTAAATTGCTCTTATTACAACATAGGAAAATACCCCTAATCTCATTAAACAAAAGCATGCAAGACCAAGTAGGAGCACACAACTAAAAATCTTGTCTTAAATAGCTACTGGTGTAAAACTGCCCCCTCCTCTACACGTGCCCTGGGGGCGATGAGTCTTTTGCAGATCCCTTCGACAGCGGCTTGATTTCAGCAGTGACCGACCGACCGACAAGCAAGGATTTCATCTTTTGCCGAGAAGCTTCTCCTTTTTAGTGATGTTGAATAACAAGCTACACATAAGTACTCTTTATATCTTTTACACCATCATATATTTAACACAAGATTTTTAGTTGTGAGCTGATACTTAGTTGTGTAAACAAGCGATGCCATAATTTGCGGACCATGATGGATTGACAGACTTTTTCTAGAAATAATCATTGTTTTTTTGTTACAAGCGTACCATGCTGATCTGCATATACACCGATATACACTGACATTACATTGGTATGTTGAGGAACCAAATTCTAAAGGGCCATCAAACTTTTTTTTTTTTTTTTTAAATCTTTCGCTAGTACTTCAATTATGGAAACAAGTGATAGTTACAGAGGGCTTGGTGTCATGATAAAATGGCAGGCAGCTGAAGCTTGCAGACTGATCCGGTTACACCAAACACTCATTTTTACATACAATCTGACCGTGTATAAGTGGGTTTCTCTATATAATAATCACGTTGGTTTCTCTGCACTTGCAGAGATAGACAGTTGGTACTTTACAGCTCTGACACACACCTTAAGGAAGCAGCGTCTCTGATTGGCTGAGCACACTTGTTTGAGTTTAGGTATCACTCTGGTTAATATGGAAGACCTTCCAGCAGAAGGATGTACTAGATATGGCTGTACTCATTGCTTGCAGCCATGGGAAAGCACACTGCCAGCTATCTTGCCCTTTGTTCTTCTGTGTTACATTTTGTGTTGTGTTTTTCAACTCTGTCCTACAGTGTATTTTCTGTAATAATGTGTTGTTGATGAGACTATGGGCATTATTCATGGAAATTTCAAACTTCAGGCCAAAGTAGCCAAGTTGAAAAATGTTTCCAAATTAGCTGAATTGGAGAATTTTTCCAACTTGGCTGTTTTTGTCTTAAGTTTGAAATTCCCTTGTTAATTCCCTGCAATTCCTTATTTCATGAATAAAGCCTTGTTTACTTAAGCCCCAAGAACAAAACAGTATCCTGTCCTGCCTTAATGAATTTCTATCCTGTTGGTCTTCTAAAAAGGCACAGATTACAGTAGAATTATGGTAACATTTGACTTTTCTATTTCATAATGTGAACAGGAGAAGTATCCTCCCATCCTCCCTGTGTTGTGAATCCTATTGATTTCCATGCATGAGACAGAGCAGTCATTTACAATTCTTTACTCGGTTAATATTGAGATTTACCTGCATTTGAAAATCTACATATTCTGTGTGCTATTTTGGGGTAATTTTGTGACCAGTGGGGCTATTGAGTAAAAGGTGAGTTCAGATGAACATTTGATCTCACTACTTCAGCTACACATTGTGCAGGGACAATGGTGAGTTTGCTCAGCACAGGATACTCACTCACCAGGTTTGCCCCTGCACAATGTGTTCACAGACTTTCAAACACTTAAGTAACAACAAGTGGAGGATAAGGGGGCGCGTAGATTTAAAAGCATCTTTATACAATGCAAATGTGCTGGTAATTGAATCCCACTGGGAATATCCATTAAAAGTAATACATATAGGTCCAGGGGCTGCTCCACCTTAAGAGGCCCATGTCCTCTAGTTTGTGGAAGCTGGAATAGAGAAGCTTGCACCTAACGAACTTATGGTGCAGTATTTAATTATAAATAGATAAGAACAAATCATCCCTGTGACAATTGGCTATTTACAGTAGGGAGATAAAATGAATGCATAAAGATTGGGCCTGCCGAAAAAAGAGGAATCCAGGGTCTGTAGAGGTGTTTTCGTGTGGCTATAGCTGTTTCGAGTGTGTGTCGGGAGGAAAAAAACAAATGATAAACAGGCGCCAAATATTTTATTAGAAGGAAATTAGAAAAAACACAATATGTATATAGCTGCAAACATTTATGTGATCCCTCCACCAAACACCAAAACACAATCGAAAAGCAGAAGAGTGTTGCACTCAATTAGAATCGTGATAATAACAATACCGTAAGTAAACCAGATTGGTTTATGTTGAGTAGACCTTTGGGTTCAGATAATTTAAGTTTATTAGCAGGCACAACATTATATAATTTAAATCACTTTGAGTTAGCATGTTAATATTCAGCTAATATCAATACAATATAGCAGGGGTGTCCACGTTTTTTTCTGCAGTGGGTCACTGCCAAAAATGTTTGTGTGCATGGGCCACATTAATTTTTCTTTAAGAGAAAATTACACACACACACACACACACACTATGTATGTATCACAGACTCCACAGCAATATAACACACAGTAACATGCAGTGTTTGAGTGTATCACAGACTCCACAGCAATAAAATTGCGGAGTCGCGATTGTGGAGTCTGTGATACACTCACACGCTGCACTAGACTCCACAACAATAAAACTCACAGTAAAAAAAAAAAAAAACTCACATTAAATACAAACATAGAGCCTTACACATATAAAAATAAAGTCACACTTAAACACAAATACACATACATACACAGACTCCCACTTTCACACATTGAGTGACACACAGTCACATCACACTAACACAGACACAGAGCGTTACTTACACACACACAGATTTATTTTTTTAACAGGGCTGTGAGGTCCAGATTGGACTGCTCCTCCACTCAGCTCCTTGTGCGTCTGTCTTCCCTCCCTCTGACCTGTGTGCCTGATGTCACACACAGGGTAGAGGAGGGATTATGTGCATTTCAATATCTGAGGCACTCTGATGCCCCTGCAATATAGAGTTAAGCAACAATTAAATCATGTGTTAAATACATAATAATTACTACTTATATTGTATTACTTAAATACAAATATGTTACAAAAGTAAAATTAAGGCAATTGCATTTAGATACAAATATATATTTTATTAACAAATTACATTTAAGAATAAATTACAATCTCATTAAAAATCAGACTTATATTGAGACAAAACATACATATATAGACACACAAATACTGGTCAAGGTTCTATACTTTGCTAAAGTTTTATAGAGCATAAGGAATGTTTTGGGAGGTCTGCTTTTTCCTTTCCCTTTTCATTCCTTATCTTCTCTTTCTTTTTTCCCATACCTCTATCCCGCTTAATTGCGTCAAATATTTAGACAGGGTAAGTCAGGTATTTTCTATTATCCTGATCCAATTCTCCAGGCTGCACATTCTTTGCCTATTCTTTCCCATTCCCATAATTCTACCTGTCTCCATTCTAAGCTGAAATATTATTTGGATTTGTCTCGTTCTCCAATTTCTTGCAATTGACAGTACTGTACTAAGTAGAGCATGAATAATTATTTGAGTCTGGTCTCGATTCATAGTAGGCCATTCTAAATGAATCGGGATACATTCAGGTGTGTTTTTAATTTGTATTCCTGTTATCTGTCTAATTTTCTCTATCACCTCTTCCCACAATAATTAAATGTGTCTGCATTTCATCCAGCTATGCAAATAATCCCCTTTCTCTGTTTCACATCTCCAACACTCTGCGGGTGAGGAGGGGAACATTTTGTTAAGCTTGCTTGGGACCAAATACCAATAATTCAGCATCCTATAATACGTCTCCCATATATTTAAACAGTTAATATTTCGTTTAACTCTATTAATAGATGTAATCCAGTCTACTGTTGTGATCTTTTCCCCCAATTTCCTACTCCACTGTCTCCTGGCTGGGAATTCTACCGTGTTATATTCCAATAATATCTGATGGCATTCTCTCTTTTTTCCCCCTCCCTGCTCCTGGCTGAAGAGGTTTTCCATCCTCTCAAAACATGGGTTGCTATTCCTTTTTTTTTTTTTTTTTTTTTTAAACCATCAGATTATTTTACCGTTTAGAAAGAAAAGTGGACTGTTCTGTTGCGGTAACGTCTCATCATTTGGTACAGCGTCCAAATATTTATTTTGTTAATTGGTTTAGTTTTGTTAAATTTTCACAAAACAAAATTAAAGACAGACAGACAGACAATATACCATACATACCTACATTCATACAAGCTAAGCTCCCGCAAAGTTTCTATCCTCTAATATACTCTTTTGTCTCAACTTATTCCATTCCCCTCTTTCCTCCTCATTTACTCTAATTTCGTTAAGAGTTTCCTACTAAAAGAGTATCTTGACTAATTTGAGTTGTGGTCTTCTAGTACTGGAGCCTAGCAACACACTGATGGAGGGAGGGGGGGGGGGGGGCGAGGGGGGGTAAGTGTGGTTATATTCCTTTGATTAGGCGTTGAACCTCGGGAACCCTAGAGGGTCTTTTGTGATTTTAATACCCAAATATGGTGTCTCTTCCTGTGCCCAAGTAAATTTATATTTCCCTCTAATTAATCCTATATCGTCAAAAGGTCAATATAGGAAAAAAACAAAAAACACTATTTTTGGTTTTTGCCCCATAACTCGCAAAAAAATACCGAAAAATATGGAAACATGCATATTTCTGAACTCAGGACAACATTTAGAAACTATTTAGACGGGGTCTTTTTTAATGATTTTATTTGTGTAAATTATATTTTAGGTCAAAGTTAGAAAAAGAAATTTCATCATATTTTATGATTTCTTTGTAGTAAATTATAAGATATGATGAACATAATGGTATCTAATGAAATCCCTTATTATGACGATAAAAACAACATATAATTTATGTGGGTACTGTATGTGAGAAAGAATAAAATTGCAGCAAAACACAAACACCCCAGAAATGTCAAAACAGCCATTGTCACCAAGGGAAAGTCAAGGTGAAAATGTCTTGTCACTAAGGGGTTAATATCTAGCATATCCATGAGCTATTATGGTGCCAGTTATTGCTTGGGTTAGCTGTGCCGTAAAACACAAGCTCATTTTGAACATAAATGTCACATAATTCTGCATATAGATTGCTCTGGACAGCTTTATTATAACATTTTCAACCAATTATATACTTGATAAGTGCTACACTGGTTAAATGCAAAAAAGTCACTGACAGCCCGACTCCTCATGGAGTCATCCTTAGTAAATAATGTATACTTTAACAGGAAGGGTTCATTGATATAATTACTTGTTTTCATGTAAATGCAGGAAATGCTACTATTAACCCTTTCAGGACCAGGGATTTTCCTAGGCCAAGGCCAAGGACATAAAACATAATTTTCCTCTCTCTCATTTAATGCACTCATACAAGTTATATGTTGTTTTTTAAAGGACAGTTAGAGCTTTCTTTTGATACCCTATACATAAAAATTATTTACATTTTAGTATTAAAAAATACATATAAAAATGTTTGGGGAAAAAAATGTTTTTCCCTATTATTTTCCCAATAATAAGCTACACAACTAGTGCAACACTAACCCACTTATCCCACCTAATTAACTAACTAATAAAAAATAAAAATATTGGTTCCCAAACCCCCCTAAAAGAAAAAAAACTCTGAAGGGTGCGATGTCAGATCCATAAAAATCACAGAACAGACATGCAGGGGTTAAATTTAATTAAATAAATATATTACAATGATATTCGTTTATTAAAAAAAATCTTAAAATTGCAAAAAAATTTTTTTTATAAAAAATAAACAAAATGAGGGCCATAAAGAGGAAGGAAACTGATCAGTTACAAACTGTGATCAGCAATGAAAGGGTTTTTTTTTTTTTAATTTTTCAGGAAATATTCTTTATTTAATTATTTTTACTTGCAGGTCACTCTCTGTGCTTCACTATAAGTACGTGAAGCACAGGGAGTGAATTAGAGGCAAAGTCAAATTGTGAACACATTGACTTTGCCATCTAATTTGCATGTTATCATGGTGATCATTTGATCACATGCCTGGAAATCTACCGATCGGGTCCAGGAGCTTTGCCTCGGGTGTGAGGCATAGTCCTGGACCTGTTTCAGACTGGCTGGCGGTGCGCACGGAGCGCACCGCTGGCTACACTGCATGACGAGTTTCGCCACTCTGTGGGGGATACCACTATGTGGCCGTGCAAGGGAAGGGTTACCACTTTGTGGGAGCGCCACTCTGTTGCCGAGCGAGAGAGGGATGAACAAGGTACAGGTATGCAAAACAAAGGTAGGAACGAGCATAGGTAATAAGCAAGACCAGAGAGGAAAGCAAAAGCAGGAGCGAGCATTGAAAATAAGCAAGCGAGCAACTACTGAAATCACTGGAACAGCTTGGATGAGTCTGCAAACTGGGTGAGGCCTTACAGCTGCACCTGTAGTAAACATGCATAGTAATCACTGGGGAGGGCTTGAGCCAAATATTAAAATGTGATTTATACAGAATGCCTGAATCAAATCACACAGGAATAAAAGCCTGTGCATTATACAAGCAGTAATCTTCATCTTGCACCAAAGTGAGTTTGGGGACTAGACTGTCACTTTAATGGAATGAAAAATCAAAGTAAAACATGTAACATTTATTTTCTCTTTCAACAACCACCCCCTAAATTCTCATTCCTACCATGCTGTGGCATCGCTAAGTGGGGCTAACAGCGCTGAAGCACCCAGTCTCACTGTTCTAAGTGGATTATTCAGTTACAAACTAGGTCACCTAAGGGTTTACATTCTGATGTACTGTTTTGTGTAAAATTATTGAAATATATAGATATATATATCTTCAATTTTTATGTTCATATATTTAACTTTAAGTATTTTTGAACAAATGGCTATATGTCTTAATCTGTACATTATTGTATCTAATAAAATTTGTCAACATATTGAATACCTAAGATTATAATATTTTGATATGATGGATATATATCACATGACCCCCAATGCTCTGACCTCAGAACAGTGTGGGGAGTGCGAGAGGCAGCATGGAAGGATGTCTGTGCACCTAAAAAGCACACAGACATCTTGCTATCTTCTAGAAGGCTGGTGAGGGGAGATCTTTTGATTTACTGAAGCAGCAAACTATGGCCATGTTCTTGATGTCAGACCGTCATTATTGCTCCTGGTTAGTGTAACCAGTGGTGTGTGACATTGTACTGCCCAATGACTGACTAAGCTCACCCACCTTCAATCTTCATTTGCCCCATCCCTTACTTTCTAGGCCACACTTCTCCCTTTTTAGGAACCACCCTTTCATCTTTAGGCTCCACCTCTCTCATCTCTGACTGCATACGACTGCAAACAACTTGATTTCATTCATGTAGAGAAGGTGGCTGATGGTGATTCCACTCTTGAATTTGTGTCCATGTCCAAACCTTCTCATTAAATGGCTGAGGGGGTTCAATCCTATGAAGAACAGCAGCGAGGAAAGTGCATCACCTTGGTATATGGCACACTTGATAGTCACCTGTGCTAACTGTTTTAAGTTATCTTCCAGTGTTGTCTTCTAGAGATGTCCTGCCAGTCATCATATATCTTGCTGGTATCATGAGCTGGCCAGAAGAAGACCTGTAAACTGCTGATGAGAAGACCAGTAATGTACGGGGTTTCCACCCCCAGTTCAACACCCAGAGAGTGTGTCAGCCATATGTCAGGGCTCCTGACTGAGGCCTTCAGCGATATATCAGGGATGGGTCCAGATGGCATGGGACCCTGAATGCCCGAGTTCAGGAGTTCATAGCGCATGATGCAGAGACACAGGGCTTGGTGCTGGTTAACTGCAATCCCCCAGTGGTTTGAGACCCCAGGTTTATTCAGCCACATCCCAGGCCCTGTGAAGCTGCCATTGTATCCAGTATAGCTTAAGGGGCAACTGAAGTTATCGTGCAAACATCCTTGAGTGAGCATGGAGAATAACTACAACAGATTAGCTGAATGTTGCAGGCTAAAGCAGAGAGATGAGCCAAGCAGAGCAGAGTAAATACAAAGAGAACAAAAACCAGATGAACAATATACAGAGTGCAGGGCTACAGGACAGACCAAGGAGCAAAGGCATAACTAAAGTATGCAAGGCAGGGCAAAGCATAAGACACATCTACAGAACCAAGGAGACATACAGAGATACATATATATACATATATATCTCACATGACAACATACAGAGGAAAGGGTAAGGACTAAAGGAACACAGGGAATGAAGTTAGGAGCAAAGATCCTCGGACGCTTCATTAGGGGAACCAAGCTGGACATGGGGATAGGAGAGAGGAGAGAGGCAAGGGAACATATATATTCAAAAACAAATAAACTGAAGGACCTCCTCGGTCAAAAGCCAAGTAAAAATGATTCCTCCTATTTTAGCCCAAAGTAGACAAAGTGCAGCCTCCATCGACGCCAGTTTATCCTGCCTGTATAATCAATCAAAGTTTAGAAGCAGCAAACGGTTTGCGGAGGTAGCTCACAGTAGACAGGGAATGCCAAAATTAAGCCATTTTAATAAATCATATAAAAGGCAGGTACAAAAAAGAAACTGGACAGGACACAGTGAAAAAAGAGACACCTTACGCGTTTGGTGCTTTCAAAAAAAATTAAATAAAAAAAATTAAGTGCTTTTGAATGCATGAAACGCGTAAGGCGTCTCTTTTTTTTTAGAAAGCCAATAGTATTACATGTATTCTATAAGCCAGACTTTCGGCTTATAGAATACATGTAATACTATTGGCTTTCTATAAACCGAACTAGAGTCCCCCATTCATTGAGTCCCGTGACTTGCTTCAACTACCTCCTGCCTCGTTCCCATCCCCAAACCCATTCTGAATATCTTCTCCGCTGTAGCTGAGAAAGAGGTCGACGATCTGCTCTCCTGCTCGAAATCTACTACTTGTACGCTTGATCCCATCCCGTCTCACCTTGTATCCTCTCTTTCCCCTCTACTTTGTTCAACTCTAACCCATCTCATCAACCTCTCCCTGTCCTCTGGAATAGTACTGTCAACCTTCAAGCAGGCCCAAATCGTACCTGTATTGAAAAAATATTCCCTCGTACCTACTCTTCCATCTAACTACCGTCCTATATCCCTTCTCCCCTTCGTGTCCAAGTTGCTGGAGAAAACAGTGCACTCACAACTGGCAGACTTTCTGACTCACAAGACTTACTTGACCCTTTTCAATCTGGCTTTAGACCCTTACACTCTAGTGAAACAGCCCTTACTAGAGTATCAAATGACCTCCTTGCTGCCAAATCTAAAGGCCACTTCTCGGTGATGATCCTCTTAGATCTCTCTGCTGCCTTTGACACCGTTGACCACCGCCTCCTTCTTAATAGATTATCCTCGCTTGGCTTAGGAGCCTTAGGTGGTATGGCACTCTCTTGGATCGAGTCGTACTTATCTGAGCGCTCCTATTCAGTGTCGTTTGCTGGAGCGACATCGTCGCTGTGCCGCTCTCTGTTGGTGTCCTTGGCCCGCTGTTGTTTTCCCTCTACACTACCTCTCTGGGAGAACTCATCCGCTCTTTTGGCTTTCACTACCACTTGTACGCGGATGATACTCAGCTCTACCTCTCCTCCCCTGACCTCACTCCCTCTCTAGTGTCACGTGTAGCTGAGTGTCTGTCAGCCATCTCCGCTTGGATGTCTGATCGCTACCTGAAACTTAACCACTCCAAAACAGAACTGATTATCTTCCCTCCCTCAACCGCTGTCCCTACGTTGATAACGCTACAATCGTACCGGCTGACCATGTTCGATGTCTTGGGGTCACTTTTGACTCTGCTCTCTCCTTCGTTCCTCAAATTCAGTCCTTGGCCAAATCCTGTGGGTTGCACCTAAGGAACATTGCACGCATCTAGATTGTAAGCTTACGAGCTGGGTTCTCTACCTCATGTACCAGTCTGTTCTAGTTTGTCTAACTTAGTATGTAGTTCCCTTCTATGCTCTGTACCAAGCTCTACGAGAATTGGTGGCGCTGTATAAATAAATGTTAATGTAATGTAATGTAATATTGAGTTTTGATCTTATGCAAACATTTGTCACACACTAAAAACACATTGGATTTGCCTTGGGAAACGTTGAGTAATAAAACAGCAGATGGCGCTCCAGTGATGGCTGAATCCTCTTTGATTTGCAATAAAGCTGCAGATGCTGGTCATGCACTAGGGCTATACTGGAACTGCATGGAATTGACAATTGCAAAAACCAAATATTACCAACAGGCTGGAAAGACAATCTAGAAAGTTTTTCAAACCTGCAAGTAATGCCTGATGTTTTTATTCCCTGCATGACAGAGCCCCTCTATATAAACAGGCAGGATTTAACCTCAGATAGCAACCACACTGGCTCCCTAAGGGTTGCCACACATAGTGAAATTTAAGCAACAGTCCCTTAAGGGTCTACTCAATAAAGAGAGAATTGAGATGGGAATTTCCAACTTTAGGCAAAAATAGCCGAGTTGGAAAAATTCTCTAATGCAGCTGAATGGGGGAAATTTTAATGTTTTTCTGCCTGAAGATAAGTGGCAATCTTGCCCTTAGTGTAAGTGTGGCAACGGCTGCAGTGCTCTGCACCACAACCTGCACTGCATGGCTAGGACACTGTGCAAGCTTTCATTTAATTCATTTGCCTTGTGGCTAATCTGCTTTGGAATACTTTTCAGGACAAACGTAAACATGTCGCATCTACATAACACGTAGAGTAATAGGTGTCCTACTGAAAAAGTTATATCCATTCCAGCTACTGATGGTTTAACATAAGAATTGTCAGGAACATTGGGGGGCATGTATTAACATGGCGCACTCGCAGATTGTGCAAAATACTGGTGCCAATGTAGAAAGCAGACTTACAAGCGTCTGTGTTATCTACGCTGAATGTGTAGATTTAGGTTGTGTCGCGTTCGTTGTGCCAGGGCAGCCTATGTATTAACCCCTTGACTTTCCCATGGTGACAATGGCTGTTTTGACATTTCTGGGGTGTTTGTGTTTAGCTGCAATTTTCTTCTTTCTCACATACTGTACACACACAAATTATATGTTGTTTTTATCATCATAAGAAGGGCTTTCATTAGATACCATTATGTTCATTATATCTTATAATTTACTACAAAAAAATCATAAAATATGATGAAAAATTAAAAAAAAAAACACTTTTTCTAACTTTGAACTAAAATATAATTTAGAAAAATACAATCATTAAAAAAGACCCTGTCTAAATAGTTTCTAAATGTTGTCCCGAGTTCAGAAATATGCATGTTTCCATATTTTTCGGTATTTATTTGAGAGTTATGGGGCAAAAACCAAAAATAATGTTTTTTTCCTATATTGATCTTTTGACCCCAACCCAAAATTTAACCTTAACACTAAATTTAACCCCAACTCTAACCCTTATGCTATCCCTTAATATATTTTAATTTTAATTTAATTTTAACCCTATCCCTTCTGCTAAAAATTATTTAATTTTAACCCTATAAGCTAATTTAACTATATGACCAGTTTTTATTTAATTAAATATTTAATTTTATATTTTTACATTGCTATGCTACTTAACTACCACTAGGGGCAGTCAAGTAGCAAATTCAGAGCGATGGAAGTGAAGTTACTTTCACTTCCGAAGCTCAGACCTCCAGAGGGCATAGCCATATTGACGGAGCATGCTGCTCCGTCAGTATGGCTCCCACGATCGCACCGTCGGGTGATCGTGGGTGCCCCAGAAAATAAATTTCGGTGCTGGCTATTGCCTCGACATCGAGGCAATAGACCAGCACCGTTAAAGCGGTTTTCGCAATTGTTGATTGCGAAAACTGCTTGATTCACCGCAGGACGTCTGCCTGACACCTCCATTGTCGCGAAGAGGTTAAAAAAAAAAAACTAAAAGCACCGGATTTGGGTCGGGGAACCTCCGCCAAACACAGCTGGACGAAGGTCCCTCTCTTCCTCACTGCAAAGTGTCGGGAGTTATTAAAAAAAGTGCAATCGTCGTTGTACATAACAAATGGCGATTGCGCTTATTTTTTAAACTCCCGACACTTTGCAGTGAGGGAGTTTTTATACATGTCCCCCACTATATCTACATGGAGGGAGCTACACATGGCTTTGGTAAACCCTCTTGGTAAACATCAGTGTCTAATAGATTATTTTTCTGTCTCTGTAGGGTGAGAAATTTGAAGGGGGCTATTCACTAAAAGGTGAGAGGAACATTTAGTCTCACTAATTTAATTTTACATTGTTTAGGGACAAAACTGACGAGTTTGCTTAGTGGGGAAAATTCACCAGGTTTCCCCTGCACAATGTATATGTGTATGATGAAATGTGAATAGCTCCTTCAGAGTTGGAAGCAGAGCTACCAGTGTTTTATTTGATTGTCCCCCCTAATTGGGAATGTTTCATTTGCAAGAGACTCTGTAACAAGTGCAAATACCAAAGCCCTACAAAGACAGCTGCTAAACGGCTGAAGGAATTGGTAGAGAGATACTTATTTAGTTGATATTAACTGAAAAGCTTCCCTTCCAGCTGTGTAGTATCTGTTTAATTTTGTGTCTGTGTTAATAATAGAACAACTAGACTTTTTGGCTGCAGAAAATACAATTTATTAATAGGATAAAGCATGATTATTGGAAATGACATTGATTAGTTACATATACGTTAAGTGACTAAATCATTCTTCAGCATTAAAACAATACATATGAGGAATGGGCAAACAGACTGCAAGCCAGTTTAGCAAAAAGCTGAAATCAAGGATGTCGTATCGAGCTGAACACATTACAAAATGATGCACTGCAGAAAGGCATATAATCCACTTTCTGTGTGTTCTGAGATACTTTTGGACCAAACTGCACTTTTTTTGCAAACACTACCCATCTTTGTGGCCAGTCAACTCCTGGCCAGAGAAAAAAAGATCTCCAAGCCACTGTCTTGCAAATACCTTCCATGTGTCACTATTTAGAAGGAACAGTCCCTATTATGAACCCAAATCCCTCTACCTCTCACTCCTCCTGTTATTATTCTTCTTTTCTGGGAGCTCAGAATGTGTGGTTTGTATAACTGTATCACAGATCTCCAGAAAAATACAACTCCCAATAAAGTGTGTTTAAATCGCAGTTAATGTGTTTTTATATTCATTTGTGGAAATAAAATACTTTGTTCTTATTCTAAATTATATAAATAATTATCAGTTCATTTCTAAGTCAAATAATAGCAATAATTATCAAATGGCCATAGCCACACCTTCAGCCACTCCCATAAAAATAAAAGTGTCCTTCGTTGGCCATTTGAAATGTTGGACGGTATCATTCTGGCACTTAAACAACAAAATGCTATTTTTCTAAATTTCTATTATATTATTATTAAGCTCATACTTGACTACCACAGTTTGTCATTAAAATATTTTGGATTTAAATCATGTGATTAATCATGAAGAATAAAATCATCTGCAGTAATGTAGAAACACACTCCTGATGTCTAGTGCACTGTCCCACCCTAATAATCACGTAAATTAATACCAGGACCAGCACTGAAGTGACAAAACCTGGATTTATTATCCCACAGGCCTGCGGTCCTGATATTTATCTATGTGTAGAATCAAATCAGGCATGTTCTGTAGCGCTGACTTCTGACTCGAAGTTGCTGATGTCCTTACATTCATACTGTATTATATCTTTGTAGCTTTTGAATGATTCGGCTTCAGTTTGCATTTTTGTGAATTCTTCCTCCAGCATATCAGCGACTTCTCTGATCTTTTCAGCCTCCTCGGCCTTGGCTCCATCGTTCAGCTCATTCGCACTCTTAACCACAAAAGCAATATCGACTGCTATAAAGAGTGCAGCAAATACCCCTGATACAGCTGCTGCAAGCCGAGCTCCTCGTGCTGCCATGTGGGCCCCTCGAGCTGCACTCACTGACACACTGACCAATTGAAACAGCCTTGCTATCTCTGCTGCGCAGTACACACCTCTTGCACCCAGCCTCGCCCATTCAGCATCTTGCAAACCTAACAGAGATCTCATATCTTCAATCAGTGCATCAATATTTGACAACATCTCTTGCATCTTTTCCTTCTGATCATTAACCTCCTTAACAAGCTCCTCTACCTTGCTGCATTTCGCTTTAATGTTGATGTTATCAGCAACAGAGGCGGCAGCGCCGGTAAGTCCACCAGCAGCAGCTACTCCTGCGCCAACACCGGCAACAACCAGAGAAGCTCCAAATGTGAACGGGGACAGAAGGAGTCCTGCAATTGTGGCAACACCGCCTGCAATGCCAATGGAGCTCCCAGCTATGTTGGTGAGGATGGCTGCTCTATGGAATTTGTCCACATCGTCAGCGATGTTGCGCATTTCCTTAATGCATTCCTCTAAACGTTTTAAGAACGAGGTCTGGGTGTCCTCAAACTTTTCAAGACACAGCTTGATCTATTTTCAAAAATGAACAAAGAAAAATTGGTAATGTTAATATAATAATACTGGAATAACAACATGTAAAGAAAGATCATATTTTATATCATAGACATTTTTATATATGTAGAGTCAGGGCCGGCGCCACCTATAGGCAAGGTAGACTGCGGCCTTGGGCGCATTTTTACCACAGGCACCTGTGGAGAACCATTGCAGGGGTAGGTGGGGGGCAGACCGCACCAGGTGGGAGGTGAAGGATTTCCGATGCTCTGAATCATCAGTGTGCACGAGGAGCACGAGCAGCACTGTCAGTGCTCTGTGTGCGTTTAACATGGCGCTAGAAAGAAATGGAGGGGGAGGTAAAGGGGAGTGACAGACAATGGAGGGGGAAAGAAAGAGACAGAGTGTGAGGGGGGAGAGAAAGAGTCACAGAGTGGAGGGGGGAGAGAGGGATCCACGGAGAGGGGAGAGACAGTGGAGGGGGGAAAGAGAGAGAGACAGACAGTGGAGGGGGGAGAGAGAGAGAGACAGACAGTGGAGGGGGGAAAGAAAGAGACAGAGAGTGGGGGGGAGGAGAAAGAGTCACAGAGAGTGGAAGGGGGAGAGAAAGAGTCACAGAGTGTAGGGGGGAGAGAGGGATCCTCCACAGAGAATGGAGAGGGGAGAGACAGAGGAGGGGGGGAAGAGAGAGAGACAGACAGTGGAGGGGGGAAAGAGAGAGAGACAAACAGTGGAGGGGGGAAAGAAAGAGACAGAGAGTGGGGGGGGGGGGAGGAGAAAGAGTCACAGAGAGTGAAAGGGGGAGAGAAAGAGTCACAGAGTGGAGGGGGGAGAGAGGGATCCATAGAGAGTGGAGAGGGGAGAGACAGTGGAGGGGGGGAAGAGAGAGAGACAGACAGTGGAGGGGGGGAAAAAGAGAGAGACAGATAGTGGAGGGGGGAAAGAAAGAGACAGAGAGTGGGGGGGAGGAGAAAGAGTCACAGAGAGTGGAAGGGGGAGAGAAAGAGTCACAGAGTGGAGGGGGAGAGAAAGAGTCACAGAGTGGAGGGGGGAGAGAGGGATCCATAGAGAGTGGAGAGACAGTGGAGGGGGGAAAGAGAGAGACAGACAGTGGAGGGGGAAAGAGACAGAGACAGACAGTGGAGGGGGGAGCAAAAGAGTCACTGAGAGTGGGAGGGGGAGAGAAAGAATCACAGAGTGGAGGGGGGAGAGAAAAAGTCACAGAGAGTGGAAGGGGAGAGAAAGAGTTACAGAGCGGAGGCAGGGGAGAAAGAGTCACAGACAGTGGAGGGGAAAAGAGAGAGAGACAGACAGTGGATGATGCAGAGAGACAGAGACAGACAGTGGAGGAGAGGAAAAAGAGAGACAAACAGACAGTGGAGGGGGAGAGAGACTGACATGAGAAGGGAGAGAACTGTTGGCTTGTGTGTATGTGTGAGACTCTGTGTGTATGTGTGAGAGACTAGCTCTCTGTATGTGTGAGAGACTAGCTCTCTGTATGTGTGAGACTCTCTGTGTGTGCGTGATATATGTGCCGTTGTCTGGCTTATACAGTTTTTTAACTGTCTCCTAAAAAACAAAATTGAGTTGGTCATCCCCTGTTCTACTGACATTTCAGCATCCCAAGAATTGGATGCGGATTGATTTCATTGTGTGGCTGCACCTGTTCTATACAAGGCTGGCCCTGGCAGGTACATTGGTGAATAAGTTAGCAAATGTAGTATGCTATTAGATACTTACATTTTAATGCATACATTATTAGAATTTTATTTAACCTTAATATGCATTTAAATCATTGATGCCCCAGGTGTAGTATATGTAGGCGGGGCAAGGGGCGGAGCAAAGGGGTGCGGCAAAACGATGTTTCACCTAGGGTGGCCAAAATCTTGCACCGGCCCTGTGTAGAGTAATAAGTACAGTTTACTCATCACATGTTATTTGTTTCTTATGTGTGTTAACTTAATTCATTTCCCCAGTTTGTACGTATGGACTTGGACAGCACATACAATAAAATGGTAACTAGAACTGACCTGCCAAGTGAACTGTAAAGTCAAGGCATTACTAGCAGAGTTGCAAAGACAAACAAAACGAGAATTTTTCCAAATTCTCTATTAACCCCTTTGCGACCTTATGACAAGTTAACTTGTAATAAGAGCCACAGCATTAGCAACCTTATCACAAGTTAAATCGTCATGCAGTCTTGCTGGCGGTGTTCTCCGCCAGCTGGTCTGAAACGGGTCCAGGACTCTTCCTCGCACCCGAGGCAACGTTTCTGGACCCATCGGCTGGTTTCCGGGCGAGTGATCACTGCGATAACATGCAAATTAGATGGCAAAGTCAGTGTGTTCAAGGCAATATTAATCATTTTCTATGAGCATATGAACACAGAGCCCATTAGTGTTGTGTCTTCTCTCTATACATGAGTCAGTTAAGCTGTATTGTAATAGTCTGCACTTGTTAGAAGCACTGAACAGTGTTACAATGTACAGCATATTCCAAGGTCAAGGCCTTAACTTTTTGCCCAGGATGAAACTTGCTAGCCTGCCTCTGGTTGGAGATTTTGGGTCATACCATTACAGCATGCCAGAATAATTTATGGAATCTTTAACCACAAACCTTTTCCTCATACTCCTTGTACTTGACTTTGACATCTTCTGAAAAGTAATAATCATTTTCAGGCTTCTCGGGGCTTGATCCTTCAGTTGTAAGCTGCGAACCAGAAAAGCAAAAGTGTTCATTTGAAAATAATAATAGAGATCCAAAATAAAGATTAAATGTGAACTTTCAACATCTCAAAAAGATAGGATTGCCCACAAACTGGTGAAATGGATTAAAGCACTTTCTCGCAGCAGTGATATCACTTTATCTCCTGGCAACCAGACAAACAGATCAGTGCTTTTGTATTTTGACATTCTGAAGATATTGGAGGTTATCTGCTGCTTTATCTACTGAAGCTTTCCTTCACTATTTATTTGGCAGTGATTTATGATGTACTGTTAAGTCTCAGGGGGGAGGGGGGGGGGGCAGAAGGGCTGTGTTTCTCAGTATTTTATTATGAGTTGTCCATGGTGCATAGCTTCCTTTGGCAGTTCTATTGTTCTGGGCTTGTGTCATGTGGACTAAGCAGAGCTTTTCTGAATGGGGAACTCCAGCTCATCAAAGTGTCATGAACTGTAACAGACCCACCCACAACCTATGCATTACCACATTATTATTATGTTTAATTGTTATTTTTAATGTTAAGCTGAATGTGCTGGTGGTATGAAAAATGGCATTTGCACCTTGTGTTGCCACCTTGGAGAATTAAAATGTTTGACAAGATATTAATTTACTCATACTATAGGGTACATCTGTGATGCTGCCCAGACCTACACCTTATGTCCACTATAGGGCATTCCATGGACTATACTGTCTTACTGCCTGTTATGGTTATCCCAGGCTTGCTGGAAGTTGGACCGCTTTGGGTACCCTGGTTCCCGAATCCAGAGAGACGAAAGCTGTTTCAATCGGCAAAACCTGCAAGTGTGGAATCATCCCACTAGCTATGGCACCGCTAGGATACACTCTTCCCTACCCAACGAGTCGAGGCTGCGATTTGAGGGTAACACAAACTCATTTAATGGCACCCCGGCGGGAGAATTTATGCAACTTTTCAGACCAAGGGACAGCTCCCTCAGCCCCTGAAGGTACACAGGACAATCACATATTCTATCATATGGACACACAATGCAACATTTGAAAATGTCCCTGCCTAGCTTGGAGATAATTGGCCTTAACGGTTACAATAACCTTATTATCTCCAAGCACATGGAAATACCGCATTTTACACCCATAAAAAGAAATAACATAAAAACCTATACCTTTGACATTTTAAGCTGAAAAGAGGTCATGTGACCATTCGCCAGATAGCTCAGATCTGAGAGCACAAAACGTATGAATTGCACTCCACTCTCATGAACGATGTGCCAGAGTTCTAATATACAAGTCTGTTCGTGTGAAACTAAGGGTTCAAATGCAACAACAGTAACTGTAGCTATCCAGTGGAAGGTAGTTCTGTAACACTGCCGTTACCCACTCCCAAACAAAAAAAATGGATGTATCCACCCAGAAATATGGCTACTCACATGCTGATTTCTGCATAATGTATGTATGGCTCTTATTTTACTTCTTTCACTTTATTACCTATGTATATTTGTATTAACATATATTACAAGAGATAGATATTTGCTTTTGCAATGTTCCAATGATGAAAGAGTTCCTTTAAAGACACAAAGATACTGATTGAGACTTTAAAATGATAAGGAATCAAACACATTTAGTTTGTTTAAGCACTCAGTAAGAATATATATATATATTTTCATATATTACACCCTTATACACAGATACCACAGATATCATCATTAATATGCAGTTGATTAATATGTTTAGTGTGATATAATTTACATGAAACTGAATTAAATGTTGTGTGATGTTTGATTCATTTTAATTTTATTGTGTATTTGATATATTAATGTTCTTATATTTACACTAACCATTCATATCATATTTTACTCTAATCAAGAATACATATGCATATTTTTTTTAAAACTGTGATAGCTCAACAACAATTTCTTTTAATAGAGGGCATAAATGACACCTTTTGAGTTCTAGGCATAGTGGTGCCAGCCAGTCTGGTAAAATCCAAATATATTTTGGCATCTGTGATTAAGGAGTCAAAATTTGTGACGTCAAAATCATAAAAAATTGTGGTTAACCCTCTCGGGTGTGAACAGTAAATAAAAACTTAATTTAGCTAAGAGCACCACCTGGTGTTATCAAAACTGAAATTACATCAAATTATCAGATTACATGATGTGGATCTGAACAAAGTAAAACACATCCCCTTTTCCCTAATTAAAGATAAGATGTAGTTTATAACCTGGTTGCAAGGGTGTTGCTGGGGGATTCACACAGTAGAAAGGTACCACAAAGGGGCAATTAGCTAAGAACAAGGGACTGAGCTCTCTCGCTCCGAGATGCTCAGGAGCATGCCCATCCATGCATTTTCACATAAGACTCTACATTAGCTTTATTGTTACATATAGCAACTTTATTACCACACACTTTTTCAAAACCTAAGGACTTCCTAAGACATATTGCCTAAGGACTTTAATTACATCATTTAGTCTTATTTATTATCTATTTTCTAACTTTATCATATCAAGAAATGCTTTTCTTGTATAATGCTAGCAAATTTGCCATTGAATGTAATCCCAATGAAGGCTTATTAATCCTGTTTAAATGATAGCATATTATCATTTTGTTATCAGAAGTAATCCATAATTGAGAATAATTGCAGAGAGCGATACAGCTACATTGCATATAATAATTTATGGAAATTACTCTAAGAGTTATCTAATATACTGATATCTAGGTAATTATTATGTAATATTCTCATATATATTTTAATTATTAATCTGACCATATTGATCTAGGATCCTTCACAGGGGGGATGGGACACTTCATTGCGGCTGCATAAGCGCAGTCGCTTCACCGCTAAAGGTGAGTTTTAATGTGTTAGAATTAAAGTGTTAGAATATAGAGTGTTAGAATTAGAATTTTAGTATTGGGGTTTAGGGTGGTTAGAATTAGGATTCAGGGGGTTAGAATTAGTATTTAGGGTTCGGGGTTAATTTTAGTATTAGGGCTTAGGAGGTTAGTATTAGGGTTCGGGGGTTAATGTTAGAATTAGGGTTTAGGGGGTTAGTATTAGGGTTCGTGGGTTAGTATTAGGGTTTAGGGGGTTAGTATTAGGGTTCGGGGGTTAGAATTAGGGTTCGGGTGTTAATTTTAGTATTGGGTTTGGGGGTTAATTTTAGCATTGGGTTTGGGGGGCACTTTGGGGGGGGAGATTCATTTATTAGGGGGGTTATTTTATTTTAAGTTGTACGTTTGTAAGAGCTGACAGTTCAGCGCTGAACTGTCAGCCCTTACATAGCCGCGATGAAGCGGCCGTGTTATTCTTCATTGCTGACAGTTCAGCGTTCTAACTGCAGCGCTGAACTGTCAGCGATAAAGCCGCCGCGATGAAGTGTCCTAGACCCTTCACAGGTCCCATTAAAATGCATACTGCCATATTGTGGTTAAAAGTGTAACTGTTAGGATCCTGGGCCTTCTTACCCACTACCCAGGGGGAACTTACCATCTCCAGGGTTCCCCTCTACTCCTGCATCCCGACGTGCAATCGCCCCATTGTGTGGTAGGCCACATCCCTGGCCTCGAGTTACACACAAGCAACATCCGTGCCTCCGTGTTACACTTGGCAGGGGGTGTGGCTTAGTGCCCGTGAGCGCCCTTGCATTGGATGTTGCAGAAGACGTGGGGGAAGGGGCTGACATTTCCCCAAGGTACTACACAGAGACCTATGAAGACGGGAGGGTGCTACCTGAGCTGAGGGGTGAAGCCAGCCCAATAAAAACCCCTCACATGCTTCATTCTTTGCTTGAATATTACCCTTGAGTCTGCCCGCCCAGTCTTTATTATATTTATCATATAAAGTTAAAACATACAAAACAGTACATTATTCAAATACATAGCCATATGTATGAAAATACTAATGTCGAGGCAATAGCCGGCATCAAAATTTGCTCGCTGGGGCACCCACGATCGCCCCACAGAGCAGCATGGTCCGGCAATATGGATATACCCTCTTGTGGTCACAGCTTCGGAAGTGAAAAAAAATTCACTTCCGTTGCTCTGAAGGGCAGTCATTATACAGGGAGTGCAGAATTATTAGGCAAATGAGTATTTTGACCACATCATCCTCTTTATGCATGTTGTCTTACTCCAAGCTGTATAGGCTCGAAAGCCTACTACCAATTAAGCATATTAGGTGATGTGCATCTCTGTATTGAGAAGGGGTGTGGTCTAATGACATCAACACCCTATATCAGGTGTGCATAATTATTAGGCAACTTCCTTTCCTTTGGCAAAATGGGTCAAAAGAAGGACTTGACAGGCTCAGAAAAGTCAAAAATAGTGAGATATCTTGCAGAGGGATGCAGCACTCTTAAAATTGCAAAGCTTCTGAAGCGTGATCATCGAACAATCAAGCGTTTCATTCAAAATAGTCAACAGGGTCGCAAGAAGCGTGTGGAAAGGCGCAAAATAACTGCCTATGAACTGAGAAAAGTCAAGCGTGCAGCTGCCACGATGCCACTTGCCACCAGTTTGGCCATATTTCAGAGCTGCAACATCACTGGAGTGCCCAAAAGCACAAGGTGTGCAATACTCAGAGACATGGCCAAGGTAAGAAAGGCTGAAAGACGACCACCACTGAACAAGACACAAGCTGAAATGTCAAGACTGGGCCAAGAAATATCTCAAGACTGATTTTTCTAAGGTTTTATGGACTGATGAAATGAGAGTGAGTCTTGATGGGCCAGATGGATGGGCCCGTGGCTGGATTGGTAAAGGGCAGAGAGCTCCAGCCCGACTCAGACGCCAGCAAGGTGGAGGTGGAGTACTGGTTTGGGCTGGTATCATCAAAGATGAGCTTGTGGGGCCTTTTCGGGTTGAGGATGGAGTCAAGCTCAACTCCCAGTCCTACTGCCAGTTCCTGGAAGACACCTTCTTCAAGCAGTGGTACAGGAAGAAGTCTGCATCCTTCAAGAAAAACATGATTTTCATGCAGGACAATGCTCCATCACACGCGTCCAAGTACTCCACAGCGTGGCTGGCAAGAAAGGGTATAAAAGAAGACAATCTAATGACATGGCCTCCTTGTTCACCTGATCTGAACCCCATTGAGAACCTGTGGTCCATCATCAAATGTGAGATTTACAAGGAGGGAAAACAGTACACCTCTCTGAACAGTGTCTGGGAGGCTGTGG
The DNA here is from genome assembly GCA_036172795.1 of Pelodytes ibericus. NCBI lineage: Eukaryota > Metazoa > Chordata > Amphibia > Anura > Pelodytidae > Pelodytes > Pelodytes ibericus. The sequence goes on from CM069861.1 coordinate 177,801,522, forward strand.
TTGCTGCTGCACGCAATGTTGATGGTGAACAGATCAAAACACTGACAGAATCCATGGATGGCAGGCTTTTGAGTGTCCTTGCAAAGAAAGATGGCTATATTGGTCACTGATTTGTTTTTGTTTTGTTTTTGAATGTCAGAAATGTATATTTGTGAATGTTGAGATGTTATATTGGTTTCACTGGTAAAAATAAATAATTGAAATGGGTATATATTTGTTTTTTGTTAAGTTGCCTAATAATTATGCACAGTAATAGTCACCTGCACACACAGATATCCCCCTAAAATAGCTAAAACTAAAAACAAACTAAAAACTACTTCCAAAAATATTCAGCTTTGATATTAATGAGTTTTTTGGGTTCATTGAGAACATGGTTGTTGTTCAATAATAAAATTAATCCTCAAAAATTAGCTGTTAGGGTTAAAATTAAATAATTTTTAACATAAGGGATAGGGCTAAAATTAAATTAAAAATTATTAAGGGATAGCATAAGGGTTAGAGTTGGGGTTAAATTTAGGGTTGGGCTCAAAACGTCAAAATAGGAAAAAACCCACAAAAAACACTATTTTTGGTTTTTGCCCCACAACTCGCCAAAAAAATGCAGAAAAATATGGAAACATGCATATTTCTGAACGTGGGAAAACATTTAGAAACTATTTAGACTGGGTATTTTTTAATGATTGTATTTGTGTAAATTATATTTTAGGTCAAAGTTTGTTTTTTTGTCATCATATTTTATGAATTTTTTTTGTAGTAAATCATAAGATATGATAAACATAATGATATCTAATGAAAGCCCTTCTCATGACGATAAAAACAACATATAATTGTATAATATTTGTGTGGCTACAGTATGTGAGAGAGAAGAAAATTACAGCTAAACACAAACACTCCAGAAATGTCAAAACAGCCATTGTCACCAAGGGAAAGTCAAGGTCAAAATGTCTTGTCACTAAGGGGTTAAATACCCCGTATTCCCTTTTCTCTCCTCCCTCTCTCCCCCTGTTCCAAGATTCACACCCTTTTACCCCATCAAACTATTTTTATCCTGTCAAAATCCAACATATATATATATATACACTTTTATCACATTATGTGTCATCTATATCTCTAAAACTTGCCTTCCCCGTATTTTACTTTGACTAATGACAAACTCTAACTTCAGTCAGTTCCCTCATAGTCCAGCAATTCTATGTACAATTTATCTGAGCAGAGTTCGTTTTGGTCTTATTAGTCCCATTGCTGGTTTCGCCTATACTGTATTTACTTCACATGGTGTGTTCTCCTGCAATGGACTTGTTGGTATCATCTGGGCTATCTAGCCTAGAGGTATTCCGGTAGTGTTGTCTGAGAGACTGCTTCTGGTATACCTCTCACCTCTTCTGGATCTATCCTCTATATCAGCAACTTTTGTCATTAGCCTCTCGACTTCTTCCTCCAATATATTAGTCAATCCACTAATTCATTATATTTTCCAGCAAACTCCTCCATCCGTTTTTCGTTATGGTCTGTGCCGTCTCCCAATTGTCTCACCACCTGCCTCACTTCAGCCATAAAGTCCTTTGGCGTATCCTTTATTGATCCCTGCATATCATCCAATAGTTGTTTCATGATTTTTTGTTTCACTGCAGGTGCAATTTCCGCCTTGATCATTGATCTCTGTGCTGCACTTTCTTCCCCTCCAGTCTCTCAGTCTTGACAAATGGGAACGCCGTCGTCATCTTGGGATTGATCAGACAATCTTGCTCGGCGTGGAAAGTACTGGGAAACTTTCTGCGTTGCTTTTTTGTTCTTACTAGACATGCTGTCACTCTCCCTCTCACCTCTCCTTGTATTTCAGGGTGCCTTTTCCAGTTTGGACATCTGTACTGGCCGCTCATGCACCAGAGCTTGGAGGAGCACTCAGCTTACACGTCCATTCAGCTTGCCAGTCAGGATACGCCCTCTGCACCGTCTGTACCATTCTTGTGGCCCCTTGGTCTACAACTTTCTTTTCGTTACCAAATACAGACCCAACGGAATATTCAAGCCAATGAAGCCCGCAGCGGTGACTGAGGCCCTTCACACTTTGACCCAACAGATCGCTTCAAGAAACACACATTTCAAGCACAAGTTCAAGGACTCCAAGCTGGTCCCTCTGCTGGAGTCCCTCCTCCACCACCCATCCAAGCTTTCGCACCCATGGAGGAATCGGCTATCCGAGCCTGAACTGACAGTTCTCAAGAAGTACATTGATGACTGTATAAGAAAGGTCTCATCTGACCCTCAACATCACCTGCTGGAACGGGAATATTGTTTGTGGGACAAAAGGATGGTGGGCTTACACCATGTGTGGACTACCAGGAACTCAATATAGATAATACTCAAAAACAAGTACCCTCTACCTTTAATCCCTGAACTTATGGACCGACTTCGTGATGTTTGTATTTTTTCCAAGATTGACCTATTGGAGCATATAAGCTAGTAAAAATAAGTACGGGTCATGAATGGAAGTCCGCGTACTTTGTGTACCGAGTGATGCCTTTTGGTCTGTGTAATTCCTCGGCTACATTTCAACACTTTCTCAACTATGTGTTTAGAGATTTGTTGGATACATTTGTTGTGGTATACCTGGACTACATCCTGGTATATTCTTTGTCCTTGCCCGAACACAGAGATCACATTACACAGGTACTCACTCATCTTCAACAGCATCACCAAACTGTTGCCAAACTGGAGAAGTGCATTTTCGAAACAACCTTGGGGAATTTTTAGGCTATATCATCACACGTGGAAAATTAGAGTTGGACCCCAAAAAGGTTTCCTCCATTCTCCAGTGGCCTATTCCAACAAGGGTTAAAGCCATCCAGAGGTTTGTGGGATTCGTCCAACTTCATTTGTGGTTTTTCACTGGTGGCTTCATCTACTTTAAGGAGCTCGTCACCTGTCACGGTCTATACAGACCATCGGAATCTGGAGTATCTCCGAACCACAAGAAGGTTATGTCCCAGACAAGCTAGATGGACTTTGTACTTCACTAGTTTTCAACTTAACATAAACGATTGTCCTAGTTCCCTGAATAAAAACATACCCTTTCAAGAATGCATGAAACCACCAAAGAGGATGTTTCTTCAGTTTACACCAGTCTTCAACCTGGTCACTTTCTAGCCCTCCAAATCTCCCTCTTGTCCCATCTAAGGAAACATAGTCAAAATCCACCACCAACTCCCAGTGGTCATCCTCTCCATTCAGAACAAGGAGTGTTGTATAAAGAGAACCTGCTCTTTGTACCCCTCATGGTCCGAAAGCAGGTACTACGCTCTGTCCCCGTCCAGTCCCGGTGGACTTAAAAAGACCTCAGAACTTGCCCAAAGATCCTTTTGGTGGCTAGAGATGAAGCAAGACATTTACCAATATATGCAAGCATGTGTCACTTGTGCTCGCACCAAAGGACACCATACAAAACCAGCTAGGTTTTTGCAACTGTTGCCAATAACTGACCAACACTGGAAAGAGACAACAGTGGACTTCATCATGGCCCTATCCCCATCCCACCAACACAACACCATCATGGTAGTGGTTGACTGGTTGTGCAAAATCGCTCATTTCATTCCTGTATCAGGTCTTCCAACAGGGTCAAAGACAGAAGAACTGTTCATCAACTCTGTCTTCTGCTTACATGGTATACCTAATTCCATACTTTCTGATTGAAGGGTCCAATACACATCCAGTTTCTGGAACGCGTTTTGCCAACAACTCTAAATTGAACAACACCTATCTACAGCCTACCACCCACAAACCAACGGGCAAACGGAAATAATTAATCAAGTGCTGGAACACTATCTTCACTGTGACATCATATCACACCCAAGACAACTGGTTTCCTATGCTTCCCTTAGCGGAGTTCTGCTACAACAACCAATTACAACGTTCCATTGGGATGTCTCCCTCCCGAGCTAATTACGGGTATGCTCCTATGTTTCCAGGTTCCCTGGTCTCTAATGAACATAACATACTGCTGTTCTGTGCACAACCATTTTACAAAATAACTGATCACTCTCACTGGTATGTTTTGCTTTTGTCCCATTATGGCAGGGCAAATAAGACACCCAAATGCAAACAACAGAATGGCACAAAACAAACATCACTTAGAGAACAAGGTTCTTTCAGGCAAAACAAACCTGTTCCTCGGGCTTCTTGCATTTGAAATTCACATCTTCACCTTCAGATTGATCAGAACTTGTTTCTTCAGCAGGAAGCTGGGAATTAAAATAGAAAATGTTGTTTACTTTTTCATCGGTCTCTCATTGGAGGTTTTCCTGCTTCCTGAAACTAATGTGTTTATTCACTAAAACGGGTGTTGGAGATGAGATGAGATGAACATTTCATCTCTACCAGTGAGAGGCTGTTGGTCCCAGGGGGGCAATCCATCTCTCTGTAGGGGGGGTGCTAGGGGACTGCTATTATTATTATTATTTTCAATACATTTTGCACATAAATATTTTTATATAATATTGTGTCATTGTGATGATTTACTTTGCAAGACGCCCTCAACCTCTCTGTAAATCACAAATTCTTTTTTGGTTAACAGAATACCTTTTTGTTCTTATATATGTCTGGGTCCCACTTTTTTTTAAATATATTATTTTTTATGTTTTTCATATGGATTTTCATAATTCCATAATCCCCCACAATTCAAAGATTTGATTTATCACTTCAGTATTTTCTGCTGTAGTCTTTAGTATTCAATAACCTGAGATAAAATACTTTTAATAGAAACATATTGGAAGGTGCTATTCAATAACACACGGCAGTAAGGAAGCAATAAAATATGGTAGTAACAGTACCCCTCAGGTTAGATGTGCACCCAACATGATATAAAACTACCAATGTGCATTGCAACAATCTCAGCCAAATATAAGCATGATAAAAATAGCTATTTTTTGGTCTCCCAAACTGCCCAGATATTAGAGGGATGCCGAAAACGTACCCTTCCCAATTCTACCACCCCCATGTGTGGAGATGTGTTGGGAGAAAAATAGTGTTACCCAGGAACACACAAAAGCATGGAGGATCCTGCAAAAGTTTCCCATCTATCTCCATTCCCAGGGTGATCTAATTTGTATTGCCCCCATCGACTGAGAATTGCCGTAATAAATAACACTACAGGCCAGAGCGAGCTCAGTTCCCTTACCCAATAATGATGCCACTTGAAAGGATTGTATGCATGTAGAGTCAGGGAAACGTATCATCATGGCAGTTGTAGTTAAAAAGCCACCTTTTTTCACTTGTGCTTTTAATAGTGTCAGCGTGAGCTAGCACCAGGAGGGCTCTGAGTAAACTCGTATGTATCTGCAAATATACACAGCGGATTTACTGTAAAATAGTGTCACTAGGTTTTTAACTTTTAAAGGGGTATCCACTTGATCCTTCAAAATTATAACTGACCAGAGTTTGCACAATCCCTCTGGTCATAGCCGTGTTTAAAAATAAATTAACCAGCGGATGCCCAGTTCCCTGGTCTCTAATGAACATAACATACTGCTGTGCTGTGCACGACCATTTTACAAAATAACTGATCACTCTCACTGGTATGTTTTGCTTTTGTCCCATTATGGCAGGACAAATAAGACACCCAAATGCAAACAACAGAATGGCACAAAACAAACTTCATTTAGAGAACAAGGTTCTTTCAGGGAAAACAAACCTGTTCCTCGGGCTTCTTGCATTTGAAATTCACATCTTCACCTTCAGATTGATCAGAACTTGTTTCTTCAGCAGGAAGCTGGGAATTAAAATAGAAAATGTTGTTTACTTTTTCATCGGTCTCTCATTGGAGGTTTTCCTGCTTCCTGAAACTCATGTGTTTATTCACTAAAGGGGAGTTGCAGATGAGATGAGGTGAGATCATTTCATCTCTACCAGTGGGAGGCTGTTGGCACCAGGGGGGCAATCCATCTCTCTGTAGGGGGGATGCTAGGGGACCCTCAGTCCTCTAGCATGAAATTCACAGGGAAATAGGGAAGCGTTTTTACCATACCGCAATATCATTGCTTTATCCCATGGTATTGCTGAGGTCACCATTTCCATTGAATTGAACATTATTCCAAATGGAATAGCATGTGGTTGTCTTAAAGTCATGGGTATGCCATTGACCCAATCTACACCAATAAGTGCATGAACAAGAATTTGATTGTATCTTTATGATACAGGATCTGGAAATTGTGTAGATAAATAGAAGGGAGAATAAGCGATATAAACATTTATATACATTAAAGAAAATAAACAACTTAAAGGAGGAGAATATATTTAAAATAAGAAAAAAACTATCACAAGGGCCACAGTCTTAAATTATACTATAAAACTGTCACAGAACGTCACATAAACTGTTACATTATTACAAATCAAAAAGGAACTAGCAACATAATATGTGTCTTGTTTGAATATTAGAACTAGTTTTCTTATGCAGCCAATGAACGTAATGCCATGGACAAAAGACTACAATATAATTCTGGAGAATATGGGTACAACTCTTTTACAGATGTGTTTAAAATGTCTATACAAAGACCATACTAAATGGTACGGCTGTACTAATATTTGGTGATTTGGGGATTGTTATCTGTTATATACTGATGATGGCTACCAACAAATGCTTGGTTTTGGAACATATATACCTACTTTTATAAGAACATGACGATAAATCCATAGATGTTATAATTTGACCACGTATGTTCACACACATATATCTAGATACCATTACCGTATACAAAGATATAGGGCTGCTTTAAGACCCTAGTGGGCCCTGGGCAAAGTCTTTAGCAGTGGGCCCCCCTTGACCCAATTGTAACAAACTGTATGTAAATGTAAACTTTTTAATATTATATGCAACTATTGTCATATCACATTCAACTATTTGTGGATATAATAAAAATGTTATTGAAAAATTGTATTTCTTGTTTTTAATCCATTTTTCTGCACCCACATTGCACCCAAAGGACTTAATACAGCACCATACAGTACCCACAGCACTTGCCATGCACCTATATTGCACCCACAGCACTTAGCTTGCACTCATATTGCACCCACACAATTTGGCATGCCACAGTGTCAATTTGCCCCACAGAACATACCACTGTGTCAACTTGTCCCACAGAATTGCCCCTGCAGAACAAGCCACGGTGTCACTTTCTCCCATTGTACATTTTGCCCCACAGAACATGCCACAGCATCACTTTGCCAATTAAAATAATCCACTGTCAGGTACCATAATCAAGCTTGCTTTTGATCTCTATTTACCTGTTACCAATTTTGGACCCTCTGACTACTCTGCCTTCTCCTACCTACTGACCTTGGCATGTCTGAGTATGCTTCTACTTTTTGTTCCAGCCTCTCAGCTCTGCTACAGATTGCCACTGAAAGCTCAGGGGCTCAACCACTTAGGTAGCTACTTCTGGCAGAATACTTTGCTGATCTGGCTGCTGGACTCCAAAACCTGCTAACATTATATATATATATATTATTACAATGAGAGGCACTTATCTCTCAATGCCCTGGCAAGATAGTGGTCTATCTTATTGTGATTCCTGTGTTTGACATGTCTTGGCAGACTTCCCTTTTGGTTCCTGACTCCTGGTTTTGTTCCTGACTCCGCTGATCTCCATTCTCTTGATTCCAGTTCGTCTGACTACCCGCTTTAGTCCCTGATTTTGCTCATGGACTATTTTTACCATTTTTCTATTTATTATTAATAAAGGTGTTTTGCGTCTCTTTTTCTGTCTCTTTCGGGTTCCTGGTCCCTAACATTAGGCAAGGGCCATGAATCCAGATGGTGCCCAATGATTTAGGGGCAACCCAGCTCAATGCAGAGATTGGGATATTTCTGGAAATGGTTCCCCAGTCACTCCCCACAGACAGAAGCAAAGTTGGGTTTGTGATTTCTTTGCTGTCTGATAAAGCACTAGCTTTAGCAAATCCTCTCTGGAAGGTAGAGAGACCCATTGTTTACAATTAATCTGAGTAGTGTATTTTATATTCCAGCTTGCTCCACCTCTGCTGCCAAACAGCTCATGTCTATCAAACAGAGGATCAGAATGGTTGCCGAGTATGCCACTGAATTACTTACACTGACGTGTGATTTGCTGGAATAACGAGGTTCTCGTGGCTGCCTTTTCCCATGGGCATTTGATTCTATTAAGGATGAGAATGCAGCCAGAGATGTACCTCAGGATCTTGAGGAACTGATATCCTTTGTCATCCTCAATGATACCAGTATTCAAGAGAAACCCTCGTTCAGGGACCGCCTGCGGAGGCTTTTGGAACCAAACTTTTCTTCCCTACCCATGCCTCCAGGTTCCGAGATCACTACGGTGTGGAGCCAATGCAGGTAGGCTTCACATGCCTGTCTGCCGAGGAGAGGGCTTTAGGAAGTGGGAGGACTTTTGTCTGTACTACAGCCAACAGGTTCACCTGTTAAAGTCTTGCCCGATTCATCCAGGAAACGCTCGCACCGAAATTCCTGTTGGGGACAGACTTTGGAATTTCGATGTCTCAGGAGACAAATAAGTACAAATCATTGGTTCTGATTGTCCTCTCCTGGCCTGAATCATCTGTCAATAACCAGGCATTACTCGATTTTGGGGCTGTTGGCTTGTTTATAGACAATGCCTTTGCAGCCTCACGCCTATCCATTACCTATTGAAGCAATCAATGGCAGACCCCTACAGCCTACCCACATTACTCATGAGACCGTTCTCATATCTTTGGCTATGGGGGCTCCTCTCCATGAGGAGATCCAATTCCAGGTGATTTCTTCACCATATTACCCTGTCATTTTGGATACCCATGGTTACTGAAACATAATCCCACATGCCATAATCCCACGTGACAATAGCTCCGGCGAAACGCGTAGCGACACCTGCCTCTCTGCACTGCCATCTACCACCTTTGTTTTTTTTTTGTCTGACCAGCTCCACTGATGTGACTTATTTCGGAGGACTTCAAAGCTATTTATTTTTTCCCAGTCTGTGAGTCTGTTTTAGCAGGGGCCAGTACCCTTTCTGTTACTTTGGTCCTGCACATGTTTTGCTGTTTTTGTTTATTTCAGAACCTGATTAAATATTTATGAAGAAATCACGTTTTGTCTGAGATGACCATTACTCACGTATGTTTGTGAGTGCATTTACCACCAGTTATTCACTCCATATATATGGTTATCAACAATATTGCACTATTGTTGTATGTTTTTTAATTCAAGGTACCCACTATCTCGTGCCATTCTGCTCTTTGTTCTGTATACTGTTTATAAGCATTCCAGGCAGTGCTCCAGAGGGCTGCGTTTTTCTTTGTGGTACCGCAAGTATTACATTTGTACCGATTTTGCACAATCACTTGTGTCCATTTGCACAAATCACTTTATTTTGCGACAGTTATGTGAGTTATTGTTGTCATCCACGCAATGTACATACACTTGTCTCCAGAAAACAATCAAAGTTTTTTGCACACCTTTGGTCTATATATTGCCCACTGAGTACCAAGAATTCCGAGATGTATTTGACCGGTGCCTGACTCTTGTGATTCCTGTGTTTTACCTGCTCGGCTGAATTCCCATCTGGTTCCTGACTCCTGGTTTTGTTCTTGACTCCACTGATCGCCATTCTCGTGATTCTGGCTCATCGGAATACCCGTTTTGGTGCCGAACCCCAGCTTGCCTCCTGGATTTTGCTTGTGTTTTTACCATTTTCTACTTATTATTAATAAAGATGTTTTGCATCTCACTTTTGGACTATATCTAGTTCCCGGTCCCTAACAAGGGGTTAATGAAAATATTCAGATTATTTTCTTTCAGAAAATTGGCAGACAAGATGGGTCAAATGGTTCTTCTCTGCCAACACATTCTATGTGTTTAATTGTGCATTATGCACAAGAGTCAATTGAACTCTTCTAACAGAAGAAACTGACCAGGTTTGTTCATCTCACTTCAACTCACCCATGCCTCACCTTAGTGAATAGCTCACCAACTCCTCAGCTAAGTAGATTGTAATTTAGGGTACAAGCTTCTTTAAGTGAAAGAAGGTGTACCAACGCACCTGTTCCTCATACGCCTTGAATTTAAGTTTGATGTCATCAGTGAAGTAAATATAATTTTCAGATTTGTCAGGACTTGGTCTTTCCATTGAAAGCTGTAAAAGCAGAACAGCATGGCTTAGTTTGAAAATAATAGCTGAGATCAGGTACAAAAGTTGAAATTATGCTTAGCTAAAGAAAAGCAGAGCACTTGAAAACTGAAAGGCACCAATAGTTGAATTGGAAAACCTGTCTATCTTTCCAAAGTCATTGATTTAACTTTTTTCGTTTTCACCAGAAATGATATGTTATAATGATAGTTACACTATTATATAGTAACACTAAACCCAAGGGGTCTTTTTACTAAAATTTGAGTTTGAAATGAGGACTCATCTTGATCATTAGCACATGTCCAGACAAGACCACATCGCGCTGTGAGATTGGCTGCGAGGCGGATGTCAAGTGAGAGGGAGATGGGGTGTGTGAGAGAGAGCGAGAGGGAGACGGGGTGTGTGAGAAAGAGGGAAACGGGGTGTGTGAGAGAGAGCGAGAGGGAGACGGGGTGTGTGAGAGAGAGCGAGAGGGAGACGGGGTGTGTGAGAAAGAGGGAAACGGGGTATGTGAGAGAGAGCGAGAAGGAGACGGGGTGTGTGAGAGTGAGCGAGAGGGAGACGGGGTGTGCTAGAGAGAGGGAGATGGGGTGTGTGCGAGAGAGAGAGAGAGAGAGCGAGACGGAGTGTGAGAGAGAGCGAGACAGAGCGTGAGAGAGAGCGATACAGAGTGTGAGAGAACGAGTGAGACGGTGTGTGAGAGAGAACGCAAGATGGAGTGTGAGAGAGAGAGCGAGACAGCGTGTGAGAGAGCGAGCGAGACGCGTTTGAGAGAGCGAGCGAAATGGAGTGTGTGTGTGTGAGATAGAGACAGAATATGTGTGGATATGTGTGAGAATGTGTGCGACTGAGCTCATCTGGGCTCTATCCCCAGATCATTTGGTGACCTAGCAACACCCCTGCCAGTATATCACTTAGGGAACAAGCTTATTTTGGAGAATGATGTAATAACAAACCTGTTCCTCATTTTGAGATTTGTCAGGAGTTAGTCCTTCAGCTGGAAGCTGTGAATCAGAATAACACGTAGAGATCTAGTATTAACATTGAATATCAGCTTTCCATACTTAAAAAAACAATGAATGAATTTGATTTACCTCTGAATTGTAATTGCAAAAGTTAAATGTGTCTGGGGGAAAAAAACCCCGAAATGGCAACCCTAATAGAATTATTGGATTCAGTAGGTGGATATGCTATACGTCTAATGAAGGATTACTTTGAAATAACACTAAGTAAACATCACTTAGGGAAGTGCTCCTAGGCACACTGGTGCGCTGCTGGATAATGGGATGCGTGCCACGAACCTGCATGCCTCTGTACAGGGTCAATCCTGGGCGGGTGAATGGGGTGCACCACGCCCAGGTGCTGTACAGCTGTGAAAAATGGGGGCGCCTTGACTGGTGCTGGCTGGCATGCAGAGCAGGCACTGCTATCAAACTGATTGATAGCAGCATGCCCTTGCTCATGCCGGGTGCCTTATTTCTTCATAGTGATCCTCCTCAGTTGAAACGGAGGACGTAAGTCAGGGGAGCCAAACACAGAGGTGCGGCATGCGTGAGGTTGGCTATGTTACCTGCACCTCTGTGGGCTGAGCTCAGCACGAGAAGTCAGAGCACCCGGATGTCAGCTGACATCCCTGCAGTGGGCAGAAGAAGCTAAATACCGCTGCAATACCCACACAGTCTGAGCCACCCCCTCCCTTCCACTAAAAGTAAATGAGCAGGGAGTCTGTGAGTGACTGTGTATATGGGAGTGGGTGTATGTGAATGACGGTGTATATGGGAGTGGGTGTCTGTGAGTGACTATGTATATGGGAGTGGGTGTCTGTGAGTGACTGTGTATATGGGAGTGGGTGTCTGTGAGTGACTGTGTATATGGGAGTGGGTGTCTGTTAGTGACTGTGTATATGGGAGTGGGTGTCTGTGAGTGACTGTGTATATATATGTGTGTGTGTGTGTATCAGTAAGTTGTGAGTGTGTCTGTATGTATATATACATGCACATAACACTCACCAGAACACCAACATAACATACACAATCACACTAATACACACTCTCATAACACTCGTGAATACTCACATAACATGCACTAACACATAATCACACTAATACACGAACATTAATACACACATACAAACACACACTCACATACAGTGACGTTATTATCATGGTCGCAGGGGCCGCTAAGGGCAGGGCCGTTCCTAGGGTCACGGGCGCCTGGGTGCAGGATTTTTTTTGCGCCCCCCAGGTGGGCGTGGCTATATGATAAACCCCTCCTCTTTACACATGTATGTTCCAGGCATACCAATTTTTCAATATTGGGGTGGGGGGATTCTTGTGGAGAGCACAAACTTTATTTGTAGATGAAGGAATATCACAAACTTTTTTTTTTAAATAAAGATATTTATTTGGCCGTAAAACAGTGTAGTGGTTTTATTTATGTCTATGATGCTCAGCCAGCAACATGGGAGACTTTTTACTGGCTAGCAGAGTGAGTTTTAACTATAGTTCCCATGATGTCCAACCAGCCAAAGTCTCCCATCAGTCTGGCTGAGCATCATTGGAAAAGAAGTACACAAGGAGCAATAAATAATATTCCACCAAGTCAGTCCCTCACGTGTCTCTTTCTTCCCATACCTCCATGTCTTTCTCTCTCCACTCATACCCTCATGCATATCTCTCTCTCCACTCATACCCTCATGTATCTCTCTCTCTCCACTCATACCCTCATGTATATCTCTCTTTCTCCACTCATACCCTCATGTATATCTCTCTCTCTCCACTCATACCCTCATGTATATCTCTCTCTCTCCACTCATACCCTCATGTATATCTCTCTCTCTCCACTCATACCCTCATGTATAACTCTCTCTCTCCACTCATACCCTCATGTATAACTCTCTCTCCACTCATACCCTCATGTATATCTCTCCCTTCATACCCTCATGTCTGTCTCTCCTCCTGTACACCCATGTCTGCTGTCTCTTTCTCTTCATAACTCACATGTATCTCTCTCCCCCATGTCTCTCCCTCCTCATAATCCTGTGTATTTGCCTATTAATATGCCACAGCCAGTTTGCCCATTTATATGCCACTGCCAGTTTGCCCATTAATATGCCACAGATAGTTTTCCCATTAATATGCCACAGATAGCTTGCCCATTAACATACCACAGTTAGTTTGTCCAATAATATACCAGTGTCAGTTTGGCCACTAATATGCCAGTGTCAGTTTGTCCATTAATGTGCCACCACCAGTTTTCCCAAGAAAAGCATTACCCCCTCCCCCCATTCCCCAGTACTCACCTTGCTGCTGCTCTTTCGTGTCTCCTCCGCACAGTCTTCCCTCCATGCACACTCAGCCGCCGACTGGATGGGGACTGTCAAGTGGGCAGCGGTGGCCCCTTTAACCGGTTAAAGTTGCCCTGTCTACTTACACAGCCACACTCACGCACATGGTCATGCATAAATACACACAGTCACACTTACACAGACACACTTAGTCAGGGCCGCCACTAGGAATTTCAGGGCCCCTTACTGAACAAATTTTCTGCCCCCCCCCCCCCCGACAATATCTCCCACTCGCCCCACCTACTCTCACAAGCATGTTATCCCAGTCTAGTGTAATATGGAGGTTGGTTGGGAGCAGTTGGTCAATATGCCAGTAATATTTTGCCCCTCAATATGCCAGTATTTTACCATTTAATGTGCCAGTATTTTGCCCTCAATATGCCATTCTTTTGCCACTCAATATGCCAGTATTTTGCAATTTAATGTGCCAATATTTTGCCCTTCAATATGCCATTTAAAATGCCAGCGTTATGCTTGTTATTTGCACCCTTCCCCAGTACTTACCTCCTTGCTGCTCTGTCTCCCGGTGCTCTGCTCTGTTTAGCCGGTCCGCGGCTGGAGGGGACCGCATAACGCTTCCCACAAAGCCGCGGACCTGCTAAACACAGGGGATTATTTTTTTTTCTGTTGTGACCTGGACCCCTGATGGTGGGCCTGCACTTAGTCACCATTACACACAGACACCCTTATACATACACAAAGAAATACACACAGTCACACTTATGTACACACACTTACACAGACGGTAACACACACATTGACTCACACAGAGAAAAACACACACACACAGTGAAACACACATTCACACACACACACACACACACTGAAACACACACACACTTACATACATTCACACACACACAGAAACACACATTCACACACACACACCGAAACACACACACACTTACATACATTCACACACACACATTGAAACACACACTTCAAACACACACACTTCTTTTCTTTAAAAAAAAAAAAAAGCACGTCTTACTATTGGTCCCCCTCCCTGGAGGGAGGAGGACGTTTCCGGACGGTGTCTGCAGAGGCAGAACACTGTCATTCAGTTCTTCTGCCGAATGTCACCCGACATCCGGCAATCAGACAGCACGACGGGGCGGAGCTTGCACCCGTCGTTCTGTACTCAATGAGGTTAGGAGGTGTGGTGACCGCAGGCGCTCACCTGCGTGCCGCACCTCCAGGATGAGGGAGAAAGGTCCTCATCGGAGCGCCTTTCCTCCCGGTGTGCCTGGGTGCGGTGCACCCCGTGCAACCGCCCAGGATCGGCCCTGGCTAAGGGTGCTTGGATGTATAGCATGTGGTGGTTTTGCCCATGGAAATCTTTACACCGGGGCCCAGTGATTTCTATTTACGCCACTTTATTTGCATAATATAAGTATGTGATATGTATATATAATATGTGTGTATAAATAATTACACTTTTATTGCCCCCCTACTTTTGTCCCTGGCCCACTCTTGCTAGGGTTACCACATTTTTCTGCCATTCAGGGATATACTTTATATATTATAGAAACTATTAGGAATCCTTGGGAACCTCGTAGACTTCAGATCAAATAATATATTTTTATTAATATACATTTATTATCAGACACCTATATTAGCCAATAGGCAGTGTCAGTGGACTTAACCCATGCAATGCTAGACAGCTATAGACAGTGTCAATGGAGTTAACCCCTGCCATGCTAGAAATCCTTCTATAAAAATACTTTAAACAAAAAAAGTATCACATTAATTATATAAGTATATATTAGATTAAAATGTATAATTAAATAAAGGCATCTAGTTCTTATGTTCCATGTATGGACTTGACTTAATAACTTATAACTTAATTTTTATATATTTTTGCTTGTGGTGTGCCACAGAATTCTGGGAAGAGCTTTGGGATGCCCTGGGTGAGAAAAGGTTGAGGAGCACTGATTTAGGGAACAACAAACCTGTTCCTGATGCTCCTGGCATTTTAATTTAACGTCTTCAGTAAGCTTAACGTTGTCTTCAGATGTGTTAGGACCTGTTTTTTCAGCTGGGAGCTGGAAATCAAAATCGTGTGTAAAAAAAGTGTTCAAAATGCAGTGAAGCTTATTTTGTTTTTGAGGCTCAATGAAGCAGATCTGTAGAGTCCTCTGATCTGTTTCACCCACAAACCATGTTGGTAAATTGCTCACTTCTTCACCGTTCACTGGCTCAGTGAAGGAATTCAGTGCTGGAGGAAGGAAGGAAGCAGGCAAGTGCACAGACTGAGAACAATGCAGTGAAAATAAACTAAAACCCTTATGGAACATCCTTCTCAAAGGAGAAGAATTAACATCTAACTTGTGCTCATGTATTTCAGTTTGACGTCTTTAACAAACTTGGAGATAGCAAGTGTTAAAGGAATAAAGTCATTATTTTTTTTACTGGGTTCACTAAATTGCAATCCTGGGATCAATCATACATGAACTGCAGAGCAGTATGTTCTAAATTTAGGTGACCGGATTATTAAAATGAAATCTGTCAGCATTTTTCCACAGATTGGCAATGTCTGTGATTGTCCATAAAATAGATACCAGGAAATGTCCACCAGGAGCAAGGAATAGGAAACACATTTTCAACCATCTTTTTAAGTGGCTAGGCATTTTCATGTTTGTGGCAATAAATATAAGTTTTATATGCTCTACTGAAGAATGTATAGTGCTTATTTTTCCTGATGAACTGAGTTTAACCCAAGGAGAGCTTTGCATAATAACTACCTTGATTAAATAATTGCTTCTCCTCTGAACACATATGAATTCTATATGATGCAGGCCAGCATGTATCATCTATGTGTCCCTAAACAAGCTAAAATGGGTTATATGGCAACTCATATGGCATTTTTGAGGGACAAATATAATATTTACATGCTGTCCTGCCAAATGTATATGCGTTCAGAGCGAAATGAATGTGTTCGGATGAAAACCAACCTGTCATAAACCTAGATATCCAACCATGATGACGCCAACACAGATAGCGTCAAATACACGTGCTATCTGCGTGTGCACCTATGTATAAAGCACAATCCCGACAGATTTAGGGAGTCTACTCTGCCTCTGCCGGACTTACACTTCAAAGTTGTACTGGCACAGCACATGTATCAGGTCCTGAGAAGTGCTCGATTAGTGTCAGAGAACCTCCACCAAACTGTGGTTCTTCCCCTGCACTAATTATAACAAGGTGTCAGGATCGCCACCATGCCATCCAGACTGCCAGACGTGGTCGCCCCAGATGCGCCCAGTAGGGGATTTGAGCTGTGGTTCTTCTGGACTGTGTCCTGCTATTTTGCCTCTGAGCCATTTCAGAACTTTGAAATACTCCTGTTTATGTTTGTATTGCCTGCAGCACTAGGGGGCTGGACTTCACCAAAGGCTCAGACCTGTCAGTAACTCTTCAGCTGAAGCACATACCTAATTAACAAGGTATAAGACACTGCCTCTCCCTAAGAGCAGGGTCAGTTCATTGACTCTGGATTCCTTGTTTGGTTCCTGTTATTTTGACTTCCAGTATTCCTAATCATTTTCGGCTTTTGACCTTGGATTTGTTAACCGTTTATTCTGAATTCTGGCATCCTCTGACCTCTGGCTTTCCCAAGAAGATTCTTTTGCTCTTGTCCTTGTCTGTAACTTTACCTGGATATCCTGACCAGCCCCCGTGCACAAACTCACAGGCCACGTGGCTTCTTACCTGGTCACCCTGGTCTGTGTTTGTTTGCAAGGGTGAGCATACATCTCTGCCTAAAAGACTCCCAACAAAGGTAAGCCCTGACAAAACATCTCTTCCTAAAGCACTCCCCACAAAGGTTTCCCTGACACAAGGGTGCAAATGCCACATCATGTATAATGGCGATTGCACCTTTCCCCCCCATCCCCCACTCCCCGACACATTACAATGCTTGATTTTCTTATACATAACCCCCTATGTTTATTTGGTGTCCAACAACGGTACTGTATCTCACATAGGAACAAATGACTTCCTTAACTACTTCCTCAACTATCACTGGTTCCGTGACTGAATCCAATGACGGAGGAGGAGAACATGCAACATGAGAATGTAGGAGGAGCATGCAATAATACACAAGCATCATTTAGGGCATGAACTTTTTAAAGAGATAGAAAATTTTACAACAAACCTCAAACTCCTTGCAACTGAGCTTGACATCTTTAGCAAAGTCATTATTTGCACTCACAGGGCTTGATCCTTCCATTAGAAGTGGCTGTGAATCAGAATAGCTTACTTGTTTTAGTATACATTATTATTCATTCCTTGTTTCACACACAAACTCTGCTAGAGCCTGCTACCCTCTACTTCCTCATCTTTCATGGGTTCAGCAGATGTGCCCAATGACAAAGGAGAGCAGGACAGTGCACATGCACACAGACAAAGCAACATATTTATATTATAAAAAAGGGACACATGGTGTTAGTGCCTAGTACTAGCGTTATACCTATGTGTACCCATGTATAATGCAGACTGCCAGCAAATTTTGGGAGTCTGCGTTATGTGCTCAGCTTTATAGGTTAGGTATTAGTATTAGGCAGGGCCGGCCTTAGGGGTGTGCGACCGCACAGGGCACAACACCGCAGGGGGTGCCCGCCCGCCACTTTAAAAATTAAAAAGCTGGGGAGAAGGGGGGAGAGAACAGATATGGGGGAGGCTGAGGAGGAGGGGGAGAGAGAACAGATATGTCGGAGGAGGATTATACTTCAAGGCAGCAAACCAAATAGGAATTACCATACAATGAGTAAACCTAATTACAAAACACACATCAAGACA
Source organism: Pelodytes ibericus (assembly GCA_036172795.1). Lineage (NCBI taxonomy): Eukaryota > Metazoa > Chordata > Amphibia > Anura > Pelodytidae > Pelodytes > Pelodytes ibericus. The sequence continues at coordinate 177,819,819 of CM069861.1, forward strand.
CAACATAATCAGTTTAACAGAACGACAAGCAAAGGGGAAATCCTGCCTCACACCTTTCAGGATACAAAGGTGTCAAGTTCAGATATATACAGAGTACACTCAATTAAAGTAACTTGTTAATTGAGGGGCATCACTGTACAACAGGACACTGAATGACTTGCATAAAGACAATGGGTAAGGTGACATAATGACAGGGGTTTACAGGATAGGATACATTCTTAACCTAGGGAAAACATAGTGAATCAGACAAAGGTTTGGATCCAAGGGTACACATCTTAGCTGACATCCTGAGTGCCTGTGTTTGAAGTCCAGTTGAAAACAGGGTTCTACTAGTGCCCTCAACTTGTGTACCTGCAAACTAATATATCAGACAGGGTCCATAGTCCACAGGGAGTCTTCTGGTCCCCAGGGCCCTCCAAGAACCCGTCACAGTGGATCTTCAAATCCATTTCATGACAGTTAGTATTTGGGTTCGGGGGGTAGTGTTTGGGTTCTGGGAGGTTAACATTAGGTTTGCGGGGGTTAGTATGGGGTACATTTTAGGGGGGGGGTTAATTTATGTAGGGGGGTGTATGTTTGTAAGCACTGACAGTTCAGCGCTGAACTGTCAGCACTTACACTGCCACGGTGAAGTGACTGCGTTGCCTTTCACTGCTGACAGTTCATCGCTCAAACTGCCGCACTGAACGGTCAGCGGTGAAACAGCCGCGAAGAACTATCCTAGACGCTTCTCCCATACATTTGCACTCTAAACACCATTGCAAAAGATCAGGCACTATTTAAATAACCACCATTGACATATATGAAATTTAGGGATCAAACTTGTTTATCCTAAAGGAGATTTAGCATCTCACCTGCTCCTCCTGCTCCATGCATATGAGCTTGATGTGTTCAGGAGAATTAAGATTGTTTTCAGTTTGGTCAGGACCTGGTTCACCAGTTAGAAGCTGTGAATCACCATAGCAAGTTTTAAAGAAGCATTAAATGTAAGTTGCTAACTAGTTCTCTTCCTTGCCTTCACTGGCTCATTGAATGAGCACAGTGATGGAGGAGGGGAACATGGCAGTACATGCACAGGGAACAACACAGTGAAAATAAACAAACTCCATTTAGGGGACATGCTTCTCAAAGAAGGTAAATGTTTAAGGAGCAGTAAAGGTTGTTTTGTATTGTTCCATTAAACAAGTCAGGACGTTGAACTAATCAACATTGGGTATAATTTTGAACCCAGATCCCTCTGTCCCTTTTTCTTTTACTGTTGTCTCTATTTTCTAAGAATTCATAAATATGATTGTATGTAATGTAAGTGAATCACAGAGCTCCGGAGCAATACAACACACAATAAAGTCAGTTGAAACTGCAGTTAATGTGTTTAAATATTATATTTTGTAATACGTAATGTTTATTCTAATTGACTCACTAAATTACATAAATAGCTACCAATTGGTGCTTAATTTGTCCCAGTAATGCCCACCTACAACCATACATTCAGCCATTCCCACAAAAACTAAAGTATCCCTCTTTGGCTATCTGAAGTATTAGTTGGTATGCAATAAGCAACATCATTAAGGGAAATCATTTCAGAGAGAAAAAAACATTTAACAACAAACCTTGCATTTGAGCTCGACATCCTCAGTAAAGTTCCGATCCATTCCAGCATGTGGTCCTACTGTTGGAAATGGCTGCGAATCAGAATAGGTACATTTTTATTATGTGTTTGTGTTTTGGCAAATCATGAGCTGCATAATTGCTCTGACTTCTAGAGCTCAGAAAACTGTGCATCATTTCACAATGAACCAATAGAATTTTAGCCAAACCAGCGGTCCTGATTCTCATTGTCTGCTGTTTAGGACGAAGGTAATTGAAAGCTGCATATGTGGAAATGTTTGCACATGTGCAGTAGCCCAGCTTACCATGCACAGTCTACAGGGCCGTCTTTAATGCGGGGTAAAAGGGGCAGTTGCCCCGGGCCCAGTCATCTCTGGGGGCCCAAAGCAGCTGCCCCTTGAGCCCGCAATAACCACTGTCTCGCGCAGGGTCACCTTAGTCAGTGAAACAGGGTGCGGGCCAGGTGTCATGTGACTTCCCCGCGCTCTGATACATCCAAGCAGCACAGCAGCCTTTATACTCAATAATAAAAGCAGCAGGGGTGTACAGGCATCAGCACCAAGAGGAGTGGGTAAAAAGCCTTTTTTTTTTTTGCATATTGTGATGAGGTGACTTAGGAAGAATGTAAACTGGAACTGTGTGACTGTGTGTTTTCACTGTAAGACTTTGTGTGTGTGTGACACTGTGACTGCATGCGTGTGAAACTGTAACTACATGTAACGGTCTTGTTCAGGAGATGGATCACTAGTGCTGATGAGGTTACGGGAACACTCACTAAGTACCGTAGGTAGCATGTATTGGTCTTCACCTTAATGACTACACACCCTTGGGTGAGCTGCCGGTGGTATGTCACCAAGGACTTTGCTGAAACACTTACTACCGGGTACCCAGGAAGCGCAGCTCGTATAGGATTGCACAGGACGACAGGCAAACGTAGAGTCAGGAAACAGGCTGGGTCACGGAATGGAGATAAACGAAGAATAGTCAGGAACAGCAGGGTCATACACAGAATAATCAGATTAGAGAGATACGGGATAGTCAGGAACGAACCGGGTCAGCAACAGATAATCAGAGTCAATCAGGAGTTAAAACGCTAGTGAGGCACACAAGGCACTATCACCGGCAAAGGTAACCTGTGAAATGACTGTTTATATACTACCAAATGATCAGGACACACCTCTGATCAATTTTGCAAGGGAGGGGTTAATTTAATAAATAGCCCTTTAACTGGGCTCATGAATATTCATGAATCATCCATTTGCGCATGCGCTCAGTGTGTGATGTCACTGAGCTCGCGTCTCGCTGGATGCGTGCCTCAGTACAGGAAGATGCTGGGGCTCTCACACTGAGCCCCAGCCGACGGGATGGTGTCCTCCTGATCGGCGATGGCGGCGGATCAGGAGGATCACGGAGGTAAGTGACACTACGTGTGTGTGTGACACTGTGACTGCATGTTTGTGTGAACTATGTAACTACATGTGTGTGTGTGTGACACTGTGACTGTGAAACAGTGACTGTGTTTGTGACACTGTATGACTAAATGTGACACAGTAAGTGTGATTGCATGTGTGATACTAGGAGTATGTTATTGTGTGGTTGTGTATATGTGTGAGCTTGTGCAAGTTTTGACTGGAGGGACAAAATGTGTGCTCAAAAATTGGGGCTAGGTATTCCAAACCTTCAGGACCTACATGATTCTGCTATGTTTTCTCACTTACTTAATTATAGATTCAAGTCATATAAAGAGCTGGGATGGTTCAAATACGTAAAACATCAGCTTAATAATATAGATCCAAGTTATCTATACTGGCTTCCTCCTCGGATAGTTAAGACCTTTAAAATCTCTAGCCCTATAATAAACACCCTAACTAAGAGTGTGTCCAGAACAGTGGCGGATCCAGGGGCAATTGCCCCTCCCGAGAAGAGGGGAAAAAAACCAAACAACCGCTTTAAAAAAAACAACGCTTTAAAAAAAACAAAAAAAAAACACGCTTGCAGGCAGAGACGGATGTGAGAAGGGATCAGAAGATCCCCCTCACCTTATCTGCCTGCCTTCCAGGCTGCACAGGGGAGCCGAACAGGCAGCACAGAGAAACCTCCGTGCTGCCTGTTCGGCTTCCCGTGCAGTGTGACACGGAAGTGCCGACAGGTCACGTGACCGGCGTGCTGACGTCATACACGCACCTGTCCACACAACAGCCTGGGAGCCGGACAGGCAGCAGGAGGAGCCAATGCTGCCTGCCACTAACCACCAGGGAAAAAGGTAAGTGGTGGGGAGATGGGAGGGATGTACTGGGGAAATTGGCTGGGGCTTATTAATGACAAGTAACACTGGCATATTATTGGGCAAATTGGCTGGGGCATATTAAATGGCAAATAACACTGGCATATTACTGGGCAAATTGGCTGGGGCATATTAAATGGCAAATAACACTGGAATATTACTGGGCTAATTGGTTGGGGCATATTAAATAGCAACTAACACTGGCATATTGCTAGGCAAATTGGCTGGGGCATATTAAATGGCAAATAACACTGGAATATTACTGGGCTAATTGGTTGGGGCATATTAAATAGCAACTAACACTGGCATATTATTGGGCAAATTGGCTGGGGCATATTAAATGGCTACTAACACTGGCATATTATTGGGCAAATTGGCTGGGGCATATTAAATGGCAAACACTGGCATATTATTGGGCAAATTGGCAGGGGCATATTAAATGGCAAATAACACTGGAATATTACTGGGCTAATTGGTTGGGGCATATTAAATAGCAACTAACACTGGCATATTATTGGGCAAATTGGCTGGGGCATATTAAATGGCTACTAACACTGGCATATTATTGGGCAAATTGGCTGGGGCATATTAAATGGCAAATAACACTGTCATATTACTAGGCAAATTGGCTGGGGCATATTAAATGGCAAATAACACTGGAATATTACTGGGCTAATTGGTTGGGGCATATTAAATAGCAACTAACACTGGCATATTATTGGGCAAATTGGCTGGGGCATATTAAATGGCTACTAACACTGGCATATTATTGGGCAAATTGGCTGGTGCATATTAAATGGCAAATAACACTGGCATATTATTGGGCAAATTGGCTGGGGCATATTAAATGGCAAATAACACTGGCATATTATTGGGCAAATTGGCAGGGGCATATTAAATGGCAACTAACACTGGCATATTATTGGGCAAATTGGCTGGGGCATATTAATGGCAGATAATACTGGCATTTTATTGGGCAAATTGGCTGAGAGAGCCATAAATGGGAAGGGAGAAGATAGAGACATAAATGGGATGGTAGAGGAGAGACAGACAGACATTGGTTGGCAGAGGAGAGACAGACAAACATGGGATGGCAGAGGAGAGACAGACAGATATGGGATGGCAGAGGAGAGACAGACAGATATGGGAAGGGGAGAGGAGACGGACAGATATGGGAAGGGAGAGGAGAGAGACATAAATGGGAAGGGAGAAGAGAGAGACATAAATGGGATGATATAGGAGAGACAGACAGACATGGGATGGGAGAGGAGAGACAGAGAGATGGGAAATGAGAGGAGAGACAGATGGACATGGGAAAGAAGAGGATACATAAATGGACATGGGAAGGAAGAGGAAAGAAACGCACATGGATGGAAGAGAGACAGAGTGACACGGGGAGTGAGAGGAGTGCGACAGACATGGGAAGGGAGAGGAGCGTGACAGAAGGACATGAGAGAGATGAAAAGACAGACGGACATGGGAGAGAGGATAAGACAGACGGACATGGGAGAGAGGAAAAGACAGACGGACAAGGAAGAGAGGAAAAGACAGACGGACATGGGAGAGAGGAAAAGACAGACGGACATCTGCCCCTCCCGAGATCAGACTCTGGATCCGCCCCTGGTCCAGAATAAGGAAGAAATTCAGTGGCTCATTTTTCAGTTGTTCCACTCCCATGTGTAGCAAAATAAAGTTTGGGCTCAGCCCTACCCTAACCTCTAAGGTGATACATCACCTATATGGGACGTGCCCACTGAGCTAGTGGATCGGCTAGTGGTCAGCATGGATGAGATGGAAATAGTATTGTGGGGTGTGAGACCCCTGGTCGAGAAGGGAGGGGAGTACCACAAGTTGGTTATAGATGCTGGTTGCATCAAAGTTGTAAAGGATCCGGGGATTGGCAAGAATGCTTAGGTTTTTTTGTTAGGCTGTATATTATTAAAATCAAGAAGTGGTGGTTTGGCTAATACAGTCCTAACTAAGTCTTAATTTCTGTATTAATAAAAGTGCTGTGGCCTATTTACACCAAAGTCAAGAAAGAGAGAAATAACGGGAAAGTTATACCTCTGAAATTTTAACATATACATAAAATGGGCACAGATGGGTGTCGTTTGTGACTAACATATATCTTATAATTTATAATGTGAATGGTTGTAATGTAATTTTGTACTGTATTGTCATTTTGATATTTGTATTTGTCATTTTGAAAAAATGTTTTTAAACAAAAAGTGTGCTCTGTTATAGACTCACAGTGGACACTATTCTGAATTTTATTGCTGTGGAGCTTTGTGATAACAGTGAACAAAAAATACAATGTGAGACTTAGCACATAACCAAAAGGAAAAATAAAGTAAAATAAGGAGCATCACTCTAAGTCTGAGCCCAGTATGTGACAAGAGAAGTAAATACTTATGCCGGAGGTGCACACCAAGAAGAATTACAAGACCACAGCAGTATAATGCAAAACAAATCAGTTTAATGCTTAGAGTATATAAAAAAAAATAAAAAAATACAAAGAAAACATACTGTGGTAATCAAAATAATACCAGCACTTGCAGATGAAACAAGCAATAAGTCACACCAATAAGTAATTCTTCTTTGTGTTGTTTTCTTTTTTTGATGGAGGGCATGATTGCTTCCTAGTGAGGGCACGGGTGGAGGGCCCCAATCAAAAGCTTGCCCAGGGTCCTTCCAATATTAGAGACGGCCCTGACAGTCTACCATTCCATACCCCACAAGCCTATAATTAAGTGCTTCTCAGCGCAAAATCCATGAGGCATTTGGCATGCTTTAAAAAAGCTTTAACAGGGGGATATGATAGAAATAATTAAATACATAAAGGGAAACAACACCATAAAGGAGGAGAGTATATTGATCAGAAGAAAAATTACCACAACTAGAGGTCATTGTCTTAAATTAGAGGGGCAACGATTTAAAAGTAATATCAGGAACTGAGAGTGTAGTGGATGTATGGAATAGCTTTCCAGCGGAAGGTAGAGGTTAACACAATGAGGGAGTTTAAGCATGTGTGGGGTAGGCACAAGGCTATCCTAGATATAAGATAGTGTCAGGGACTAATAAAAGTATTTAGAAAATTGGGCAGACTAGATGGGCCAAATGGTTCTTATCTGCCGACACAGTCTATGTTTCTATGCTAGGGTCAGCCCTTGCAATGTTTTTGTGAGTACCCACATATTCTTGCACTTTGCTATTATGCTGGAAGATGAGAATAAAGATTATACAATATTTTCTGTATGTTTTCTTTAGGTGTCCCACGTTTCCAGTGGGGCTTCTTTTACCTGCCTGCTTCTGTATTGTGGATTTAGCACATTAACTGAATAACAGCAAACCACAATAGGGCACATGCACCAATTCCTCTATTAATACCTAATTTTTGCAGTCGACTCAACAGTTCTGTAATCATGAGTAGCCTGTGACAATGAATACAAATTCACTAAGGGAACAAGCTACTTCGAAAAAAGATGATTTTATCAACAAACCTGTTCCTCCTGTTGCTGGCATTCAAACGTGACATGTTCTGCATAATTAAAATCATTCTAAGGTTTGTAAGTATTTGGTTCTTGAATCAATGTAGTAAGCGTTTAAGGAGCTGAGATCGATGAGGCAGAGCACATCTTGCTTTGCAGTTACCTGTGCAGTGTTTCCCACAGAAACTGTTCAGATTGCTTGCCTGGCTATTTCCTCATCTGTCAATGGTTCGGAAAATTAACCCAATGATGGAGGAGAAGAGCCAAGCAGAATACTGGAACAGACAGTAATGAAGATATAGCAGCCGACCGTAAGTATTCAAAGTAAGTGACTTATTGTGCCCTCTTTGCTCTGTATAGCTCTATCAGGGTCTATGTCTTGAGTCAGATTCTAAACAAACTTGTCAGCCTACTAATATAACTTTATAGAGCAAATAGGGCTCAATAAGGTACTTTATTTATATTCTTCTATTAAAACATGTTTTAACTTAGTCTGTGTCTTGTTTTCTCGAATACCAGGTTCCCTATCATTTTGTCTTGCCTAACTCAGCTGCTGCTCTTTGTTACATTGCATGTTTGTGTGGTAAATGTAAGCAGCTTGTCTTTGCTTGTTCTACCTCAGGTTTAGATGTTGGTCCGCCACGGTTAAATGTTAGGACTTGCCAGTAGCATACTGGCATACTGGCATACTGGCATACTGTGAACTGATGGTGCATCATCTCCTGCACATTTTGTGTAACTAAATCCCCACACAGGTCAGGTGGTCCTAAAACTTGCACTTTGTGTTTGTGAAACACATTAGATTGCTTAACTGCCTAATTCTGCATCTGTGACCTGGTATTAACTCAATGATGGAGAAAGAGTACAGGACAGTACAACAGACACTAAATAAACATAAGTAGGTAATAAACCTCTCAAGAAGAAAACAAATGTATAAACCACAAACCTGTCCCTCATGCTTCTTGTATTGGGACTTGACCTTGTCAGTAAAATTAAATTGTTTGTCAGCAGTTTCAAGACTAAGTCCTTTAGTTAGAAGCTGAAAACCACAATAGCAAGGACACTGTTAAAGGAACATTAAATGGTTTTTGTTTGTTTGTAGACTTCTTTACTTCCTCTGCAGACCTCTGCAACTTGTCACACAGAAACATTTCTGCTTCTTCAGTGAATGAACCCCAGGGCCGCCATTAGAGGGTGACACACGATACACCTCTCTTGCACCCCTTTAAAAAAAAAGAAGAAGAGGTGGTGGCTGGATAGATTAAAATGTCTCCTGTCACCAGTCTCTCTGAGGTCGAGGAGGCAGTTTGATGTCTGTGTGCTGCCCGGGCAGCACACAGACCTCCCGAACCCTAATACTAATACCTAACAACCGAACCCTATTGCTAAAATTAACCTCTATTAAACATTAATAATACTCACCTTCATCAATCCCGCAATGAAAGATTCTGTGATTACCTGACGGTGAAGTGGCTGCGTTAATCAGATGCGATGAACTGTCCCATCCCCTCCCATGGTGTCTCTTATGCTCCCCCAGCGTGTTCTGAGGTCAAACCATTGGGAGTCACCAGGGCAGCTCACACACATCAAGCTGCCTACCAGTAGACACCAGGGAGTTGGGTAAGTCCTGGGTGTGCAACGTGGATGTGTGGGTGCTGGGGTAAGTTGTCGGTGTGCCATGCTAGGGCATGTCCTGTGTGTGAAAAGTGGGTGATGGTGCGTGTCCTTGGTGTGCAATGTGGGTGCTGGGGCATGTCCTCATTGTGCCATCTGGGGGCTGGGGCATGTCCTTAGTGTGCAATCTGGGTGCTGGGGCATGTCCTGGATGTACATTGTGGGTGTCTGGGTATGTCTTTTGTGTGTAATGTGGTTGATGGGGCATGTCCTGCTGTGCAATGTGGGTGCTGAAGCATGTTCTGTGGATTCAAAGTGGGTGCTAGCTGGGGTAAGTTCTCGAGTGCAAGGTGGTGTGAAGGTAATAATAAAAGGAATGCATGAGAAATGGAGTGGTGGAGATAGGGGGCCCAGACCATTTGTTCTGTAAGTGGCCCCCACAATGTCAGATGGTGGCCCTCCTGAACCCATGGATGCACAGACATCATGAACCATCCTTAAGCACTCAAAACTACTTTTGTAAGGTTCAACACTAAACACATACAGCAAACTATAAATGAACCTTGTTCAGGTTGGGTTGATTTTGATTGGGGAGAAACACAAAAAACCCAGTTAATATCTATGAAAAACATTTGTCACAAAGTGAATTCTAACAGCCTGCCTGACTGGGGTTCTTGGAGGGGCCTGAGGGCCAAACACCTCCCTGTAGATTATGGGCCCTGGCTTATGTGTCATAACTCTATACGTTAATATTGTTAGTTAGTTATATTCTGTTAGTGTATTGGTTTATGTGTAAAGTTTAATTCTGTGAGTAGACCACTCTGAAGGGTTATAATGTGTCAGTGACTAGAATTGATAGTTTACTCCAACATCCATTGTTCTGGATTAACTGGATTAACTGGTAAATTGATTATGTTGTGTACATTACTGTGTGTATTGTAATTATGTCTACTCACTCTATGTTAATTCCTATTTGGTTTGCAGTCTGAATGTTTAATCTTTTCCTAGCCTCAGTTAGTTGGAGAACTATGTTTAGTTCCTTCCCCCCCATTGTATACTAATGTCTGTGATGTCATGTGTATGTCTTTATATAAGTCTGTGTTGTTACACAAATAAAGAGAGTTGTTCAATCTTGCTGTACCTAACTTCTAGATGTCCTGTCTATTTGGGTACAAAGAGCAAGGGTCCAGGAAAGACTTGCTGGGTGAATGCTGAGCTGTAATCGGGGGTTAAGGAGGTGATTTCACACAACGGACAGAGGGTCTACTACATCCTGTAGACGGTCCGGTACAATTGATGGCAAGCGGTGGGATCCTCCTTGCAAGAGCCCAGTGGATTAGCAGCAGAGCACCAGCAAGGGATTTCAGTCGGCATGATGGCCGTGGATATGGATACTCCGTATTGCAAAGCTGGCTTGTTGACCAGGGAGTGCCAGGATGGTACTGCAGCCCCGCTGGCTGGGAACTACAAATTGATGACCGGTCCAGTCCAGCAGGATGAGGTGTTACAGCGAGCTTGCAGCCACCTGAATCTGTGGATGAACGCTCTCATACAGGACCAGTAGTACCGGGGAAAGTTCCTCCCCAGCTCCCAGGAATGGTATGTGAGTCTGCTGAACGAGAGAATGCCATACCTGGGTGAGCAGCCCCAAAGATTGGGCGGCTGAGTTAGGTGAGCTTGCCCATGCTGAGATGGTCCTGGATTGTGGATACGGTGGTATGCCACACAGCTATACCCTGAGCTGAAGGATGACACTAGCACAGAGGGCTACGATTTTGGTGGCCCAGGATTGTTACTGGAAAATCTCCAGCTGGATCCGGGCTTTGGGAGTGATACAGAGTACCGGTGGGAAGAACTCTGGGAGTTAAGGGAGGCAAATATTCCCACTGTGCCCAAACTGGCGGCTGATCTGGACTATTTGGTGACCCAAGAAGTGGAGCTGGAGAAGGCATACATACAGCTACTCCACCACATACAGCCCCCTGCCTATGAGACTGTGAGTATCAGTGCTGCTCCCTCCCCAGCAGATGCACTGACACAAGAATTGTGCCCCTTTACCCCCGTGGATGACCTAGTTGAAAAGCTGGCATCCGGGCAGATTGCCGCTGGCTCCTGCCTGCCCCTACCCCAGACCCCAGCACTGTGTCCCATTTCCCCTATGGATGCCCCGGTTGACATCACGTCCCCAGACCCATTACCCCTGCCACCCCTTGACTGCCCAGTTGAACTGCTGGCACCGTTCCCCAAAACCAAACAGGACCCGCCCTCCTTGTGCCCACCTCCACTTGGGTTCAAGGATCCCTATTGGAACCCCATCCCTGGTTTTTACCCGCCCTATGCCCCAGCAGAAGAGTTGGCAATGGGGCAGAGTGCTGCTGGCCTCTGTCCACCCCTGCCGCTTGGGGAGTGTTTGTACCTGGCAGAAGTGCTGGCATCTGGGCAGAGCATAAATGGCATCTGCCCACTGAGTCCAATGGATTTAACCCCTTTCCCTTTTAAAAATGACCCAGGAGGGGTGGATGGGACATCGGTCTCCACACCTGGGTACCCTGAATGTTGGGCAGTTAGCACTGTTCCCCAACGCCTTTGCATGGGTACCAACTTGTTCTGTTCCACAAGCTCAGCTATCCCTGCCACCCTACCTGCTCCCCAGCGGCTGAAAGGATTTCTGGGAGAAGGAACATTTGGCCTTTCTCCCCAGTAGCAGATGCATGTTTCAGGAGATGTGGAGGTTGGTTGGGTAAGTGATATTTTTGAACAAACAAAGTGTGGGGACTGCAAACTGGTGATTGGCTATGGGAAGACTGCTCTACAGACTGACTTCGGAGTCACCCCGTCTGGGGGCTTCTCCAGTGTCAGTCTCCCCCCCGAAAAAGGAGATATGTCACAAAGTGAATTCTGACAGCCTGTCTGACTGGGGTTCTTGGAGGGGCCTGAGGGCCAAACACCTCCCTGTAGATTATGGGCCCTGGCTTATGTGTCATAACTCTATACGTTAATATTGTTAGTTAGTTATATTCTGTTAGTGTATTGGTTTATGTGTAAAGTTTAATTCTGTGAGTAGACCACTCTGAAGGGTTATAATGTGTCAGTGACTAGAATTGATAGTTTACTCCAACATCCATTGTTCTGGATTAACTGGATTAACTGGTAAATTGATTATGTTGTGTACATTACTGTGTGTATTGTAATTATGTCTACTCACTCTATGTTAATTCCTATTTGGTTTGCAGTCTGAATGTTTAATCTTTTCCTAGCCTCAGTTAGTTGGAGAACTATGTTTAGTTCCTTCCCCCCCATTGTATACTAATGTCTGTGATGTCATGTGTATGTCTTTATATAAGTCTGTGTTGTTACACAAATAAAGAGAGTTGTTCAATCTTGCTGTACCTAACTTCTAGATGTCCTGTCTATTTGGGTACAAAGAGCAAGGGTCCAGGAAAGACTTGCTGGGTGAATGCTGAGCTGTAATCGGGGGTTAAGGAGGTGATTTCACACAACGGACAGAGGGTCTACTACATCCTGTAGACGGTCCGGTACAATTGATGGCAAGCGGTGGGATCCTCCTTGCAAGAGCCCAGTGGATTAGCAGCAGAGCACCAGCAAGGGATTTCAGTCGGCATGATGGCCGTGGATATGGATACTCCGTATTGCAAAGCTGGCTTGTTGACCAGGGAGTGCCAGGATGGTACTGCAGCCCCGCTGGCTGGGAACTACAAATTGATGACCGGTCCAGTCCAGCAGGATGAGGTGTTACAGCGAGCTTGCAGCCACCTGAATCTGTGGATGAACGCTCTCATACAGGACCAGTAGTACCGGGGAAAGTTCCTCCCCAGCTCCCAGGAATGGTATGTGAGTCTGCTGAACGAGAGAATGCCATACCTGGGTGAGCAGCCCCAAAGATTGGGCGGCTGAGTTAGGTGAGCTTGCCCATGCTGAGATGGTCCTGGATTGTGGATACGGTGGTATGCCACACAGCTATACCCTGAGCTGAAGGATGACACTAGCACAGAGGGCTACGATTTTGGTGGCCCAGGATTGTTACTGGAAAATCTCCAGCTGGATCCGGGCTTTGGGAGTGATACAGAGTACCGGTGGGAAGAACTCTGGGAGTTAAGGGAGGCAAATATTCCCACTGTGCCCAAACTGGCGGCTGATCTGGACTATTTGGTGACCCAAGAAGTGGAGCTGGAGAAGGCATACATACAGCTACTCCACCACATACAGCCCCCTGCCTATGAGACTGTGAGTATCAGTGCTGCTCCCTCCCCAGCAGATGCACTGACACAAGAATTGTGCCCCTTTACCCCCGTGGATGACCTAGTTGAAAAGCTGGCATCCGGGCAGATTGCCGCTGGCTCCTGCCTGCCCCTACCCCAGACCCCAGCACTGTGTCCCATTTCCCCTATGGATGCCCCGGTTGACATCACGTCCCCAGACCCATTACCCCTGCCACCCCTTGACTGCCCAGTTGAACTGCTGGCACCGTTCCCCAAAACCAAACAGGACCCGCCCTCCTTGTGCCCACCTCCACTTGGGTTCAAGGATCCCTATTGGAACCCCATCCCTGGTTTTTACCCGCCCTATGCCCCAGCAGAAGAGTTGGCAATGGGGCAGAGTGCTGCTGGCCTCTGTCCACCCCTGCCGCTTGGGGAGTGTTTGTACCTGGCAGAAGTGCTGGCATCTGGGCAGAGCATAAATGGCATCTGCCCACTGAGTCCAATGGATTTAACCCCTTTCCCTTTTAAAAATGACCCAGGAGGGGTGGATGGGACATCGGTCTCCACACCTGGGTACCCTGAATGTTGGGCAGTTAGCACTGTTCCCCAACGCCTTTGCATGGGTACCAACTTGTTCTGTTCCACAAGCTCAGCTATCCCTGCCACCCTACCTGCTCCCCAGCGGCTGAAAGGATTTCTGGGAGAAGGAACATTTGGCCTTTCTCCCCAGTAGCAGATGCATGTTTCAGGAGATGTGGAGGTTGGTTGGGTAAGTGATATTTTTGAACAAACAAAGTGTGGGGACTGCAAACTGGTGATTGGCTATGGGAAGACTGCTCTACAGACTGACTTCGGAGTCACCCCGTCTGGGGGCTTCTCCAGTGTCAGTCTCCCCCCCGAAAAAGGAGATATGTCACAAAGTGAATTCTGACAGCCTGTCTGACTGGGGTTCTTGGAGGGGCCTGAGGGCCAAACACCTCCCTGTACATTATGGGCCCTGGCTTATGTGTCATAACTCTATAAGTTAATATTGTTAGTTAGTTATATTCTGTTAGTGTATTGGTTTATGTGTAATGTTTAATTCTGTGAGTAGACCACTCTGAAGGGTTATGGTGTGTCACTGACTAGAATTGATAGTTTACTCCAACATCCATTTTTCTGGATTAACTGGTAAACTGATTATGTTGTGTACATTATGTGTCTTACTCAGTGTCTACTCACTCTATGTTAATTCCTATTTGGGTTGCAGTCTGAAAGTCTAATGCATTCCTAGCCCCCAGTTAGTTGGAGAACTATGTTAGTTCCATCCACCCCATTGTATACTAATGTCTGTGATGTCATGTTTATAGGAAGAGAGTATATTTAAAAGAAGAAAAACTACCACAACTAGAGGACATAGTCTTAAATTAGAGGGGCAACGATTTAAAAGTAATATCAGGAAGTATTACTTTACTGAGAGGGTAGTGGATGTATGGAATAGCCTGCCAGCAGAAGTGGTAGAGGTAAACACAGTCAAGGATTTTAAGCATGCGTGGGATAGACACAAGGCTATCCTAGCTATAAGACCGGGAACGGGGGACAAATAAAAGTACTCAAAAAAAAAATAAAAAAATTGGGCAGACTAGATGGACCGAATGGTTCTTATCTGTCGACACATTCTATGTTTCTATGTTTCTATGTTTCTAAGTCTTTTTATAAGTCTGTGTTGTTTGTCAAATAAAAGAGTTGTTCTTCTTGCTGTACCTAACTGCTAGATGTCCTGTCTATTTGGGTACAAAGAGCAAGGGTCCAGGAAAGACTTTCTGGGTGAATGCTGAGCTTTAATCTGGGGCTAAGGAGGTGATTTCACACAACGGACAGAGGGTCTGCTACGTCAGGTAGTCGGTCTGTTACAACACCCAAGTTGCATTGAACTGCAGTTCACATGATGCTTAGCCAACCTCCATGCCTTAAGCAGAGAGGTAAAGTGTACAGCCAAATTTGTTCACTGTAAGCCAAATGTATTTCTTTAAACTGATTATGTTGTGTACATTACTGTGTGTATTGTAATTAGGTCTACTCACTCTATGTTAATTCCTATTTGATTTGCAGTCTGAATGTCTAATGTTTTCCTAGCCTCAGTTAGTTGGAGAACTATGTTTAGTTCCATCCCCCCCATTGTATACTAATGTCTGTGATGTCATGTGTATGTCTTTTTATAAGTCTGTGTTGTTACACAAATAAAGGAGTTGTTCAATCTTGCTGTACCTAATTGCTAGATGTCCTGTCTATTTGGGTACAAAGAGCAAGGGTCCAGGAAAGACTTGCTGGGTGAATGCTGAGCTGTCATTGGGGGCTAAGGAGGTGATTTCACACAGCGGACAGAGGGTCTACTACATCCGGTAGACGGTCCGTTACAACATTTCTTACTGATTCATGCAGCTGTCCCAAAACCATTACCAGACCGTACTGTTTTTAAATTGAAAATAGAAAATCTGAGCTCCAGTATGAAGGCTGACATCACTTTTCCTTACATTGTGGCATTTGTGCAGACTAACACTTATTTCACTTAGACTGAGAGCTTTTCGTATTCTGCACTTTAAACTGTGGAAAGGTGTAAACACTAATAAACACCTATTCTCAGCAAGCAGGCAAGTAAACGGGTCAGCTAGGGAAAGGGGAGTAGTACCCTAAGAAAGCAGTATTATAACAGGAGAAAGCATGCTCCAGAAATGATATTCCTACATAGATACATATAACATATACATATCAGTGAGCAACAAGTACATTTATCATTTGGCACTAAAGAGGTTAAGCACATGAAGAGAATTTTGGTCACATGGAACTGAGATTCTAGCCAACATCCCTTCCTGACATCATTCCACAACTTAATATTGCTGCCCCATGAAGTTACAACTAGAGTTGAGCTGACACCTGGATGTTCGGGTTCGGCAGGTTTGGCCAAACTTCGAAAAAATTTCCAGGTCCGTGCTCGAACTTGACCCCGAACTTGACCCCGAACTCGAACCCCATTGAAGTCAATGGGGACACAAACTTTTGGCCACTAAAATGCCTCTAAAAAAGACCTGGAAAGGGCTGAAAAATGAAGTAAAATGTGGGTAAGAGTGTCCTCATTCATACGAATAGGTCATTGACCTATTCTTATGAATGGGGACTCTATTTCAGTTTATAGAATAGCAATAGCATTACATGTATTACATAAACCGAAAGTCTATAAACCGAATCACTCAGCGGATGTGAGTGCAATGGGGATGTCCACATGGCATCCAACACTTGTCTGATGTCACCAGTGGAAGTGTGCGCATCACTTTCAGTGGCTATCTTAATAAACAAGCCTAATCTAAAGGGACCCCACTACCCATAGTTGCCAATAGTCTTTAATTTACCAGGACAGTCCTGTTTTTTTGGATCCTGTCAAATTTGGTGTTGAAGAATTCAGGGCCGTCTTTAATAGTGATTGGACCCTGGGCAAGCATTTGCTTGGGCCCCCTGGACCCTGCATGCAATCACGCCCTGCATCGCAATGTTAACCTCACACACACACACACAAAACCCCCATAAAAATAAGCACACACACAATTGGACTTTTCTTGCAGTGAGTATTTTCATTGCATTGTATAAAATGTGTATATTACGTGTATAATTGCAGTGTATAAACTGTATATTTGGATAAAATGTGTATATTTGGCTGCAATATGTATACCATCTTACTATCCAACACTGCAATACAACTACTTATTACCTAAATTACAAAAATATACACAGATATTAGAGAGCACTTACATATGTTCATATATATTTAAAAATATCTATACACATCTCTCTCTCTCTCTCACTAGTTGCATTTATACTTATATGAAATTCTTAATATTATATTCAACTATTTTCATATGTAATAAAATGTTATTGAAGAGTTACATTTCTTGTTTTTATATCCTTTTTCTGCACCCATAAAGGACTTAACACAGCCCCATAAAGTAGCCACAGAACTTGGCTTGCACTCATATTGCACCCACAGCACTTGTCATGCACCTATATTGCACCAACAGCACACGGTTTGCACTCATATTGCACCCACACAATTTGGCTTTCTACAGTGTAAAATTGCCCCACAGAACATACCACAATGTCACTTTGTCCCACTGAACTGCCCATGCAGAAAAAGCCACATTATCACTTTCCCCCATAGTACATGTTATTTTGCCCCACCGAACATGCCACTGTCAGGTACCAAATAACATGCCACAGTCACTTTGTCATTAAGATATGCAACAGCCAGTTTGCCTGTTAAAATATGTCACTGTTTGTCCATTAATTATGCCACAGACATTTTACCCATTAGTATGCCAGTATTATTTTGTCATTTATATGCCAGTATTATTTTGCCATTAATATGCTACAGACATTTTTCCCATTAATATGCCAGTAATATTGTGCCATTCAGATACCAGTAATATTGTGCAATTAAGATGCCCCAGCCAATTTGCCAGTTAAGATACCATTATTATTGTATCATTCAGATGCCATAATTTTTGTGCCATTCAGATGCCAGTAATATTGTGCCATTCAGATGCCAGTAATATTGTGCCATTAAGATACCAGTTATATTGTGCCATTAAGATGCCAGTATTATTGTGCCATTAATATGCCCCAGCCATTTTGCCCAGATGCCAGTAATATTGTGCCATTAAGATGCCAGGAATATGGTGCCATTATGATGCCCCAGCCAATTTGCCCAGATGCCAGTAATGTTGTGCCATTCAGATGCCAGCAATATTGTGCCATTAAGATGCCAGTATTGTTGTGCCATTCAGATGCCAGTATTCTTGTGCCATTCAGACGCCTGTATTATTGTGCCATTCAGATACCAATAATATTGTGCCATTCAGATACCAATAATATTGTGCCATTCAGATGCCTGTATTATTCTGCCATTCAGATACCAATAATATTGTGCCATTCAGATACCTGAATTATTGTGCTATTCAGATACCAATAATATTGTGCCATTCAGAAACCAATAATATTGTGCCAATGAGAAATGTGAAAAAGTATAGTGTTATAGGCGCTACTAGAATATCAGAAAAAACTGTTTAAATGTGCTGCTTACTTAAATGTAAAGAAAACACCTCTATTCTTTACTAACTAGTAAGGAATCAGAAAAATAAAGGAGCGCAAATATTAATTAAAAAAATACAGATTTTGTGAAATATAGTATGTGCAACTTGGTGCAGAAAAAACAATAAAACATGCAGATAATCAAAAAATATACTTATATTTATATACTTATATATTCACTGTTGATTGGAGATTTCAGATTGATATATATCTCTCAAAAAAAGGAAAAATAATAGAAAATAATAGTGCTTTCCCTCAGACAAGGTGATATATTGAGTAAAATAGTATGGACAGTACTCACGGATTTAAAAGCAGTATACTGCTCTCTATATAAGTGAATAAGGAGATCCCTGGCAGTGTGTAGGGAATAATGATGTCAGCTGATCTGCAGGAGAGCTCTCCCAATGTTTGGTATCCAGGAGTCCTTCTTTCTGCAGTTACAGGGGACAGCTATGGGCACCAAGATTGCCCACAGTTACGCAAACCTATACATGTCATTCTGGGAGGAGTGTCATGTTTATGGGATGCGTGATTGGGGTGCAAACCTGGTGTCCTACCAGCGTTACATTGATGATATTTTTTTTATTTGGAAGGGAAGTTAAGAGTCACTAACTACCTTCCTCAATTATCTAAACTCAAATAATTGGAACATTAAACTTACCTGTGAATATAACATACAAAAAGCCACATTTCTTGATCTGGACATTTATATTGAAAATAACACCTTAAAAACAAAGACACACTTTAAGAATGTGGACGTCAACAGCTACATTAGGTTCGATAGTGGCCACTTTTCTCCATGGCTCACCAACCTACCTGAGAGAAAACAAAAAGGAGAAATCGTTTATTGGAATTTCTGATGGTTTCTACAGATGAAAAACATGCAAGGCATGTACCTCTAGCCGAGTCATGAGGGGTAATAAGATCTCAAAATTTAGCTCCCACCACGATCAAAAAGAATATGAAATTAAATCATTAATAACATGTAAATCGAATAATGTAATTTATGTATTAACCTGCCCCTGTGGTTTACAGTATGTAGGCAGAACTACTCGTCCCTTACACAAGAGAATAGGGGAACACATGAACAATATACGGAATAAATACATGGAGCATAGTGTATCTTCACACTTCACCACACATCACCAAGCAGACCCTGGGAACTTGCATTTTATGGGGATAGTACTTTTAAAAAAGCATTGACGGGGAGATTTTATTAGAAAAATAGGACAAATTGAGATGAAGTGGGTTTACAACCTAAAAACCCTTGCTCCTCTGGGTTTAAACATAGAATTTGATTTGTTTAATTTTTTTTTATAGAATCCATCTATGAGAGTGCCCTCTTTCGGACACCTCCCTATAGGACCTTCTACACAAGCACTTTACTGTGAATTCTTCTTTTCTTTCTTTCTTTTGGATTTTCTTTTTTCTCCTTTTTTATCACATAGATGTATAATATTTATATAATCATGTTTTCTAATTTTTCTTCTTTTTTATGTTCTAGATATATATGAATTGATATACACTTGTGTACTATATGATCTTTATATACATATAAAAATAATAAATAAAAAAAGAATGTCGTTTGAAAAAGTTATTGTATAGACTGTGTTAAATGTCCATGCTTTTCTAGATAATTATGTATATATGAGGTATTAATAGGTAATTGTTAATACAGAAGTAACTCAATCTGTTCATCCAACGTTTATTGAGCTCTATTATACATTCATACACATATGAGAATGTACCTATATAGATTCCACACATACCTTTACATACAGAGTAGAATGTATTACTAGAATACCTCTACACATACTAGAGACCAGTAAGTTGGTTGAACAACCTGTTTTATGACATCTCTGACATCCCATAATAGAACAACACTATGTTGCAAATATATTGTGCTATGATATTTTTGTGCAACAACATTGCACTTTCTTTTGATATAATTATGACATTTAGACGGACATTGTGCTGTTTTTAAATAACATTGCGTATGCCCATGGTGTTGCGGCGCTTTTCAATGAAACTGTGCTGCTTTATGAATGTATTGCGTTGTTTTTATTTGTTTTCCCTATTTTTAAAACTGCCAGGGATCTCCTTATTCGCTTATAAAGAGAGCAGTATACTGCTTTTAAATCCGTGAGTACTGTCCATACTATTTAACTCAATATATCACCTTGTCTGACGGAAAGGACTATTATTTTCTATTATTTTTCCTTTTTTTGAGAGATATACATCAATCTGAAATCTCCAATCAACAGTGAATAAATAAGTATATAAATATAAGTATATTTATCTGCATGTTTTATTGTTTTTTCTGCAAGAAGTTGCACATACTATATTTCACAAAATCTGTATTTTTATTAATTAATATTTGCGCTCCTTTATTTTTCTGATTCAATAATATTGTGCCGTTCAGATGCCTGTATTATTCTGCCATTCAGATACCAATAATGTTGTGCCATTAAGATACCAGTTATATTGTGCCATTAAGATGCCAGTATTATTGTGCCATTAATATGCCCCAGCCATTTTGCCCAGATGCCAGTAATATTGTGCCATTAAGATGCCAGGAATATGGTGCCATTATGATGCCCCAGCCAATTTGCCCAGATGCCAGTAATGTTGTGCCATTCAGATGCCAGCAATATTGTGCCATTAAGATGCCAGTATTGTTGTGCCATTCAGATGCCAGTATTCTTGTGCCATTCAGACGCCTGTATTATTGTGCCATTCAGATACCAATAATATTGTGCCATTCAGATACCAATAATATTGTGCCATTCAGATGCCTGTATTATTCTGCCATTCAGATACCAATAATATTGTGCCATTCAGATACCTGAATTATTGTGCTATTCAGATACCAATAATATTGTGCCATTCAGAAACCAATAATATTGTGCCAATGAGAAATGTGAAAAAGTATAGTGTTATAGGCGCTACTAGAATATCAGAAAAAACTGTTTAAATGTGCTGCTTACTTAAATGTAAAGAAAACACCTCTATTCTTTACTAACTAGTAAGGAATCAGAAAAATAAAGGAGCGCAAATATTAATTAAAAAAAATACAGATTTTGTGAAATATAGTATGTGCAACTTCGTGCAGAAAAAACAATAAAACATGCAGATAATCAAAAAATATACTTATATTTATATACTTATATATTCACTGTTGATTGGAGATTTCAGATTGATATATATCTCTCAAAAAAAGGAAAAATAATAGAAAATAATAGTGCTTTCCCTCAGACAAGGTGATATATTGAGTAAAATAGTATGGACAGTACTCACGGATTTAAAAGCAGTATACTGCTCTCTATATAAGTGAATAAGGAGATCCCTGGCAGTGTGTAGGGAATAATGATGTCAGCTGATCTGCAGGAGAGCTCTCCCAATGTTTGGTATCCAGGAGTCCTTCTTTCTGCAGTTACAGGGGACAGCTATGGGCACCAGGATTGCCCACAGTTACGCAAACCTATACATGTCATTCTGGGAGGAGTGTCATGTTTATGGGATGCGTGATTGGGGTGCAAACCTGGTGTCCTACCAGCGTTACATTGATGATATTTTTTTTATTTGGAAGGGAAGTTAAGAGTCACTAACTACCTTCCTCAATTATCTAAACTCAAATAATTGGAACATTAAACTTACCTGTGAATATAACATACAAAAAGCCACATTTCTTGATCTGGACATTTATATTGAAAATAACACCTTAAAAACAAAGACACACTTTAAGAATGTGGACGTCAACAGCTACATTAGGTTCGATAGTGGCCACTTTTCTCCATGGCTCACCAACCTACCTGAGAGAAAACAAAAAGGAGAAATCGTTTATTGGAATTTCTGATGGTTTCTACAGATGAAAAACATGCAAGGCATGTACCTCTAGCCGAGTCATGAGGGGTAATAAGATCTCAAAATTTAGCTTCCACCACGATCAAAAAGAATATGAAATTAAATCATTAATAACATGTAAATCGAATAATGTAATTTATGTATTAACCTGCCCCTGTAGTTTACAGTATGTAGGCAGAACTACTCGTCCCTTACACAAGAGAATAGGGGAACACATGAACAATATACAGAATAAATACATGGAGCATAGTGTATCTTCACACTTCACCACACATCACCAAGCAGACCCTGGGAACTTGCATTTTATGGGGATAGTACTTTTACAAAAGCATTGACGGGGAGATTTTATTAGAAAAATAGGACAAATTGAGATGAAGTGGGTTTACAACCTAAAAACCCTTGCTCCTCTGGGTTTAAACATAGAATTTGATTTGTTTAATTTTTTATAGAATCCATCTATGAGAGTGCCCTCTTTCGGACACCTCCCTATAGGACCTTCTACACAAGCACTTTACTGTGAATTCTTCTTTTCTTTCTTTCTTTTGGATTTTCTTTTTTCTCCTTTTTTATCACATAGATGTATAATATTTATATAATCATGTTTTCTAATTTTTCTTCTTTTTTATGTTCTAGATATATATGAATTGATATACACTTGTGTACTATATGATCTTTATATACATATAAAAATAATAAATAAAAAAAGAATGTCGTTTGAAAAAGTTATTGTATAGACTGTGATAAATGTCCATGCTTTTCTAGATAATTATGTATATATGAGGTATTAATAGGTAATTGTTAATACAGAAGTAACTCAATCTGTTCATCCAACGTTTATTGAGCTCTATTATACATTCATACACATATGAGAATGTACCTATATAGATTCCACACATACCTTTACATACAGAGTAGAATGTATTACTAGAATACCTCTACACATACTAGAGACCAGTAAGTTGGTTGAACAACCTGTTTTATGACATCTCTGACATCCCATAATAGAACAACACTATGTTGCAAATATATTGTGCTATGATATTTTTGTGCAACAACATTGCACTTTCTTTTGATATAATTATGACATTTAGACGGACATTGTGCTGTTTTTAAATAACATTGCGTATGCCCATGGTGTTGCGGCGCTTTTCAATGAAACTGTGCTGCTTTATGAATGTATTGCGTTGTTTTTATTTGTTTTCCCTATTTTTAAAACTGCCAGGGATCTCCTTATTCGCTTATAAAGAGAGCAGTATACTGCTTTTAAATCCGTGAGTACTGTCCATACTATTTAACTCAATATATCACCTTGTCTGACGGAAAGGACTATTATTTTCTATTATTTTTCCTTTTTTTGAGAGATATACATCAATCTGAAATCTCCAATCAACAGTGAATAAATAAGTATATAAATATAAGTATATTTATCTGCATGTTTTATTGTTTTTTCTGCAAGAAGTTGCACATACTATATTTCACAAAATCTGTATTTTTATTAATTAATATTTGCGCTCCTTTATTTTTCTGATTCAATAATATTGTGCCGTTCAGATGCCTGTATTATTCTGCCATTCAGATACCAATAATGTTGTGCCATTCAGATACCAATAATATTTTGCCATTCAGATGCCTGTATTATTGTGCCATTCAGATACCAATAATATTGTACCATTCAGATGCCAGTATTATTGTGCCATTCAGATATCAATAATATTGTGCCATTCAGATGCCTGTATTATTCTGCCATTCAGATACCAATAATATTGTGCCATTCAGATACCTGTATTATTGTGCCATTCAGATACCTGTATTATTGTGCCATTCAGATACCAATAATATTGTGCCATTCAGATACCAATAATATTGTGCCATTCAGATGCCTGTATTATTGTGCCATTCAGATATCAATAATATTGTGCCATTCAGATGCCTGTATTATTCTGCCATTCAGATACCAATAAAATTGTGCCATTCAGATACCTGTATTATTGTGCCATTCAGATATCAATAATATTGTGCCATTCAGATGCCTGTATTATTCTGCCATTCAGATACCAATAATATTGTGCCATTCAGATACCTGTATTATTGTGCCATTCAGATACCAATAATATTGTGCCATTCAGATACCAATAATATTGTGCCATTCAGATGCCTGTATTATTCTGCCATTCAGATATCAATAATATTGTGCCATTCAGATGCCTGTATTATTCTGCCATTCAGATACCAATAATATTGTGCCATTCAGATACCTGTATTATTGTGCCATTCAGATACCAATAATATTGTACAATTCAGATGCCAGTATTATTCTGCCATTCAGATACCAATAATGTTGTGCCATTAAGATACCAGTTATATTGTGCCATTAAGATGCCAGTATTATTGTGCCATTAATATGCCCCAGCCATTTTGCCCAGATGCCAGTAATATTGTGCCATTAAGATGCCAGGAATATGGTGCCATTATGATGCCCCAGCCAATTTGCCCAGATGCCAGTAATGTTGTGCCATTCAGATGCCAGCAATATTGTGCCATTAAGATGCCAGTATTGTTGTGCCATTCAGATGCCAGTATTCTTGTGCCATTCAGACGCCTGTATTATTGTGCCATTCAGATACCAATAATATTGTGCCATTCAGATACCAATAATATTGTGCCATTCAGATGCCTGTATTATTCTGCCATTCAGATACCAATAATATTGTGCCATTCAGATACCTGAATTATTGTGCTATTCAGATACCAATAATATTGTGCCATTCAGAAACCAATAATATTGTGCCAATGAGAAATGTGAAAAAGTATAGTGTTATAGGCGCTACTAGAATATCAGAAAAAACTGTTTAAATGTGCTGCTTACTTAAATGTAAAGAAAACACCTCTATTCTTTACTAACTAGTAAGGAATCAGAAAAATAAAGGAGCGCAAATATTAATTAAAAAAAATACAGATTTTGTGAAATATAGTATGTGCAACTTCGTGCAGAAAAAACAATAAAACATGCAGATAATCAAAAAATATACTTATATTTATATACTTATATATTCACTGTTGATTGGAGATTTCAGATTGATATATATCTCTCAAAAAAAGGAAAAATAATAGAAAATAATAGTGCTTTCCCTCAGACAAGGTGATATATTGAGTAAAATAGTATGGACAGTACTCACGGATTTAAAAGCAGTATACTGCTCTCTATATAAGTGAATAAGGAGATCCCTGGCAGTGTGTAGGGAATAATGATGTCAGCTGATCTGCAGGAGAGCTCTCCCAATGTTTGGTATCCAGGAGTCCTTCTTTCTGCAGTTACAGGGGACAGCTATGGGCACCAGGATTGCCCACAGTTACGCAAACCTATACATGTCATTCTGGGAGGAGTGTCATGTTTATGGGATGCGTGATTGGGGTGCAAACCTGGTGTCCTACCAGCGTTACATTGATGATATTTTTTTTATTTGGAAGGGAAGTTAAGAGTCACTAACTACCTTCCTCAATTATCTAAACTCAAATAATTGGAACATTAAACTTACCTGTGAATATAACATACAAAAAGCCACATTTCTTGATCTGGACATTTATATTGAAAATAACACCTTAAAAACAAAGACACACTTTAAGAATGTGGACGTCAACAGCTACATTAGGTTCGATAGTGGCCACTTTTCTCCATGGCTCACCAACCTACCTGAGAGAAAACAAAAAGGAGAAATCGTTTATTGGAATTTCTGATGGTTTCTACAGATGAAAAACATGCAAGGCATGTACCTCTAGCCGAGTCATGAGGGGTAATAAGATCTCAAAATTTAGCTTCCACCACGATCAAAAAGAATATGAAATTAAATCATTAATAACATGTAAATCGAATAATGTAATTTATGTATTAACCTGCCCCTGTAGTTTACAGTATGTAGGCAGAACTACTCGTCCCTTACACAAGAGAATAGGGGAACACATGAACAATATACAGAATAAATACATGGAGCATAGTGTATCTTCACACTTCACCACACATCACCAAGCAGACCCTGGGAACTTGCATTTTATGGGGATAGTACTTTTACAAAAGCATTGACGGGGAGATTTTATTAGAAAAATAGGACAAATTGAGATGAAGTGGGTTTACAACCTAAAAACCCTTGCTCCTCTGGGTTTAAACATAGAATTTGATTTGTTTAATTTTTTATAGAATCCATCTATGAGAGTGCCCTCTTTCGGACACCTCCCTATAGGACCTTCTACACAAGCACTTTACTGTGAATTCTTCTTTTCTTTCTTTCTTTTGGATTTTCTTTTTTCTCCTTTTTTATCACATAGATGTATAATATTTATATAATCATGTTTTCTAATTTTTCTTCTTTTTTATGTTCTAGATATATATGAATTGATATACACTTGTGTACTATATGATCTTTATATACATATAAAAATAATAAATAAAAAAAGAATGTCGTTTGAAAAAGTTATTGTATAGACTGTGATAAATGTCCATGCTTTTCTAGATAATTATGTATATATGAGGTATTAATAGGTAATTGTTAATACAGAAGTAACTCAATCTGTTCATCCAACGTTTATTGAGCTCTATTATACATTCATACACATATGAGAATGTACCTATATAGATTCCACACATACCTTTACATACAGAGTAGAATGTATTACTAGAATACCTCTACACATACTAGAGACCAGTAAGTTGGTTGAACAACCTGTTTTATGACATCTCTGACATCCCATAATAGAACAACACTATGTTGCAAATATATTGTGCTATGATATTTTTGTGCAACAACATTGCACTTTCTTTTGATATAATTATGACATTTAGACGGACATTGTGCTGTTTTTAAATAACATTGCGTATGCCCATGGTGTTGCGGCGCTTTTCAATGAAACTGTGCTGCTTTATGAATGTATTGCGTTGTTTTTATTTGTTTTCCCTATTTTTAAAACTGCCAGGGATCTCCTTATTCGCTTATAAAGAGAGCAGTATACTGCTTTTAAATCCGTGAGTACTGTCCATACTATTTAACTCAATATATCACCTTGTCTGACGGAAAGGACTATTATTTTCTATTATTTTTCCTTTTTTTGAGAGATATACATCAATCTGAAATCTCCAATCAACAGTGAATAAATAAGTATATAAATATAAGTATATTTATCTGCATGTTTTATTGTTTTTTCTGCAAGAAGTTGCACATACTATATTTCACAAAATCTGTATTTTTATTAATTAATATTTGCGCTCCTTTATTTTTCTGATTCAATAATATTGTGCCGTTCAGATGCCTGTATTATTCTGCCATTCAGATACCAATAATGTTGTGCCATTCAGATACCAATAATATTTTGCCATTCAGATGCCTGTATTATTGTGCCATTCAGATACCAATAATATTGTACCATTCAGATGCCAGTATTATTGTGCCATTCAGATATCAATAATATTGTGCCATTCAGATGCCTGTATTATTCTGCCATTCAGATACCAATAATATTGTGCCATTCAGATACCTGTATTATTGTGCCATTCAGATACCTGTATTATTGTGCCATTCAGATACCAATAATATTGTGCCATTCAGATACCAATAATATTGTGCCATTCAGATGCCTGTATTATTGTGCCATTCAGATATCAATAATATTGTGCCATTCAGATGCCTGTATTATTCTGCCATTCAGATACCAATAAAATTGTGCCATTCAGATACCTGTATTATTGTGCCATTCAGATATCAATAATATTGTGCCATTCAGATGCCTGTATTATTCTGCCATTCAGATACCAATAATATTGTGCCATTCAGATACCTGTATTATTGTGCCATTCAGATACCAATAATATTGTGCCATTCAGATACCAATAATATTGTGCCATTCAGATGCCTGTATTATTGTGCCATTCAGATATAAATAATATTGTGCCATTCAGATGCCTGTATTATTCTGCCATTCAGATACCAATAATATTGTGCCATTCAGATACCTGTATTATTGTGCCATTCAGATACCAATAATATTGTACAATTCAGATGCCAGTATTATTGTGCCATTCAGATATCAATAATATTGTGCCATTCAGATGCCTGTATTATTCTGCCATTCAGGTACCAATAATATTGTGCCATTCAGATACCTGTATTATTGTGCCATTCAGATACCAATAACATTGTGCCATTCAGATACCAATAACATTGTGCCATTCAGATACCAATAATATTGTGCCATTCAGATGCCTGTATTGTTCTGCCATTCAGATACCAATAATATTGTGCCATTCAGATACCAATAATATTGTGCCATTCAGATGCCTGTATTATTCTGCCATTCAGATACCAATAATATTGTGCCATTCAGATGCCTGTATTATTGTGCCATTCAGATACCAATAATATTGTGCCATTAAGATGCCTGTATTATTGTGCCATTCAGATACCAATAATATTGTGCCATTTAGATACCAATAATATGCTCGTTTTATTCTTCCCTCCTCCCCCCTTCCCCAAATACTTACCGCCTGGCTGCTGCTCCGTGTCCCCGGCCGGACGTCTCCTCCGTGCAGCCTTTCCTCCTGCACGGAGGAGGGAAACACAGTCACCGGATGTGACGTGATTTCACATCCGGTGTCAGTTATTTTCTTATTTTTTTTCGGTCGCTGCATCCAGGGGATGCGGCTTGCCGGGAAAAAAAAGTTCAGCAGCGCAACGCACTGTGAAGAGGGCAAGTAGGGGCTGGGGGCCGATGGGACAGCTGCCTTGGGCCCCCAGGAGTAACTGGGCCCAGGGCAGCTGCCCCGTTTGCTCCGCATTAAAGATGGCCCTGGAAGAATTGACCTGCAGAAAACTGGTACGTCAAAATTGCAGGTAATGTTACTCAGCGTCAAACTATCCCATCCACTGTTGGTTACACCTGCTGCTAGGAAGAGAAAAACTACCACAACTAGAGGACAAAGTCTAAAAAAGGAGGGGCAACCATTTAAAAGTAATATCAGGACTCTGGGAGTGCTGGCCATTTTAAACAGAGTGGGAAAATTCTAAAGAACTTTCCCACGCTGTGTAAATTTACACATGATTGGTTGGATTTCAAACCAACCAATCAGAGTGCTGTGACAGGTAAATGGAGAGACTTACCTGCTTAATTGCAGGGCGGGCCAAAGCTTTATAAGCCTTCCCCCGCCCTGCAGAGCTCAGTCTGCATGGGGCCCTCCATGGGCGAAGATGGATTATTTTTTACCCAGTGGATTTTTATTTTTTTACGGCACGTATTATGGTTTTTTATTTGCCCTTTTTTGGGGCTAAAGAAAAGAAGAAAGAAAAAAGAAGACCTCAAATGGTAAGTATGACATTGTTTTTTTTTACAGGTTGGTTTATTGCCTACCCCCCTCACTATTATTATGGTGAGGGAGGGTAGGTAGGCATTTTTTTTATTGGGGGGGGGAAGTGACTAGGGGCTGGGCACCCCTAGTCACTTTATTTGTGGTCCCCACCCGCTGCTCATGGGTGGGGACCAGGGGGGGGGACACTAGGTTCCCCCCTCATTATTATTTTAGGGTCCCCACCCGCTGGCAATGGGTGGAGACCGGGGGGGGGACATTAGGTCCCCCCTCATTTTTATTATAGGGTCCCCACCCGCCGCTCATGGTTGGGGACCGGGGGGTACACTAGGTCCCCCCCCTCATTATTATTTTAGGGTCCCCACCTGCCGCTCATGGGTGGGGACCGGGGGGTACACTAGGTCCCCCCCTCATTATTATTTTAGAGTCCCCACCTGCCAGCAATGGGTGGGGACCAGGGGGGGACATTAGGCCCCCCTCATTATTATTATAGGGTCCCCACCCACGCTCATTGGTGGGGACCGGGAAGGGACACTAGGTCCCCCTCTCATTATTATTTTAGGGTCCCCACCCGCTGCTCATGGGTGGGGACCTGGGGGGGACACTAGGTCACCCCCTAATTATTATTTTAGGGTCCCCACCTGCCGGCAATGGATAGGGACCATTAGGAACCCCCTTACACTAGTATGTTCGGGTTCAGGGTCAAGTTTGACCCCGAACCCAGACTTTTTTTCCGAGTTTGGCCGAAGCCGCCGAACCCGAACATCCAGGTGTCCGCTCAACTCTCATCTTATGATTACTTTACTGAGAGGGTAGTGGATGTATGTAGTGGAAAAACATTATGGTAACCAAAATGTACTGATTTAAAATTAAAGTACTCAGACTTGAAAATTACCTTATCATGCATGTTTCAGCTATATAATTAATCATAAAAATGTATGTATTGATTCAAATGTAAAACATATAAAAATATTACTGACCCTCCCTATCAGCATTTGGCATTTACTGTACCCCCACTCAGCTCTCAGCATTTTACATTTACTGACCCTCCCACTCAGCTGTCAGCATTTGGCATTTACAGACCCTCCTACTATGCTCTCAGCATTTGGAATTTACAGACCCTCCCACTCAGCATTTGGCATTTACAGACCCTCCTACTATGCTCTCAGCATTTGGAATTTACAGACCCTCCCACTCAGCATTTGGCATTTACAGACCCTCCCACTCAGCATTTGGCATTTACAGACCCTCCTACTATGCTCTCAGCATTTGGAATTTACAGACCCTCCCACTCAGCATTTGGCATTTACGGACCCTCCTGCTCTGCTCTCAGCATTTGCTTGGAGCCTGGGAAGGAAACAAGCAACATGTGTTTCAAAAATGCAAACTATATGAAAGCTACACGTACTATGTGGGCATATTGCACTGGAGCCTATGCAAAGCACACATCTACAGGTTTTTTTTCTACCAGTTCCAAGGATAGCCAGGTCAGCCTGTTTTTTGTTGGACACAAATTACTTTACCATGCTACCCTACAGAATGTAGAATGCATGTGTGACCAGTGGGAACCAGTTATTTAATCAAGGAGCAGACCCCATAGAAACTACCTCAGTTAATTAACTGAATTATACATTCTGCAAGTCATCCCTCCATAAAATGGGCAAACATACATATCTATGCATGGAATCAGAAGTAGGAAGACTTAAGGTAAGATCTATTCAAATTAATAGCAAACATAACTAATAGCAATTCAGAAAGTGTGATTGACTGGAATAGCTTCTTAGGATACAAGTAATACAGCAATGGTAAAGAAATATGTTTGGCTTACAGTGAACAAATTTGGCTGTACACTTTACCTCTCTGCTTAAGGCATGTAGGTTGGCTAAGCATCATGTGAACTGCAGTTCAATGCAACTTGGGTGTTGTAACGGACCGACTACCTTACGTAGCAGACCCTCTGTCCGTTGTGTGAAATCACCTCCTTAGCCCCCACTTACAGCTCAGCATTCACCCAGCAAGTCTTTCCT
Organism: Pelodytes ibericus; assembly: GCA_036172795.1. Classification (NCBI taxonomy): domain Eukaryota; kingdom Metazoa; phylum Chordata; class Amphibia; order Anura; family Pelodytidae; genus Pelodytes; species Pelodytes ibericus. The sequence goes on from CM069861.1 coordinate 177,851,387, forward strand.
GGACCCTTGCTCTTTGTACCCAAATATACAGGGCATCTAGCAGTTAGGTACAGCAAGAAGAACAACTCTTTTATTTGACAAACAACACAGACTTATAAAAAGACATAAACATGACATCACAGACATTAGTATACAATGGGGTGGATGGAACTAACATAGTTCTCCAACTAACTGGGGGCCAGGAATGCATTAGACTTTCAGACTGCAACCCAAATAGGAATTGACATAGAGTGAGTAGACACAGAGTAAGACACACAATGTACACAACATAATCGGTTTACCAGTTAATCCAGTTAATCCAGAACAATGGATGTTGGAGTAAACTATCAATTCTAGTACCTGACACATATAACCCTCCAGAGTGGTCTACTCACAGAATTAAACGTTACACATAAACCAATCCAATATACTAACAGAATATAACTAACTAACAATATTAACGTATAGAGTTATGGCACATAAGCCAGGTCCCATAATCTACAGAGAGGTGTTTGGCCCTCAGGCCCCTCCAAGAACCCCAGTCAGGCAGGCTGTCAGAATTCACTTTGTGACAGGTGTTAAAGGTTAACAGTTATTAAATTGGTTATTAACAGTTATTAAATTGGTTATTAACAGTTATTAAGTTGTTTGGCTTCTCTGGTAATGTAAAATGGCATGTGACTGGATGAGTGTACTGTCCAATAGGTGGGATGCTACTGTTCATCTATAACTTGACTAGGTGTAAAGGAGGTTATGGTAGGGCAGTGTTTTGGCACTGTAGATGCACACTAAAGTTCCCATGATGCTCAGCTGGGCTTTTAGTCATACATAAGAGTCTACTCAACAAAGAGAGAATTGCAGGGAATTTAGATTGCCATTTAGAACTTTAGACCAAAGTTGCCTAGCTGGACAAATTCTCCCATTCATGGGCCCGTCTCACCCAGCTCTAATGAAAGCCTATCAGAGTTTTATATACCTCCTTAGCACACCCAAGAGCTAGCAGAGGGCCAAGAATAGATTTTACAGACCAGAATATATCCTTATTGGTTTATCCCATGTGGCTCCTGGGGATATTGCAAATAAAGAGGATCCAAAAAGATTTCCTTTCTATAAATAAATGTGCAATTCATCTGCAGCTATCCACTATTCTCAAGATGATCCCACCAATCATGTACAATCCAATAACTATTTACCATCAACAAACTGGAAGCAACAAATTAACCGAAGACAGTAATCAGAACTTCATGTATAAGCTAAACTCTGATGAAATTGAAATTATTACTAAACACTGGCTAAATATTGGCTCTAATGAAAAACTCTGTGGTATTTTTTGGGAAAGTCTAAGCAGAAAACAAAATTCAAAAACTGATAATTATAAGCCGCACAGCTTAGAATATTGATCTGAAATCTATTTTACAACCCATGTGAGGTAAACAAAATAATACAATAACACTCATATCTAGGCCTCAAAATATCAAAAAGGAGAAAAGAACAGTATAGAAGGTAGCCCTCGGAAAGATATAAACATATCAACATAACAGTAATGTGAAAAACAAATGGAAGATAATAAAAACAGACTTTGCAAAAACACCTGTGTCAGATATTACTTATATATCATATGTGTACTTAGTTACCAAAACTTTAAGAATTGAATAAGACTTACCGAAAATTCTTAGAACTGTATAAGACGTGTGAGTTTTTCAGTGTTCTTAGTCCAATAAAGTTTATATTGCTTTGATCACGAGGCTTGACAGCCACTTCCTTTTATATCCGTCACCTTTTGTTGACCATAAATTTGAACAATAAACACTGTAGGAGAGATGAGCAATCTATACTAAGTTGGCTTTTTATGATCTAAAAAAAAAGCACAGCTCATGCTTGTTGTTTATGTATTTTCTATGTTTGGAAATTTTATCATTTTTGTCCTAACCAATGGTTAAGCATAGCTATACCTTTAGTATGGTTGATTAAGCAATATGCCTATTGTGGACTGTATTTAAATAATCAATTCTTCTGCTATATAGGATACCCTAACTGAGGCTGTTTTTATACTTCTGCGGTGTCTGTGTGTAGCTGTAATTTTCCACTTTCTCGTTTAATGTACCCACACATTATTTATATGTTCGTATGTGTTTGTGTGTGTGTGTGTGTGTGTGTGTGTATATATATATATATATATATATATATATATTTATATATAATAAATACTGTTTTGAACGTCATTAGAAGGGCTTTCCTAAGATACCATTATATTTATCATATTATGTAATTTACTATAAATACAATTCTAATGTTGAAAACTTGAAAAAAACACTTTTTCGAACTTCTACCTGTAAAATCTTTTACACATCTGAAACCGATAAAAAAAAAAAAGACCCTAGGTAAATAGTTTCTAATAATTGTCCTGACTTGAGAAATACCCTATGTTCAAATGTTTGTTGTTTTTTGCAAGTTATAGGGCAGTGATGGTGAACATATGGTGCAAGTGGCACTCGCAGACTTCTGAGGTGGCACACAGGCCCGGACTGGCCGTCGGGCACACCCGGCAAATGCCCGGTGGGCCGCGGTGGCCATGGGCCATGGCCGGCAGGGGAGGTCCCAGCAGTGGCATTCAAAAAAATAAAATAAATAAAAACTTACCTCGTTACTGCTCTGTCCCCCGGTGCAGGTCCGTGGCTGTTAGGGAAGCGTTGTGCGCTCCCCTCCAGCCGCGCTGTCAATAAAGTTTGTTGGAACTTTTTTTTAAACACATTTTATTGTTCCGCGTGGCTGGAGGGGAGCTCACAACGCTTCCCTCACAGCCACGGACCTTCAGAGCACCGGGAGACGGAGCAGCAAAGAGGTAAGTACTGGGGTCTGGGGAAGGGGGGAGGAGGGTGGCATAACGAGCATACTAAGGGGCACTATCCTGGCATATTACATGGCATATTGGGGGCAATATCCTGGCATATTAAATGGCATATTGGGGGCAATATCCTGGCATATTACATGGCATATTGGGGGCAAAATCCTGGCATATTGAGAGCAAAATCCTGGAATATTAAATTACATATTGGGGGCAATATCCTGGAATATTAAATGGCATATTGGGGGCAAAATCCTGGAATATTAAATGGCATATTGGGGGCAAAATCCTGGCATATTGAGAGCAAAATCCTGGAATATTAAATGACATATTGGGGGCAATATCCTGGCTTATTAAATGGCATATTGGAGGCAAAATCCTGGCATATTGAGAGCAAAATCCTGGCATATTGAGAGCAAAATCCGGGGATATTAATTGGCATATTAGGGGGCAAAATCCTGGCATATTAAATGGCGTATTGGGGGGCAAACTCCTGGCATACTGAGGGGCAATATCCTGGCATATTGAGGGGCAATATCCTGGCATATTAAATGGCATATTGGGGGGCAAAATCCTGGCATATTGAGAGCAAAATACCGGCATATTAAATGGCATATTGGGGGGCAAACTCCTGGTATATTGAGGGGCAATATCCTGGCATATTAAATGGCATATCGAGGGGTTAAATACTGGCATATTTTAATTGGCAAAGTGATGCTGTGGCATGGTCTGTGGGGCAAAATAACATGTACTATGTGGAAAGTGACACTGGCTAGTTCTGTGGGGCAAAGTGACACTGTGGCATGCCAAATCGTGTAGGTGCAATATGAGTGCAAGCCAAGTGCTGTGGGTGCAATATAGGTGGATGGCAAGTTCTGTGGGTACTGTATGGTGCTGTGTTAAGTCCTGTAGGTGCAATGTGGGTGCAGAGGAAGGGAAAAAAATATAGTAATGCAATTTTTCAATAACATTTTTATTAAATACAGTATTAAATAATTCAAATAAGTATAAATGCAACTAGTTATAGAGAGATGTCTGTGTTTATAGATATGTATTGTTTTCGAATTGTACAATTGTCATCTTGTGGGGCTCCTGTGTGTTGCATAAATAATGGCTGTCCCATGTGTGGCATATTTATTGGGCCCCATGTGTGGCATAATTAAGGGGCTCTTTTGTGTGGCATAATTAAGGGGCTCTTTTGTGTGGCATAATTATGGGGCGCTTGTGTGTGTGGCATAATTAAGGGGCGCTTGTGTGTGTGGCATAATTAAGGGGCGCCTGTGTGTGTGGCATAATTAATTGGGCTCCAAGTTGAGGCATAAATAATGGGGCTCTGATGTGGCATAATTTATGGGGCTCCTGTATGTGGCATAGTTATGGGCTCCTGTATGTGGCATAGTTATGGGCTCCTGTATGTGGCATAGTTATGGGGCTCCTGCGTGTGACATGATTTGTGGGGCTCCTGTATGTGGCATATTTAATGGCCATCTGACTGGTATTACTAAGGAATCTGTTTGGCATTGTATTGGAGCACTCACAGCACTCACGCACTCACACACTTCACTCTCACACACACATCACTCTCACACACACATCACTCTCACACACACATCACTCTCACACACATCACTCTCACACACCGCCCACCTCACACACCGCACCCCTCACACACACATACTGCACCCCTCACATACACACAGAACCCCCCAACACACTGCACAACAGACATACACAATACTTCCATATATATATATATATATATATATATATATATATATATATATATATATACACACACAGCACCCCTCACACACATACTGCACCCCTAAACACATTACATTCCAGACACACACTAGATCCCTTACCCAACTCTGGATCATCTACACACATACACACACTAGATCCCTATATACACTCTGAAACCGTTATAAACACACACTCACTAGATCTCCTATACACATTCTGGGTCCTTCAAACACACACTAGACTCATATATGTATATATACACACACTAGATTCCTTGTAAGCAAACACATACTACACCCCTAAACACACACTACATCTATATATATACACACACACACACACTATAGCCTGTATGCACACACTTGCTATATCCCCTATACACACATTCTCTACAGCCCCTAGCCACATATGCATCACAAACACAACTAAAACTGACCTAATTACACAATACCACACCACAATCAGCTCACTCTACACACAGGCAATCCCACAAGCAGGCTCCAAACACATGCTCAATACTCTTCCCTGGCATTTTTGTCTCCTGGTATCCATTTATAGAGACACCAGAGACAAGTTGCAAGGAAACATAGTGCAAGCATGTTATTAAATTTGCTTGCACTGTGCAGAACAAATACAGGGCTTTTTTCTCATGCTAGAGCTCTTCAGCAAAGCTCTGCGCATGGTCTGCCCTGGAAGAGCATTGAACCAACATGCTCACTTTGAGAGGGAGCATGTTTGTCATTGGTGATGACAAAACACACCTCCTCTGCCCCGCCCCCTTCTTAGTGGGCCGCTGTGATAAAAAAATGCCCGGGCCGAATTTTTCTCCCAGTCCGGCCCTGGGTGGCACTGAGTATGTGTCTACAGTGTCACCATCCATTATGGAGGATCCAGTAAATGTTATGAAGACAGCCATTAGTGGATATTAGGCACTTTAGAGCCTATGTTTTACTTTAAATCATTGGTGCCAGAGAAATTATAGGAAAGGAAGAAGAGCAAGAATGAACAAGGAAGCTGATTTTCATGGGCATAAATATGTCTGAAATGAGGGAGCACTTTGAGAGCTTCAGCAAAAGCCTCCTGTAGAAGATTGGGCACTCCAGTTAAAAAAAATGTTTGTCATCACTGTTATATGGCAATAACCTAACATAGCGTTTTTTCCCCTAACAATTTTCCCCTATAGTGACCTTTTGACCCCAACTTGATGACCAATGTAACCCTAGAGACAGTGTAGCAACAGAAGTGGTGATTCACCTTTTGCCCACAACAGGGCAGCGCCATATTGGAGAGGGAGCTGCCCTTCAGATATAGTGCACACAATCGCTCCTGAGAACGCTTGTATATGCGCCGGAGGGGTTATTTCAGTGTTTCCTGATACCTCTACATGGAGGCATTGTTAATCATCCGATTGTCAGAGGCTATTATTGGTTGCCCTTAAGACACCTGATGTACCAGGTATGCCATGTGACATGTAGGGATTAAACATCATTAAGTATTGACTTCATTGTTCACTTTTCTTGTGTGTGTGTGTATGTGTGTGTGTGTATGTGTGTGTGTTAATGGTCTAATTGATAAACAAATTTCTGTCTCATTTCCTTGCAATTCTCTATTTATTGAGTAGACCCTTTGGATAATCTTAAACTTGTTGGTTAATGGTTAGCCATGATCTCAGTTTTAATTGCTTGTTTACCTTTAGCATAATTCAACCTCTGTGTTCCTGCCCATTTCTGACATCACATGGGAGTGTATGTAAGAGGCAGCACTGACATGAGCACAACTTGGAACAGGAGGCTGCAGGGTCCTAAAACCGTGCTGATGCACTAATATGCCTTTTCTCTCTGTCCCACCAGACAGCCTGCTTCCCTGCCTGCATGTAAAACTGTGTATGGTTGCATGGGGACATATATGTGTGAGTTCATGGCTGTTTGTATGCATTTGAGTGTATGGATGCCAGTCTGTGAATGTGTGGATGTCTTTGTGTACTCTATATTGTGTATGTAAGCAAATGCTACTATGACTATATTGGTATTTTATTCAGGAAAACCTATGAGCATACATACTCCAGTAATCAGTTAAATGTATAGTGGTCTGCAGTCCTTATTCTACCCAGCATAGGACTATGCATTTTTCATAGGTATTTCTGAATAAAATGGTGACATGGTCGCCATAAGGCATGTTAGTGTGTGCTGGTGTGTGTAAAGCTAGCTATTGTATAAGATAACACGGACCAACTAATGGCATTGCAGTAAAGGTGTTTAAACTCTGGGTGAGCATGCCATAAACTTGCCTTACTTTTAAAAGCAAATAATTGTTTAAAAAAATTGACTTCCTTCCTACACATCCAAATAGTCCAGAATTATCAGGATACTCCTAGCATGGCTATCATATATGTGCAGAGCAATGCATCATTAAACTTTTTGTAAATGTATACACGGCATATTATATATATATGTAATATTTGACACAAGTCTGCCTTTGTTATGTTCCATTTGTTTTTCCACATACATTTTGTATTGCTATGTTTGTACATCTCCAAGTGCTATCTTCCATAATATTTTCTCCTTTTTATATTTTAAGCATCTACTGTTCCCGGTTTACTCTTGTGTAACGAGAAGGCTCAGTAGCCAGATGTTAATTCTCGGTTCAATATCTCCTTAGCCCTCAATCTATCGCAGTCGATTGTTAGCTCCCTGGTCAGCACCCCTTAGTAATCAGTCATTCATAGCAATTCCCAGAAGTAGACACGGCTACCAAGGATTTCACAGCAAGAACAATTTATTGTGGAGAAGACAGCACATTTATACAGTAAAACACCTTGAGAACAGTGGAGATTGAACAATACACTTAAAAGGATTACCTTTTAAACAAAGGATAACACAATTAAACCTAGTTACAGTCTGGGGAGGAAACCAATGAGAGTACACTAGGAAAAGTAGCAACCGATCGGGGCTGAGGCCAGAGTTAGGTCGCTTTAATCCTTTTAACTTTGGGGACCTTTAAACTCCTGGTCAATTAAATGGGTGCCTACCTTTTTCCCCTTGGTCTGGAGGGTCTGGCACCAGGGGGTGATCTGCCCTTTTGGAGAGGTATTAAACATGGAGAAACATGGGGACACCCTGGCTATTATTACATTTAAAGTTTTTAACATACTTGTGCCTGCTGTGGTTCGTGACACATCTCCCCCTTTTTGGAGAGCCACATGGGTGAGCCCAACGATGGCTCTACTTGAAATATCTGTACTAAACACAAAGTAATTTTGGTAAGTCCCCAACCCCCGATAAGGGAACAGTTCCACATGTTAAGTTGCCGGGATAATCCATCTGCGTTGCGGTTCTCCTTACCAGGGTGGTAGTGAATGGTGAAGTTAAATTGCTGGAGGACAAGCTTCAGTTTCTCAAATGCCTCCTTGCACTCAGGAGACCACCAGACAGTTCGGGGAAGGGACTTTTTTGTCAAGTCAGTCAGGGGTTTAGCTATGAAGCTTTAGTGAGGCATGAACTTCTGATAATAACTGGCTGTTCCTAAAAAGGCTAGAACCTGTTTTTTTTGACGGGTTGAGGCCAGTTAACAATCGCCTCTATCTTGGCCGATACCAGCGGCTGTTGCCCGCTACCCAGTCGGTGCCCCAAGTACTGCACCTCATATTTTTGACGGCCGGCTCCCAGAGTCACTGTGGTTCGTGACAGCTCACACATGTTACATCTCCATCTCCATTAAATATGTATATGATTTTTGGATTCAAGAGTGGCAGTGTATATGTTGTGTATCTCATTTGATTAGTAGAGCATGGTTGGCTGATTGTGACCTGAGCACCTGGCATCCATTATACACTTGTTACTTACTTACCTTGCCAGTGAAGGGGAGAGTGCATCTTTATTTATATATTAAGGCCTAGTTATGAGTGTTATTGTATTATGTTGTTTGCCTCTAAACCACATGGTTTGTAAAATAGACCTGGTTATCTCTAGGAATTAGAAAACTGTTCATGGAAATTATGTGGCTCTTTGTAAAGAACCAAATAAGGTTTCAAATTATTATGGAAAGAGCCATGAACTCCTATAATGGGAAAAAAAAACTAGAGAAATGGAATGGAAGGGAGTGCAAATTGGCAGGTGACTTGGACTTCACATTTAGAGTTGTGGAAGGTGTTTCGGACATAAAATTACCCTCAGACTTCTAACACATATGGGCATCATATACTTGGTGTCACGCTGGCCTGTAACCTTCTTCCACCACAATAGGAGTTTTTCAGTCAAATTCAACCTTCTCTTCCTATTCTCGAATTTTAATGAATAATCCCCAATAAATGTCACAACCTGGGATAACAGACCAGGGAGGAGCCTCGTTGCAGGGCAGGGTGTGGGGTCTGTCTGCACCCCACGATGCATAACTGGGAAGGACTGGTAGCTGTGACCGGGACTGAGACAGGACAGGTAGCAGACTGGAACTAAGGCAGGACTGGTAGCAGAGACTGGAACTGAGACAAGACTGGTAGCAGAGACTGGAACTGAGACAAGACTGGTAGCAGAGACTGGAACTGAGACAAGACTGGTAGCAGAGACTGGAACTGAGGCAGGACAGGTAACTGAGACTGGAACAAAGACAGGACTGGTAGCTGTGACCAAACCGAGACAGGACTGGTAGCTACTGCAACAGGTTTGGAAACAGATCAGTGTTATTCACCTGAATGGTATTATACCCTATGGTGGTAAATGACCACCCAGGACTTGTACACTGACTGCAACCGCACACTGAAGCAGAGATACACAGGGAATACTGGACGAGAAGGATAGTAAGCAGGCCGGGTCATACACGAAACAGGAACAAGGTACAACGTAGGAATTCAGAAGGCAAGGTCACTAGACAGGCAAAATGGTCGAGGCAGGCAGAAAACGGCGGAGTCAAAATCAAGCAGGAGTCAGAACCGGGAAATCAATAATCAATATATAAATGCTAGAACTAGAAACAAGGCACTATCACAGGCTGCAACCAAAGCAATGCAAAGGCCCTGATTGCCATAAGCTGCAGGTTTAAATAGGGAAGGGCTGAGGATAAAGAGGCAGCTGACAACAAGAGTAGAATGGGAACACCACAATAGCGGCCACTAGAGGCTGAAGATAAAAACAGCCACAAACCCAGAATAACCGTGACAATAAAGTACAGAGTAACTGTACTAACTGTACACTAAATGTAACTGTATTAAATGTATTGGCATTGTATATAGAATGAGCAGACCTTCCCATGAACTGTATGATTCATTATCATGCTGGAAAATCCAAGAGCATCCCATGTGCAGCCTCCGTGCAAACTGACTGCCAGTATTTTCTGATAACATTCATCTTGTCATTAATTTTCACAAGATTCACCATATGCCTTTAGAGCTCCCCCCCGCCCGCCCCCCGAATCATTAGTGGGTCACTACCATGCTTCTCAGTCGGATTGGTATTCTATTTCACTCTAGGCCTTGTTGACCACTCTTCAAACATAGCGCTTATGGTTGTAATCATAAAGCTCTATTTTGGTCTCATCACTGCAAATTACACTGTGCCTGAAGCTGTGAGACGTGTCAAGGTGTTGTCCGGCATATTGTAACCAAACTTTTTTGTGGCATTGATGGTGTAAACAAAACCGAACCAATGTTGCATTGACGTTGTAAACAAAAACGAAGATGTGGGATCCCTCTCAGCATGAACGGGCAAAAGCTGAAATAGCCAGCCCTATAGGATGTAACCTACTCGAGAGAGGAATCACCGTTTTTTGCTCGCTTGCACCATTACAGAGGAAACCTCCCTATTAGCATATCAGACTGATCCCACCCATAAGGGCAGTGCAGATCCAAATAGCCTGGCAGGTCTCCAATTCACGAAGATTACAGCCACCAAAGACGTTCGTTTCGGCCTTCATTGGCCTCGTCAGTGTGGTTCGGCTGGTATAATCAAGTAAAAATAGTTTTAAGCTATCTCCACTGTTTGGGTTTTTTCTATATAGATATGTTTCTTGCAGGTGCTCAGATAAGTACGTAAATGCACTTTATTGTTTGTGTACGAATGTTATGTGTAAAATATGCTGTGGTTTATTTGTGGAATGTGTGTTTTTTCTTTTGTATATTTGATTAAAAAAAAAGAAATGTAAATAAAACAGTAATTAAGCGGTAAAACAAAGACACACATCAAAATATTTATTTAAATCATCATATATCTTTTGATTGAATGAAAGAAATAGAAGCATTACATTTATTCAGATTTATTCAGATTTAAAAGTGAATTGTAAAAGACAAACACGCACTAATTTACGCCCCATTTTAGATTTGTCAAACCACTAGTAATTAATCAAAGCAGCAATCATTATCAAAGAAATGGCCACTGACCACCCCAGTTGAACGCATTTATTGCAATGATATTTTAAACATTATATCGAGAACACGCATTATCATCAATTTGAGCGACATTTAATCTGGTCTTATAATGGTTAATGAAAAAAACTGACAAAACTGGCGCTACTTAAATGATTACAGTGTGTATATGAATAAAAAAGCTGCTCACAGTACAAGAAAAGAAACCAAACCAGTTCTCTTATAATGACAAGGTAATAAACAAAAAACTGGAGCGCTAGAAATGCAGATTATTTCTAACTGGATAATAAATAAAAAAAATTAAATGAAAATAAACAAACACATAATTATGTATAAGTTAAGTGAATAATAGAATCTCCAAATTATGTGGTAAATTGAAACAAAATAAAGCAAAAATACAAGTATACTTATGTGTTTAAAAATGTTTTCTTGTAGTTGAGTTTCTTCTCCTTAGACAGGTCACAGGCATAGGTGCATATGTAAAAGAAAAAAAAAAAAAAAGAGGAAACAGGGCATAGACATAGTGATATCTGTATAACTTAAAAAATGTAGCAAATAAGTGTAAGGAACAAAATATATATTAGTCAATAGCCTAAAGTAAGAAATTGAGAAACAATAGCATTTGGGAACCACGTAGAAATATATAAAGCTTTAATCTATTGGACATATAAAAATATAATTTAAAATAGAGCTAGATATACATTAAAATGGGGCTGTTATACACATAAAACAAACAAACATATATGTCCAAACATAAATGAATAAAAATAATAATTAGGACAAGCTATAGGCCGTGTGTGGAAGCTTACATAAACTGATGGTGGGTCCTAATAAAAGATTCGCACAAAAGCCCGTAGTTTGTTGTTTCTCAGTTTCTTACTTTAGGCTATATTTTGTTCCTTACCCTTATTTGCAACATTTTTAAGTGATACAGATAACACTATGTCTATGCCCTGTTTCCTCTTTTTTTTTTTTACATATGCATCTATGCCTGAGACCTGTCTAAGGAAAAGAAACTCAACTACAAGAACATATTTTTAAACACATAAGTATACTTGCATTTTTGCTTTATTTTGTTTCAATTTACTACATAATTTAGAGCTTCTATTACCGTATTTGCTCGATTATAAGACGACCCTGATTATAAGACGACCCCCCAAACTTTGGATATTCCTTTAGGAAAAAAACTAAAAGCCTGAATATAAGACTACCCTATAGGAAAAAAGTTCAACTTGTATATATTCACATGTAAATTGCTTTTTTAATAAAAAATTATGATATCAAAAAATGTATTTCTAGTTTTTATTTCTTTTTATGTGCCAATGCTGCCTTTCTCTTTCCCTTGCCCCCATTTTTCTCTCTCTCCCCCCTCCCCTTGCCTGTCTCTTAACCCCCTCACTCCCCTTGTCTCTGTCTCTTAACCCCTTCCCTCCCCTTGTCTCTGTCTCTTAACCCCTTCCCTCCCCTTTGTCTCTGTCTCTTAACCCCCTCCCTCCCCTTGACTTTGTCTCTGCCCCCCTCCCTCCCCCTGTCTCTCTGTCCCCCTCCCTCCCTCCCCCTGTCTCTCTGCCCCCCTCCCTCCCTCCCCCTGTCTCTCTGCCCCCCCTCCCTCCCTCCCTTCCCCTTACCTTGATCCCTGGTGGCTAGTGGGGGCAGCCGGGGGATGTCTGCACGATACTTGCCGACATCCTCCATGCTGCCCGACACGGCAGTCTATTATGACGGACAGCTGTCCGTCATAATAGTCTGCCGTGTCGGGCAGCATGGAGGATATCTGCACGTATAGTGCAGACATCCCCCAGCTGCCCGATTGTCCCTGGTGCCTAGTGGGGCAGCAGAGGAAGTCTGCGCGATGAGCGCAGACCTCCCCTGCTGCCGCCCGGCACGCTCGCCGGGACTTCTGTGACGAAAGCGGAAGTATCCGGCTTCTTCACAGAAGCCCCGGCGGTCGTGCCGGGCGGAAGCAGGGGAGTCTGCGCTCGTTGCGCAGACTTCCCCTGCTGCTAGAGAGGGGGATCCAGGTCCCCTGCAGCTCTGCTGGGGACCTGGATCCCTGTCTTATAGTCTGACCTCAATTTGAGGTCAGATTATAAGAGACATCGATTATAAGACGAGGGGGATTTTTCAGAGCATTTGCTCTGAAAAAAACCTCGTCTTATAATCGAGCAAATACGGTATTCACTTAATTTATACACATTTCTGTGTTTATTTATTTTTATTTAATTTTTTTATTTATTATCCATTTAGAAATAATTTGCATTTCTAGTGCTCCAGTTTTTTATAATGGCTATTGGAAAGAGATTTTTAGTTTGCTATTCTACAGAACAATCCCATCCAGTTATGTTAGTATTAGTATGTTACAAGAAGGCACATGTTAATAAAGACTTAATAAGCAATTCCAGTCCTTTCACTTACAGAGATCAGATATTTTGAAATTGATCTTTTTAGTATGCAGTTTAGTATGCATTTTAATCACTGTGATATAATTCTATGTCAATCATTCAATGCTATCTGTAACAATGGAGAAATTATCAAATTTTTGCAACACATATCGTGCCATTCTGGATCTGCTGAAGCACATCTTCTAGTACTGCAAGTGCTTCTAATTTTATTATTATATAATATCATGTAAAATCTTTGTTTAAGATTTAAAAAAGTGGGGTTTGTCAGAGCTGTTTTTATAATCCTCCCACATTCCTTGCATCTTTTTAAATTCAGCTTCTAGCTCATCAGCCAGTTCTCTTATCTTTTTTGCCTGCTCAGCCTTCCCACCTTTATTCAAATCAATTGCTCCCTTAACAACGAATGCAACGTCAACCACTATGAACAGTGCTGCTAAGACTCCTGACACAGCAGCAGAAGCCTGGGCTACACGGCCTGCAAGCTGCGCCCCTCGAGCTGCTGTTGCAGACAACTTCACCAGTTGAAACAGCCTGGCTACCTCTGCAGCAGCAAACACACCTCTTGCACCCAGTCTAGCAATGTCTATGTCTTTCACACCAATTAAACACTTCATTTGATCAAGTAGTATATCAAGCTTTGACAGCACCTCTTGCATTTTTTTCATGTTATCATTAATTTCCTTTATAATCGCCTCTACCCTGCCACATTTTAGTTTAATGTTAACATTGTCAGCAATGGATGCTGTGGCACCAGTGAGTCCTCCAGCAGCAGCCACTCCAATACCAACACCGGTGATGATAAGAGAGGTGCCAAATGTCACAGGAGCCAGAGCGAGGCCTACAATCGTGGTGATGCCACCGGCTATTCCAAAAGTGCTTCCGGTGATGTTGGTTATGATCGCTGCTTTATGGAACTCGTCCACTTCATCTGCGATAATGCGTAATTCTGTGATGCATTCCTCTAAATGGATTATATAACAGCCATGGGCATCCTCAAACTGTTTAAGATAAACCTGGACCTGTTCTCAACAAACAAATATAAATTACATGTTTAATCAAAAATCATTTGCAAGCATTTCCACCTTCCTATAGCCTGAAGTGACCAGGTTCCATTAGCGGAACTACTGCCGTTGGAGCCAATGCAATGCCTCCGGGCCTGCTGACAGAAGTGCGCCCACAGCACTTTGCAATACACACGGGACCTCAGTGCTTCGGTCCTGTGTGATGTTTCTGTATGACATCACATAAAGAATTTTTGCCTAATTCAAAACAGACCAATGCGGAACAGGAAAGTTCAATTCCAACATTCTTGTAAACTAGCTGCTTAGCTCCACCTAATCTCAACAATATATTGGCCTTTCGATCAGACTCTTGATCCTGGCATTATAAAACATATCTCCTAATATGTAAACATTCATTGTATGATTGCTAATTTCTGCTAGGAAATCCCATGCCTCTAAAGAGTCTCAAAGAAAGCATATTATCCATATATAAGGTCTTTAGAACATTTTTTCCAACAAAATTCTAGTCAGCTGAAAGATGTCAGGAGCCTAGTCTTGTTTCCATTTATGAATTGTGGGTCCAATTGAAAAGACACCATTTGCCTCGCTTATCTCTACAACACAAAGGAAGAATTACTGCTCCTATTGAGGCTTGATAGATACTGTCTAAATAGAGCTGTAGATAGGGAGGAATAGAAACCCAACAATAGACACAATTTAAAAAAAATTGATATTACAACCTGAATAATAATTAAACTTAACTTTTATTTTTAAAAAAGATATAAAAATAATGTGACAAAAATTTGTTGTTGTGCATATCAAATGGGCGACTCAATACGCTGTGATATTCGGCACCAAAATGCTGCCTCAGAAAATCAGACTGGTCAATATCAGGGACACACCAGGAACCAGATTACGAGCTACCCAGTGTGTCCTGATGTGACTCTGAATATGTTTGCAATTGGGACATCATAGCTCACGGGCGTCCAACATGCGGCCCGCGGTCCAAATGTGGCCCACCAGCCAGAGAGGTGCGGCCCGCTTGAGAGTGGCAGCGGTAGCCGCACCTCTCAGCAGTTCCAAAAAAGTGCGCAACGGGATGTCACTGACAGCCGGTGCTTCAACAAAGTCAGAGCACGAGGGGGCTGAGCTTTTGTCACATTATTTTTTAGTTTTATTATTACTTAGGTTGAAAAAGCTATTTAGTTTATATCCTTTAGTGGCCTATTAGGAAACATAGTAGTAAAGCATGAGAGACGGAACCATGGTCATATTTTGAACAAAAACTAATTCTGAAAATTGAAAATCACACCTTTTTCTCGAGTTCCTCGTATTTCTTCATGACATCTTGAGAAATGTTAACATTTTTTAATTTGAACTTAGATGTATCATGATTATGCTCCTTATTATTACCCTGTACAAAAAAAAATACATTTTAATTGATAGGTATTATTGAAACAAGACATGGAAAAAGCATAAAGAGGGACTAAACAAAACATTTCTGACCTATATTCAGGTTCAGAACCATATTTGCCTGATTAAAACATCTTTTGATTGGTGCTTCTGGGGTGCACCATTGTTAAAGTTTTATTCTGTGGTCAGAAGTCCAAGTGAGACCTCCAGTAATAGAAGAAACCTTAGAGATATGTGACTTTGAAAACACACCTTTTCCTCAGGTTCAGTGTATTTCTTCATGACGTCTTCATCAATGTTCAAATTATTTAACACTGATTTGTCGTGATTGTTTTCCTTGTTATTGCTCTGTAAAAAAAGAATCACACATTTGCAATGATAGGTATAAAGTCAAACTAAATCAACAGATGATTAATACACCCTTTTAAAGGTGAACCCTATGAGAAAGAAAAAAAGTATTGCTCTGTAGTTGGAAGTCAGTTTACATTAAGGGATCAATAGCCACCGAATATTGCCATTTCTCATATGTGGGACTAATCATGGAGTGCCTATAGCATGTACTTCCTGATCTAAGCCTCTCCCTTCGTTGCGTGATGATGTTAAAGCTTCTCAGCTTCACTGCCTTCTTCTGGACTTGTCCAACCAAAATGCGTCAATGTCATCATGAACCAGAGGTGGAGGATTGTGAAGTACACGGTAGAAACTGTCCGTGATTTGTCCCACATATTAGAAACGGCAATATCCCTGAATGTAAGCAGATGCTAGTTATTAATTAAAAGAGAGACAGCGCTAGAATATACCCCAGAAAGAACAAGACATAGTTTATAAAAATAGAAAAAATGTATTGTCACAAAATAAAAACATACATATGTATAAGATAAAAAGACCACAAACAAGTCCAGTACCACAGAAATACAATGGGAAACAAATGGTCACATGGACATAAAGAAAAAAAATAGATGCAGTATATATATATAAAAACAGAAGATAATAAATAAACAAAGACAAATGTGCAGTAAAGTAGAATAAAATATAATATAATACAACCTTACCCACTGCTAGTATAGTGTTGTTCACCTGGCCAGGTTACAGAACATATGTATAAAATATACACTATTTGCACTGACCCAAAAAACAGGACCCGTTTCGTAAAAAAAACTTCTTCAGCTGGTGGGTGAGTTTGCATACAAGCAGTGGGGAAAAGGTTTCTTTATATATAAGGCAAAAAAACGCGAAAAGTAGATTGAAATTAGTAATTCCCTTCAGCTGGGAACTATGCTGAGAACTTCGTTACCGAGAAACCGGAAGTTAGTATACAGAGAACTTCCGGAAAATGTCGTCGTGGTGAAAGCGTCTCGTTGCCATGGTGACGCGTCCTCTACCCGCATAGCCGGCATAGCGGGCGGAGGACCGCGAAATCACTGCAGGCAAAGGGGCTTTTATTAAAAATAACCCAGACGAAAGTATGGAGGTGATCTGTTTACATACAAGAAACAGAAAGAAAGCTTAAGAGAAAGAAAAAGAGAAAGATAAGGAAAGAAGGAAGAGAGAGGGAAGGAGGAAGGGGGAGGAGAAAAGAGAAGGGAGGGGAGAGCAGTAAACAGATCATAATTTTTTTACGAAACGGGTCCTGAGGGGTGTCCTTTTTTTCTGTGTCTGTGCAAATAGTGTGTATTTTATACATATGTTCTGTAACCTGGCCAGGTGAACAACACTATACTAGCAGCGGGTAAGGTTGTATTATATTTAGTGTTGAGAGAACCCGAACCGCACTGTTCGGGTTCGTACCGAACATTACGGTGTTCGTACCACACATAGAGTCCCCAAACTAGAATTTCTTATGAATGGGGACTCTAGTTCAGTTTATAAATAGCCAATAGCATTACATGTATTCCATAAGCCGAAAGTCTATAAACCGAACCACATTCGGTTTATACACTTTCGGTTTATAGAATACATGTAATGCTATTACTATTCTATAAACCGAAAGTCTATAAACCGAATGTCAAATAGTGAATAGGGCAGGAGGGAGAGAGAGTATAGTGGGGGGGGGGGGGGAGAGAATAGGGGAGGGGGAGAGAGCGTATAGGGGAGGGGGAAGAGAGAATAGGGGGAGAGAGAATAGGGCAGGGGGAAGAGAGAATAGGGGAGGGGCAAGAGAGAATAGGGGAGGGGCAAGAGAGAATAGAGGAGGGGAAGAGAGAATAGGGGAGGGGAAGGGGGAAGAGAGAATAGGGGAGAGGGGGAGAAAAAATAGGGGAGGGGGAGAGAGAGAATAGAGGAGGGGGAGAGAGAATAGAGGAGGGGGGAGAGAGAAAAAAGGGGAGAGGGGAGAGAGAGAAAAGGGGAGAGGGAGAGAGAGAATAGGGGAGTGGGGAAGAGAATCAGGGAGGGGTAGAGAGAGAACAGAGCTCATGCTGCTCGGCTCCCCCTTAAAAGGGGAGAGGGAACAGGGGAGGGGGGAGAGAGAACAGGGGAGGGGGAGAGAGAACAGGGGAGGGGGAGAGAGAATAGGGCAGGAAGGAGAGAGAATAAGGGAGGGGGACAGAGAACAGGGGAGGGGGACAGAACAGGGGAGGGGGAGAAATAACGGGGGAGGGGGAGAGAGAATAGGGCAGGAAGGAGAGAGAATAAGGTAGGGGGAGAGAAAATAGGGTAGGGGGAGAGAGAACAGGGGAGGGGAGAGATAATAGGTGAGGGGGGGAGAATAGGGGAGGGGGAGAGAGAAAAGGGGAGGGGGAGAGAACAGGGGAGGTGGGAGAGATAATAGAAGAGGGGGGAGAGATAAAAGGGGAGGATGGGGAGAGACTACAGGGGAGGGGAGAGAGAACAGGGGAGGGGAGAGAGAACAAGGGAGGGGGAGAGATAATAGGGGAGGGGGAAGAGAGAGAACAGGGGAGGGGGAGAGAGACCAGGGGAGGGGGAGGAGGGAGACCAGAGGAGGGGGAGGAGAGAGAACATAAATGGGGTAGGAGGGGGAGAGAACAGAGATGGGGTGAAAGGGGAGAGAACAGAGGAGGGGGCGAGAAAAGAGATGGGGTGGAAGGGGAGAGGACAGAGAAGTGGGGGAAAACAGAATTGGGGGGGAGAACAGAGGAAGAGGGGGAGAGAACAGAGATGGGGTGAAAGGGGAGAGAACAGAGGAGGGGGCGAGAAAAGAGATGGGGTGGAAGGGGAGAGGACAGAGAAGTGGGGGAAAACAGAATTGGGGGGGAGAACAGAGGAAGAGGGGGAGAGAACAGAGATGCAGGTAGTAGGGTGAGAGAACAGATAAGGGTTTAGAAGGGAGCAAGAACAGAAATGAGGGAGAAGAAGGAGGAAGAGGGGGGAGAGAACAGAAATGGGGTAGGAGGGGGAGAGAACACGGGAGGGCGGAGAGAACAGAGATGGGGTGGAAGGGGAGAGAACAGGGGAGGGGGTGGAAGGGGAGAGAACAGGGGAGGGGGAGAGAGAACAGGGGAGGGGAGAGATAATAGGTGAGGGGGGGGAGAATAGGGGAGGGGGAGAGAGAAAAGGGGAGGGGGAGAGAACAGGGGAGGTGGGAGAGATAATAGAAGAGGGGGGAGAGATAAAAGGGGAGGATGGGGAGAGACTACAGGGGAGGGGAGAGAGAACAGGGGAGGGGAGAGTGAACAAGGGAGGGGGAGAGAGAATAGGGGAGGGGGAAGAGAGAGAACAGGGGAGGGGGAGAGAGACCAGGGGAGGGGGAGGAGGGAGACCAGAGGAGGGGGAGGAGAGAGAACAGGAGAGGGGGAGGAGAGAGAACAGGGGACGGGGAGGAGAGAGAACAGGGGAGGTGGGAGAGAACAGATATGGGTTTAGGAGGGGGAGAGAATAGAGATGGGGAGAGAATGGTGGAAGAGGGGGAGAAAACAGAGATGGGTGCAAGGGGAGAGAACAGGGGAGGGGGGAGAGAGCAGAGAAGGGGAAAGAGCAGGGAAGTGGGGAGAGAACAGAGATTGGGTGGAAGGGGAGAGAACAGGGAAGTGTGGAGAGAACAGAGATGGGTTGGAAGGGGAGAGAACAGGGAAGGGGGAGTGAACAGAGATGGGGAGAGAACAGGGAAGTGGGGACAGAACAGAGATGGGGTGGAGGGTGAGAGAACAGGGGATGGGGGAGGAAACAGTAGAGGTGGGGAGAGAACAGAAACTGGGAGAACAGAGGAAGAGGGGGAGAGAACATAAATGGGGTAGGAGGGGGAGAGAACAGAGATGGGGTGAAAGGGGAGAGAACAGAGGAGGGGGCGAGAAAATAGATGGGGTGGAAGGGGAGAGGACAGAGAAGTGGGGGAAAACAGAATTGGGGGGGAGAACAGAGGAAGAGGGGGAGAGAACAGAGATGGGGTGAAAGGGGAGAGAACAGAGGAGGGGGCGAGAAAAGAGATGGGGTGGAAGGGGAGAGGACAGAGAAGTGGGGGAAAACAGAATTGGGGGGGAGAACAGAGGAAGAGGGGGAGAGAACAGAGATGCAGGTAGTAGGGTGAGAGAACAGATAAGGGTTTAGAAGGGAGCAAGAACAGAAATGAGGGAGAAGAAGGAGGAAGAGGGGGGAGAGAACAGAAATGGGGTAGGAGGGGGAGAGAACACGGGAGGGCGGAGAGAACAGAGATGGGGTGGAAGGGGAGAGAACAGGGGAGGGGGAGAGAACAGAGAAGGGGAAAGAACAGGGAAGTGGGGAGAGAACAGAGATGAGGTGGAGGGGAGAGAACAGGGGAGAGGAAACAATGGAGGTGGGGAGAGAACAGAGATGGGGTGGAGAGAGAGAGAACAGAGGAAGGGGAGAAAACAGAAATTGGGAGAACAGAGAAAGAGGGGGAGAGCACATAGATGGGGTAGGAGGGGGAGAGAACAGAGATGGGGAGAGAACAGAGAAGGGGAAAGTACAGTGGAGATGGGGAGAGAACAGAAATGGGGTAAGAGGGGGAGAGAACACGGGAGGGGGAAGAGAACAGATATGGGGAAAGAACAGGGAAGTGGGGAGAGAACAGAGATGGGGTGGAAGGGGAAAGATGGGAGAAGTGGGGAGAGAACAGAGATGGGGTGGAAGGGGAGAGAACAGGGAAGTGGGGAGAGAACAGAGATGGGGTGGAAAAGGAGAGAACAGAGGAATGTGAGAAAACAGAATTGGGGGGAAAAACAGAGGAAGAGGGGGAGAGAACAGAGATGCAGGTAGGAGGGTGAGAGTACAGATATGGTGTTAGAAGGGGGCGAGAACAGAGATGAGGGAGAGAACAGAGGAAGAGGGGGAGAGAACAGAATTGGGGTAAGAGGGGGAGAGAACATGGGAGGGGGGAGAGAACAGAGATGGGGTGGAAGGGGAGAGAACAGGGGAGGGGGAGAGAATAGAGATGGGGTGGAAGGGGAGAGAACAGTGGAGGTGGGGAGAGAACAGAGATGGGGTGGAGGGGGAGAGAACAGAGGAGGGGACAAAACAGAAATTGGGAGAACAGAGGAAGACGGGGAGAGAACATAGATGGGGTAGGAGGGGGAGAGAACAGAGATGGTGTGGAAGGGGAGAGAACAGGGAAGTGGGGAGAGAACAGAGATGGGGTGGAAAAGGAGAGAACAGAGGAATGTGAGAAAACAGAATTGGGGGGAAAAACAGAGGAAGAGGGGGAGAGAACAGAGATGCAGGTAGGAGGGTGAGAGTACAGATATGGTGTTAGAAGGGGGCGAGAACAGAGATGAGGGAGAGAACAGAGGAAGAGGGGGAGAGAACAGAATTGGGGTAAGAGGGGGAGAGAACATGGGAGGGGGGAGAGAACAGAGATGGGGTGGAAGGGGAGAGAACAGGGGAGGGGGAGAGAATAGAGATGGGGTGGAAGGGGAGAGAACAGTGGAGGTGGGGAGAGAACAGAGATGGGGTGGAGGGGGAGAGAACAGAGGAGGGGACAAAACAGAAATTGGGAGAACAGAGGAAGACGGGGAGAGAACATAGATGGGGTAGGAGGGGGAGAGAACAGAGATGGTGTGGAAGGGGGCGAGAACAGAGATGAGGAAGACAACGGAGGAAGAGGGGGAGAGAACAAAAGTGTGGTAAGAGGGGGAGAGAACACGGGAGGGGGGAGAGAACAGAGATGGGGTGAAAGGGGAGAGAACAGGGGAGGGAGGAGAGAACAAACAAGG
The DNA here is from genome assembly GCA_036172795.1 of Pelodytes ibericus. Lineage (NCBI taxonomy): Eukaryota > Metazoa > Chordata > Amphibia > Anura > Pelodytidae > Pelodytes > Pelodytes ibericus. Next base: position 177,873,250 of record CM069861.1, read on the forward strand.
GGAAAGAACAGGGAAGTGGGGAGAGAACAGAGATGGGGTGGAAGGGGAGAGAACAGGGGAGGGGCGAGAACAGAGATGGGGTGGAAAAGGAGAGAACAGAGGAGTGGGAGAAAACAGAATTGGGGGAAGAACAGAGGAAGAGGGGGAGAGAACAGAGATGCGGGTAGGAGGGTGAGAGGACAGATATGGGTTTAGAAGGGGGCGAGAACAGAGATGAGCGAGAGAACAGAGGAAGAGGGGGAGAGAACATAAATGGGGTAAGAGGGGGAGAGAACACGGGAAGGAGGAGAGAACAGAGATGGGGTGGAAGGGGAGAGAACAGGGGAGGGGGAGAGAACAGAGATGGGGTGGACGGGTAGAGAACAGGGGAAGGGGGAGAGAACAGAGATGCAGAGAGAACAGGGAAGTGGGGAGAGAACAGAGATGGGGTGGAAGTGGAGAGAACAGGGAAGTGGGGAGAGAACAGAGATGGGGTGGAAGGGGAGAGAACCGGGGAGGGAGGAGAGAACAGAGATGGGGGGAGAACATAGGAAGAGGGGGAGAGAACAGAGATGCGGGTAGGAGGGTGAGAGAACAGATATGGGTTTAGAAGGGGGCAAGAATAGAGATGAGGAAGACAACGGAGGAAGAGGGGGAGAGAAAAGAAATTGGGGAGAGAACAGGGGAGGGGGGAGAGCACAGAGATGGGGTTGAAGGGGAGAGAACAGGGGAGGGGGAGAGAACAGAGAAAGGGAAAGAACAGGCAAGTGGGAAGAGAACAGAGATGGGGTGGAAGGGGAGAGAACAGGGAAGTGGGGGGAGAACAGAGATGGGTTGCAAGGGGAGAGAACAGGGGAGGGGGAAGAGAACAGAGATGGGGAGAGAACAAGGAAGTGGGGAGAGAACAGAGATGGGTGGAAGGGGAGAGAACAGGGGAGGGGGGAGGAAACAGTGGAGGTGGGGAGAGAACAGAGATGGGGTGGAGGGGGAGAGAACAGAGGAGGGGGACAAAACAGAAATTTGGAAAACAGGAAGAGGGGGAGAGAACATAGCTGGGGTAGGAGGGCCAGAGAACAGAGATGGGGAGAGAACAGAGATAGGGTGGAAGGGGAGAGAACAGAGGAGTGCGAGAAAACAGAATTGGGAGGAGAACAGAGGAAGAGGGGGAGAGAACAGAGATGCGGGTAGGAGGGTGAGAGAACAGATATGGGTTTAGGAGGGGGAGAAAACAGAAATGAGGGAAAGAACGGAGGAAGGGGGGGAGAGAACAGAAATGGGGTAAGAGGGGGAGAGAACACGGGAGTGGGGAGAAAACAGAGATGGGGTGGAAGGGGAGAGAACAGGGGGGGAGAGAACAGAGAAGGGGAAAGTACTGTGGAGATGGGGAGAGAACAGAGATGGGGTGGAAGGGGAGAGAACAGAGGAGATGGAGAAAACAGAAATGGGGGAGAACAGAGGAAGAGGGAGAGAGAACAAAGATGGGTAGGCAGAAGAAAAAGCAGAGATGGGGAGAGAATTTAGGAAGAGGGGGAGAGAACAGAAATGGGGGAGATAACAGAGATGGGGAGGAGGTTGGGGAGAAGAGATGGGGTGGAAGGGGAGAGAACAGGGGAGAGGGGGAGAGAGCAGAGAAGGGGAAAGAGCAGGGAAGTGGGGAGAGAACAGAGATGGGGTGGAAGGGGAGAGAACAGGGAAAGGGGAGAGAACAGAGATGGGGAGAGAACAGGGAAGTGGGGAGAGAACAGAGATGGGGTGGAGGGTGAGAGAACAGGGGATGGGGGAGGAAACAGTAGAGGTGGGGAGAGAACAGAAACTGGGAGAACAGAGTAAGAGGGGGAGAGAACATAGATGGGGTACGAGGGGGAGAGAACAGAGATGGGGTGAAAGGGGAGAGAACAGAGGAGGGGGCGAGAAAAGAGATGGGGTGGAAGGGGAGAGAACAGAGGAGTGAAGTGAAAACAGAATTGGGGGGAGAACAGAGGAAGAGGGGGAGAGAACAGAGATGCAGGTAGTAGGGTGAGAGAACAGATATGGGTTTAGAAGGGAGCGAGAACAGAAATGAGGGAGAAGACGGAGGAAGAGGGGGGAGAGAACAGAAATGGGGTAGGAGGGGGAGAGAACACGGTAGGGCGGAGAGAACAGAGATGGGGTGGAAGGGGAGAGAACAGGGGAGGGGGAGAGAACAGAGAAGGGGAAAGATCAGGGAAGTGGGGAGAGAACAGAGATGAGGTGATGGGGCGGAGAACAGGGGAGAGGAAACAATGGAGGTGGGGAGAGAACAGAGATGGGGTGGAGAGAGAGAGAACAGAGGAGGGGGAGAAAACAGAAATTGGGAGAACAGAGAAAGAGGGGGAGAGCACATAGATGGGGTAGGAGGGGGAGAGAACAGAGATGGGGAGAGAACAGAAATGGGGTAAGAGGGGGAGAGAACACGGGAGAGGGAAGAGAACAGATATGGGGAAAGAACAGGGAAGTGGGGAGAGAACAGAGATGGGGTGGAAGGGGAGAGAACAGGGAAGTGGGGAGAGAACAGAGATGGGGTGGAAGGGGAGAGAACCGGGGAAGGAGGAGAGAACAGAGATGGGGGGAGAACATAGGAAGAGGGGGAGAGAACAGAGATGCGGGTAGGAGGGTGAGAAAACAGATATGGGTTTAGAAGGGGGCAAGAACAGAGATGAGGAACACAACGGAGGAAGAGGGGGAGAGAAAAGAAATTAGGGAGAGAACAGGGGAGGGGGGAGAGCACAGAGATGGGGTTGAAGGGGAGAGAACAGGGGAGGGGGAGAGAACAGAGAAAGGGAAAGAACAGGCAAGTGGGAAGAGAACAGAGATGGGGTGGAAGGGGAGAGAACAGGGAAGTGGGGGGAGAACAGAGATGGGTTGAAAGGGGAGAGAACAGGGGAGGGGGAAGAGAACAGAGATGGGGAGAGAACAAGGAAGTGGGGAGAGAACAGAGATGGGGTGGAAGGGGAGAGAACAGGGGAGGGGGGAGGAAACAGTGGAGGTGGGGAGAGAACAGAGATGGGGTGGAGGGGGAGAGAACAGAGGAGGGGGAGAAAACAGAAATTTGGAAAACAGAGGAAGAGGGGGAGAGAACATAGATGGGGTAGGAGGGCAAGAGAACAGAGATGGGGAGAGAACAGAGATAGGGTGGAAGGGGAGAGAATAGAGGAGTGCGATAAAACAGAATTGGGAGGAGAACAAAGGAAGAGGGGGAGAGAACAGAGATGCGGGTAGGAGGGTGAGAGAACAGATATGGGTTTAGGAGGGGGAGAGAACAGAGATGAGGGAAAGAACGGAGGAAGGGGGGGAGAGAACAGAAATGGGGTAAGAGGGGGAGAGAACACGCGAGTGGGGAGAGAACAGAGATGGGGTGGAAGGGGAGAGAACAGGGGGGGAGAGAACAGAGAAGGGGAAAGTACTGTGGAGATGGGGAGAGAACAGAGATGGGGTGGAAGGGGAGAGAACAGAGGAGATGGAGAAAACAGAAATGGGGGAGAACAGAGGAAGAGGGAGAGAGAACAAAGATGGGTAGGCAGGAGAGAAAGCAGAGATGGGGAGAGAATTTAGGAATAGGGGGAGAGAACAGAAATGGGGGAGAGAACAGAGATGGGGAGGAGGGTGGGGAGAAGAGATGGGGTGGAAGGGGAGAGAACAGGGGAGAGGGGGAGAGAGCAGAGAAGGGGAAAGAGCAGGGAAGTGGGGAGAGAACAGAGATGGGGTGGAAGGGGAGAGAACAGGAAAGGGGGAGAGAACAGAGATGGGGAGAGAACAGGGAAGTGGGGAGAGAACAAAGATGGGGTGGAGGGTGAGAGAACATGGGATGGGGGAGGAAACAGTAGAGGTGGGGAGAGAACGGAAACTGGGAGAACAGAGGAAGAGGGGGAGAGAACATAGATGGGGTAGGAGGGGGAGAGAAAAGAGATGGGGTGAAAGGGGAGAGAACAAAGGAGGGGACGAGAAAAGAGATGGGGTGGAAGGGGAGAGAACAGAGGAGTGAAGGGAAAACAGAATTGGAGGGGAGAACAGAGGAAGAGGGGGAGAGAACAGAGATGCAGGTAGTAGGGTGAGAGAACAGATATGGGTTTAGAAGGGAGCGAGAACAGAAATGAGGGAGAAGACGGAGGAAGAGGGGGAGAGAACAGAAATGGGGTAGGAGGGGGAGAGAACACTGGAGGGCGGAGAGAACAGAGATGGGGTGGAAGGGGAGAGAACAGGGGAGGGGGAGAGAACAGAGAAGGGGAAAGATCAGGGAAGTAGGGAGAGAACAGAGATGAGGTGGAGGGGCGGAGAACAGGGGAGAGGAAACAATGGAGGTGGGAAGAGAACAGAGATGGGGTGGAGAGAGAGAGAACAGAGGAGGGGGAGAAAACAGAAATTGGGAGAACAGAGAAAGAGGGGGAGAGCACATAGATGGGGTAGGAGGGGGAGAGAACAGAGATGGGGAGAGAACAGAAATGGGGTAAGAGGGGGAGAGAACACGGGAGGGGGAAGAGAACAGATATGGGGAAAGAACAGGGAAGTGGGGAGAGAACAGAGATGGGGTGGAAGGAGAAAGAACAGAGAAGTGGGGAGAGAACAGAGATGGGGTCGAAGGGGAGAGAACAGGGAAGTGGGGAGAGAACAGAGATGGGGTGGAAGGGGAGAGAACAGGGAAATGTGGAGAGAACAGAGATGGGGTGGAAAAGGAGAGAACAGAGGAGTGGGAGAAAACAGAATTGGAGGGAAAAACAGAGGAAGAGGGGGAGAGAACAGAGATGCAGGTAGGAGGGTGAGAGTACAGATATGGGTTTAGAAGGGGGCGAGAACAGAGATGAGGGAGAGAACAGAGGAAGAGGGGAAGAGAACAGAAATGGGCTAAGAGGGGGAAAGAACATGGGAGGGGGAGAGAACAGAGATGGGGTGGAAGGGAAGAGAACAGGGGAGGGGGAGAGAACAGAGATGGGGTGGAAGGGGAGAGAACAGTGGAGGTGGGGAGAGAACAGAGATGGGGTGGAAGGAGAAAGAACAGAGAAGTGGGGAGAGAACAGAGATGGGGTGGAAGGGGAGAGAACAGGGAAGTGGGGAGAGAACAGAGATGGGGTGGAAGGGGAGAGAACAGGGAAATGGGGAGAGAACAGAGATGGGGTGGAAAAGGAGAGAACAGAGGAGTGGGAGAAAACAGAATTGGAGGGAAAAACAGAGGAAGAGGGGGAGAGAACAGAGATGCAGGTAGGAGGGTGAGAGTACAGATATGGGTTTAGAAGGGGGCGAGAACAGAGATGAGGGAGAGAACAGAGGAAGAGGGGAAGAGAACAGAAATGGGCTAAGAGGGGGAAAGAACATGGGAGGGGGAGAGAACAGAGATGGGGTGGAAGGGAAGAGAACAGGGGGGGGGAGAGAACAGAGATGGGTGGAGGGGGAGAGAACAGAGGTGGGGGAGAAAACAGAAATTGGGAAAACAGAGGAAGAGGGGGGGAGAACATAGATGGGGTAGGAGGGGGAGAGAACAGAGATGGGGAGAGAACAGAGATGGGGTGGAAGGGGAGAGAACAGGGGAGGGGGAGAGAACAGAGATGGGGTGGAAGGGGAGAGAACAGTGGAGGTGGGGAGAGAACAGAGATGGGGTGGAGGGGGAGAGAACAGAGGAGGGGAGAAAACAGAAATTGCGAGAACAGAGGAAGACGGGGAGAGAACATAGATGGGGTAGGAGGGGGAGAGAACAGAGATGGTGTGGAAGTGGGCGAGAACAGAGATGAGGAAGACAACGGAGGAAGAGGGGGAGAGAACATAAATGGGGTAAGAGGGGGAGAGAACACGGGAGGGGGGGAGAGAACAGAGATGGGGTGAAAGGGGAGAGAACAGGGGAGGGGGGAGAGAACAAACAAGGGGAAAGAACAGTGAAGTGGGGAGAGAACAGAGATGGGGTGGAAGGGGAGAGAAGGGGAGAGAACAGAGATGGGGTGGAAGGGGAGAGAACAGGGGAGGGGGAGAGAACAGAGATGGGGTGGAAGGGGAGAGAACAGTGGAGGTGGGGAGAGAACAGAGATGGGGTGGAGGGGGAGAGAACAGAGGAGGGGAGAAAACAGAAATTGCGAGAACAGAGGAAGACGGGGAGAGAACATAGATGGGGTAGGAGGGGGAGAGAACAGAGATGGTGTGGAAGTGGGCGAGAACAGAGATGAGGAAGACAACGGAGGAAGAGGGGGAGAGAACATAAATGGGGTAAGAGGGGGAGAGAACACGGGAGGGGGGGAGAGAACAGAGATGGGGTGAAAGGGGAGAGAACAGGGGAGGGGGGAGAGAACAAACAAGGGGAAAGAACAGTGAAGTGGGGAGAGAACAGAGATGGGGTGGAAGGGGAGAGAACAGGGGAGGGGGTGAGAACAGAGATGGGGTGGAAAAGGAGAGAACAGAGGAGTGGGAGAAAACAGAATTGGGGGAAGAACAGAGGAAGAGGGGGAGAGAACAGAGATGCGGGTAGGAGGGTGAGAGGACAGATATGGGTTTAGAAGGGGGCGAGAACAGAGATGAGGGAGAGAACAGAGGAAGAGGGGGAGAGAACATAAATGGGGTAAGAGGGGGAGAGAACACGGGAAGGGGGAGAGAACAGAGATAGGGTGGAAGGGGAGAGAACAGGGGAGGGGGAGAGAAAAGAGATGGGGTGGACGGGTAGAGAACAGGGGAAGGGGGAGAGAACAGAGATGCAGAGAGAACAGGGAAGTGGGGAGAGAACAGAGATGGGGTGGAAGGGGAGAGAACAGGGAAGTGGGGAGAGAACAGAGATGGGGTGGAAGGGGAGATAACCTGGGAGGGAGGAGAGAACAGAGATGGGGGGAGAACAGAGATGGGGGGAGAACAGAGGAAGAGGGGGAGAGAACAGAAATGGGGGAGAGAACAGGGGAGGGGGGAGAGCACAGAGATGGGGTTGAAGGGGAGAGAACAGGGGAGGGGGAGAGAACATAGAAGTGGAAAGAACAGGCAAGTGGGGAGAGAACAGAGATGGGGTGGAAGGGGAGAGAACAGGGGAGGGGGAGAGAACAAGGAAGTGGGGAGAGAACAGAGATGGGTTGCAAGGGGAGAGAACAGGGGAGGGGGAGAGAACAAGGAAGTGGGGAGAGAACAGAGATGGGGTGGAAGCAGGGCCGGCACTACCGTAAGGCAGCACAGGCGGCTGCCTTAGGGCGCCCCATTGGGGGGGCGGGAAAATCGCCCGCTCCCCCAGGCCCGTTTACTTACCTCCATGCCGCTGTTCATGTCCGTGGCTGAGAGGGAAGCGCTGTGCGCTCCCCTCAGACCGTGCGCATTCAATAAAGTGTGTTGAAACTTTTTTTTTCAACACACTTTATTGAATGCGCACGGCCTGAGGGGAGCTCACAACGCTTCCCTCTCAGCCACGGACATGAACAGCAGCATGGAGGTAAGTACTGGGGTCTGGGGAAGGGGGGAGGAGGGAGGTATAACGAGCATCTGACTGGCATAATATTCCTGGGCTCTGACTGGCATAATATTCCTGGGCATCTGACTGGCACAATATTCCTGGGCCCTGACTGGCATAATATTCCTGGGCTCTGACTGGCATATTATTCCTGGGCATCTGAATGGCATAATATTCCTGGGCTCTGACTGGCATAATATTGCTGGGAATCTGACTGGCATAATATCCCTGGGCATCTGACTGGCATAATATTCCTGGGCATCAGACTGGCATAATATTCCTGGGCATCTGACTGGCATAATATTCTTGGGCTCTGACTGGCTTAATATTCCTGGGCATCTGACTGGCATAATATTCCTGGGCATATGAATGGCATAATATTCTTGGGCTCTGACTGGCACAATATTCCTGGGCTCTGACTGGCATAATATTACTAGGCTCTGAATGGCATAATATTCCTGGGCATCTGACTGGCATAATATTACTGGGCATCTGAATGGCATACTTTTCCTGGGCATCTGACTGGCATAATATTCTTGGGCTCTGACTGGCTTAATATTCCTGGGCATCTGACTGGCATAATATTCCTGGGCATATGAATGGCATAATATTCCTGGGCATCTGACTGGCACACTATTCCTGGGCTCTGACTGGCATAATATTACTGGGCTCTGACTGGCATAATGTTCCTGGCCATCTGAATGGCATAATATTCCTGGGCATCTGACTGGCAAAATATTCCTGGGCATCTGACTGGCATAATATTCCTGGGCATCTGAATGGCATAATTTTCCTGGGCATCTGACTGGCATAATATTCTTGGGCTCTGACTGGCATAATATTCCTGGGCATCTGACTGGCATAATATTAGTGGGATCTCACTGGCATAATATTCCTGGGCATCTGACTGGCATAATATTCCTGGGCTCTGACTGGCACACTATTCCTGGGCTCTGACTGGCATAATATTCCTGGGCATCTGAATGGCATAATTTTCCTGGGCATCTGAATGGCATAATTTCCCTGGGCATCTGACTAGCATAATATTCTTGGGCTCTGACTGGCATAATATTCTTGGGCTCTGACTGGCATAATATTCCTGGGCATCTGACTGGCATAATATTACTGGGCTCTGACTGGCATAATATTGATGGGCATCTGACTGGCACACTATTCCTGGGCTCTGACTGGCATAATATTACTGGGCTCTGACTGGCATAATGTTCCTGGGCATCTGACTGGCATAATATTCCTTGGCATCTGACTGGCATAATATTCCTGGGCATCTGACTGGCATAATATTCCTGGGCATCTGACTGGCACACTATTCCTGGTCATCTGACTAGCATAATATTACTGGGCTCTGACTGGCATAATATTCCCATTGAAATACTGGTAAGTTTGTTGATTTAACTTTACTTCATTTTAAATATTGTATTTGTTCCCGTTTTGTTTCTTCACTGCAAAATAAGATATATGCAGTGTGCATAGGAATTTGTTCATAGTTTTTGTTTTTACTATAGTCCGGCCCTCCAACGGAACTGGCCCCCTGTTTAAAAAGTTTGAGGACCCCTGGGCTAAATACTGGCATATTGAGTGGCAAAATAGTGTGTCTCAGGTTATGTGTGAATTGGTGTAACTGTGTGTGTGTGTGTAAGTGGTAAGGGTGTCTCTGTGTGTGACTGCAAGGGTGTCTTTGTGTTTAAGGGTTTCAATGTGTGACACATTTAGAGCATGCGAGTTGAATATTTAGATGTATTTATTTTCTACACTATACATTATTCATGTATATATTTATATGTCGGGACCACGGCCCGCCGCGGCCCCTTCCGCAGGATCCCCTACCTGACTCTGCCGCTTCCCAGCTCCAGGCACCCAGCAGGAGGGCCGCGCGAGCGCGAGGTAGGTCCCATCCCCGGCCTGTTTTAACTCGCGCCCCGCGATTCACGGGCATGAGTACTGGACTACCATCAAGGGGGCGTGTCCTGCGCTCGGATAGTGCACCATCATTGGACAGAACAAGGAGGAGTGTATAACAGGCAGGAGCTAGGTCCCACCCCTCTCCCTAGGCTTCTCAGGTGCAATTAGTGTTCACCTGGAGAGAGGTGGGAGGAGCTAGGTACTGGCAGGCTATAAAACAGGCAGGCACTGTTCATTCAGTGCTTGCTCGTTTTCAAGCTGCAGTACTTAGTATTGTTCCCTCTGAAGTTTTCCTATCCCTGCTACAGTTCCTGATTCCTCCTCCTTATTGAATTCCCGGCTATTGACCTGTTTCTGGACCTCACCTGTTTTTGTATACCTCTCCTCTGATTGTGACCCCAGCTTGGACTATCGATTGTGACCCTTCTCTGCCTGCCCTGACCTCTGGAACGTCCCCGACTCTTCTCTTGCCTACTCCTCGGATACCATTTTTTCTGGACTGCACTGTTTGGTGGCCCTTCGCCTTCAGCGGTGATCCCTGCGCTGTGCTCCCTGTCTTACCAACCCGGACCAAACCCGACAGAACGAGCAAGCCATTATGGAGCCTGCAGGGGTAACAGAAGCTATCCATGCCCTTACCCAACAACTTGGGGTATTGGCACAAACCGTCCAAAACATGCAGGAACACCAGCGTATGCTCCAAGGTCAGTTAGAGGCTCTGCAACAAGCACCACATCTACCTCCAGCTCCTGTGATTCCCCCTCATCCTGCGGTGGTACCACCCCCGGAGGGTGCCATGGCAGCACCTGAACCTCAAGTGAAATTACCTGACCGTTTCTCTGGTGACAGACGTTTGTACCGTTCCTTTGTGACCCCTTGTGAAGTCCTCTTCGTACTTAAACCCAGGACATATGGCACAGAGTTTGTTAAGGTGAGAACCGCAATCTCGCTTTTATCCGGTGCCCCTATGTCATGGGCACACCATCTATTACAAGTGGATCATCCAGCACTCGAGACGTGGGCTGCATTCCGCTTAGCCATGGATGCTCTATACGACGATCCTCATCGAACCTCGACAGCAGAATCCTCCATTCGGGCCTTGAAGCAGGGCCGCCGACCGGTAGAGGAGTACATTGCAGAGTTCAGAGGATTTGCCGTAGAGACGCAGTGGAATGAACCGGCTCTATTACACCAATTCAGATTAGGTCTCTCCGAAACCCTGAAAGATGAAATAGCCCGAGTGGGGTTACCTGATACTCTGGAGGAACTCATCAACTTGGTGACTCAATTAGACCGACGACTTCGAGAACGTCGCCTAGAACGAACCTCTTCATCAGTGGTGCCGATACGCTCGACCCCCCCGGTTCCTACCACTGCAGGGCCTTCCACCTCGTCCCCAGAAGAACCGATGCAGATCGGAGTAGCACGGGGTCCCCTCTCTGCCACCGAAAAGGCTCGTCGCCGAGAGGCTAACCTATGTCTGTATTGTGGTGGAGCGGGACATACCGTAAAGTACTGTCCAACACTAACCTCCCGAGGTAAGCTACACGTTCCTCTTTCCCGCTGTCTACTGGGTACTCAGGCACCTCACCTATCCGTTCCTATCTCCTTGCAGTGGGAAGATAAAGACATCCGTCAGACCGCCATTCTAGACTCCAGGGCCAGCAAAAGTTTTATCCATGTCTCCTTGGCCCAAGACCTTGGGATACCCACACAAGACAAGAAACAACCCCTAACGGTTCATCTAGTGAATGGTAACCCCATACAGTCTGGTCCCGTTACCAAAGAAACCATCCCAGTGACCCTAACTGTAGGGACAGGACACCAGTAGACAATTTGTTTTAACCTAATTCACTCCCCTCTGTTTCCTCTTATTCTTGGGCTCTCATGGCTACGCCACCATGACCCTTCCATACAATGGAGTACCGGAGCAGTCACGTTTGCATCCCACTTCTGCCGACTACACTGTCTGTCACCTCTACACATGGGTCTTCTCCAAGAGGCATCACCAGAGACTCATTCCTCCTCTATGATTCCCGAACCCTACCTTCGGTTCAAGAAGGTCTTCGATAAACGTGAGGCGGAGCAGTTGCCACCACATCGGCCTTATGACTGCCCCATCGATTTACTCCCGGGAGCTCCAATTCCCTTTGGTCGTAATTTTCCTCTTTCAGGACCAGAGTTAACAGTCCTTAAGGAATACATCGAAGATAACCTTCGCAAGGGTTTCATACAACCCTCCACATCACCTGCTGGTGCGGGGATTTTCTTCGTTGGAAAGAAGGATGGTGGAGTAAGACCCTGTGTGGAGTATCGGGAGCTCAATAACATCACTATAAAGAACAAGTATCCGCTTCCTTTGATACCCGAACTCATGGATTGATTACGTGAAACTACCATCTACTCCAAACTTGATCTCCTCGGGGCCTACAATTTGGTCCGAATTCGCAAGGGGGACGAGTGGAAGACGGCCTTTCGTACGAGATATGGGCATTATGAATACCGGATTATGCCCTTTGGATTGTGCAATTCCCCGGCTACGTTCCAACACTTTCTTAACGATGTCTTTCGTGATCTTCTCGACTCCTGTGTCATTGTTTATCTGGACGACATCCTGGTCTACTCATCCAACATCTCCGAGCATAGGCGTCACATGTTGCAAGTACTCCAAAGATTAAAGGACAACCACCTATATGCAAAGCTGGAAAAATGCCATTTCGAGACCACTACAGTAGAATTCCTGGGATATATCATCAAACCTGGAGCCATCGAAATGAACCCTAAAAAAGTATCATCCATCATCCAATGGCCAACACCCAACTCCGTTAAGGCAGTACAACGCTTTGTGGGCTTTGCTAATTTTTATCGGAGGTTTATAAACAGTTTCTCACGAATCATCCAACCCATCACTCGACTTACCCGAAAATATCAACCATTCGTTTGGACTACCCAAGCCCAGCAAGTATTCAAACACCTCAAGGAGAGGTTCACAACCGCTCCTATTCTTATATTACCAGACCCAACCCGAGCTTTCTTCTTAGAAGTTGACGCTTCAGAGACAGCTACAGGAGCAGTCCTTTCACAAAGACTCGGAGATAAAGACGATTTACACCCTGTATCTTTCTTTTCTCAACGACTCAGCCCAGCGGAAGCTAATTACAGCGTCAGTGATCGAGAGTTGTTGGCCATTAAAATGGCACTCCAAGAATGGCGCCACCTTCTCGAAGGAGCTCCTCACCCGATAACTGTCTTCACCGATCACCGCAACCTCGAATACCTCCGCTCCGCCAGACGTCTTTGCCCTAGACAAGCCCGCTGGGCTTTGTTCTTCACACGCTTCCAATTACATATAACTTACCGACCAGGGGCCCGAAATGTCAAGGCCGACGCCCTTTCTCGATAATACGAACCTTTTCACCAGGTCTCCAATACCCAAGATACTATCCTCCAGCCAAGTCAATTTCTCGCACTCCCAACTTCCCTGCTAGGGGAACTCCAAGAATACAGTAAAACACATATCACGACTCATCCACTACCTACTCTACGTACCGAAAACGGACTTCTCTACAAAGATAATCATATCTTTGTGCCTCTCAAAGCTCGCCCTTCCGTTCTCCACTCCGTTCACGACCATCCTATGGCAGGTCACGGGGGACTTCGAAAGACGCTGACTCTAGCCCGCAGAACCTTCTGGTGGCCTCATATGTCCCGAGACATACAACACTACGTGAAATCATGTGACACCTGTGCTAGAAACAAGACACGAAACACCAAGGTGTCCGGTCTTCTACAACCACTTGCCATTCCTTCCCAACCATGGGAGGATGTCACAGTCGATTTTATAGTCGATCTTCCCGACTCCCAATGCCACACCACTATCATGGTGGTAGTAGATCGGCTAACCAAGATGGCACACTTCGTCCCTTTTACCAAGGTCCCTACGGCAGCCGAGACCGCAGAATTATTCACTCAACACATCTTCCGATTGCATGGAGTACCCCGATCCATTTTATCTGATAGAGGAGTGCAATTCACCTCCCGATTCTGGAGAGCTTTCTGCCAGGGTCTACAAATCCGAAGGGTGCTCTCCTCCGCTTACCACCCGCAAACCAATGGGCAAACGGAACGAGTGAATCAGATCCTGGAACAGTATCTAAGATGTTATATCACCCATCAACAAGACAACTGGTTCCAGTTACTACCCATTGCAGAGTTCACTTACAACAACCACTGGCAACGTGCCATACAGATGTCACCCTTTAAAGCCACTTACGGTTTCGACCCCATCTTTAACATTGATCTACCCAAAGCCGCAACTGTACCACCGGCTGCTGATCGTATCCGTGTCCTTCAACAGAACTTCCCTCTTCTCAAGAATACCCTGCTAAAATCTCAACAGGAATATAAGAAATATGCTGATAGAAGACGACTCCCAGCACCTTCGTATCAAGTCGGGGAGAAGGTATGGCTTTCTTCTGCCCACATCAAACTATTGGGTCCCGCGAAAAAGTTGAACCCCAAATATTTGGGACCGTTTGAAATCATCGCTCTCCCTGGTCCTAATGCTGTCCCCCTTCGACTCCCTCCATCCTGGCGTCTCCATCCGACTTTCCATGTGTCCCTCCTAAAGAAATGGCATTCGGATACTTCCATTGGTAGACGTCCGTCTACAAGTTGCCTGACCTACATCGACAATTCCGACGAGTTCGAAGTGGATAGTATACTTGATTCTCGGGTCCGGCTGGGACGTTTGGAATATCTGGTCGAGTGGAAGGGATAGATCCTGGGAACCCGAATCCAATGTACACGCTCCCATCCGGGTCCGTGCTTTCCACAGACGCTATCCTGATAAACCTGCTCCTAATCGCCCCCGGAGGTGGCTTGTAGGGAGGGGGGTCTGTCGGGACCATGGCCCGCCGCGGCCCCTTCCGCAGGATCCCCTACCTGACTCTGCCGCTTCCCAGCTCCAGGTGCCCAGCAGGAGGGCCGCGCGAGCACGAGGTAGGCCGCATCCCCGGCCTGTAGTAACTCGCGCCCCGCGATTCACGGGCACGAGTACTGGACTACAATCAAGGGGGCGTGTCCTGCGCTCGGATAGTGCACCATCATTGGACAGAACAAGGAGGAGTGTATAACAGGCAGGAGCTAGGTCCCACCCCTCTCCCTAGGCTTCTCAGGTGCAATTAGTGTTCACCTGGAGAGAGGTGGGAGGAGCTAGGTACTGGCAGGCTATAAAACAGGCAGGCACTGTTCATTCAGTGCTTGCTCGTTTTCAAGCTGCAGTACTTAGTATTGTTCCCTCTGAAGTTTTCCTATCCCTGCTACAGTTCCTGATTCCTCCTCCTTATTGAATTCCCGGCTATTGACCTGTTTCTGGACCTCACCTGTTTTTTGTATACCTCTCCTCTGATTGTGACCCCGGCTTGGACTATCGATTGTGACCCTTCTCTGCCTGCCCTGACCTCTGGAACGTCCCCGACTCTTCTCTTGCCTACTCCTCGGATACCATTTTTTCTGGACTGCACTGTTTGGTGGCCCTTCGCCTTCAGTGGTGATCCCTGCGCTGTGCTCCCTGTCTTACCAACCCGGACCAAACCCAACAATATATATATAATGTAAGGAGGCTTAATGGTGTGGGAGGCGTGGCGGATCAGAGCAGGGGGGCACCAAAATGCACCTTCGCCTGTGTAGACGAAAATCCTTGCACCGGCCCTGGGTGGAAGGGGAGAGAACAGGGGAGGGGAGAGGAAACAGTGGAGGTGGGGAGAGAACAGAGATGGGGTGGAGGGGGAGAGAACAGAGGAGGGGGAGAAAACAGAAATTGGGAAAACAGAGGAAGAGGGGGGGAGAACATAGATGGGGTAGGAGGGGGAGAGAACAGAGATGGGGAGAGAACAGAGATGGGGTGGAAGGGGAGAGAACAGAGATGGGGTGGAAGGGGAGAGAACAGGGGAGGGGGTGAGAACAGAGATGGGGTGGAAGGGGAGAGAACAGTGGAGGTGGGGAGAGAACAGAGATGGGGTGGAGGGGGAGAGAACAGAGGAGGGGAGAAAACAGAAATTGCGAGAACAGAGGAAGACGGGGAGAGAACATAGCTGGGGTAGGAGGGGGAGAGAACAGAGATGGCGTGGAAGTGGGTGAGAACAGAGATGAGGAAGACAACGGAGGAAGAGGGGGAGAGAAGATAAATGGGGTAAGAGGGGGAGAGAACACAGGAGGGGGGAGAGAACAGAGATGGGGTGAAAGGGGAGAGAACAGGGGAGGGGGGAGAGAACAAACAAGGGGAAAGAACAGTGAAGTGGGGAGAGAACAGAGATGGGGTGGAAGGGGAGAGAACAGGGGAGGGGGCGAGAACAGAGATGGGGTGGAAAAGGAGAGAACAGAGGAGTGGGAGAAAACAGAATTGGGGGAAGAACAGAGGAAGAGGGGGAGAGAACATAAATGGGGTAAGAGGGGGAGAGAACACGGGAAGGGGGAGAGAACAGAGATGGGGTGGAAGGGGAAAGAACAGGGGAGGGGGAGAGAAAAGAGATGGGGTGGACTGGTAGAGAACAGGGGAAGGGGGAGAGAACAGAGATGCAGAGAGAACAGGGAAGTGGGGAGAGAACAGAGATGGGGTGGAAGGGGAGAGAACAGGGAAGTGGGGAGAGAACAGAGATGGGGTGGAAGGGGAGAGAACCTGGGAGGGAGGAGAGAACAGAGATGGGGGGAGAACAGAGGAAGATGGGGGGAGAGAACAGGGGAGGGGGGGAGAGCACAGAGATGGGGTTGAAGGGGAGAGAACAGGGGAGGGGGAGAGAACAGAGAAGGGGAAAGAACAGGCAAGTGGGGAGAGAACAGAGAAGGGGTGGAAGGGGAGAGAACAGGGAAGTGGGGAGGGAATCTGCAACAGGGAATCTGCCTGCCAGATGGTTTTTTTTCTCTAACTACCCTAAATAGCCAACTGCTTCTCTCCCTCTTGCTGCTGCTCCTCTCTCTCTTTTGACCCCCCCCCCCCCCCCACCCCTTCTGGACATCCATAACAATGAGTACTGTTTGGATACTCTCCAACTGAATGTTCCTGTGGATTGTTGTACTTTTAGATCTTTGGCCCTACAGCTAGGGTTGCAACCCTACCTACAGCTGACCTTTATAAATAAACCACATAGTATTTACAAATGGCAAAGAAGGAGAAAATTGATTTATCTTGCAACACCAAAAAAGTATAGGAGGATATCAGAAAATCTTTTTCCCATACCGAGACAAATCCTGGCACATTATTCTACGAAATACAGGTGTTAGGCATTTTGGGGATGTGCTTTGTAACTGCAGTAGGGAGAGTGTGGGGTTTGATGCTTGCTGAAAGGATATTTTGGTTGAGAGTCAGGGATGAGGGCTTAGCAGGAGGGTGTTCTTCACCACTTCCTCTTCGCAATAGTGACTGGGTTTCTAAAAAATATATTTTACTGTTCTATGCATAATTTTTTGATTTTGGTACATAATAGACAGACACCAGGTGTATTTACTCTACCTGTACAAGCAACAGACTCAGAAAACTTAAAAACGTCAACAGCTTTTTTTTCTAGAACTATAATCTAACTAACTGACTAAATGCAAGTTGCTTCTTTAAGCTGTCTTCCTGGATTTTTATGTAGTCTTTTACTCACTTCACTTCTATCAGTAGTGTAGGGTGAATCGTACTCCCTCTGGGTTGTACTCTCACTGGGTACCACATTTCAGTTTGATATAATTGGCATATGAACTATATACATTATCTTAGACATATTTAATCAGTGGTGTACCAATCATGGTCGCAGGCGTCATAACTGTAGGGCACCGTCACCCTAGGGGGTCAAGGCGTCTCCTACGACGACATCAATGCCGTTGCTGTTATTATGTTAATGATTCAAATAACAGGACAAATATTTAATAAAGTCACTATTTGCCATGTGTTATAACTTGGCTGATGAAGGTGTGTACATAAGGTGGAGAATAAATCTCAGTAATTTTCCATACCAACCTTGTCAGACATCTTGTTGTGAAAGGAATGTATCTGCAGAAAAATACACCGTACATTAACCTTTTGGGTTAAGAAATTATTCCAGTAAATAAGTACTTATTACCCTGCTGAGTCAATAATTAACTTAAGTGAACTTATTTTTTGGGACGGGGGACTTTTTTTCATTCATAGAGTTTCTAACCTTTGCTAGAGGGTCTGTGACTGTTACATCCAAATTATATATTGTTTTTATCGTCATAAGAAGGGCTTTCATTAGATACCATTATGTTCATCATATCTTTATTTACTACAAAATAAATCATAAAATCTGATGAAAAAAAGTAAACAAAAACATTTTCTCTAACTTTAGCCTAAAAAATAATTTAAACAAATACAATCATTAAAAAAGACCCCATCTAAATAGTTTCTAAATGTTGTCCCGAGTTCAGAAATATGCTTGTTTCCATGTTTTTCTGCAGATTTTTAAAATAGTGTTTTTTGCTTTTTTTCCTACATTGACCTTTTTACCCCAACCAGAACCCTAAATTTAGCCCTAACCCCAACTCTAACCCAGAATTTGTTTCAGTAAGGGGCCCTGAAATCTCTGATGGCGGCCCTGGCCCCATTATTTATACCACACAAAAGAGCCTCATAGTTATGCCACACACAAGAACCCCATTGTTATGCCACACACAAGAGCCCCATAATTATGCCACACAGAAGAGCCCCGCAAGGTGACAATTGTACAATTCTAAAAAAATAAATATAAAGTAGAAGGGGCTGGTGACTTCATGAATCAAGTATACAGTTAGTCCCCCCCCCCCCCCTTTATAGAAGGACTAAATCCTAAAATGAGATTGTGCATCATGGACGGATGTCTGTGCAGTTCACAGACACCATACTGCCTGCCACGAGACACCTGGGAGCTGTGGCTGCGACTGGGAAAAATCCTGGGTGTGCATTGTGGGTGATGGGGCATATCTTAGGTTGGCAATGTGCGTGATGGGGTATATCCTGGGTAGGCAATGTGGGTGATGGGGAAAATCCTGGGTGGGCAATGTGGGTGATGGGAAAGTCCTGGGTGAGCAATGTTGGTGGTGGGGCATGTCCTGGGAAAGTCATGGGCGTGCAATGTGGGTGATGAGATATATCCTGAGTGTGCAATGTGGGTGAGGGGGCAAGTCCTGGGCCTGTAATGTGGGTGAGGGGGCATGTGCTTGGTGTGAAGTGTCTGTGATGGGGCAAGTCCTAGGTGTGCAATGTCTGTGATGGGGAAAGACCTTGGTGTGCAATGTCTGTGATGGGGCAAGACCTGGGTGTGCAATGTCTGTGATGGGGCAAGTCCTGGGTGTGCAATGTCTGTGATGAGGCAAGTCCTGGGTGTGTAAAGTCTGTGATGGGGAAAGTCCTGGGTGTGCAATGTCTGTGATGGGGCATGTCCTGGTGTACTGGCGCAAGTTCTGGGTGTGCAATACGCAAGCTGTATTTTTTTTAAAACTATGGTTCTATTTATCTACCTTTTCAGCATGGTAGAATTAAAATAAAAAATGTGCATAAATAGAACCATTTATCAAGAAGGTGGGGGCAAGGGACTTGAATGTGGGTGGGGCTTCCAAGTACAGAGCATGGAGCTTGCACGTGAGGCGGTCACAAGGGAGCACCAGGATCATCTATTCTTGATTTTATTTCCTTCCTCTGCACCCACAATGCACCCAAGACTTACCCCAGAACCCAGATTGCACTACGAATTTACCCCAGCACCCAGATGACACCCAGGACATGCCCCAGCATCTACATGACACCCAGGACTTGCCCCAGCACCCACATGACACCCAGGACATGCCCCAGCACCCAGATTGCACTCACAGGACTTGCTCCAGCACCCAGATAACACCCAGGACTTGCCCCATCACCCAGATGACACCCAGGACTTGTCCCCGCACCCAGATTGCACTCACAGGAGTTACTCCAGCACCCAAATTGTACTAACATGACTTTTATGAGCACCCAGATTTTACCCCAGCACCCAGATTGCACTCACAGAATACCATTTTACCATAGCACCCAGATTACACCTATGACTTGCTCAAGCACTCAGATTTCACCCAGAATTAACCCCAGCACCAAGGATTTGCCCCAGCCCCATATTACCCTCACATGACTCACCCAAGCACCTAGGACTTACCACAGCACCCTGGAATTTCCCCAGCACCCAGATGGCACTCAGGATTTGCCCCAGCACTTAGATGGTAAGCAGAATTCCCCAGGATACTGATTGCTTTCACCAGACTTACCACAGCACCCAGATGTTACCCAGGAATTGCCCCAGCTAAATGATTACATTTATATGAATTATTTCAACACCAAGATTGCATCCACAGGACTTACTCCAGAACCCATACTGTACTAACATCACTTATCCCAGCACCCAGATTACAATAAGAATTTACCTTAGCATCCACATTGCATTCACAGGAGTTACCCCAGCATCCAGATGACACTAAGGACTTGCCCCAGCACTTACCAGAGCACCCAAACTGCACCCACAAGACTTACCCCAGCACCCAGGAATTGCCCCAGCACCCTATTGCATTTACATGATTTGCCCCAGCACTGAGTTTGCACCCAGGACACTGATCGCACACAGGATTTACCCCACCCGCAGATTGCACCCAGCACTCACCCCAGCAACAGCATGCTGATTATACTAACAGGACTTATCCCAGCACCCAGATGGTACCCAGGATTTGCCGGCATTCTGATTGCATTCACAGGACTTACCCCAGCATGCTGATTTCACTCACAGGACTTACCCCAGTACACTGATTGCACTCTGATCTCAGAGGTCAAGTTTGACGTCCCTCACCACATCTCGCACAATCTTGAAGTGGTGAGCCTGTTTGAGTTTGTAGCCTGAAATTAGTCCTAATCTCAACTTCCAAACTCAGACTTTACAACATAGACCCCAGAAAGTTGGTTGCATCTGCAGTAAGCAACTACAACTTTGTGTCCTGCCCTGTGATGTATTTAGGTTTTTTGTACACTGTGCAATCATGCTACAATGATATCCTTTTATAGTGATTACACTGTACTTATACTTAACAGTGTTACCTTTTTTCCTTTGATTATTGTCATTGTTGTATCTTTTAAGTATATCCCTTTTTTCAGTCCTTTCACAGTGTATTTACTGTTATACATGTCCTTTTGTACATATGATTTTGACTATTGGATGCCGTTGCTATAGTCATGATATGTGTATTGTATGTATTTATTATTTTTATTTTCTTGTGATGTGTACCGGTATTTTGTTTATTTTTTTTAATATTCTGGACAGAGACCCTTTTTCTGTTTTCCTACACAACCTTCTGTACTAATATTGTTGTGTACATCCTTTTTTTTTTTTTCTTTGCTTGGCTCTAGCTAGTCATTTCCTTGTAGGTTTGTTTTTTGCCCCATATTAAATCGAGCCAGTGCAAACTATATATATATATATATATATATATATATATATATATATATATATATATATTCATTTCTTTATGTTGAGCCTACATATTAGGCTATGATCTGTGATTTCCTGCTGCTTTTATTCCCCAGCAAAGTGAAAATAAAAGTGATACTACATCAGTAACAGTATACATACATACACATATATACATACACACATGCACATATAAACATACACACACATATATATATATATATATATATACACGCATACATCTACACATATACACACCAATCTGCCATAACATTATGAACACTGACAGGTGGCAAGGAGGCAGTTTGATGCTTTTGGGCATCATAAAAACATACACACACACACACACACACAGACAAGGGAGGATTGGCAAGATAGACAGACAAGGTGGGAGATAGGGTAGACAAGGGGGATGATAAATCAGGATTATGCAAAATATATACACGGATGAAAATAAATATATCTTTGTTTGTGGGAAAACAATATTGTTTAATATAAACCAATAACAAGGAACATACAGTCGCTACTAGTTAAAGGACTCATAATAATAATTATTGGTTTAACATAAACTGATCACAAGGAACATAAAGTCGCTACTAGTTAGATGGAGAGAAAATAATAATTAGTGAAATGTATGCCAGACATATAGGTAGAACTGTTAAAAACAAAACTACTCTAAGACTGTTAGAACAAATTCAAGTAGAAATGTAAACTTACCTAGAACTGGATCCTGTGAATGAGCAGATCTGTGATTTCCTGCTGCTTTTATTCCCCAGCAAAGTGAAAGTAAAAGTGATAATATCAGTAACAGTATACATACATACACACATGCACATATAAACATACACACACATATATATATATATATATATATATATACGCATACATCTACACATATACACATACACCAATCTGCCATAACATTATGACCACTGACAAGTGGCAAGCCGTCGGAGGCAATGTGATCATATAAACACACACACATATATATATATTTATACCATATTTTTCTGTGTATAAGACGCCCCCATGTATAAGACACCCCTACTTTTATTGTAGCCCAAAATGAAGAAATCTTTTTTTTTCTTTACATTTGCACACAGCGACACCACAGGATCCCACCATGGTGTTGGGTCTCCTAAGCCAGGGCTTGACAAATTTAATCTAGGAATCAGGCAACAGCACATACACACAATCATGAAAACATACACATGCAATCACACACTCACATGCACAGAGACAGTCACACTGTCAGTTACACTCACAGCAATTTATTTATTTATTTTAAAGGGGGGGGGGGGTCTCTCTCATATCTAGGGTTGCCACCTTTTCTTCAAAAAAATACCGGCCTTGGTACTGTCTCCATAGACTTAACATTGGCCCGATGCCAATTTTTTACAGGCCTGCCGGTAAAATACCGGCCAGGTGGCAACCCTACTCATATCCCCCCATGTATGTCTCCTCTGCCTTCCCATGTATGCCTGCCTCCATCCCCAATTGTATGTCTTTCTCCCTTTCCATGTCTGTCTCTCTCTCTCCTTTCCCTCTCCATCTCAGTCTCTTTCCTCTCCCTTACAATTTAACTTGCAGTATTTAACTTTAGGGAGGTGATTTTTAACCTTTTTCAACCCAAGGCACAGTGAGCCAGGCACTAAAATGGTCGAAGCACATCATCAGTATTTACATAACTTATGATCAGCGTCAGAAGATGCGAAACACGTAAAGTGTTTCATTGTTTGTCCAGCACTCGTCACTTTTTACTCGTTTGTGGATTCTGGAATAAATATTTTGATACCTTGAACATATCCTTGGGTGCCGATTACTTTGTTTTCGTGTTATTCACAGGTTTGCATGCATGACACGTGTATTTTGGTAGTTTAGGTTGTGGCTATATTTGTTTATTGATAAAGGGACACTCCCCCGAAATCAGTGCTGTATTTACCGCGAGGCATCCTAGGCGGATGCCTAGGGCAGCAAATTTTGGGGGGCGGCAACGCCCCCCAGCACTGAAAAAAAAAAAAAAAAAAAGATCCCCCCTCACCATCGCTCTGCCTGCCAGGCTGCACGGGGAGCCGAACAGGCAGCACAGAGAAACCTCCGTGCTGCCTGTTCGGCTCCCCGTGCAGTGTGACACGGAAGTGCCGACAGTCACGTGACGGGCGCGCTGACGTCATACGCGCGCCCGGTCACGTGACCTGTCGGCACAATCGCCGGGAAGACGAACAGGCAGCATGGAGGGACCAAAGGCCACCAGGGTCAAAGGTAAGTGCTGATGGGAGTCAGAATGTGTGTGATGGGAGACAGTGTGTGTGACTGAGTGTGATGGGAGTCAGAGTGTGTGTGATGGGAGACAGTGTGTGTGACTGAGTGTGATGGGAGTCAGAGTGTGTGTGATGGGAGACAGTGTGTGTGATGGGAGTCAGTGTGTGTGACTGAGTGTGATGGGAGTAGGAGTGTGTGACTGAGTGTGATGGGAGTAGGAGTGTGTGACTGAGTGTGATGGGAGTAGGAGTGTGTGTGTGATGGGAGTATGAGCTTGATGTGAGTCTGAATGTTATGTGTGATGTGGGGTCATGAAATGGAGGTGATGGGGCATGTCTTAGGTGTGTAACGTGGGTGTGCAGCTTGGGTAGGGGGGTGCCCGGATTTTGTCTGCCTAGGGCAGCACAAAATCAAGATACACCACTGCCCGAAATGTTTGTTTGTATGGATTTGCCACTAAACAACATAAAATGTGGTTTCCCTTTATGTATTTTCCTGAGAGCTGGAGTTTTTCTGTTTTTGCATGCTGGATTATTTTGTAGCACTTCGAAGCAGTTTTATGATATGCTTATTTGTACATGCTTCACATACAACACATAATACAATTCTTTTGATTGTTTCTGATTTTTGCTTCTTAAAGTGTGGATACCTGGAATAATGTCCGTGCAGGACATCTACATAATTACAATAGGGCAGATCTATTTGCTTATACACAACAACAACTTGACTCCCTAATAGAAAATACAAGTTCAAGGTCTTTGTTATTTTTAGTTGAGAGTTATACTCCGACCAAGAGATGTGAAGGTTTTTCTAAGTATCTTTATTGGGATTTAATGAGGTATTAACTTATCTTATAACTATTACATTGTGTCACAGATAATAGAATGTATCAGAATTATTTAAAACGTATATGATATCAGATCTACAAATAAATAAAAGAAAAAAATAAATAAAAACCTAAACAAATAAAAGTAGAGATTTATAATTTTTAAAAAAATTCTTTGCTTAATCAATAATTAGATGATATTAGTGGTGGCATTTCAACAATAAGGGCTAAAAAGCCACCGTGTCTATTTTCTCATAAATATCTTTCACAAAACTCTATAGCTTTGCGTTCATACAGATTTTATTTATTCTTGTAATCGCATCATACAGGACAGCTCTTATTAATTTAATCTACTAGCTGTATATATCTTGTTAGGTTATTAATTTTCAGATTCGTAGAGTATTCCAAGTTGATAACGTCATTCAGATGGGTATAATCACATTAATTATGTTATTTAATTTGGTCCATATTTTTTTTTATTTTGGAGCATTTCCACCATATTTGGATGTTGTTTTCTCTTTCTACACATTTTTTAAAGCAATTTTTATTGGCATTCGCATATATCTTAATTGATAATGTTGGCATTATTGAAAGTGACTGACACTAACATTTTACTGTCTTCTAATATTTCATATCACTTTTCCTCATCTAACATTTCACCTATCCCCTTCTGCCAATTATAAACACACAACAGTTCTTTATTGTTTATTAAACAGTTTATTTAAGTATGATGCATCTCTGAATCTGTAGTTCCAGTATTTTAGATATATTTCAAAAACGTTGTACTTATCATTAATACAATGTCCTAGATATCTGTATAAGAAGTTTGATCAATTATTATATGTTAGAGATTTGAATGATCGCTAAATAAGGAAACAAACTACCGGTTCCATCCTATGGCTGCTGGGGCAAGTCTTCTGAGTGCAATCTAAGTGATGGGGTAAGTTCTGGGTGCTGGGGCAATTCTTCTAAGTGTAACCTAAGTAATGGGGTAAGTCCTGGGTGTTGGGGCAAGTCATGTGAGTGCAATCTAAGTGCTGGGGGTAAACCCTGGGTGCGGGGGCATGTCCTGTGAGTGCAATCATTTGTATAGTTTCTAAATTTAAATATTGATGGTGTGCCTCAACCATTTTAGTGCTTGGCTCACTGTGCCTTGAGTTGAAAATCACTTCCCTAAAGTTAGATAGTGCAAGTTAAATGTATTGTAAGTGACCTTTTTACTGGTCCCAGGGAGACTGCACATGTTTGAAAATAAATTCAGGGAGAAAAGATTCAGTAAAACTGTGCTAGCAGACAGTTGGCAGGGCTGACCTGTTAAAAAATAAACTGCCCACTAAAAAAAGAGCATACTCTTTCTCAGTGTGAGGCGTCACCCAGTTTGTAGACTCATCCAAACTGTTCCAGTGATTTCACTATCCTTTTGCTTGTTTATTTTCTATGCTTTCCTCTTTGTTCTTGCTTATTGACTTTGCTCTTTCCTGCCTTTGTTTTGTATACTTGTGCCTTGTTCCTTCTCTAGATCGGCCACATAGTGGTCGCCCCCCACAGAGTGGCATCCCTTTATAGCTCGGCCACAGTGGCAACTCTTTTCTTGCTTGTCCACAGACTGGTACTCCCCCAGAGTGGCACCTGGCCAATCGGGCTACAGTCTGGATCCTGCTCTGTTCAAAAGTACCCCCTACCCGTGAGTACAACTTGATATATGACCAGGAAATTTGTATGTGTGATGACTTCTGTTCCCTTATAGAAGTTATGCAGCAAAGCAGTAGTGCTGGTCGCCTCCGGAGGTTGCTCATGTAGGGCCAGATGTATCAAGGCAAAAAAAGGTTATTACTACTATTTTAGCACCTTTTCCTGAAATAGCACCAAGTTTGTCTTGATAAATACGGCCCATAAATGTGGAGTATGTCTGCTCTTATAACCTGTCTCCTAGTTCCCTGTATTATCTCAGCCCTGTCTCAGAACTCTGTTAAACTCTCATGTTTCTGTTATTTTAGTTTCTGCTCTGATCCATCTCTGATTTTCTTGCTGGTGTTGTTAGTTTCCTCTTGCTTAATTCCTCCATAAATGCAACCACACCTGTTTCCTCTGTTTGCTTTCTTCAGCTCTGTTTGTTTGTCTATGTATTGTTATTGGTTTGTTATTCAGTTTTAGCGTAGGGACTTACATAATGTTAGGCACCTTGACGTGGTTGGCAAGCTTCATCTTATGGTCATAATTAACCAAATCCTCACTGTTTAATCTAAGAGTGTTAGGTCAGTTCCTTCATGTTTGTTTGTATGTGCATGTTCCATTATCCTCTCTCCCTGAAGCACCTGAGGATCTCAGCTCCTCTACCCTAACCCCATGTCCAGCTTGGTTCTTCTTATGAAGCGTCTGAAGATCTTGGCTCCTCACTCCATCTCTGTGTTCCTTTGGCCTTTACCCCATCATGTGTATGTTGTTCTGTGATATATTTATCTTTGTTTGTCTCCTTAGTTAAGTAGTTATGTCTTATGCTTTGCCCTTTCTTGTATGCTTTAGTTCTCCCTTGCTGTGTCCTGCAGCCCTGTTCTCTGTATTTATGCTCTAATCTTCTTCAGTTCTTTTGTTCTTGGTATGGGAAGTTGACTGCATAAACTTGGGGTCTCAAACCACCGGTGGATTGCAAATACCCAGCACCAGGTCTTGTGTCTCCATTTCCAGCACATTGAACTCCTGCATTGGGCGCTCCAGGGTCCCATAACATCCTGGGCCCATCCCTGACATATGGCTGTAGGCTATAGTCAGGGTCCTGACACTAAGCACCAGGTACCTCCATTAGAGACCACTTCCTCAGGACAAACAGGGTATTCCAGTGTGCATACTGTGATCAGATCTGCATGACAGCCCTGGACAGTCATCAGTCCCAAAGGGGTTAAGCACACACGCGAATGGAATAAGGCTGTGTCATAATAACTAGATGTCCATTACATGTGTGATAAAAATCCCACGCCCTTTATTTCTTACTCTCTGTAATTGTGATCTATACTATTCATTTATTAAATCACAACACTTGTATATTAGGGTTTCATTCTTTTCCACCAATCTTCTCTTTTCCCTTTTTTAGGACAGTGACGGACATTTACTTACCTCTAAGGAAGTCTTTCTAGGTGAAACGTGTCAATTTTAATTTCTGCATTTTTCAGGATTCTCATCTTATGCTCATATATCAGTGTCCATTGTTCAATGTATTTTTTAACAATCATTTTATCCACATAATAAATTAGATTTTTTTTTTATATGTGTATAAACGTTTTTAAAAACTGTTTCATTTTAAAAATGTTTCAAATCTGCCTGTGTATTTTTTAGATGCTCTCACACTAATTTACCACATTATTTCCTCCCCCATATCCCACCATCCTATTTAGATAGATGGATGGATAGAGGTTATTAGCATTCTCTGTAAACTCTCCAAATGTGCTTCATTTCGAAAACCTATTGAGATACTGCTGCTCCCTAGTGGTGGAACCTTACTTGTTATTCCTTTATATTGTATTCCACTATTGATAAAGATAGAACTATAGTGGGACAGACAGATAGACAGGTAGAAGCAGGGCCGGTTTAACCAATGGTCATATTGGCTACGGCATATTGCTGGGCATATTGGCTGTGGCATGTTAATGGACAAAGAGTGGCATATTAAAGAGGGCGTGGGGATTATTTTATTGTGCATACTGGCTGTGGCATATTAATGGGCATACTGGCTGTGGCATATTGCTGGGCATTCTGGCTGTGGCATATTAATGGTCAAAGCGTGGCATATGGGGCAAAGTGACATTGTTGCATGTTCTGCAGGGCCAGTTCTGTGAGGGAAAGTGACCCTGTGGTATGCCAAATCATGTGGGTGCAATACGAGTTCAAGTCAAATGCTGTGGGTGCAATATAAGTGCGTGGCAAGTGCTGTGGAGATTGTATGGTGTTGTGTTAAGTCTTTTAGGTGCAATGTGGGTGCAGAAAAAGGGAACAAAAACAAGAAATGTAATTTTTCAATAACATGTTTATTACATATACAAATAGTTGAATGTGATATGAAAATAGTTGCATATAATATTAAAAAGTTTACCTTTACATACAGTTTTGTACAATGCTTTAGAAAAATTGGGTTGATTAGTACCCACTGCTAAAGACTTTGCCCAGGGCCCACTAGGGTCTTAAAGCTGCCCTGGGTAGAGGTCATTAGCTTCCTCTGTGAACTCTCCAAAGATGCTTGATTTTGAAAACCTATGGAAGTACCATCTAGTGGTGAAAGCATACGTGGCATTCCTTTATATTTTATTCTACTAATAATAGAGATAGCGTTATGGTGGAAATGAGGGACAGACAGAAAGAAGACTGGTATAGTGAATTTAGAGGGGTCTGTTTGCAAATATCCCCTTCACCCACAACAGCCAAGAACATAGAACATATAAATTCTACAAGTCCGTTCTGAACCACTTGTTAAAGGGACTGTCTAGTGACCAAAATGCCTCCTCAACATTTTAATGCATATTTAAGTACTTTCAAAGTACTTTAAAATGCATATTTTATATTTTTCATTACTTAAATGAAGATATTACACTTAGATAAAAATGCACATTTGCAGAGGTTCAGGAAGCCCACACAATTGGTGTCTCCCTTAGGCTTCTAAGGGAGTTTATTTTCCCAGCAGCAGCCAATAAAAATTGGAATATGATTTCCTGTTTAGTTATGTAATCAGGCAATGTGTTGTATTAGAGCTCCTAGTGTATACAAGAGCATTATAAGGTAGTGCCCTGTCACTGTATAATGAATGTCGGTAAAGTCATCAAATGTCAGTCTTATCATACAGCACTGCCCCCCACCCCCATAAATGCCAGCTTGGCTGTGATAGGCAATGCAGTCCCTCCATAAAACACAGCTTGGCTGAGCATGATAGGCAGTGCAGTCCCCGTCCCCCCATAAAACACAGCTTGGCTGAGAATGATAGGCAGTGCAGCCCCCCCCCCCCCATAAAACACAGCTTGGCTGGCATGATAGGCAGTGCAGTCCCCCCCATAAAACTAGGGTTGCCACCTTTTCTTCAAAAAAATACCGGCTTTGGGGCTGTCTCCATAGACTTAACATTGGCCAGATACCAATTTTTTACCGGCCTGCCGGTAAAATACCGGCCAGGTGGCAACCCTACATAAAACACAGCTTGGCTGAGCATGATAGGCAGTGCAGTCCCCCCCCTAAATAACAGCTGGCTTAGAATGATAGGTAATACAGTCACCCATATATGTACCACACACACTCACTTCACACACTAACATCACTCACTCCACACACTGACATCACTCACATCACACACTGATATCACACACTCACTGACATCATACACTCACATCACATTACACACACAGCAGCACTTTTTTTTTTTCCTCTTACCTTCTCCGGTGACTTCACCCTCTCCTCGCGTTGTCAAAGCAGTATCTCAAAGCAGGAAAGCACCTGTTACCGGGCAGGGTGCGATCAGCAGACAGGAAAGCAGGAAAGCACACTTAGCTGCTAATTAAGTGTGCCTGTTACGGCTTTCTGACAGCTCAGCGTGCCAGTTACAATGGAGATGCACGTATACGCGCGTCTCCAACAGAGGCAGGGACAGTTAGTGCAGGGGGAGCCGGGAGATATCAGTAGGTGCGCGCGGGGGTTGGTGGGTAAAATGTGAACTGCGCTTGCGCAAGTCGGTGCGTATGTATGCATGCAGTACCGAGAGCTGCCACCTGTGGAGAATTTCTGTAGGTAAGTATTTTTCTCTTTTTTAACAAACATAAAAATTTAAAATAAAAAACTGAAAGTGACAGTCTAGTTCACTCTTTGGTGCCTACAAGTTGCACCAAAGTCATATAGGTGATTAGACTGTCCCTTTAATGTGGAATGATCAGAAAGAACACAAAGGTCCTTTGAGTTTGATGCAATAGTGAATTTCAGTCCATTCCAAAGTAAAGGTATGTCATCCAGAGACGGATCCAGATCTCAAAAGGGGCACTGCCAAATTATTTGGAATAAAGTGTTGCTTACAGAACTGACACTATGGGGGGGCATGTACTAAAGAAACTCAAAAATGAACGAAAAAAAAATATCACAAATTTCATTAATGCACCACTGAATTTATTAATTTGTTTGCACCTTATTAAAAAAAT
Organism: Pelodytes ibericus; assembly: GCA_036172795.1. Taxonomy (NCBI): domain Eukaryota; kingdom Metazoa; phylum Chordata; class Amphibia; order Anura; family Pelodytidae; genus Pelodytes; species Pelodytes ibericus. The sequence goes on from CM069861.1 coordinate 177,903,274, forward strand.
TGTCTGTTATAACAGACACATCTTGAGAACACCCGCTATCTTTAATTGCAAAATAATATAAATCATAAACATTGTACAGATGTAAAAGTAATCACATTTTAATTTCAGACTGATGTGCAAAAATGTTATTATTTTAACTACAATTGTAATTAATAACAAAACTGTTAACACATTGCACTAGTTTAATACATGCCCCTCTATTTTGTTTAATGTATAACACAGTCCTAAAATGGCTTGAAACAAGGCCATGTATGCTCCTCATCACTTTTGCGATGGCCAATCAAGTGGGTGCATGGGCAAAATGCAGTGGTTGCTCGAATACGTACGGGGCAATTCCAGTGAGTGCTGCAATGCGGTGCAGAAGCAAGTCCTGTGAGTGCTGCAATGTGGTTCATGAGATCTCCCCTCACCAGCCTCTCTTCAGGCAAGCAGGCAGCTTGATATCTGTGTGCTGCTCAGGCAAAGGATAAGTCATGGGTGTGCAATGTGGGTGCAAAGACATGTCCTGGGGTGATGCTGAAAGTCCTTGGTGAGCAATGTGGGTGATGGGACAAGTCCTGGGTCTACAATGTGAGTGTTGGGACATACCATGAAGTGCTAGGGCAAATTCTGGGTATACAATAGGGGCACTGGGGCATGTGCTGGGGTGCTGGAGCAAGTCCTAGGTCTGCAATGTGAGTAATGGGGTAAGTATTGAGTGTGCAACGTGGCTGATATGGGAAGTCCAGGGGTACTTTGCATGTCATGGGTGTGCAATGTGGGTGCTGGGGCATGTCCTCAGTGTGCATTGTGAATGCTGGGGCATGTCCTGGGGTGCTGGGGCAAGTCTTGGGTCTGCAATGTGTGTACTGGGGCAAGTCCTTGGTCTGCAACATGGGTGATAGAGCATGTGGTGGGGAGCTGGGGCAAGTCCTGAATCTGCAGTGTGGGTACTGGGGCAAGTCTTGGGTCTGAAATGTGGGTACTGGAGCAAGTCCTGGTCTGCAACATGGGTGATAGGGCATGTTCTGGAGCATGTCTTTTGGGGACCAAAAATCAAAGGAGAAATGGAGGGGGGATGGCTACAGCCCAGACCATGTGTTCTTTAAAGGGCCCACAATTTCTGATGGCAGTCCTTGTGGGTAAGTCCAGTGGGTTATGGATTGTGGTGCAGGGAAAAATCCAGTGGGTGCTGCAATGTAGTGTAGGGGCAAGTCCAATGGGTGGTGCACCAGCAATTCCTGTGGGCACTGCAATGTGGTGCACAGGCAATCCATGTGGGTGCTGCAAAGTGGTGTGTGGGCAAGACCTGCGGGTGCTGCAGTGTGGTGCAGGGAACAGTCCAGTTGGTGTTGCAAAGTGGTATTACAGCAAGTCCTTAAGTGTTCCGGTGCCCATGCCCCCCCCCCCCCTCTCCCCTCCTGTCTGTCTGTCTCATCTCCCTCTCCATGCCTGTCTCTTTCCTCTCCCTCCATGTTTGTCCCTTTCCACGTTCAGTTGGTGCTACAATGTGGTGAAGTGAGACAGAGGATGGAAATAAAAACAATAAATACATTTTTTTCAATATCATAATTAAATATGAAAACAGTTTACATGGAAATTGTGAACTAATATTTACTAGGATTAAAATAATTTTAGTACCAGCATGTAGTCTGCCAACCTATGAAGTGGCACATGATCGTAATAACTACAATTCCAATGATGGTCGCCAGATAATATGACATCATGACGCTGGCTGAGCATCATGAGAACTGAAGTCCTGCCACAGCTGAAGTAACTAAGCAAATCTTTGTACTACAGTTCCCATGATGCTCAAGCAATCAAAGTCTCCCGTTATACTGGCTGAGCATGAGTAAGGATAGCTAACAGCACAGCAAATAAAGTGACAGAAACTGATCTGTGGAATAGATTACATAATGCTCAGCCAGCACAATGCCTCCAATAATGCTGGCTGAGCATCAAAAAAAAGGTGGTCCAGAGCAGCTACCATAAAACAAGCAATCATCCCAGTTCCTTTTCTGGGGAAGGTTCATCTGTCATTGCCAGATTTCCATAATGAGTGGACTAGCCTGGTGGTCCCTAGGCAAACTTCTTCTGATCGAGGAAAGCAAGAGGAATCTACAAAATTGCCTGGTGGTCTGTGTTGTGGGGCTCCTCCGTTTTTACTGGTGGTCTTCTACAGGGGAGAGTGGGAGGGCTCTTCCATTGGAGTCAGGAGTTCATAGCACAGACCTATCACTGCTCAGTCTTTCTGTGGCTTGTGCATAGCTGGGGGTAACCCTGCTGTCTGCTCTCACCAGCCAGACCGAAGCTGCACAATCATCACCAATAATTTGGGAAACATAAATTATATGGTGCATGGAACCCTGAGTTAGGGCCAAAGCACCACGAAAACAACAGCACTGCTGGAGGGCTCCAATTACCTGGTTGCCCGGCTTGGAACCACCACTGATGCCAGCATCATAGTGAGTCACATCAACACAAAGTGGTCTATTCACTAAAAGGTGAGATGCACATTTAATCTCACTAGTTTAGCTATACATTGTGTAGGGACAATCCTGGTGAGTTTGCTTAGCGGGGGAAAGTCACCAGGCTTGTACCTGCACAATGAATAATTTATAAGGTGAGATGAAATGCTAATCTCAAATCATCTTTTAGTGAATAGCTGTCCCAGAAACTAGCTGGAGATGAGATTCTGCCACCCAAGCCCCATGTAGAATACAGACAGATAAGGCAAAAAAAAATTGCTCATAGCAAATCACCACTTTTCTTTCTGAAATTGTTAAAAAAAGAGAAGTAAAGGTTGTTCTGAAGTTCAGGTCAACGGCTTCTTTCCCACACACCTGAAAATACACATCATGCTGAGATCTCCTCTCCCACTGCCCAGATAGCTGTTTAAACAAAAGCTATGTAAATACTGGCTTCAAGGTCATTGTATTGCAAACTTGTCACATTGCAGCATGTCACATTGTAAGAGAAGCACAATACATATATATTATAAAATGAGACCGCTAAATAGAACTCCAGAAACAAATATACATAATCTATAGACTAGATTTATTAAATATCTCAAAAAGAAATAGTTAAATAATTGTACATAGGAAACAGGGAATATCTAATGCCGCTAAATCACAGATATAATGGATGGTTATTTAGATCATACACATAAAATATATAGATAAGTGTATAAATCATAAAAGAACCATATGTGAAAAAAAACTCCTTACCCACTGGGTTTGTTTACCTGGCCAGGTTTGAACAATCGGATGGCCAAAAATAGGCCCAAGATTTTTTTACAAATAATGTCAATTATAATACACTGGTTTCTCATTGTCATTTTGTTATTTAGAAGGTCAGCACACAGATTGCCATCAGGAATTGCCCCAGCACCCATTTTGTACTCCCCTCAGCAGGAATATTTGCCCTCAGGACTTGCCCCGGCAGCCAGATTTACCCTCAGGACTTGCATCAGTGGCCAGATTTGTACCCAGGACTTGACCCAGCAGCAGATTTGCCCTCAGAACCTGCCCCAGTGGCAAGATTTACCCTCAGGACAGAACTCACAGTACTTGCGGCCAGAGTTTCACACACTCTTACACACACTTACATTTTAGTCACTTTTTAAAATACACTGTTTTAGGGCTGTGCGTCCTATTTCCTTGTATTTCAATGTACATTGTAAGAGAAGAGCAATAATGTGCAATAAACATCAGCTACTGACAGATGGTGAAAGTAAAGCTTGCAAGGGGGCACACACAGCAATATCTATCTTAAAAGTATATTAACACCACAGTAAATTCTACAATTCTACAGTTATTCTATAATAACACTACACGTCATTACAATACATAATACACAAATTACAATACCAACGTAGTTACTAAAAGGCTATCACAACATAGTTACCTCCACTAACAATATGTCTTACAGGACTCTCACCACCTCACGGGTTTCGCTCTATAGTGTTTAAGCATAAGTCATGGCCTAATCATAATCATCGCCTATAATTAAGCACTGCCGCACGAGACATGTGTGGCTGTGAGCATCCTGTGAGACTCTGATCAGGTATAACTTTTTATACTATTTTTGGAGATGAGCGATGTTTGTTTTATCTGTTTCCTTTAAGGGAATTATATCCTATACTTTGTTCATAATCATTCTTACAATGGCATTGTATCATACTACCCAGACCTGGGCTCTTCCTCCCTGATCACTCTGCACTGAGTGGTCTTCTCTGGTATCAGCTCACACACATTCAGTATTCACACACTGGTTCATTGACAACCATTAAGCTGGTGTGGCCTTTTTTAAACTTTATTTTATAATAAATATGTAAGTTTCTACACAATAAAGAGAGAAATGCAGGGAATTGAGATGGGAATTTCAAACCTAAGGCCAAAGTAACTGAGTTGGAAAAATGCTCCCATTCAGTTGCATTGGAGATGAATCTGAATTTTAGATCTGAATCTAAATTCCCTGCCATTCTCTCGTTATTGAATAGACCATATAGACATAGATCATTAGGTCATCCATAATATTTCAGTGTATTCATATTAAATAACTTACTTAATCCCCACTCTTTTCAATGAGTAATAAATTAAAAATATACATCCTACAGCAAAGGTAAGTGAATGATTCCAAGTGGACTTTAGACACAACGTATCAAAATACAAACTGCAAATATCCAAACACAAATAGACAAGTACAGGTCTCACGTACAAAGATCAATGTTGGCAAAGCTAGTTTTATATAAAATGGGTTGGGAATTTTCTCATGTTATTCAACAAAAATAAAAGATATTAAGTACAGAGATAGTTATACCGTAAACAACTAGTCCATCTTGTGTTAGCTTTTATTTCAAGGATCCCATTTATGATTTCCTCCTGTTCCCCATTTAAATTGAGTCATTATACCCCTCTCCATTTTCAATTGATGGATAATGTGTGACCTAACAATACTCCCCCATTTATTTAGCAGCCACCAAAATCGGTATAATAAGTTCTTGATTTTTCGATGGTACTCGGTATATATTTCAATCTCTGCTTTGAATGCCAAACAAATCGCACATAACCTATTGATTTGGATGCCAATAATCTCCCAAAATATTTTTAGATGCCCACCAGATATTTATATAATCCCCTTTATGTAATCCACATCTTCAGCATTCATCTGACCTTTCAGAAAACATCTTGGACAACCTAGTTGGCACCAGATACCAATTGGTTCACCCGGGTTTATAGTTCTAATCATGTCTACACATTGTTTTCTTTTTTTAATATATTATTTATTTTGTGATTTTCCTTACACATGATGTCAAATATTATAGTTCATTTTGTTCAGTTAAATCTTCTAGCTTATAGCCTGCTTTAGATTGTATATGGCATAAATATTTCATTAAATAGTCGTTTATTCTTAAGTATGTAAAAATCTCTTTCTTTGATAAATGAGATTCAAAAGATTTAATCCCATGACGATCACTTATGTATTGCATTTTGTTTATACCCACTTCGTACCAGTCTTTAAGGTCCAGATCCAGTAAATTATGAAGACAAATAAGGGGATGGGGGCATAGACTCACCAAGAACGGACAGCACTACAATAGTCTGTCCTATAGGATGGTACCTACTAGGGATGGCATCACCGTTTTTTGCATATTAGACTAATTCTGCCAATAAGGGCAGTCGAGATCTGAAAAGTATGGCTGGTCTCCACTGCACAAGGAACACCACAAACCACAAACATATGTTTCGGCATACATATGCCTTGTCATTGTGGTATGGCTGCTGATTCCTTGGGTGTGTCCATTCTCGGTGAGTCTGTGCTACCACCCACTTTTTTTGTTTCCAAAATTCAGGGTATGCCCAAAACAGCCATTCTGCACCTAGAAGATAATCAGCCATACCACACTGACAAAGCCAATGGAGGCTGAAACGTATGTCTGTGGTTTGCTGTGTTCCTCATACAGAGGAGACAAGCCATGCATTTCAGATCTTGACTGCGCTTTTGGGCGGGATTAGTCTGATGTGCTAATGGAGTTAATTCTATTGTTTATTCAAAGGGTTTTTGAAGCATTAGAATAACTTCCTCTGCATACAGGTTGAGTTTAATATTCTTCTGTGGTGTACCAAAGCCTTCAATTTGTTGATTACCCCTAATAGACATATACTGTGTATGTGAGTGATTTTATTGTTAGTAACTACTGACTGAGATCAGCCTTATATCAAGTACCGGAACATTTAAGTAGGATCAATGACCAGATTAGCCAGTATGGTGCAGACGAAAGGTTCCTGGTACAGGGGAAGTGGCGTTCCTTTTACAGTATGTGTAATTTTGCACCATAACAGAGCTGGTGTTCCCGTTTCTGTATTTGCAGGTTCAAGGCACCTACTGTGTTGCATGTGATAGGAACATTTTCTTCAAGTGAAAATGTTTTTCAGGTCCTGAAGCCCATCTAGTTGCTCAAACGCAATGGGCCTTGACAGGGCTTGGAGGTGGGCCAGGAAAGGGTTACGTTTAGGTGACGTCATGCAGGGGTGAGGGGCTATTTAAATAGGCCCGCCATTTTAGGAGTTCAGATTTTAATTAACAGCCAAAGTGACAGTTGTGAGTGCTACTGACTGGTTACTCTTTTTTCTTTCAGGATGGAAGCAGATGTTGAAGGGGATTTGTGAAGCAGCCCTGCAGGGAGGATCGGGATGGATCCGTGACCATCTGCAGCCGGTGTTAACGGCAACGGGACCCGCAGGCCTCGTGGAGAAGCGGCCTAGGAGGAGGAGGACCAGGCCCCCTCAGCGTTTGAGCCAGGAGGATAGCGCTGGAGGTCGGCGGAGGAGTCCATCCCCGTGTGGGGCTTTGTTCTTTTGGGGTGGCGGAACCCAGTCATCTTAAGGGGTCAAGGACTGGGTTTATGGCAGGGATTGGGAGGTAATGGGGGGTGTAGGATCATCGTTAGGGTCTAGGAAGGATGTGATCAGGAACATAGGCTGGTGGTCATGTTATGGTTGGTGGGTTAGAGCTGGCCTGTGGCTCTTAACCCGGGGGTTATAGGGGCATCTCGGTATGCCCCTATAAGTGTTAATTCAGGTATTGCACTTAATTTTATGTGAATATGTTAATTGTATGTGTTAAATTTTACATGTGGGTCATTGCCTTAAGTTAATTGTATAAACAGGGAAGTATTGTGTTACAGGTGGGCAATGAGCTTATTTGTGTTCAGTTTATTATTATTAAATAAGCTGTGGCCTTTTATTTCCACTTATAATGCTGTCTGTGTTTATTTGTGGGATAACGTAGGCCTTTTATTGGGCCCAGAATCCGACAGTGACTTTGTCATGATGGAGCTCCACGATATCTGTCCAGAGAGTCTGAATAGCTTTGTCTATAATTTCATCTATGTCTGTTTTTGTTGGCAGGTGCTGGAGTGCTTCTCTCCAGCTCTCTGCTGGAAGACTCAAGCTTTCAGGCTTGTGATGTGGATGCTTTCACAGACTCGACAGCCATCTTTTGTGGGCCAGCCAAGGTCTTTGCTCTGTAAGTGGCCAAAAAGAAATGTTGCTCTGCTACAGGTTTGTTCCTCTGGACTTCAAGAGAGTCATTCCATATAAGTTCAAACGGGTTGGTTTTGCTGATAATTGAGCTGAAGTCATATGTGTCCACCATTGCCAGTATCAGGACATGCCCCCAGATACTGATGCTGAATTAGCAAACTTTTTAAGAAGTTTTTAAAGTATGTGTCACAGTGTTATTTCATCTTGTCTAATTGGTCTATTTAGCACTAATTGGATAAGTGCCTTGTGAATACTGATCAAGGGGTGGAACATATAAATATAGCTTGTTCCTACCATTTGGTCAGACCTACGATTAAGGGTAAAAAGTAGTAGACACTACGTAGACCTACGATTAAGTCCTGAGGGACGAAACACGTAAGGTGTTTTTCGTGTGGCTTCCATGGGATTACTGTTTTATTTTACGGATTAAAAGTTATGTCTTAAAGGATCCTGCATTGGGTGTCATATTTTCTCCGCTAGACTTTTTCTGTGTTTTATTTATTTTGATTGCCGGTTTATGTCCGGGCTGGGGACCCGCAGTTCAGCTTTTTTTGGAGCAGTTTCATGGGATTCATCTTGCATCTGTGCCCTTTCCCCGTTGCTTCAATTTTCTGAATTAGTAAACTGCCTTCTGTTGTAACACACGGGGTCAAGGATGGTAAAGGGACCCTGAGCGCCTGAGATAAGGAGCTACGTTGCCGGGTGGAGACACAGGACCTGGTGCTGGGTAACTGCAATCGCTTGGAGGTTTGGGACACCAAGTCTTTGCAGCCACAACCAGGCCCTGTGAAGCAGCTGCTGTATCCAGGTCCCAGGGCTAGAGAGGAAATGAACTAAGTGATAGCCAAGCAGAGCTAAAACAGAAAGACAACTGAGGGAGAATAGAACTGAAATACAGAGTGCAGGGCTACAGGACTAAGGCAAGACATAAGCAAGATAAAGCAGAAACCAACTAAGAATAAACAATACAATGAAGGGGTAACCCAGCAATGCAAGGGTTAACTGGAGTAACTTAGCATTGTGAGGGTTAACCGTAAAAGCTAGTTTTGCTTTTGTGCCTGTTTAGTTTTTAGCTTGGGGAAGAGAAGTTGGCAGGGGCCTGGAATCTCAGGTTCTTGCCATCTCCAATTAATCCTACTGATTAGGGAAAGGAGACGTTACCAGAAGATGATACCGGAATGCTCTTATCTCTGTTTTACCCCGTGATTGGTACCACTACGTCATTTTAATTATCAGTACATTCCATTCTTCTTCTGGTACTTTCCACTCATTTCAAGATTGTTGTGTAACAGTTATTTAGCATATATACCATCAACACACCCCTATACGCCTCTATATTCATATGTGCACATACATTATAACCAATGAGATTGAAGTAGCCACCTCCTTAATTTGGGGTATATATATGAGTGTTAAATAAATAAAGACTCAGAGTTAAAGGATAAAGAACTTGTGTCTGCTTTCTTTGGCTCTCCACGCGTGTTGTTGAGGACAACTCCTACCACGAGAAGTTAACCATTAAAGATACATTGCAGTGTATGCAGAGACGTTGCTGAGAAGACCCCTCAGCTAGACTCTGTCCCTTTCATACAAGGCACAGGGTTAAGGGACACAAAAGGCACATACAAAGGAACAAACATAAATACAGGAACTAGCCTAATACTAAGAATGGTAAAGGTGGGGATTTAGTTCAACAAATTGGCCAATTTAGATGTTAGCTTGCCAACCAATTCAAGGTACCCCACATTAGGCAAGTCCCTAACTAATACATAATATTAACAAAGCATAAATAGAATCAAAGACACATAAATGGCATTGAACTTAACACAGAGAAAATACCTGTAGACTGCTGCAAAGGACTGAACAGAAACGGGTGTGGATTAAATAATAAAATGACAAGGCAGAGGGAATCAGAAAACCTGGAATGAAACATAAAGACAGACAGAGAGGTATACAGGGCAGGAATAAGCATAAATAATAAGAAAGCAAAGTAAGAAGTATACAGAAAAGCCTGGATAAGTCTGCACAAGGGTGCATGGTTACATCTGTCTCCCGGATGGAGCACACAAACCACGAAAATATATATAGTGCGGCTCCGTGCTAGGTGTGCGGCGCATACCTAGCACACATGGAGCATACACGCCTGCATGCCCCCCAAAGATGCTTTTCCATGGTTAGTTATTTACAACTTTGCTGTTTATGACTTAACAGACACACAGCACACTTATGCCATATGTCAATTCCTAGAGGATTTATGACAAAAAATTGATAATCCAGATGTACGTAACTTAGGCCAAAATAGTCGAGCTGGAATAATTTCATGAAACACCAACAGGCACAATGAATGTCTGATCTTTACTCCCTGTATTTACAGAAAAGCTTCAGAATGTTGTTCTTAAAATAACTTATTAAAGGTCTGAATGAGTATATTGCATTACAATACATTTATTTATAATCATGCATACACAAATCAGAACGTTTAATAGTAACTGTACAGGTACCCCTGCAACAGTTCATATATTTACTAAGCAGAAGGCCATCTGATAGAAAGATAGTTGAAAGGGAGCCATTGTGTCTATATACTGAGTGTGTGATAGAGTGCTGATCTTGGCAGACAGGGGTAAGAATAATAAGTCCTCTGTTCTTGATTGTCCCTGGTCTTGTATCAAAGTGTATTCATTTAAAGTGAGACAAAAGTAGAGAGAAAACATATATAAGATATACAAGCCTTATAGATGAACTATTTAAAGATTGTGCAACCTATGCCATGTTTCACCATGATTGAATAAAAGGTAAAATCCTCAGATGACTAGAAAATAAGGCACTTCCTCCTCCAGGTCAAGGAATAACCATCTTCCCCTTACTAAACTCATACTCACCCACATAACCTGAACTATTCAAGGGTGTAAAATGGCTAAATTAAGTATGCTGCACTGTATTTCCTGGTATGAAGGACATGTCATGTTCCTATTAAAATGTTCCAAATATTACTGTAAAATGAAAGATTGAAGTTCTTCTTGAAGCTGGCATGCCAGACTGAGAGAATGTCAACCACCAAGCAAATGCCAACTGGTGGAATAGCATGGTGTGACCTCATTGTACCATGGATTGTCAAAGGCACAGTAGGGTGTATGGATGAGAACATTGCTTTTGTGTTAACTTGTTTGTTCATTGTGTATTTTGTGCCAAGCAGTTGTCTTAGAGATTAGACAACTCTCTATGCTTAGCTATGTTGATGTATTTGAATAAGAGAACTGTGTTTCTGTCCACCCAGCTCACAAAATGATTGTGTAATGCATGCCGTGCTTGCCAAGTAGAGAAGGTGCAGATTGCTAGGCTGCAACACTGGCATTTCTGACTTTTTTAACAGTGCATACAGTTAAAGTGAAATAATAATGCTTCCATAAGAGAAGCTTGTCAGTCAGCAGGGAAGGAGTACACTGAATATTAACCCATTTACAATTGACATGCCAAGCACGTCACGGGAAAACCAACCGTTAAGGATTGCATGTCTTCTGGCACTGTGGTACTCAAGCTCTGTCTGCAGAGGCACCGGAGTCACATCTGATCACTGTGAGCCAATCACAGTGATCAAATGTGTACAACAATAATGGGTCAAGGAGAGACTAAATTTAATATGGGAGGTCTGCGCTTGTTTCCCAAGCACCTCCCAACTTCCTTCCCCTCTAGGATTTAAAAAAAAAATTGTGACTTAGTGCTAGGGTTAGATTTTAAAAATGTCCCGTAGCGGAGCAGTGGTGAGTAGGGTAGGGATCTCCAAACTACGGCTGTTTTTATCCAGCCCCCAGGGCTGTGACATATTATTGGGCATACTGGCTGTGGCATATTAATGGGCATACTGGCTGTGGCATATTAAAGAACATAGAGTGGCATATTATTGGGAATACTGGCTATGGCATGTTAATAGACATAGAGTGGCATATTAATGGGCATGCTGACTGGCATGCTGGGTCTACTGGATGTGGCATATTAGTGAGCAAAATGTGGCATATTAATGGGCATACTGACTTGGCATATAATTGGGCATACTGGCTGAGGCATATTAATGGGCATACTGGATGTGGCATGTCAATGGACATAGAGTGGCATATTAATGGGCATACGGACTGTGGCATATTATTGAGCAATGAGCATACTGTCTGTGGCATATTAATTGGCATACTGACTGTGGCATATTCATGGGCATATCTGAGTCCTATGAGTGCAATCTGGGTACTGGGGTAAGTCCTGGGTGCAATGCGAGTGCAGAGGAAGGAATTAAAAACAAGAAATGGATTGTAAAATATGTATATTATAATAATGTTTTTTCTTTGGTCAGAGAAAATGTGCAAAATGTGCAATGTGGCCCTCCTACTGAAAATTTTGGAGACCCCTGCTCTAAGGCAGCAATGGTAAAAGTTTAAAGTTCTGGTATCCAAATAAATCCATCTTATAATGACAGCCGAGCCCACTGGAAACTGGATAGAGAGCATACCTTCACTGCACTTGCCACTGCTCTTTATAAAATACCAGGTGGTCATGTGGTCATGTGACACTTTGCAATGTGACTAAAGAGTGCTGAGCACAAGGGGGGGGGCGGGGTCTGTACTAATGCACAGATTGGTGCACGGTCACTGGTGATTACTAGGGAACCACATACTATGGGGAAATTTTTAATAAAAAAACTAGACAGTGGCGATGGCTGCATGCCGCCCCCCATAAAGTGCTGCCTGTTTCAATGGACCCTTTTGGACTGATTATAGGGCTGACTCTGTGCATACACACATACATACTCACTCATACACATACAGTACATGCATACACACATACATGCTCACTCATACACTTACAGTACATGCATACACACACACATACATACTCACTCATACACATAAGTACATGCATACACACATACATGCTCACTCATACACACACAGTACATGCATACACACATACATGCTCACTCATACACACACAGTACATGCATACACACATACATACTCACTCATACACACACAGTACATGCATACACACATACATGCTCACTCATACACTTACAGTACATGCATACACACATACATGCTCACTCATACACTTACAGTACATGCATACACACTTACATACTCACAAACATAGAAACATAGAATGTGTCGGCAGATAAGGTCCATCTAGTCTGCCCAATTGTTTTGAATACTTTTATTAGCCTTGTGTCTATCCCACGCATGCTTAAAGTCCTTGACTGTGTTTACCTAAGAGATAGGAAAGTGGTTACCACTTCTGCTGGAAGGCTATTCCATACATCCACTACCCTCTCAGTAAAGTAATACTTCCTGATATTACTTTTAAATCGTTGCCCCTCTAATTTAAGACTATGTCCTCTAGTTGTGGTAGTTTTTCTTCTTTTAATTATACTCTCTTCCTTTACTGTGTTGATTCCCTTTATGTATTTAAATGTTTCTATCATATCCCCCTGTTACATCTAACAAACACAGTACATACATTATATACACACATATCTAATTCCATACAGAACATGCATACACACATACATACTCAGACACATACAGTACATGTATAAACAAGGCAGCACCTCATAGTCTGTAAACTTCACCACTTCCATCTTTTAATCTAAGAGCTCCTAATGCATCTTCAAGCTTGTCAATCTTCCTCCACAGACTTGCCAATCTGCTCCTCAGACATGCCATTCTGCCCCTCAAACTTACCAATGCATACCCAGAAATGACAATCTGCCCCTCATACTTCCCAATGTATCCCCAGACTTGAAAATATGCCCTCAGAGTTGCCAAACTGCCCCAGACTTGCCAGTACATTCCCATAACTTGCCAAATTCATCTCCAGATTTGCCAATCTTCCCAAAGACTTGCCAATCTTCCCCCAGACTTATCCATGCATACCCAGAATTGTTAATCTGCCCCTAGACATGCCAATCTGCCATTTAGACTTGCCATTACATTCCAAGACTTGCCAATACATCTCCAGACTTGCCAATCTGACCTTCAGACTTGACAATCTTCTCTCAGACTCACCAGTACATCCCCAGATTTGTCAATACATCTCCAGACTTGCCAGTCTGACCCCAGACTCGCCAATATGCCCCCATACTTGCCAACCTGCTTACCTACTTTGTTCCCTGGATGCTGAAATCCTGATGTATGTATGTGCATATAATGTATGTGTGTATGTATGCATGTACTCTACATGTGTGTGAGTGTTTGTATGTATGCATGTACTGAATGTGTGTTAACATGTATGTGTGTATGTATGATGTATACAGGGTACTGTATACCCAATTCCAATGTCTACCTGTCCAGGTCACTTGGGCAAAAATATATAGATAGAGGACCAGACACCACTCTCACAGGACTAGCCCCATCACCCAAATTTTCCCCAGCACCCAGATTTGCACTCACATGTCTTGAGCTTAAAGACACAAGGTATTTCTAAACACAGGACATATAATGAAATCTATTTAGAAATTTTTTAATTAGCTTTTGTAGTTGAGTAAATTATTTTTTAAGTGAAAATTGTAAAACATGCTTTGATTTTTAAATGATCCAGCATATATCATTTTTATATCATATATTATATGGTATGTAAAGCAGGGGCGTAGCGTGGGGGGTGCAGGGGGGGCCGGCCGCACCGGGCGCAATATCTGGGGGGGCGCACTAGCCCTATGCGGCCGCGCGGCCGCAGCCACAACCGCGCGATACTTCCTGTCAGCCGCCGGATGTGAGCGGCAAATGACGGCGTGACGTCACATCGGCGGCTGCGCGGCGGAGGCTCTTCTGAAACTGCATCGCGGCCTTTCTTTGGAAGTGGAATTTGTAAAGGTAAGAATAAAGAGGCTTGGGGGACCTATTGTATTATGTATTGAGGAGGGGGTCATTAATGTATTGGAGAGGGGGAGGGGGGGTCATTAATGTATGGGGGAGGGGGGTCATTAATGTATGGGGGAGGGGAGGGGGGTCATTAATGTATGGGGGAGGGGAGGGGGGTCATTAATGTATGGGGGAGGGAGGGTCATTAATGTATGGGGGAGGGGAGGGGGGTTCATTAATGTATGGGGAGGGGGTTCATTAATGTATGGGGAGGGGGGTCATTAATGTATGGGGGAGGGGAGGGGGGTCATTAATGTATGGGGAGGGGAGGGGGGTTCATTAATGTATGGGGGAGGGGAGGGGGGTTTATTAAATGTATGGGGGAGGGGGGTTTATTAAATGTATGGGGGAGGGGGGTTCATTAAATGTATGGGGGAGGGGGGTTCATTTAATGTATGGGGGAGGGGAGGGGGGGTAATTTAATGTATGGGGGAGGGGAGGGGGTCATTTAATGTATGGGGGAGGGGAGGGTCAGTAATGTATGGGGAGGGGGGGAAGTAATGTATGGGGAGGGGGGAAGTAATGTATGGGGGAGGGAGGGAAGTAATGTATGGGGGAGGGGGGCAGTAATGTATTGGGGAAGGGAAGAAGGGGGGCAGTAATGTATTGGGGAAGGGAAGAAGGGAGGCAGTAATGTATTGGGGAAGGGAAGAAGGGAGGCAGTAATGTATTGGGGAAGGGAAGAAGGGAGGCAGTAATGTATTGGGGAAGGGAAGAAGGGGGGCAGTAATGTATTGGGGAAGGGAAGAAGGGGGGCAGTAATGTATTGGGGAAGGGAAGAAGGGGGGCAGTAATGTATTAGGGGATGGGGGTCAACTGTGTATTAGGGGATGGGGGTCAACTGTGTATTAGGGGAGGGAGGGGTCAGCAGTGTATTAGGGGGAGGGGGGTCAGCAGTGTATTAGGGGAAGAGGGGGGGATGGGAAAGATCTGACTTGGGAATTTGAGATGAGGCAATGATTATATTTTTTACATTTGTGGCCTAATGAATAATCTATATATATGTGTGTATGTAGAAGGAAATGTAAATAGGTGGGGCTACAGGGGTGAGGGAATTATATTTGTAATATATTTATTAGGAACTGTGGAGGGAAGGGGGTTGGATGAGAGCATTAAATATCATAGCATTAAATATTATATTTATGGGGTAGGAACTGTATTATATATTTTTGGTTTAGTGCAGGGGTAGGTAACCTTTGACACTCCCTTTGTTTTTTGACTACATCTCCATTAAGGCTTGCAAAGCATCATGGGAGGTGTAGTCCACAACATCTGGAGTGGCAAAGGATGTCTACTCCTGGTTTAAAGCATAGGTGTATAACCATTTGGCTTCCCCAGGCCAAAATAACCCCATAAACTCTTAAAGGATCACTATAGTGTCAGGAAAACAAAGCGGTTTTCCTGACACTTTAGTACCCTGAGGGTGCCCACACCCTCAGGGTCCCACTCCCGTGGCGCTGAAGGGGTTAAATTCCCTTCAGTTACTTACCTTAATCCAGCGCCAGGCTCCCTCGGTGCTGGTGACCTCTCCTCCCTGTCTGACGTCAGCTCCCCGTCCGACGTCACTGGAGCTGAATGCGCATGGCTGCGCGCACATTCAAAGTGTCCATAGGAAAGCATTTCTCAATGCTTTCCTATGGACACTCTGCGCGATGGAGGCGAAATGTGCCTCCAGGCTCCAGCGTCGCAGATGCGCCTCTAGTGTCTGTCCGGAAGACAGCCACTGGAGGCTGCCTTAACCGCAAATGTAAACGTAGCAGTTCTTGATATTTTTTGTCGTTTACGATGGTTGTGAGACGACATATAATAGCATGGCCCATGCTAGGTTACTACATGTGTATATTTGTATTCATAGACCTGCTGAAAATGTGGAGAATGTGTGTAATGCATGTTCGCACTCAATAAAGTGTTGGAAAATAAACTTGTATTTAGATGCATTTTACTTTAATTACATAAGTATTTTCATAACAAACAATACATGTGCTTGGGGGGTAAGGGTTTCTTTAATAAAATCTAGTAGAAGAGACTCGAGTGCTAAAATCCACGGGTTAGGGGGCGCAAATTATTTGCCTTGCCCCGGGTGCTGACAACCCACGCTACGCCACTGATGTAAAGCAAGTCCTTCTTATCCGGAAAAAGCAATATATAACGTGTGCGGGTACAGTAAATGAGAAACATTACAGAAATGTTAAAACAGCCGTTGTCCAAAACGACATTTTTTTTTGTCATGTCAAGAAGGGGTTAAATCCTCTATGCTGGATCAGTTAAGACTGAGATGTATGGACACTCATAATGTTAATAAGACAAAGATCTCTGATGTTAAACATTTTCATTTATTACAAACTTTTCCTTTGCTGAGCTTTATTCAGATGTGCAGGTGTTAAATTTTGTTTCCCAGCTCTTCCTTTTGACCACATTGTTGACCTAGTTTGGGATTTCCCCTTTTCAGAGCTGACGGGAAAATCAGACTTTTTTTTTTTTCTTTCTTAATAATAAGAGGCCCTTTACTGAACTGGGAATTTTCCTGCTTGTTGTCCACAAAGTAATCCAGATAAGCTGATGGACTGATGAAATTATAGATCTACATTCCAAAATCATCAACATTCTCTGTACCAGTTCCAAGCACTTAAAAAAAACTTTTGTTGGGGAGGGTGGTTTTCACTTTTTTCCTTAATTTCAAGGAAATGTTGAAAACATGAACTAATTATATAAATGGTAACGCTGCTAATACTAAAATATTTTTATTATTATTAATTTATGATATTTGTGCTATACTTGTCTAAGTGAAAGGCTTAAATGTACAAAACCCACTGCACTTCAAGAGGATCTTACAGATATGGAGGAGATTGTAAATGGCTTAGTGCAGGTTATAACAGTGACTAACCACCAAGCTGTGGCCTGAATAGCAGCTTCGTGGAGTGTAACCTCCTTTTGGCTCCATAAATTGGGGCCATGGCTGAAGCGTATATTGCAGACAATGCCATTTTTAAATAAGCAGTCCTTCATTTTCCCACCCAGGAAATACCTGCGTAAGCTGACCAGGTTGTGTTACCATGATATGGGCAAGCAGTTGTCTCCATAAAAAAGACTGCTGAGGATGATGTGGAGGCATATCACAGTGTTTGAATGCACTGCGATCTGGCCAGCCTGGCCACCAGATCATTGGGCAAAAATTGTTGTTCCCTGTCTGCTGGGTGAGGCCCAAAAGGCTTTTGACCTGGAAGAAGAGGCTGTGGCAGTTGACTACACCCAGCTTAAAGCAGAAATTCTAACAAGATGTATCATACAATAAAAAATTAGACAAACTAATACAGGTAGAGGGCTCTGCTTGCAAGCTTAAAATCTAGATATAATGTGGAACATGAGAAACATATAAAGAGTGAAGAAGTAGGAGGAAAGGTGGAGGAGGGAGAATTAAAAGTGAGTTGGGACAATGGGATATATTGGGGAAATGTGAGTGAGGTTACTGAAAGGATGGTAATTTGTAATTTTCAAATCAAGGAGTAATGCATTTTTTCCATAGATAGGTTATACGTAACAAAGATTTTTTTAGTTCAGATAAACTTGGTATTAAATCTGTTTTCTACTTCTGGTTAATAATATTGCTGCAATAAATATATATAAAGTTATTTGTTTTAAGTGCCATGGTATTCCATTAGGGAACATATGAAGCAAGGCTACTTCTGGATATTGTGGTAGTTTGATTTCAGTTTTGTAAAAAAATGAATATACATTTTTTTCCACAGAATTTATTCAGTTTTGGGGAGCTCCCACCATATATTAGTCATTGAACACTCCTGACCGGATTTTCTCCAGCATTTATTTGATGTTGATGAATGAAAGACGAGGTACCTTTGGTATATGATTGGTACAAAATAGTTAATCTCCATATTTCGTCATAAATTGCGTTTTTAGTTCCTTTTTTCCCAGACTTCCATACAGGGGAGTTTTTTGGGAATACTGATTGGATGTTCGGGTTCGGCAGGTTCGGCTGAACTTCGAAAAAATGTCCGGGTCTGTGCTCGAACTTGACCCCCAACTTGACCCCGAACCCAAACCCCATTGAAGTCAATGGGGACACGAACTTTTGGCCACTAAAATGCCTCTAAAAAAGTCCTGGAACGGGCTAGAGGGCTGCAAAATGAAGTAAAATGTGGGTAAGAAAGTCCCCATTCATACAATTGACCTATTCGTATGAATGGGGACTCTCTTTCGGTTTATAGAAAGCCCATAGCATTATATACAATATAATCGCTGAACCCCGAACTCCAACCTGAACATACAGTGAAATGTCCGTGTTCGGGTCCGGGGTCCAAAAACCGTAATGTTCGGTACGAACGCGAACAGTGCGTTTCGGGTTCGCTCAACACTAGTCATATAGCAACTGGTTCAGCCCCATTGTTTTTGTACCAAAATCAGATGGTTCTGAAATGACTATAGGAAATTAAACAAAGTGTCAAAGTTTGATGCCTGCTCAAAGCCACACATTGATGAGCTGTCACAGTCTGTACTGGGACTCATACCTCCAAAAAGTGGAAGGAATTGTTAAAGAATTTATACCTCAACAGAATACCTGCCATTTTGTATGTCATCAAATGTAAAACTTGGCAAGCAGAATAGTGCACCTCTTCACCTTACGTAAGTGGAACCACGAAATCCAGCAGAGTGTATGAATAAAAGGTGATGTTTATTTAGTCATAATTAAAAGGCATAAGAGAGGAAAAGTCTCACGCGTTTTGCTGTGAGGCTTAATCATAGACATTAACCACAATCACTTTGTCTGCTTAAAAAGGGTTTCCGGAAAGCCTCTGCACATCACCTGGATCAGGTGTGCTGTTTGATACAACGTGGTGGTCTGATTTGGAATACGGAATACATTTACTTTGTATTTCGTACCTTGACTTAACAGCAGCCATTTAGTATGTGTTCTATGTTGTATGCAAGTGATTGTTCTTCTTTTGCTCTGAAAGATTTTAGAACTAAGCCTGTCACAAGTGCTAAAATAGAGAACTAATTACACAGATGAAGAAAGCAGATAAGCTAACAGCTTCCCTGTGGTTATGTGGTTCACGACCCACATTAATATATAGCAGACATGACTTCTTGCCTTAACTTTCCCGACCAAGACCCCATGAAGAGGAGGAAGGGGGTCTACCTGACATGTCAAGTTACTCTGTAAGTGACACTAGTGAACTTAAAAATATATATTGTATTTCCTCTTTCTATTGTGTACGTGACTTAAAGAATATAATAGAAATGATAGAGCAGTCTGTGAACTAAGAACCCTGAGAAAGGATAGAGCAGTGCTAATGCACTGGGCTGACTTGTTACATGTGAATGCCGACGAACTGTCTTCTTTGGTTCACAGTGGTGGCTGCTATGAAGCTGGGGGTGGAGGGTGGGGGGGGAATATGTGATAGGATAAAAAAAATGACAATTATGTAAGCAGTAGATTGGAAAGAGCAGTTTTCCCCTGTGACTAATGGGTTAACTGCTGTCCTAATTTACACAGGTGTCCAAGTTCAAATCAACCCTGTGAGGAAAATGCAAGGTGGAAGAAAGCAGTATGTCTCCCACTGAGCAAAGATCATTGTCTGTGTGAAACTATAGAGTCTACTCAATAAAGAGAGAATTACAGGGAATTGAGATGCAGCTGAATGGGAGAATTTTCCCAACTTAGCTATTTAAGTTTGGAATTCCTGTCTCAATTCCATGCAATTATCTATTTATTGAGTTTATTTATTTATTGAGTTTATTTATTTATTTATTCCATTGGAAGGAATAGGAGGTGAACCTGGGTTCCAGGGTAAGATAAGGTGGGATGGGCTTTGGGCTTTTCTTCCTTTACTGGGGAATAGTTAGCTGGCCAGTCCTTGGTTAGCAGGTGTTACATTTTTGGCGACAACAGTACCTTCATGCAGCATGGACACTCTACATCCCGAAGTTCTGTCCCCCAGAGTCCAGTTATGCCGGGGCAGAAGTAAGGAAATGTGTGAAGAGGACCTTCGTATCAATGACAACTGTACATACATCTTTTTCTCTCTGTGTTGAATAAGAAGTATCAGATGATTACAGTAGTTTACTAGTTTTTAATAAATGTTTTTTTTTTAAAAACAGTTGGTAATGGTGGCCTTTTGAATATATGTCAATAATTATATTTTTTGTTTAATTTTGACTTACTACTTAGGTCCACACAGTTCACCTTTTCCCCTCAGTTTTATATAGTCTATTTAGTGCAGGCATATCATGGCTGCACATGTAAAAATAGCTAATCTAAAATAAAATAATATTCACAACACATTGTAAATACACCCTGAAGGACTCTCGTGGTAATTAGGAATTATTCTTCTACTGATAAAAGCAGAATTTTGATCTTAAAGCTCAATTTTTCGTTAAATCCAGCAAGTTAAAGCTGATTGATTTGCAAGGTATTATCACAGTGTTTCCACCACAAATCAATACCAGTTAATAATTGACTTTTTTCAAAATTCTTTACCACAAACACAGCAGAATGTAGTCCATTGAGGAGGTTGATTTTTTTTTTATTATTATATTTTTATTTTGCAGTCTACTTTAGGTGCTTTTGCTATGATTTTATTTTATTAAACCTTTTGGTTGATGCCTTGGCACCAAAGTGACATTACCAAAGTAGCACTACCACATATAAGACAAGAGTCTGTACAAGGACACCAGTGTCCATGGCAAGGTCTGTGAAGGTCCCTAGAACATCATTAAGTTCTCCATCAAAAAGCCCAATTTATGGCTCCCTTGAACAATGTTGGTGCCTACCCCATGAGCACTACCCAGGTGCATGTTCCCCACATCACTTTATTTAATTTAAGGAAAGTGTAGGTTCGTTTAGCACCTACATGCATCATACACCATGCACTCCAAATTTTTATGGCCCTGAAAATGAGATGCTGTGATGGGCAAAGGCTAAATATATACTGTAAGACAGTATAATAGATGATTACTTTTCAGGTTGGCTATTCACTAAATACATCTTAGTCTTGGGTAACTCAAAGATTACATTTAGCAGGAATCCAATTAAACTTATAATACCACTGCCCACTAAAGAGGACTTCCCCGAACAATGAATAAACTCTGCTAAGTTCCTGTGAGTATTCCCTCCTACATACTAGGAAGAGTGTCCAGAGCAGAGAGCCACGTGCATGCTTCACTAAAATACCATTGCATAACAGATAAACACCACAAAATATTTGCAAGAGTAGCCTCCTTCATATTAATAAGAGAAGTGTGTCTAGCAGAACGTTACCCGGCGGAAATGCTACAGAAGGAGCGATCATCTGCATTACACCCCGCCCTTTTTTCCACAGATGTGGATAACATGTATAGAGAACACTGGCAAATAGGAAAATATCCCAGTGAATGTTTCAAATAATTACATAGTTCCATAGTTACATAGCAGTTTAGTGGAGAAAAGACTTGCGTCCATCATGTTCAACCCTTTTCCTATCTAGGGTTGCCACCTTTTATTCAAAAAAAATACCGGCCTTGGTACAGTCTCCATAGACTTAACATTGGCCTGGTGCCAATTTTTTACCGGCCTGCCAGTAAAATACCGGCCAGGTGGCAACCTTATTCCTATCCCGTGTTTACCGCTGTTGATCCAAAAAAGAAGGCAAATAAAAACCCCTTTCAGCAAAGGAAGCAGTCACTTCCTCCCATCTAACAGAGCACCATGTGTGAGGAGACCACTGGAGAGGAGGGAGTCAGAGTGGGAGCTCTGACTCCCATCAGCATGAGGCAACCACTGGGCCCCATGGAAGTCATCCTCCTGCACCTAAAAGTTAGGATGCAGGAGGGTGACTACATTTTTTTAACCGTTTGTATGTGTGTATGTCTGTGTCCTTGTGTGTGTCTGTATGTGTATCTGACTGTTTGCCATTATGTGTGTCTGTGGATCTGCATGGGTGTCTATATGTGTATGTCTCTGTATGTGTATTTGTTTGTCTGTATGCGTATCTATATGTCTTTGTGTCTGTATGTGTATCTGTTTGTCTGTATGTGTATCTGAATGTTTGTCATTAAGTGTGTCTGTGTATCTGCATGCATGTCTATATGTGTATCTGTTTGCATATATGTCTATATGTGTATCTGTATGTCTCTGTGTCATTTTGTGTATCTGAATGTGTGTCTGTGTATCTGTCTGTATGTGTATCTGTTTTTGTGTCACATCTGTTTGTCTGCATATGTGTCTATATGTGTATCTGTTTGTCTGTATGTGTATCTAAATGTTTGTCATTACGTCTGTCTGTGTATCTGCATGCATGTCTATATGTGTATTTCTTTGTCGGCATATGTGTCTGTATGTGTATCTGTTTGGCCCATCAAATTTGCCATACGGGAGCCCCACAAAATATGCCACATACAGGAGATCTTCAAATTATGCCCCATACAGGATCCCATTAACTATGCCACACACAGGACCCCATTTATATGCCACACATAAGAGCCCCATTAATTATGCCTCACACAGGAGCCCCATTAATTTTGCCACACTCACAGGAGCTCCATTAATTTTTTTACATTTTTTTTGAGATCTGTCCTCGGGGCTCTATTAATTATGCTACATCTGGGAGGTGACAATTGGACAATTGCATTTATACTTATATAAATATCTAAATAATCATATTTTATATGTAATAAAAATGTTATTGAAAAATTGCATTTCTTGTTTTTATGCCCTTCCTCTGCACCTAAAAGACTTAACACAGCACCATACAGTACCCACAGCACTTGCCATGCACTCATATTGCACCCACACAATTTGGCATGCCACAGTGTCAATTTACCCCACAGAACATACCACAGTGTCACTTTGCCCTACAGAACTGAACCCTGCAGAACAAGCCATAGTGTCACTTTTCCCCATGGTATAGGTCATGTACCCACAGCACTTGCCATGCACCTATATTGCACCCACTGAACTTTACTTGCACTCATATTGCAACAACACAATTTGGCATGCAACAGTGTCAATTTGTCTCACAGACAATACCACAGTATCACTTTGTCCTACAGAACTGCCCTGCAGAATAAACCACAGTGTCACTTTCCCCCATGGTATATGCTATTTTGCCCCACAGAACATGCCATATCCAACAGCCAGTTAAAATATGCCACAGTTTGTCCATTAATATGCCAGTGTTAGTTTTCCCATAAATATGCCACAGCCAACTTTCCAATTAATATACCACAGCCAATTTGCCCATTAAAAGGCCACAGTCAATTTGCCCAATAATATGCCAGTATTATTTTGACATTAGTATGCCACAGCCAATGTGCCAATTAATATGCCAGTATTATTTTACCATTAATGTGCCAGTGTTATTTTTCCATTAATATGCCAGTATTATTTTGCCATTAATCTGCCACAGCCAATTTGCCCATTAATATGCCAATATTATTTTGCCATTATTATGCCAGTGATATTTTGCCATTAATAAGCCACAGTCAATTCGCCCGTTAATATGCCAGTATTATTTTGCCATTAATATGCCAATGGTATTTTGCCATTAATATCTTCCAGCCAATTTGCCCATTAATATGCGAGTATTGTTTTTCCATTATTATGCCAGTGTTTTTTTTGCCATTAATAAGCCACAGCCAATTTGGCCATTAATATGCCAGTATTATTTTGCCATTAATATGTCACAGCCAATTTCGCCCATTAATATGCCAGTATTATTTTGCCATTAATATGGCAATTTGCCCATTAACCCCTTCCCGACAATGGACGTGCCTGGCACATCCTGCGGTGAAACAAGCGCTTTTCATGATCAACGATCGCAAAAACACTTTAACAGTGCGGGTCTATTGCCTTGATGTCGAGGCAATAGCCAGCACCGAAATTCCCTCGAGCGATCGTGGGCGCCATATTGACGGAGCAGCATGCTCCGTCAATATGGCTATGCCCTCTTGTGGTCAGAGCTTCGGAAGTGCATGAAAATTCACTTCCGTCGCTCTGAATATGTTGCTCGACTGCCTCTAGAGGCAGCAACCAACATTGCAATAAAAAAAAAAAGATTTAATTAGCTTAAAACTGGTATTATGGTTAGATTGGCCTAAAGGGCTAAAATTAAATAATTTTTAGCATTAGGAATAGGGTTAAAATTAAATTAAATTTAAAATATATTAAGGGATAGCATAAGGGTTAGAGTTAGGGTTAAATTTAGGGTTCAGGGTGGGGTCAAAATGTCAATATAGGAAAAAAACAAAAAACACTATTTTTGGTTTTTGCCCCATAACTCGCAAAAAAATACAGAAAAATATGGAAACATGCATATTTCTGAACCCGGGAGAACATTTAGAAACTATTTAGATGGGGTCTTTTTCAATGATTGTATTTGTGTAAATTATATTTTAGGTCAAAGTTAGAAAAGGTGGGTTTTTTAAAATCTTTCATCATATTTTATGATTTTTTATAGTAAATTATAAGATATGATGAACATAATGGTATCTAATGAAAGCCCTTCTTATGACGATAAAAACAACATATAATTTGTGTGGGTACACTATGTGAGAGAGAAGAAAATTACAACTAAACACAAACACCCCAGAAATGTCAAAACAGCCATTGTCACGGTGAAAATGGTTTTAGGCATGCTTCCTCTCTGGTTGGTGTCTGTACTAGCTGAGACTAAAAGTTGTCATTCAACAAATTCAGAAAAGTCAAGGTGAAAATGTCTTGTCACTAAGGGGTTAATATGCCACAGCTAAGTTGCCCATTAATATGTCACAGCCAATGTGCCCATTAATATGCCAGTATTTTTTGCCATTAATATGCCAGTATTATTTTGCCATTAATATGCCAGTGTTATTTTGTCATTAATACGCCAGTTTTAGTCTGCCTATTACAAACCACCCTCTTCCCCAAAACTCATCTCCAGGCGGCTCCGTGCACACGGCCATCTCCTCCATGCAGTCTTCCCTCCTGCACAGAGGCGGGAAATAAAGCCAACGGATATGACGTATTGTCATATCCGGTGGCAATGTTTATTTTAACTTTTTCAAATTTATTTATTTTTACTTCGGCTGCCGCAACCACAAAAAAAAAAAAGTTCAGCAGTGCGATGAGCTGTGAAGAGGATGCCGACAGCATGGGTGTCACCCTAGCGGTTCCCTGGTGCGGTCCACAACCCCCTTGGGACGCCACTGGTTTTAGGCATGCTTCCTCTCTGGTTGGTGTCTGTACTAGCTGAGACTAAAAGTTGTCATTCAACAAATTCAGAAACGTACTGCTTTTAGAAGAATGAGTAGTTCCATTTTCCCAATCTACTTCTGGGTCAATAAAATCCCCCATAATGATATTACATCCTATTTTAGAAGCATTTTCCATTTTCATTAAAAGCTGCGATTCTTCAAGATAACCAATATTTGGGGATTTATAACAAATACCCACTAATAATTTTTGGGCAGTCTCCACCCACAATGATTCCACACGTTCACCTCCAAACTGATTGACCAGTCATGTCTGTCACCCCACCATCAATGGCGTCCCAAGGGGCGTGCGGTGGGGAGTGGACCGCACCGGGTCACGTCCCCAGCCCGTGCTGCCGGCATCCTCCTGCAGCACATCACGCTGCTGAACTGTTTTTTTTTTTCTGGCAGCCGCATCCGCTAGATTTGGCTGCCAGAAAAAAAAGTTAAAAAAATAAATCATTGTGACAGTGCGTCATATGCAGTGGCTGTGTTTCGCTCCTCCATGACCAGGGACATGGAGCAGCAAGGAGGTGAGTACTGGGGAAGGGGGAGGAGGGTTTTAATATAACAAGCAAAATACTGACATATATTAAATGGCAATATACTGGCATATTGAATGTCAAAATACTGGCATGTTAAATGGCAAAATACTGGCATACTGAGTGGCAAAATAATGGCATATTGAGTTGCAAAATACTGGCATACTGAAAAATAAAATACTGGCATATTGAATGACAAAATACTGGCATGTTAAATGGCAAAATACTGGCATATTGAGTGGCAAAATAATACTGAAATATAATAAATGGCAGTATACTGGCATATTGAATGGTAAAATTATACTGGCATATTAAATGGCTAAATACTGGCATATATTAAATGGCAATATACTGGTATATTGAATGACAAAATACTGACATGTTAAAGTGCAAGATACTGGCATACTGAGTGGCAAAATAGTGGCATATTGAATGGTAACATACTGGCATATAGTAAATGACAAAATACTGGCATGTTAAATGGCAAAATAATGGCATATTGAATGGCAAAATACTGGCATGTTAAATGCCAAAATAATGGCATATTGAATGGCAAAATACTGGCATGTTAAATGCCAAAATACTGGCATATATTAAATGGCAAAATACTGGCATATTGAATGGCAAAATACTGGCATGTTAAATGGCAAAATAATGGCATATTGAGTGGCAAAATACTAGCATATTGAACGACAAAATACTGGCATATATTAAATGGTTAAATACTGGCATATATTAAATGGTTAAATACTGGCATATATTAAATGGTTAAATACTGGCATATACTAAATGGCAATATACTGGCATATTGAATGACAAAATACTGGCATGTTAAATGGCAAAATACTGGCATATATTAAATGGAAAAATACTGGCATATTGAATTACAAAATACTGGCATGTTTAATGGCAAAATACTGGCATATTGAATGGCAAAATACTGGCATGTTAAATGGCAAAATACTGGCATACATTAAATGGCAAAATACTGGCATATTAAATGGCAAAATACTGGCATATTGAATGGCAAAATACTGGCATATTAAATGGCAAAATACTGGCATATTGAATGGCAAAATACTGGCATGTTAAATTGCAAAATACTGACATAATGAGTGGAAAAATACTGGCATA
Organism: Pelodytes ibericus; assembly: GCA_036172795.1. NCBI lineage: Eukaryota > Metazoa > Chordata > Amphibia > Anura > Pelodytidae > Pelodytes > Pelodytes ibericus. Next base: position 177,930,598 of record CM069861.1, read on the forward strand.
CTGAACGACAAAATACTGGCATATATTAAATGGCTAAATACTGGCATATATTAAATGGCTAAATACTGGTATATATTAAATGGCAAAATACAGGCATGTTAAATGGCAAAATACTGGCATATTGAATGGCAAAATACTGGCATATATTAAATGGCAAAATAATACTGGCATATTAAATGGCAAAATACTGGCATATTGAATGGCAAAATACTATCATATATTAAATGGCAAAATAATACTGGCATATCATTAGGCAAATTGGCTGTGGCATATTAATGGCAAAATACTGGCATATTGTTGGGCAAATTGGCTGTGGCATATTAAATGGCAAAATAATGCTGGCATATTGGGGCAAATGTGTGTATGTGGATTGAAAATTGGCTAAAAGATAGAACACAAAGGGATGTAAATGGAAAATCCTCAAATTGGACAAGGGTATTAAGCGGAGTACCTCAGGGGTCTGTTTTGGGCCCTCTTCTTTTTAATTTGTTTATTAATGATCTGCCACATTGTTCTGAGAGCCATGTCTCCGTGTTTGCGGACGACACTAAATTAGGTAAGGCAATAAAGACTAATCTTGATGTTTTTTCTTTACAGGAAGATTTGGACAGAGTGGGGGACTGGGCAGTAAAGTGGCAAATGCGGTTCAATATAGACAAATGTAAAGTTATGCATTATGGGAAAAATAATAACAAAGCAACATATACGTTAAATGGTTTTTCCCTGGGAAAAACTACTAATGAAAAGGATTTAGGAATAATTATAGACAACAAACTTGGCAACAGTGCCCAATGCCAGTCAGCAGCTGCAAGGGCCAATAAGATATTGGCATGTATAAAACGAGGTATAGATTCACGGGAGGAGGATATCATCTTGCCTCTTTACAAATCAATGGTAAGACCTCACCTTGAATATGCAGTACAGTTCTGGGCACCAGTCCTTAAAAAGGATATTAAGGAACTAGAAAAAGTGCAAAGGAGAGCTACAAAATTAATAAGGGGTTTGGAGGATCTTAGTTATGAAGAGAGACTTAAAAAATTGAATTTATATACGTTAGAAAAAAGGCGTCTCAGAGGGGATATGATAACATTATATAAATATGTGCAGGGCCAATATAAAGAGCTCTCCAGTGACCTGTTCATTAACAGAAAGGTACAAAGAACAAGAGGTCACGCCCCGAGACTGGAAGAGCAAAGATTTCATAGACTGCAAAGGAAGGGATTCATTACCTCTAGGACAATAAAGTTATGGAACTCCCTCCCAATAGAGGTAGTGCTAGCAACCACAATAGATGCATTTAAAAATGGTTTGGATGTTTTTTTTAGGAAAGCAGAACATACAGGGCTATTAATAATAGAATAAGCATTAATAAAAGAGCTTATTGATCCAAGGAGAAATCGGATTGCCTCTTGGAGTCAAGAAGGAATTGTTTCCCAAAGGAGGCAAAATTCAAAATAACTTCCTTAGGGGTTTTTGCCTTCTTTTGGATCAAAAGCTGTAATGATAGGTAGAAGGGTTGAACTTGATGGACTTGTGTCTTTTTTCAACCTAAATTACTATGTTACTATGTTACTATATTATTAGGGAAATTGTCTATGGCTTATTGATGACAAAATAATACTGGCATATTATTGGGTAAATTGCCTGTGGCTTATTAATTACAAAATAATACTGGCATATTATTAGGAAAATTGGCTGTGGCATATTTATGGGAAAACTAACACTGGTATATTGGGAAAACTTGTTTACTTTAATTTGCAAAGTGATGCTGTGGCATGGTCTGTGGAGCAAAATAATAAGTACTATGGGGAAAGTGACACTGGCTAGTTCTGTGGGGCAAAGTGACACAGGTGTGGTGTGTTCTGTGGGGCATTGACACTGTGGCATGCCAAATCATGTAGGTGCAATATAAGTGTAAGTCAAGTGCTGTGGGTGCAATATAGGTGCATTGCAAGTGCTGTGGGGACTGTATGGTGCTGTGTTAAATCCTTTAGGTGCAATGTGGGTGCAGAAGAAGGGAATAAAAACAAGGAATGCAATTTTTCTAAAACATTTTATTTACATATGAAAATAGTTGAATATAATATTAAAAAGTTCAAATACATATAAATGCAACTAGAGAGAGAGCTAGAGAGATGTCTGTGTGTATAGATATTTATTGTTTTAGAATTATACAATTGTCACCTCGTGGGGCTCCCGTGTGTCACATAATTAATGGTGGAACCATGAGTGACATATTTATTGGGCCCGCATATGTGGCATAATTAACCCCTTAGTGACAAGACATTTTCACCTTGACTTTCCCTTGGTGACAATGGCTGTTTTGACATCTCTAGGGTGTTTGTGTTTAGCTGTAATTTTTTTCTTTCTCACATACAGTACCCACACAAATTATATGTTGTTTTTATCGTCATAAGAAGGGCTTTCATTAGATACCATTATGTTCATCATATCTTATAATTTACTACAAAAAAAATCATAAAATATGATGAAAAATTTAAAAAAAACACACTTTTTCTAACTTTGACCTAAAATATAATTTACACAAATAAAATCATTAAAAAAGACCCCATCTAAATAGTTTCTAAATGTTCTCCCGAGTTCAAAAATATGCATGTTTCCATATTTTTGGGTATTTATTTGCGAGTTATGGGGCAAAAACCAAAAATAGTGTTTTTTGTTTTTTTCCTTTATTGATCTTTTGACCCCAACCCGAACCCAAAATTTAACCCTAACACTAAATTTAACCCCAACTCTAATCCTTATTATATCCCTTAATATTTTTTAACTTTAATTTAATTTTAACCCTATCCCTTATGCTAAAAAATATTTAATTTTAACCCTATAGGCTAATATAGCTAAATAACCTGTTTTTAATTAATTAAATATTTATTTTAAATATTTCCCATTGCAATGCTACTAAACTACCACTAGGGGCAGTCAAGTAGCATATTCAGAGCGACGGAAGTGAAGTTACTTTCACTTCCGAAGCTCAGACAGGCAGAGGACTTAGTCATATTGACGGAGCAGCATGCTCCGTCAATATGGCTCCCCACGATCGCTCCGTGGGGCGATCGTGGGGGTCCCGAAATAGAAATTTCGGTGCTGGCTATTGCCTCGATGTCGAGGCAATAGACCAGCACTGTTAAAGCGGTTTTCGCATCATTCAATGCAGGACGTGCCAGGCACGTCCTTTGTCGTTAAGGGAGTTTCTCCCAGGACGTGCCTGGCACGTCCTTTGTCGGCAAGGGGTTAAGGAGCTTTTTTGTGTGTGCATAATTTTGGGACACTTGTGTGTGGCATAACTATGGGGCGCTTGTGTGTGGCATAATTAAGGAGCTCCTGTGTGTGTGGCATAATTAAAGGGATCCGGTGTGTGTGGCATAATTAATTGGGCTCTGAGGTGAGGCATAATTTATGGGGCGACATAATTTATGGGGCTCTTGTGTGTGGCATAATTATGGGGCTCCTGTCTGTGTCATGGTTAATGGGCTCCTGTATGTGGCATGTTTTTAGGGGGATTTCCCGTATTACATATTTAATGGGCCATCTTACTGGCATTACTAAGGAATCTGTTTGGCATGGTATTGGAGGAAATCCAGGGGGGTGACACCATGCGTTACCGCACCGGGCGACACCAACCTAGTGATGCCTCTGCCCACCATGTTTCTGTTATATCAATTAAGTCATAATTTTCAATTCCTGCTCCAATCTCAAATTCCCCTATTTTACTAGTTAAAATCCTGCCATTTGCAAGCATACACTTAATGCCACTGGCATGATTCATTTGTGATTTAATTTGTTTATAGGTTTCTCCCTAAAATCCATTCTAACCATGCCCCCAGATCCACCCACCCGGGTACTAACTAAATCGTCTTCCTTCCTTATACTATCTAGCCAAGTGTTTATTGGTCCCTCCCTCCCACACCCTATTACTAGTTTAAACACTCACCCAATCTTCTAGCCATCCTTTCCCTAGCACGAGCCCCTCTTGCATTTAGGTGCAATCCATCATAACTGTAGAGATTGTACCCCAACGCAAAATCAGCCTAGTGCTCTAGAAACCCAAAGCCCTCCTTCTTACACCAGGACTTAAGCAATGCATTAATCTCCCTAATCTCCCGCTGTGTCTCTGGTGTAGCACATGACACAGGTAGTATCTATGCAAATACAGGAACAAACAGAGGTAGTGGCTGCTGAGTCATCAGGAAGGTAGACAGCATCAATCCATAGTTGGTTTGTAAAAAGTAACTTTATTAAATCAAAAAAAGAATAAAACCATCGAGCAGGGAGACAGGAACAAAACAGAAACGACACTAGGCAGACTAGATGGACCGAATGGTTCTATCTGCCGACACATTCTATGTTTCTATGTTTCTATGACACACGCTTGACGCGTTTCGCACCAACTGGCGCTTTGTCAAAAGCTGCTTTTGCATCACTGCTGAATCTTGAGAATTTGCATTTGACTGCAGTTATACTATAATTTTATTTCACGTTTCCTGGGCTGTCCTTGTTATCTTTTTCTGTGGCATACAAACTGGGAAAGCTGCAAAGACCTTTACTTGTGGCTCTGCCAGGAAGGCACTCCAAAGAGTGATTGCAGGCTTTTATGTCAACTAAGCCAATTAATTTGCCACAACCAGAAGTGCTCTGTCTCACTCACAAGCTGCATGACTGTGACATGCCTATCTCTCCGCTACTTTGTGCACCTTGGCAACTTTTGGTGAGGTACTTTTACACATGGGTGGGCATTATAATCCTAAGCAGTTTGTAAAAAAAAATGCATTACCTTGGTGGTGGTTATTGCATGTTAGTGCTGTGTGTGTGTATACTATATATATATATATATATATATATATATATATATATATATATATATTATAGAGTGAAACTGAGAGAAACTAACAGGTTTTAAAAAAAAATTTCCAAGTCTCTTAAGATGTTTTTTCTGTGAATGCTTGTAGCAGAGAGTTCCTGAATGCATAGGAGCCTGATTTTATGCTCACTCTGGGCACTAAAAGACATGATTATAGATCGGTAAGGAGAGGGAGTTAGGATGTAGGCTGATAATAGCTCGTTCATGTAAAAGGGGCCTGGTTCTTTTGGACTTTAAATGTCAACAAGATTATATTAAAATAGATTCTCCATTTAATGGGAAGCCAAAAGAGAAAATGGAGAATAGGTGTTATATGACATGAGTGGGGCTGATCAGTTAAAGGACAACTGTCAGCAAAAAAACAAGTTTAAGATTAATGTTTCGCTGAAAGCTTTCCTAAAATGTAGGCATTCTAATTAGAAATTCTTTAATGAAAGAATACAAATAAAGTACCTTACTGAACCCTCTTTGCTCTGTATTTGCCCTATCAGGAGATGGACATGTTGTTTAGTCAGATCTGCCTGCCACTTCTTCCGGGCCAAGAAGCCATTGTGTAGCAGTGAATCAATCATTTCACTTTTGTACACCGCTACCTTCCCCTGATTTCCTACAGGATGAGTACCTCTTATCCAAATATCTAAATACTGAAATTACCTAAACTCCTAAAAATATTTTGGGATGTGGGTCAGTTCGGATAAGGGATACTCACCTTTCTGCTTCACCCTCCTGCTCGCTGTATATGGGAGGGACTACAGCAATGACAGATCATCTTGTAAGCACCATGGAGCAGGTAAGATCACCTTATAATCTATATTAACTAAATACAATGTGAGCAAGTTGTGGCTTTATTAACATCTTCACTTTGCTCTAACCACTTTATTAACTGCTTTAATTTTTTACTTATTTTTTTTGTCATTTCTTTTTTGTTTTGTTTATTTTTATTTTTATTTATTTATTTATTCATATTTATTTTCCTATTGATTATTTTTGTGTTGTATATAATACTGTTGTTGGCTTTTTATAATTATATAACTATGTGCACATGTGTGTATATTAAATAAGCTTTTGTATTTTTCTACTTGACCCAATTTCTCATGAGTGCTGTCAACACAGTCAAGGATTTTAAGCATGCGTGGGATAGACACAAGGCTATCCTAGCTATAAGACCGGGAACGGGGGACTAATAAAAGTACTCAAAAAAAAAATAAAAAAATTGGGCAGACTAGATGGACCGAATGGTTCTTATCTGCCGACACATTCTATGTTTCTATGTTTCTATGTTTCTAATTAGGTCACCTTTGGTGGGTTTCTTTGAGGCCTAAAGCACCCAACCTATATATTAATTGATGGGTTGTTTTTGAGATAGGGCTGTTACATTTATTTTTGCCTGTGATGCAGGTGTAATATTATTAAACTATGTAACTGTAAAAAAATATATATATATTTTATCTGTATATTTTGTATGTTTTAATTGCATTTTTATTTATAATTCTTTTTATAAGTCACTAATATATTATTAATAAAAACAAATTTCAATAAATCAACTACATGCATGTGAAGTGTTATTTTTAGTGCTGTCTCTTTGTTTAATAATATTTGATATCTTGGAAATCATTCAAAGATCTTAGAGAACAAAGCATCAGTTAGCATTATATTGGAGTAATAAACAAATGTATTTAATTACAAAGGAGTTCATACATTAAGGGAATAAAGGTGAGCTGTGGCAACAAACCAAGCCTGTGATTTATATTTGTAGAATTTTAAAACACTTAATAGTTGTATGGGTTCACAAACAATGAATGAACAGGGAGTTGATAAACGCAGGTTGAAAAGACATTAGCAGAGCATGACCAATCCTGCCTCTAGACTTTTAAAATACTGAGTGGGAATTTCCCCCTGAATTCCCTTCCTTAAAAATGTTTGGTTTTTTTTTTTTTTTGTTTTTTTTTAAAAAGGGTTAATCCTGTCTATTCTGTTCATACAAAATAAGCAACAGTTTTTGTGCCAAAAAATCCATGTCTTTCTGAGGAAGAAAAGGCGGGAGATACTATTGAGAAACATCATTAGGTAAACATGACAGGGACAAAATGTGCTTACTCAGCTCTGCTGTCCTTGTATATAAAGGCAGGAGAAAGGATGCTACAGTCTCCACAATCTGCTGATTTGTGAGCAACATTCTGTTTCTGACCCCAATGTGCAAGTGGGAGATGGCTCCTTCTCTCAGAGTGGTTCTGTGCCTTAGCATGCTGGGTAAGTAGATATCAGTGGGAGTCATGTGTATATAATGGTGCTGTTTCTAACTGTAAGCGTTATCCATATATGCGATTGCACCTGTGCATTATGTATAATGATGTCTGCATGGATTCTGTTGGGGCTATTCACAAAAATTTGACTTTGGAGGACGGGTTTTATTTTGAGTCAAATTCAACACCCGAGTTTGACTTAGCGTCAAAAATAACTTTGATCATTTTGCTTACTGTTACATTGTTACTTTTAGTGTGAAAGGTTCGAACCTGGGGTTTTTTTTCTAAGTCAACCACCAAAGCTGAATTTTAGTGAATAGAACCATACGTGTTGTGAAAACAAAGAAGCATATGTACTACGCTTTAATGTCACTGTGTCATACATGAGTTTTGTAAACGGTGACAAAAAAAAAAGAGCAAAGATTTTACTTTCTAGTGTCACATTTTTACATTACCAAAAAGGAGAAGAAAATTTGACTTTTAGTACAAAGTGCTCAGTGATTGGGGATCCTGTGGCTTTCACCTTTTACAACATAATGTTTGAAAAAGAAAAAATTGCAATATTTTGTCACATGCAAAGCCTTATAATGACTGTATCTAGGGATTTTGTGTGCTACACTGCAGTTTCAGATAGACCTTAATTACAGCTGCAAACTTGGTAAACATTATGCTGGATTCAGCTATAAAAGCTTAATGTGTTATAATAATCCTAGTGTTCAGGCTGGGACGTCACTAGGGTTGGTGTCACCAGGTGGGGAAACTCATGGTGTCACCCCACTGGATTTCCTCCAATACAATGCCAAACAGATTTCTTAGTAATGTCAGTTAGATGGCCTATTAACTATGCCACACACAGGAGCCCCATAACTATGCCACACACACAGGAGCCCCATAATTATGCCACACACACACATAGGTGCCCCATAATTATGCTACACAAACACACAAGTGCCCCATAATTATGCCACACAAAAGAGTTCCTTAATTATGCCACACATGGGGCCCAATAAATATGCCACACACAAGTGCCCCATAATTATGCACACATGTGACCGCCATTAATTATGCAACACACAGGAGCCCCACCAGGTGACAACTGTACAATTCTAAAACAATACATATCTATACATACAGACATCTCTCTCTCTCTCTCTCTCTCTCTCTATAACTGCCAATTTTCCCATTAATATGCCAGTATTATTGTGCCAGATGCCAATACCATTGTGCCATTAAGATGCCAGTATTATTGTGCCATTCATATGCCAGTAATATTGTGCGATTCATATACGAGTAATAGTGTGCCATTCAAATACCAGTAATATTGTGCCATTCAAATACCAGTAATATTGTGCGATTCAGATACCAGGAATATTGTGCCATTCAGATACCAGGAATATTGTGCCATTCAAATGCCAGGAATATTGTGCCATTCAGATGCCAGCAATATTGTGCCATTCAGATACCAGTAATATTGTGCCATTCAAATACCAGTAATATTGTGCCATTCAGATGCCATAATTATTGTGCCATTCAGAGCCCAGTAATATTGTGCCATTCAGAGCCCAGTAATATTATGCCATTCAGAGCCCAGGAATAATATGCCATTCAGATACCAGTAATATTATTCCATTCAGATACCAGGAATATTGTGCCAGTCAGAACGCAGTAATATTGTGCCATTCTTATTGTGCCAATCAGAGGCCAGTAATATTGTGCCATTCAGAGCCCAGTTATATTATACCAGTCAGATGCCAGGAATATTGTGTCAGTCAGAGCCCAGTAATATTGTGCCAGTCAGATACCAGTAATATTGTTCCATTCAGAGCCCAGTAATATTGTGCCAGTCAGATACCAGGAATTTTGTGCCATTCAGATACCAGTAATATTGTGCCAGTCAGAGCCCAGTAATATTGTGCCAGTCAGATACCAGGAATATTGTGCCATTCAGAGCCCAGCAATATTGTGCCATTCAGAGCCCAGTAATATTGTGCCAGTCAGATACCAGGAATATTGTGCCATTCCAGTGCTCGTTATTCCACCCTCCTCCCCCCTTCCCCATCACTTACCGCCTGGCTGCTTCTCCGTGTCCCCGGTCGGATGTCTCCATGCAGTGTTCCCTCCTGCACGTAGGTGGGAAACACAGTCACCGGATGTGACGTAACATCACATCCAGTCGGTCGCGGTGACTTTTTTTTTTTTGGTGGCAAATCCAGCAGATGCAGCTGCCAGAAAAAAAGAAAAAAGTTAAGCTGGAGGTGTCACCCGGTATGGTCCACACCCCCCTGCATCCTCCTCGGGATGCCACTGTGTTCAGGTACTGCAGAATTGGTTCACTGAGGGAATGTGCTTAGGGTCATCTGTTTTACAAAGCAGGCACAAATGTGACAGGCTGCTTGGATTTGTTTCCAGTCAGTGGGCCATTTTTGAGCTTATGGTTCCAGCCTTGCTGTTGCTTCCACAGATTTAATGTTTTTGTACTGGCTGGTGTTTTATTATATTTTTTGAATGATATTCAGTGGCCCTTTGCAGCCCCTTCCACTGGAGTCCTGGTGATACTGTAATGTGAGTCTACGTATTATTTGCTTTCCTTAACTGACTCCTTGTTATGTAGTCATACCTCCCCCTCCTCATCAGTAACTAGTTATAAGCTTACAGCTGAAAATTCTTATACACAAAATATTAATGGAATGGCCACAGCATTTTATTTAAAAGGTATTTATGGACCAAGAAGAGGAATTTTTCAGCACAGCATAAATAACAGAATTAATTCTTTGCATGGAACACTTTGACATTTGCCACAGAATATTTTCACTGCCTGATCCACCTTCCAACCTTTGAACCTGCCATTCGAACTGGTTGACATTTGCCAACCAAATGTGGATGAGTGGTTCCATTGACATGTAGCATCTTAAATGCGGATTAACCTCCCTCTGTGCAAATGTGCGTACTTTGCCCCCCAACCCGTGTCCCAAGTTATTGATGTCACCTGTAGCTTGATATGCAAATGAACTTCTTTCAAAGGGAGATGTGTAAGTTGCATATCAAGGCGCAAGTGATGTCATAAATAGAAGACACCACAAACACATTTCTCTGAATTTATGCCTTTATGTATAGTTAATTGTTGATTACTTTTTTCTGTAAACTCACATTGTGAAAAATGTATAGACGACAGGGTCCCTTTAACTTGGACTCTGAGCCCAATATAACTAACTGCACATGCTGTCTCATCACAGATGGATTTCATGCAGTATTTTCCTTCTTTCTGTAGCTCTGTGCCTTGCAGCTCCCAAAACAAAAGATGTGCGTTGGTGTGTGAAATCAGAAAACGAAAGAAAGAAATGTGAACAACTAAGAAATGACTGTAAAATTCCAGATATCGGTCTGCGCTGTATTTCAAAATCCACTGCTGAAGAATGTTTTGAAAGCATTAAAGTAAGTTCATTCATTGAATGAGTTTTGTGTGGAAGAACTTGACTGGCTCACACAGAGCCATTGACCTGATCCCCATCGAACACCTGGAATGGATATTTCGAGCTAGGTCTTCTCGTCCAACATCAGTACCTGACCTCAAAAAAGCTCTACTGAATGGGCAACAATTCTCACAGACACACTCCAAAATCTTGTGGAAAAACTTCCCAGTAGAGTGGAAGCTGTTATAGCTGCAAAGGTGGGGGGGCAACTACATATTAATGTCTATGAATTTAGAATGCAATGTCAGAAAAGTCTCTGATGATGTAATGTCAGGTGTCCCAATACATTTGTCCATTAATTCTCGTTTTTGAACTAACATTTTTCTATTCCAGCCCATGGGATTCAGTGATATGAGATAAGTTAACTCAGGTTATTGAATATACCACTAGGTCTTGCAAAAAATCTAAAAAGCAAAAGAAGTGAGTGTGATCCAGAATAGTTTCACTAATACTTGATTTGGTTGTTTTAGAATGGAGATGCAGACGCTATTTGTGTGGATGGTGGAGATATTTATAAAGCATCCTTGAAACCTTACTCATTGACGCCCATCATTGCAGAAAACTATGGCTCTGAAAAAGGTAAGTTTGTGTCAAACTTCAGTAAATGTGCATGAGTCATAATTCTTTCGATCTCCAATTAAAGAGACTGTCCTCTTTCTATCATGTTGTAAAATGCGTCATTGGTTTTTTGTTGCCCCTTGATCCACTTATATAGAAATTGTGCCTTGAAATTTGGTGCCTGGATGCTGGTGTTTCAAGTAAGTGACCACTGTGCAAAAGTGAGAATTCCAGAGAAGTGGTTCCAGAGAAGGGGTTATGCACTAAGCATGCTAGGTGGAGAGTACGCCTGGAGGCAAGCGTCAGCCAGTTTAACTCTTTTAACATTTTACAGTGGTGCGTGTTATAATCGCACTGTAGTGCAAAATTATTGAACATAGTGTCGAGTTTACCGAGATGGGTCTGCGGGGCAGAATCATTCACAACATCTCCATAATCTAAGATCTGCATTAACATTTGCTGCACAATACGTTTCCTTACCGTGGAATCTAGGTTAGATTTGTTTCTATATAGAAAGCCAGTCCTAGGATATAGCTTTACAAAATGTGAAGTCATGCCTCTAATTAGGAAAGGGAGGAATGGGAAAATGCTCCTCTACACACCTGGGGTTATCTCAACCCCCAAAAGAGGATTCAGTGCTATGGTGTGGAAGTTAAAAAAAAAAAAAAAAGAAGAAGAAGTAGGATTGAGGATAAGAAACACATGTTTATTTCACATGCAAAGATTATTTAAAGTAGCATTATCCCAAGATTTATTCAATAAAATGACAGATACTAATGTAATTATACATAAAGTGTATATATATATATATATATATATATATATATATATATATATAAAATAGTTCCATCTGTCTAAAGTAATGTGTGTGTATAATATTATTTATATACACATACATACACTATCAGACACATACACACACATATATATGTTGTGTAAATAGAGGGTGCATTAAAACTAATTATCCCCTTGTCTCTGCGTAAAGGACAACTGTCGGCAAAAAAATAAGTTCAGTTTAACTGGCATTTTAAATAGAAATTAAAGAATATAAATAAATCACCTTACTGCTTGTACAGTTCTAACAGGGGGCAGACATCTTGGGTAATGTGGGTCGTTTCTTTCTTCATCTGGCCCATTGACCCAAGATTCTGAACAAAATGTCTGCCCTCTGCTAGAGCTATACAGGTACAGAGGGCTCAGTAAGGTACTGTATTCTTTAATGAAAACATCTATATTTGAAATGCCTCCACTTGATACAATCTTATAGTTAAATATAACCTATGTTTTGCTGACCGTTGTCCTTGAATATGAGGTCCTTAAAAGGTAATGATGTTTTGATTAAGTGTATTATAACTTTTTCATATTGTTTTTTTTATATAACAACATGCTTTTTGGAGGTTCTTATTTCTGAAAAATCCTATTTACCCTGTCATAATCTCGTTGTTTTCTTGTGTTCTTCCAGTCCACCCCTGGATAGACAAAAGCAACATTGTCCAAGGCATTTCTCCAACTATTTTGACATAAATTTTGCAACTCTGTTATTTTGCCACAATTAAAAAATGTGATCTGTCTGTCACTGAACTAATAATGTGGCTGTATGCCAGTTGATACCAGAACTCCAAAAGCATTGTACTGGATAATTTTGATTATTTATTTGAAAGTTTTCAGTCATAGATTATATTCAGAGAAAATACCACCAAATTTATTATACAGACAAAATACATTTTTTCTTATCTTACCCAGTAATTGATTAGTAATCATTTTCAGGCTTACCTTGCTTTCCTTGGGAATAGTAATCTTACTGCACTCTTGAAGATTTCTTGCATTGCCCTAGAGAAGAATATGCAAAGGCATCATGCTAAGTCCTTATTCCCATATGGCAAAAGTATTGAAAGGGAGTGTCTGGTGACCTAAAATGCATCTTTCAAATATTAATGCATATTAATGTGCTTTCATAGGACTTTAAAATGCATGTTTTACATTTTGCATTGCTTAAAATATAAAAAATGTACAGTTAGATTAATTTAGGAAATTGCAGCAGTTTGCAAAACACAGGACACTTTTTTTTTTCTTTGCTGCAGGAACCAACGAGAATAATTTCATTCAAATGAATGGAATATCCTCTTTCTCTAGTGAATGTGTTGCACTGTTAAGAGATCGTACTATCTACAAGAGCAAGGTCACTTGGAGTCCACGCAATGTATTATATTGCAGCAGCACAGGAAGTGACTAAATGAAACAAAACCTTATATACTCAGTGTCTATATAATCATTGTTGCCATACCTGTAGTAAACATGCAGAGTAATCACTGGGGGAGGTAAAATATAAAAAAGATATATATTTATGCAGAATGCCTGCATCAAATCACACTGGAAAAAAGCCTGTTCACTATACAAGCAGTAGTCTTTAACATGCACCAACGTGAGTTTGGGGACTATACCTTACCTTTAAGGTTATTAAAGTGGGTGCTCATATGCGCATACTTATTTATGTTGAACTTCTGGATTCAAAATATCCCGCCCTTGATTAAGGATAATATACTATCTTTATTGATTTTAATGGAGACTGGGCAATACAGCCAGACAAGGGTTCATCCATCTTTGGTATGGCGACCTGATTATACAATTCAGTGATAAAATGTTGGTGTATTTCCTGGCCTAGATCCCTGGGGTATTATAACTTTAGTAATGTTGACCAGTTTGGATCATTTCTATGGTAAGTGTTATGCAATGTTTCAAAGGGTTATTTACTGATAGGAAAGTATTACTTTGTTACAGTATAATGCTGAGGCCATTTAAATCCATCCTCACCTTCCAGAGTGCAATGATGTATGAGCTGTAATGTTTCTGTCTTCCAGATAAGAATACATGTTACAATGCAGTGGCCGTGGTCAAAAAATCCAGTACCTTCAAGTTTAGTGAACTTAAGGACAAAAAAACGTGCCATACTGGAATTGACAAGAGTGCTGGATGGTACTCGATTATTGGACTACTTCTTCAGAAGAAAATGTTGTCGTGGGCTGGACCAGACATAGAAAGTGTTCAAAAAGGTACCTTAATAATAGCATGAAGGGGATTCAGTCCCCTAACTACTATTTATACTGTAAACATAGGGATGTTTAAAAAAGATTGAGCAAAATGCATTGTATTAGCAGAATTGCGAGTAAATGCATTATTATTAAATACTATTACATTAATAGAAAGATATGTGTTTTTTTAATGTGTCTGTGGTGTCACTTGTTTATAACATCCTGTAATCGTTTGGCTTGAAATGCAAATAATCTACTGTTAGGTAGGAAAGGTGTAATTTGCATATCGAACCACAAGGTGTTTTCATAAACAGGAAACAATACAGACACCTTTAATTCACATGGTTCTTTTAATATGAGCATTTGTGTCAATTATGCTAATAAAATATATAGATTGTCTTTGGAATTTGCCATACTCTACATTCACAGTGCAACCAATATTTAAGTTCATGGAGTCCCTTTAAAACAGGTTGGTTTAGTTTGATCTTTATTTGGTTCTTTTTACACTTTATATATTTAAAATTTAGCTTAGTATAAGTGATATATTTATTAAGAAAACAAAAGATTGAACATTGTAGTTTTTATACTCAACCCCTTCGCTAGGACGTTCTATGCCATCCTAATTATAGAGGTCCAAAAAGACACTAGGACGATAGAACATCCTGGCGTTTAACAGCTTATTGCTGTTCCCGGCGATGAGCTGTGCTCGGATCCCGCTCCAGGGACTTGCAGCGGGATCCTACCTGTCAGATGAGGTCACTTTTAAAAATGTAGGCGATGCTTAAAGCGAGCACCGGTTACATTTTTCCGAATCGCACTGTGCCCCAACTTCCGGGTTCGGGCACACCTTGTGATGTCACACGTGATGTCGGGAGTTATCGCAATCTTTTGTCAGGGACCCACAGGGACTATTAAGACCCTGATCGGGCCTCCGCTATCTGAACTGTCAGCGGTGGCCGTTAAATGCCAACTCTGTGTAAAGTACATGAGAATGTACAATACACCACTTTCATATGCATTCAAAATATGTTTAAAAGACACAATGCCCCATTTTGTTTTGGGAGTATACTACAAAATACATTCCGCACACTGCAGAAATACTTTATAAACCCGGTTGGGCTTAAAATGTACTACTGCAATTTATTGGATTATTTGGGGGGCTGTGGACCCTTGACTTGTATGAAGAACAGGCACCATATTATATTGATACTAATACACATTTTATTCTTCATTTAGCTGCTTCAGAGTTCTTCAAAGCCAGCTGTGTCCCCGGAGCTACAGAACCCAAACTATGCAAGCTGTGCATAGGAAAAGAGAAGAATAACTGTGCCCGCAATACTAATGAACCATATTACAACTATGATGGAGCCTTCAGGTAAGAGTTAATGACTTTCCAATGGTCTCTTTTTTGCATTTAAAGGGGCAGTTTCACCAAGCTTATTTGCTGTACGTCCTCATGAGAAATGCACTGATTCTTGCTTAAAAACAATTTGCAGTTCTCCATTAGATTTACCTTGAAAATTATTTCATCGGGATCTCTTAATTCAGGGACGTCCAATAAGGAAGGCTTTGAAAGATAAGTGTTGCTGTTGCTATAGTAACATCAATCATTATATTACACTTTATTTCTAGTTTTTAGGAGATTGGACATGGTGAGGAACAAACAGGGGGGGGGGTGGGAATCATATACTTAAAACACATAGGTACTTACATTTATACTTTTTTTTTTTTCTTTACCACTTATCTAGAAAAGATTTTTTGGACACTGTAAGTTGAACGGCCCCTGTTATAGACCATGATCTTCTTTTTCTCATACAAAATCTTTTAAAACAAGATTCAACCTTCATCTATTTGAATAGCTGCATGGGTCAAAACATATTGACACCACACAAGCAGCCACTATGTATTACACGAGCTGCACACCGCAATTAAAACGAATTAAAGTTTATTAATACCCTACTTTACAAAGCATAAACAGCCGTGATGCAGTCTAAGACAAAGTGATTACATGTGTGTAACATTTTGCTAAAAGCTACTATTTCGGTGATCAAAACTCAGGAGGAGTCTGGTTGACGAAATTTCAACACTAAAATGGCCAATTCGAGAGCCGTTCGGCATTTTAGTAGACACTTCAAGTTTGAAACTCTGAGCTACCTGACTAGACCAGATAATGTATCTTCTCTCAATTACTGCACTATGGTCTATAAAAGAGGTAGTCTCTCTCTCTCTCTTTTTTTTTTTTTTTACATGATTACATAGTAGTTTAGGCTGAAAAAAGATTTGCGTCCATCAAGTTCAACTCGTATTCCTTATTTACTGCTGTTGATTCAAAAGAAGGCAATAAAAAAAAAAAAAAATTCAGCAATTTGAAATTCTGCTTTCAATGGGGAAAAGTGATTTCTTGACTCCAGAATCAGATTTCTCGTTGGATCAACAAATACTTGAATATATTCGATTAGCAACCCTTCAGTTTCCCCGCCACAGATGTAGTTACCTGTCTGTAATTGCCCGGCTGGGATTCTGATCCCTCTTTTAAATATAAGCATCACATCAGCTTTATGCCAATCTGTGGGCCCCAAGCCTGAAATAAAATAATCCCGGAAAATCAAACATAACAGTCTAGCCAAGTCAGGGCTTAGCTATTTAAGTACCCGTGGATGTTTACCATCTGGCCTGGGGGGCTTTGTTGTAAAAAAAAAAAATTCTCTGCTTGATTTGACTGTTTTGCTTGCAGGTTTTTATCCACTGGTTATTATTAACCTTTGACTTTTATTTATTTGAAGAATTTTTCAGGATACCTCTTCCTTTCCTTAACAATTATTTTTTCATTATGCAATTTAGCTAATTTAATCGTCATTTCACAGGCCTTTTTGGCATCTTTATATTTTACAAATGCCTCTGCTGATCCCACAGCATTATAATGTTTAAATACTATTTTCTGTTTATTTCCTGATTTACCTTACTGGTTAGCCACACTGGTTTTAGTTTACATCTTCTATATTTGATTCCAAAGGGTATAAATGTATTTGTATATTTTTGTAGTATTAGTTTAAAGGTATTCCATTTACTGTCTGTGTTTTTTCCCAAAAATAATCCATCCCAGCCAACAAGGCCAAGGGGTTTATTAAACCTGCCAAATTGTGCTACCAATTTGCTTTTTTGAATTAAGGATACATAGTAACATAGTTACATAATAGTTTAGGTTTGCGTCCATTAAGTTCAAACCTTTTCCTATCCCGTGTTTACTGCTGTTGATCCAAAAGAAGGCAAATAAAAACCCCTTCAGCAATTTAAAAAAAAAATCCTTCTGGACTCCAAATGGCAATCAGATTTCTCCTTGGATCAACAAGCACTAAATAAATATTAATGCCTATACTAACATGCATAGTCCTCTATGCTCCGGCTCATTAGCAAAATATCCAGGCCGCTTTTAAAGGCATCGAAGGAACCACTTCTTCAGGCAGTGAATTCCCCATCTTAATTGTCCTACCTGTAAAAAATCCCTTCCGCTGTCGACTAAAACGTCTTTCTTCAAGTCATAGCGGATAACCTCTTGTCCTTGTACTGTTCTGTTAATAAACAGGTCTTTAGAAAGCCCTTTGTATGGGCCCTGAACAGATTTCGATCCCTTTTTAAATATAAGCACCACATTAGCTTTACGCCAATCTGTGGGCACCATGTCTGATATCAAATACTCCATGAAAATCAAAAATAAGCCAGGACCTGGCTTAGCTCTTTACGTACCCGTGGGTGTATACCAGGCCCAGGGGCTTTGTCTATTTTAACACCATTTAATTGTTTTAACACTTTTTCTCGTGTCAACCAATCACATGCTTGTTGTGACTGTTCTGTAAACATAGCTTCCAGGTTCTTGTCCATTGGTTCTTCTTTGGTAAAAACAGAAGAAAATACATTATTTAAAATATCTGCTTTCTCTCTGTCTCCATTGACTATCACACCCATTTCAGATAACAGGGACCCAATATTTTCAGCCTTTAATTTTTTTGCTATTTATGTATTTAAAGATTTTTTGGGGATTCCTCTTGCTCTCCTTAGCAATTGTTTTTTCATTCTGCAATTTAGCCAATTTAATAGCCTTTCAACCGTCTTTGTTGGCTTCTTTATATTTTGCTGATCCCTCAACTTTATAAAGTTTCTAATGGTCATTATTCCCCAAGTGCTCCTTTGCTTCGATGTTAGAGATAAGCTCCTCCATGTTAGTTATTACCAGATCCAGGCACACTACCCCTCTGGTTGGTGTCTGTACTAGCTGAGACAAAAAAATTGTCAATCAATAATTTCAGAAACTTACTGCTTTTATCATGATTACTATTTCCATTTTTCCAACCTACTACTGGGTAATTAAATTGCCCCATAATGATACTTTACCTTATTTGAGAAGCCTTTGCATTAATCGTTGGGATTCTTCAAGATCGCCAATATTTGGTGGTTTAAAACAAATGCCCACTAATATTTTCTGGGCAGTTCCATCCCCACTGACTATCTCAACCCACAATGATTCTACGTGTTCCCTACATCCATACTGAGTAGCTGAATTGCGAAAAATTATCCAATTCGGCTAGAAGTCTCAATCTGGCCCCCTTTCATACTTATCTCAAGTTCCAGCTAATATACACAGATTATTAGCAGCTGTTCCCGATTGTTGCTGGAACCTGGAGGTGTAATGAAAATAGAGAAGACCTGTTACATCTATAGTGGAATTGTCTCAGGATTAGGGGCTTTTGGAGTAAAAAAAAAGAAGATAGTATTAGGCTAACTAACACTGTGGAGATCTCTACGACTCCTGAATTAATATTTTCGATTACAAACAAGTTTCGACAAAGATCCTTAAACACTTTCTAACAATCAAACTTTTAAATATGGCCATAGAAATGATTTGGAAACAAACTAATAGCCCCCACCTATATTGAATGGTGTAAGAGAGTAAATATTTGCCTATAGCAAATAGTAGACATGTGCATTCGTTTTCGGATGAATGCATTTTAGTCCGAAAATAGCATTTTCGTCCATTCGTCCAAAAAACGAATAACGAAAATGCTAAGCTAACGAAAGCCGAATGAACGTTCGGTTTATAGACTGTCGGCATTTCACTACACAGAGACAAGGTCTCCATTCATAAATGTAAGAATTTCTTATGAATGGGGCTCTCGTTCGGTTTATAGAAAGCCAATATTATTACACGTATTCTATAAAACGAACGAATAAAACGTAACGAAACGAAAATAATGAACGAATTTCGTCTGAAACAAATGCAGTAATAAACGAAATTCGTTTTAGACGAAATAAATAACATTTTCGTCCAAATGGACGAAAACGAAACGAAAATTTTAGTTTTGCACATGTCTAGCAAATAGAACACCTTATACATTGCAATAAAAACACTGCGGCAGCTGTGTTCATTTTCACTGTTGTCACCAGAACAGTAAATGTTATCAGAAGAACACTTACATTAGCATCGACAACCTTAAATAGCACATTTTTATTATAATAGTACACAGTTGTGTTTTATGCTTTATTCCTGCTACAAATGTGGCTTTTAAAATGTAATGAATGTTATCCCCTATATTTCTTTACTTATATAGGTGTTTACAAGATGGTAAAGGAGAAGTTGCTTTTGTAAAGGAAACTACAGTGCCAGGTAATGGATAAAATGTAGCTTGTTTATTTATCAAATACAGCATGTTTTATTTATAGTTTGTATTATATAATTGTTAACATTATCTGTATGCTGACATAGAATCTACTATTTTAAATTATAATATCTTCTAATAGGTTGTTTGATGTCTGAATTTTTGCCTGAAAGGTGAACTTTAAAGATATTAAAAAATTAAATAATAATGCTCATCCTATGTGAAACTGAACTGTGAGTAGGTCATTTTAACCATATGCACATGTTTTACATCTATTATCACTATAGAAATATAAAATTCAGGGGAATTCATAAACTCATATAAGCAGCTTTCTGACATTTCAGACAGAAGCACGGGCAATCAAATACCCCCATTAGATATTTAGGAGGATTTTGTAAAAACGTTGTTACACTTTATGATTAGCGTGTAATTGTATAGTACAGTGTTAGCCAAAGCATTATGACCACTGAGATGTGCCAAGCCGGTGGGGGCAGTATGATGCTTTGGGCAATGTTCTGCTGGGAAACATTGGGTCCTTCCATCCATGTGGGCTTTACTTTGGCACATTCCATCTACCCAAGCATTGTTGCAGACCATTTAATTCATGGAAAATATACTCTCTGATGGCGTTGGCCAATTTAAACAGGATAATGCACCCTGCCACAAAGAAAAAATAGCTCAGAAATGGTGTGAGGAACACAACAATGAGTTCAAGGTGTTGACATGGCCTCCAAATTCCCCAGATCTCAATCCAATCAGGCATCTGTGGGATGTGCTGGACAAACAAGTCAAATGCATGGAAGCCCCACCTCACAATAGGACTTAAAGGATCTTCTGCTAACGTCTTGGTGCCAGATACCACAGAACACCTTCAGAGGTCTAGTGGAGTCAATGCCTAGAGGGGTCAGGACTGTTTTAGTGGCAAAAGGGGACCTACACAGTTTTAGGCAGGTGGTCATAATGTTATGGCGGATCAGTGTATATTTCATTGTTTATATGGGGCTATATTACAATTGTGGACTCCGCTCTTGTGAGTGCCCTTCTATATGTAGATCTCCGTTTGTGTGTATGCATGTATGTATATCTATTTGAAGTATTTATGTTTGAGTCTTTTGCTATAGAGTTTTTTTTAAATAATGTGTGCTCTATTGTATACTTGCCAACATGCTTTGCTGGGATCAGAGCTAACCAATGCTGTGTGACGTCATGTGGTGCAGTGTTGCGTAACCCTGTACATTGAGCTCCAGGCTACCCATATGTTAATTTCATACTGTTTGGGCTGTCTATAGCTTTTAGATATACACAGTTTAAACACAATGCTGTCTATACACACTGTAATGCACTGGGCATAGGCAGGATTAATGCCAGGATAAACTCGAATTTTACAGGACAGGACATCCAAAAACTGGACTAACCTGGCAAATCCAGGGCTGTTGGCAACTATGATCTTGTTGCTTCTCAGTTTTAAATCTCTTTTCCCCTTACCTTACTGTTTACTTCGCCTCTTCAGACAAGTATAAGAAAGATTATGAGCTGCTGTGCCCTGACGATACCAGGAAACCTATTAGTGAATTTGAAAGCTGTAACTTGGCGAAGGTTCCATCCCACGCTGTGGTAGCAAGAATGAATGATGCAAAGACTCCAGACATCATTCAATATCTCAGCAAAGCTCAGGTTAATACAATTAACATTGTTAACATTTACATTTTTTCATATCATGCCTGCTTCAAAACTTTGTTATTAAAAAAATAAGGAACATTAGCATTGGAATCTATTTAGCATTAAGCAAAGTCCATATTATTGAGTAAAAGCCCTTAAAGTGATAAAGAGGTCATAATTCAAGTTCTAACACTGGGTATTCACCAGGTGGTTGCTAGTAATCTAGCCTTATTTTACTTGATTTTATTATTTAGTCTTTCATTATTTTAATTACTGTTACTTTTCATGTACAATCAACATTTTTGTCGTGGATAAGGCCTCAATACCATATCTCCCAATGTGGGATGCTGGGAGAGAGAGCTTGGGAGTGTCAGGGCACTGCCATTCAAACTGGTACAGCTACTGTAACCAGTCTCTGATGTGCCAGACACCAGAGAATGACATTTTACTGCAGTTTTGCATTTGCAAGTCCCGCTATCTTCCTGAGCTCTACCAATGTCTGAAAAGCGGGACAGAGGCAGAGTTCAGCTGGACAGCACGGGTGCCTCCCAAAATTGTGAATGTCCCATACAAAACAGGACAGTTGGGAAGCATGCAACAGATGTCTGGTAAGGTGACTACTAAGGTGACTTGCTCCTTTTCCTTAAGTTTCAAATTCCCTTCTCGGTTCCCTACAAGTCTCTTTTATGAATAAAGCCCATAGATTTCTATCTAGGTTGTGCATGCACTGGAATGAAAAGAAAATGGAGACATTAAATTTAATAATAAATGAAATTGTTTTATTATTTTATTTTACTTTAACTTTAGAATCTATAGTTTGCAGGCTGTTTGTTCCAACTTTTCTCTTGATCATGTGTTTCTCCAACATCTCACTGTAGTCAGAAAGTTCCCATTAGGATGCATTAGAATTCCCAATGCGCATGTCTGTGATGTCAGAGTTACATGCATGGACATTGGATATCCCTATGCTTCTCTGTGATGAGGCCTGGGGCATTTGCAAATGCTTTGCAGTTGGGAACCTGGTCCTCCTGTTCATCCTCCTGCACCCCACCCCCCTCCCCACAAAATTATTATATTTATAATTACCAACCTGTCTTCACTAGATGGTTATGTCTAATGTGGCCTGTGCCCCTTCAGTGCAAGCTATAGACTCTACCAGCTTGTAGGGTTGCCACCTGGCCGGTATTTTACCGGCAGGTTGGTAAAATACTGGCATCAGGCCAATGTCAAGTCTATGGAGACAGTACCAAGGCCGGTATTTTTTTGAAGAAAAGGTGGCAACCCTACCAGTATGTCAAGTGACTCCTCCATGCTAAAACCCTCATGAAAGAGCTGGATTGTTAAGGGCAGAGCAGTTAGATTTTGGGCTTGTTACAGAAGTTTTGCTCAATCATTGGGTGAACCATAACTGCGATTTTCCAGGGGGTGGTGACAAATGTAACCATTAGGCCCTCCCCTAGACACCTACGTTTTGGATTTGTACAGCAATATCCATAGATTTCTGAAAGGTGGGCCAGTGAGGGTGGAAAGCTACATTGTTTTCATGCTTAATTATGCAATAACTATCTAATTGAGAATGCAAAATAGAGCATGCTTAATGCAACATGCTTCACTAACTGCTTAAATACATAGGTCAGAATGTTTTTGGTTTATGCAGAAGACTTAATTCAGCACAAAATAATTTGTTGGTTGAAGTTATCTGATCCCACTTGATAAATCAATGATCCTGAAGGAATCATTTGTATTTCTTTTGATTGTAGGAAAAGAAATGTAATCTGTTTAGCTCCAGTTTTGGGAACAATCTCATTTTCAAAGATGCCACAAAGAGTCTGGTTGGTTTGCCGCGTGAAATGGATGCTAGAGGGTATCTTGGCAACATGTTTTATAACGATCTGCAAGCACTGAAGCATGGTAAGTAGCACCAATAGACAGAATCTGGGTTTTAAACATACTTTGTCTTCTGTTTTTTTTGTCCTCCTGTCTTGTAACTTTTTTAAGTTTAAGGAAACATATCCTGCTTTGCATTTAAATGTCTATTCTTAAATCACTAAGTACGCTTCAGCCAAACTCCTTGCTCCTTTTTCCAAACAGTGATACCTGAAGACGAGACCAACAAGATCCGTTGGTGCACACAAAGCAAAGATGAGAAGACCAAGTGTGATACATGGACTGCTGTTAGTGGTGGGGCCATCGAGTGCACTGAAGGTTTCTCTGCCGAAAATTGTATCAAGCAGATTATAGTAAGGAGGAGGGAGATTCTTCTATCTGAAAAAATAAAACATTATTTGAATAAAAAAAATGGCACAGTCAAGAGTCCCTGTGCTTAACCCGAATACATCTATAGCTCAGAATAAATCACAGGGCTAGAGAGCTATTAAACACACTAAGCAATACTGATTTATCGCTAATGTTCCATACATAGGATCCCGCTATTCAGTTCAAAAGAAGTAGACATCCAGACCAGAAAAAGTAACTTAAAGGGACACTAAACTTTAATATTAGTTGTTCTTATTGTGAGGATAAATTGGTAGGTACTTGCACACGCCAGTTTATTCTCTGACTGACAGCTGTCATGCTTGCATCTATCTGCACTAGCAGGGAGGAACCCTTGCATTCAACAGTCTGAGCCCCCTGTTCTGATTGGCTTCAAGAAAGCAAAGGTTAAAAAAAGTGCAATGTTCCTTGAAACTGACCACAGTCCCAAGTAACACTGGTCCATTTATTGTGAAGCACTCTAATGGCTTCACATGTTCCTTCTGCTTCATGTTTAAAGAATTTGTGCACCAACTGAATGATGGTAGATGGAGTCCAAAGAATCCCAATGCACTTATTTTGCAATGTATAACACAGCTCCCAACTTCTGTCCTGGCAATGCGGGACACTGAAATGTGGAGATTGGGAGGTTGAGTGTCAGCGCTATTGTGCATGCTCATTATTCATTCTTAAGTATTCGAATTGGGGGCATGCTACCCATACTTGTAACTGTATCTTAGTCAATACAAAACAATATTACAATATCTGTATGACAAACCATAATATAACATGCTTATTAACCTCCAGTAGGAACTTGCCAAGTGCCTACTGAGCATTAAAAGCTTTTTTATCTGTCCACAGGAGCATATATTTGGTAACATGAGACTATTACTTGTAAGCTTGTCCTCTTGATTGTAAGCTTGCGAGCAGCGCTCTCTACCTCATGTATCAGTCTGTTCTAGTTTGTCTAACTTAGTATGTAGTTCCCTTCTATGCTCTGTATCTAGCTCTACGAAAATATGCCCTGTATCTAGCGCTATATAAATAGATATTAATGTAATGAAATGTAATATTACGTTCCATGAGTTTTGATATCTTTGTCTTTGCAGAGAGGAGAGGCTGATGCTGTGACATTGGATGGGGGCTACCAGTATACAGCAGGGAAATGTGGACTGGTTCCAGTAATGGGAGAATATTATGATAAAGGTATTGTTAACCATACTGGCACATATTGTGAGGGCTACAGGGTCTGGAGCTCAGAAGCAAGGAGGCACACATTTGTACTCCACTTTTTATATACTTCTATATAGACCACACCCGTTTCTGTTCAGTCTTTGGCAGCTCACTCTACAGGTATTCTGTTTGTGTGCAATGTTAATCTTTAATCTCATGGTATTGAATTGCTAATATTAGTTAAGGACTTGCCTAATGTGGGGTACGTTGATGTGGTTGGCAAGCTAACATCTAATTGGCCAATAGGCGAACCAAACCCCCCTCCATTTTACCATCTTTAGTGTTAGGCTAGCTCCTGTATGTTCCTTTGTAATGTTCTCCTGTGTTCTTTAACCCTGTCCTCTGTATGTAGTCTGTTATATTTGTGCCTGTCCCTTTAAGTTTTGTATCAATGCCCTTTGTCTGTACCCTGCATTATTCCTGTCATTATCAGTATCTCTGTGCCTTGTATTGTTCTACGGTGTTTCTCAGTCGTAGCCATGTATGCTGGATACAACCGCTGCCTCCACAGGGCCTTTGTATGTGGCTGCACACAACCTGGAGCCCCAAGCTACCAGATAAGTGCAGTTACCCAGCATAAGGCCTTGTCTCCACATGGCTCCTGATCTCGGGCCCTCAGGGTCTATTACCATCCTGGACCTTGTGCGTTACTTCCAGCACCACATTCAAAGCCCAACAACCTGAAAAATGGCACACCTGTGAGGGTAGTCACCATGGAGCTTAATGGCAAGATCAGCACCTGCTGCATCCAGGATTGCAGGGCACCAGAGCATTAATACCGTGCAAGCATTTTACATAATTTCCTGTTTCGTTGGATGTTTACTATTATGTTTTTTTATAGGGTTTTAGGATGGAAAAACTACTATTACTATAGTGTAGATTATTCTGCTGTTTCTGGAAGCAATAATATAGTAGAACGGTCCTTTGATAGCACTCGTAGTCTTTAACCTACTCTAAATCTCAAAACAGAGGTGAGTGCTCCCGATGTCTAATCTCAGGTTGTAACTATTATTTGTTTAACAATACAAAGCACACCACAACTTGCATTGTTTTTGTGCTATATGTCATCAGAACATGTACTTGGTGACATCAGCTTAACAAAAGCATTATACCGAAGGCTACACTGACATTAGACAAAGATGAAATCCACTGTCTGAAATGTAAAGTCAGCAATGGGAGAGGCCAGTGACACCCATGCTCTGGTTCCAAATATTCATATGATCAAAACCGGTTTCTGTGTTCTGCATAGTTACTTACCGATAATATTCTTCTTACCCTAGTTCACGCTACATCTTCCTTAAAGGACAAGTGAAGCAAAAAATGAGCTTATGTTTAATTAAAAGATTGTATCAAGTGTAAATGATTGATAAAGAAAATCTTTAATGAAAGAATACAAATAAAGTTCCTTATTTATTCTTATTTACTCCATAGAGTTCTCTCAGGGGGCAGACCCCTTGTTTAGAATCTGTGGTCAGATCTCCATTCACCTTGTTTCAGATGAAAGATCTGATCCATCTGACTAAAGATTCCATACAAAATGTCTGTCTCCTGGTGGTGCATTATGGGGCATAAAATGGCTCACTAAGGTACTTTATTTGTATTTTTCATTAAAGCATTTGTAAAATGCTTACACTTGATGCAATCCTTTAATTAAACACAACTTAATTGTTTGTTACAGTTGTCCTTTAATGCTCAGCCCAGCATGATAGAATTTGTTACCAACATTGTCTTAGGCATTTATTTTTTAACTTGGTTATTTTTGAGTTACTTCCATGTTATGAAATATGAAATGTATTCATCTTCCAAGTGGAAACTCAACATGTTGGTTCCATTAATAATATCAAATTGTCTCCTCACCAACAGGTATATGGACTCTGTAGTTAATATTTCTTCTTTTTCTCTTTTCCATTCCTTATCTATTTTTTTTTTTCAGACAATGATAAACCTTGTAAGTCCAGTAAATCAAGGACACCAGGTATTGCAGATTTTATATTACTACACTGTATTTCCAATTCTTAGTGATGATATTGTGTTTGTTTTTAATGTTCTTGTACATTGTTTTGATACTCCATATATTTTATCAACAAAAATGGACAGCGCTAAACAATAAAATATGTGAATAGTAAGATATCATATGTATCTCAATGTGAAAAAAAGTTATAAAGTATACAATACAAACTATATCACAATGTGCAGAAAAATGCAAACACATTTGTGTGTATGTGTGGCTGTTTATGTATGTGTCACTGTGTGTGTGTTTGTGGCTGTGTGTATGTATGTATGTGTGGCTGTGTGTGTTAGCATAACTTTGTATTTGTGTATGTGTAACTGTGTAGGTGTATGCACACATGAATGTGTGTGACACATTGTAATATTTAGAAGATACATTTATAACCTAATAAATCCACATAAAGATATATAGTATACAAAAAAGTGAATGTGTGTGTGACTGTGTGGCTGAGTTTACTCTGAGTTCTATTGCTGGGCAATCTCTGATACACTCACAAACTGCACATTACTGTGAATTTGTAATAACTTTCCTTTTGGAATAGTGTACAGTAGATTAAATGTCATGGGTCCGCTAATTAGCAGTGGACATAGAATCTATCCCAATCATTTTATAATTTTCAGATGTGAATACTGTACCGCAATGTACCTTGTACATTATCTTCAATATTTCTTCCTCATGTCTCTCTTAGGGGTGTATTATGCTGTAGCTGTAGTAAAGAAGAGTAATAAAGAAATCTCATGGGATAATCTTAAAGGCAAACAGTCATGTCACACTGCTTTGGGTCGTACAGCTGGCTGGAACATCCCCGTTGGTTTGATTGTTAATAAAACCCAGAACTGTGATATGAGTGAGTATTCCATTATATGTAGAGTAGTACGGGGCTTGGCAATGTAGTGTATTTTCATCATTGGAATGTATGACATTATACAATATGTTATTGTGTAATAATGGCACCCTTTTTTGGCAGGCACTTTTTTTAGCAAGAGCTGTGCTCCTGGAGCCGATGTCAATTCCAATCTGTGCCAGCTGTGTATCGGTAATCCTAATAAACCATTGGAAAAAACAAAATGCTCTCCTAATGACATGGAGGCATACTACGGATACATAGGAGCACTTAGGTAATATATTGTAAATACTATTCTCTACTAGACTCACTCTATAGGGCTGTGAAATGAGCAAAGTCCCTCTAAAAGGCACTAAGAGATTACAGTTTTATGAGCTAACTTATTGGTGGAACATAGTAACTGTAATGATACAGTAAAAATGTATATATCTATATATATATATATATATATATATATATATATATATAT
Organism: Pelodytes ibericus; assembly: GCA_036172795.1. NCBI lineage: Eukaryota > Metazoa > Chordata > Amphibia > Anura > Pelodytidae > Pelodytes > Pelodytes ibericus. The sequence continues at coordinate 177,958,897 of CM069861.1, forward strand.
ATATATACACGCTGTTGAAAGAAAAACCTGGTCCTTAACTTAGGCTGTATCAAATGAAATGAGATAAACGCAGTATGGGTTGGGTTAAGTAGCAGAGGCCCAGTAGGGTAAAATAATATCAGTGGCAGCATGGTCATGCATAAAAAAGTCTTTATATGGTATGGATCCATCAGGCATTGAGGGGGTGACATTATCCACACTTAGTCATAGGCATATAGAGAATAAACCTGACTTGATATAGTGTGTTGTATTAATTATAGGCATATCATTAATCAACCTAAACCCACCCATAAATTAAAAAAAACTTAGCAGAGCGTTTACATGGTTTATGATTCTACATACCCCTTAGCTGTTAAAAATAAGAATACACTCAGAGGATCTAACAAAACACACAATGTAAATTATTACCAGCAAAACATACAAAATACATCCCGATTTCCTTTCCCCACACAAACAACACATTATGGGCATACCATCAGATCCATGCCCAAAATGCAATCTAACTGGCCCAGATTTACATAACTTTTGGACACTATACATGTAAAAAAAAAAAAAAATTACACATTAAATACATAAAAATAAATAAAATGAACATCAAGTAATATAAAATTATTTTGTATTAAAATGTCAAAATTTTTATAGTAATACATCCTAATATAAAATATAACCGTAACATATTAGAATTGTATATACATATTTTCATGTTCAAATAGGTTTACTTTAATTCTTCTACACTTTTTTGTTCAATTCTCCAGCTATAATTCGGTCAATTGACATGCTCAAAATTTGGCAAATTCAGTCGATTTAAGGCAGACCCCGGGAACCGAATGTGCCTAAATAAGCCATATTGGGTAGCCAAACGGCAGATTTCTTTGCAATTTTGGGTGTATGCCACAATTTGGCCTGAGTTGGGGCCAAATCGAGGAATATTGAGTAGACCCTAAAATGTTCCATAAAATTCCTAAAAGTACTAAAGACATTATAGGCACATGGCAAGAACATAGTTCAACTAATATATTATATTTATTGTTTAACCCCTTTCAACTGTAAATGGCCCCGAATGGATCGGGTGATCATGATGAAAGAATAGCATTTACCTAATAGTGGGCCCAACTTCACAGATATAGGAGAACTAAGTGGAGAAATCACATGGTACTCCAGATGTCATTCAGGCCTTTAGTTACCATAGATATCAGAAGATGCAGATGTCCTCCCTGTATGTACTGTTTATTCTACATGTATTACCCTGTCTGTACACTGTAATAAACTGACTTATTTTTCAGGTGTCTGGTGGAGAAAGGAGATGTGGGTTTTATGAAGGAGAGCACTGTAATTGACAACACAGATGGTATGTGAAGACCACTTATACAAACACAATTAAAAGCAAGTGTGTGCTAACTGATTTTTTTTAGTGAATACATTAATAATATCTAACCTTTGATACTAATAATAATAAAATCTTAAAATTAAAATAGTACTTAAGGGGTATATATAGAAAAAGAGAAGAAAAATAATATTAATAAAATCGAATGGCCACAAACCCGGACCTTATTTGATTTTTTCTACACCCTGCGAAGGTTTCCGGTACGAGGAACCATATGTTTTACCCTAATAAGAATAACTTTTGTTTGGCTCAGACTCTTTTCATGACTTTCATGCCCCCCGGGGCAAGGCGTCCTTCTCTTATGATGGTACGGTCCATTTACTTGGGCCACCCACTTCTCCAGTCCAAAACAGATTAACATTCAAAAAGTATCTTCAAATCAATTGCACCTGTTTTTATCCCAACACATTGGGAAAAAAACACTTGCTGTTATATATTAATGGGCAAACAGTGGCATATTAATGGACAAACTGGCTGCGGCATATTAATGAGAAAACAGTGGCATATTAATTGGCAAATTGGCTGTGGCATATTATAGGGGCAAGCTGTGACATATTTGAATTGGCAAACTAACAGTGGCATATTAATGGACAGACTGGCTGATGCATATTATTGGACAGACTGACTGTGACATATTAATGGGCAAACTGGGTGAGGAGGCATGTCCTGGGGGGGCAGAAGTAGGTCCAGGGTGTGCAATGCGGCAACCAGAGCATGTCCTGTGGGGCAGGGATAAATCCTGGATGTGCAATGCAAGTGATGGGGCATGTCCTGGGGTACATTTAAACATCAATGATATACAAACACCTGGATAAAATAACTTTGGGAAATGTAAGAGGGAGTTATAAGGATGGGGGAGGTTTCTGTAAGGGGCCCAGAAATTTCTGATGGTGCACACAAGACAAAAACAGGGAGGTGGCAACAGCTTCTGACAGAAACGTTAAATAATATTCCTAAAGAATCCCTGCATGCAGGAGACTATACAGCGCACTTACACCTGGAATTCTTCAAATAGGCAGTGGGTGGAATAAAGATAAGAACTGTTTAGGTTGATAGCAAAAACACTGTAACAATTTAGAAATTGAGGTTAAAAGTAAAAAAAATGTAAAAAGTGTGCACAAATATTTGTAACGCTGTGAACCTTGTAAAGTATCTTAATCAATAGAATTTATTCTCTGCCTTAGATTAAACATCTGTCTGAACATGAAATTAATAAGGCTACATTGTATTGTGTGCATATATATGTTTAACATGTCTAATATAGATATTACAGATGCTGTATCTTTTGTGACTTTCCTTTCTATAGGCAAAAACTCTGCAGATTGGGCCAAACAACTAAGATCCAACCAGTTTGAGTTACTCTGTCCAGATAATACTCGTGCACCTATATCTGATTACAAGAGATGCCATCTGGCAATGGTCCCAGGTCATGCCGTGGTCACGCGACCAGAGAGGAGAAATGTTGTTGTCCAAATACTTGTTAATCAGCAGGTTAGACACTCATAAAACTATGATACTAGTAACACATTAAGCTTTAGGAGGGTCCAGTAGAGTGCACCAGTTAAAGTTAGTATGCAAATTTACCATCCCTGATGCCAGGAAAATATTCTCAATTATTAAATTATCATGGAAGCATGGGTCAGATTGTGCAGTGGAGGAGAATAGGTGTGTCTACAAAATGTAATATGAATTAATTGGCCCAAATTAGTGAATGTTTTGGGGCACATCAGGGTCATAACGGAAGCCGAATTTTGAGACACATAATATGCTTCAGTGTGACCCCAGAATAGCCTTGCAATTCGGCCATCATGGCCGATTACATGCCTATTGCTTTCGCAACCAAAAGCAGACCGAAATACACTGAACCGAAAATAGCCTCTACAAATACAAAAATGAGGGAGATCAACTGGATAATAGAGCAATTTCTAATAAAAGGTAAAAAGTAGAGAAAACCAGCAACTGGGTGCAAGCCAAGGGGCAGTACCAAACTGCCTACAACATAATATATCAAAAAAGAGACTGCACACCAAATGTAGAAAAATATAAAATATAACTTTTAATCAAAGGCAATCTATCAATGGAAAAAGTCAGCAATGGTGATAAATCACCAATAAGGCAAAATCAAAACCATAAACAAATATATGCAAAACATACAGTAAATGAAAAGCAAAGATAAACACAATAAGAAAAATAACTTACAAAGAACTAGCAAAGACCAGTAAGGTAAATCCTCAGGATTAGCACCATAACGTTTTGGTTAAAAACCTTCCTCTGGAGGAGCTAAAATACTGTTCCAGCCCAAAGGTCCTCGCTTTTGCAACCAAAAGTAGACTGAAATACCCTGAACCGAAAATAGCCTCTAACAGACCATAAACTACTATAGGATGATAGAGACTCATTTTGGGATTAATTCGGCAGAAATAGCCAAATTCCCCCTGTTTAGAGCTGATACATAACACATTTCTTCCCCACAATACTATGCACTTGTGGCCCCTGAAGCCGTTTGCTTAGATGAAAACCTTTGCAGCAATCTTAGACACAACAGTGAGCAGCCAGGTAAATGTCTGTTTGATATTCAATTCATACTTCTTGTACTTTTACATTTACAGGACCTATTTGGACGGGGTAAAATGCAGTCTGATATGTTCCAGATGTTTGGTCCTTCAGGTTCCTCAGGTGTCAGGGATCTCATCTTCAAGGATTCTACACAATGCTTGATTGTGATTGACCCAAAGGTTACCATGAAGGAACATCTTGGAGAGGAATACTCCTCTGCTGTGGAAAGCCTTAGTACATGCTCAATAAAATCAGGTAATGTTCTGACCCGAGAGTCAAAATCGATTTGTGTTTTTTTTATATCAATTTATATTCCTGATGGTCATTACTTGTCTTATCATTAAGGATTAATTAGCTTGGTATACATCTTAATTATCTGTTATTGTTTAATGGTCAGTCAACACCTTTTTAACTAAGGATAAAACAAATGAAGTACATATATTACATAATTTTCCATTATTTTTTGAATATTACATAGCAATGCCATGATATATCCTGTCAAATCTTTAAGGTTGTAGGTAAATCCTTGGCCAGATCAACTCAGCGTTTCTTTCTTTGGATATCGTTACAAACGTGTAATAGTAACATCTCCAGGACATAATTATCATTATATCTTCCTGGCTATACATAAAGTAAATTATGTATGTATGTATAACACAAAGGTATGCAATAAAGAAACACAATACACATGATTATTATCAATAAATATCTAGATGGCAGCAAGATTTTAGTCTGTGTTTAATAGAATGCATTGAGTACTCTGCAATATGACGGACCAAGAAAATGTAATGGAGAGAAGGCCCTACCAGGAAGTTTATAATCTAAAGTGGATGTAGCAAAAGATGAAACATAAGCTTTAAGGATATAGAGACAGCTGATGAGGTAGGTGAGGATGGCAAATTACTAATAATGGGAATAGGATGGTGTTTAATAGACCTGAGCACTGTCAAAATTCTAATTTCTTCCAAATGCATTCGGATGGAAAAAAAATTGATTCATTGACGCATTCGTTTCTGGATAAAATTCAGACATTATTTTTGTTTGGGGAATTCCATTAGGTAGGTTATTTCAGAATAAGTAAATAAAAAAAGCGTTAGGGAATTTGGAACAGAAGAGCCAATTTCCGACCAAAAATAAATTTGTCCGAAAAAGGAGTGTTTTTGTGTGAGTGTGTTTGTGTATTAGTGTGAGCATGTATTAGTGAGGGTATTTGTGTGAGTGTGTTTGTGTATTAGTGTGAGCATGTATTAGTGAGGGTATTTGTGTGAGTGTGTTTGTGTATTAGTGTGAGCATTTATTAGTGAGGGTATTTGTGTGAGAGTTTGTTTGGATGTATTAGTGTAACCAGTGTTAAGTTTGATGGCAAATATTTATTTAGTTTTAGTCATATGGGGCTGTTCACTAAAAGGTGAGTTGAGGTTAGTAGCAGGTGAGTTGAAGTGAATAGCAGTTGAGTTGACGTGAGATGAACATTTCATCTCACCAATTCTGCTATACATTGTGCACAAATCGGATGACATGTCTATCTCACCTTAACTCACCTGCTATTTACCTCAACACACCTACTACTCAATTCACCTTTAGTGAATAGCCCAAAGCCTCTTTTTTGACTAAAATGCCATTTTCGTTTAGTCATATTTTATTCAATCCAGTAGATTTTAGTCGATTAAATCTCCAGCCGTGAGGGAGGGAACATGTCTGAGAAGGGTGTTACATAGTGTTAAGTTAACTTGTTAGGAAGATGTTAAGGGAAACACTCATGTGACAGTACCAGACAAATCAGATGGAGGCGTATCCTCTTCCTCTTCCTTCTGCTGGGTATTATGCCAGGGTGCACAGGTAGCCTGTGTCTCAGCCAATCCAGCTGCAGATAGAGTCAAGGGACTGGTCATTGGCAGAGATCCATGGGCACCAGAACCAAAATAGGTAAATGCAGTTGATGAAAATTGCAATGGATTTTAGTCCTAGTAACTTTTATTAGTTTAAGTAGTTTTTATTTAGGTTTTGTTTAGTTTATGTCACTGAAAACATGCAGTTGACGAAAACTATGACGAAAAAAGGTTTAGTTGACTTAAGTAACACTGTGAACATGTATTTGTGAGTCTTATGTGTAAGAATGTGTTTGTGTGTACACTCACTAATGTTTGAGTGTGTATTATTGAGGCTGTTTGTGTCATATTGTGTTTGTGTGTATTAGTGAGGTTACTTGTGTGAGAGCGCATTTGTGTGTACTAGTGAGTGTGTTTGTGTGTATTAGTGTGAGCATGAAATATGAGAGCGCATTTGTGTGTATTAGTGAGTGTGTATGTATGTATGTATTAGTGTAAGCATGTATTAGTGAGGGTGTTAGTGTGAGCATGTATAAGTGTAAGCATAAATTAATGATGGCAATTGTATGAGAGTGTGTATTAGTGTGAGGGTGTATTAGTGAGTGTGTTTATATGTATTAGTGTGAGCATGTATTAGTGACGGTTATGTGTGATGTAAACTTGTTGTGCACATGGCATCCAAATGAACGAATGGCATTTTCATTTCATTGCGCATTCATTCACTCCGGATGAACGGAAGAAACAAACGATTTTCATTAGAAAAGGAATGTCCAAGCCTAGTGTTTAGTTGAATAAGTAATAGGATTATTTTCAAGAAGTGGGTTTTGAGGTATTTTCTTAAAGATGGAATAAAACTTTTTTTTTTCTTTTAATGAGGCAGAAGGCTATTAAAATTGTAAAGTCAATGGTGCACTAATTAAAGGTTAGGGATATTCATTCCTAGTCTTTGCAATATCGAGACAAGACTGCAGCCATGTCAGTAAACATAAATCTGATGGTCGTCAGTCTCTCTCATTGTGTCTGTGGCATAGTCCCCAATCAATGCTGCCAGGTCGCGGAGAACCATTTCTGCGACAAGCAGGCTGGAAGTCACTATTTGATTCTAAAAGAGGTCTAAATCACTTCTAAAATATATTCCATGGTTCATAAGCCTGTTTAATAAGACAGACAATACGTACCATCTGATTAAAATTGACAGAAGGGCTTATTCCCTCTTTAAAGTGTCACAGCTAGAGGATCCTTGGCAGTGATTCCCAGAGATATAGGGCATGTCATGAGAATAAAGAGTGTAGAGGTTGTATTGGTAAGAATCTCTGGATGAGATTAGAGATGTAAGGAGGAACAGCGTCATGAACCGCTTTGTAACTAAGCCGGGTGGCTGGTATTTTACTGGCAGGTCAGTAAAAAAATTTACAGTGTTAAGTCTAATGAGGCAATAGCCTGACCGGTATTTATTTTTGACAAAAAGGCGGCAACCCCTATTTGTAAGTTAAAGTAAGGATTTGGACTTTGGTTCACAAAGGAATGGGAGACCAGTGCCAGGCTTCACAGAGAGGGGGAGGCAGGTGAGGAATCACAGGAAGGAAAGTTCAAAGGGAGTTTGAAAAGGGGAAGAGATTCAGCTTTTAAAAAATATAATGATATAAAAATGTCAACACACTTTGTGTTATAATTATATATTGTAATGCTTTGATCACTTCTGAAAAACAGCATCTGACATGTGTGTGCCCCAGTACTAACAATGAATTCTCAGTGTTCCTCCATTTTTAAGCCAATCATCATTGTGTATTTCCTCTTATTACAGAACTATTGGCCGCCTGCACTTTCCATAAATGTTGAAGCTGATGAAGAGTTGTGACACTGAAGAATTTTCCATTTATCAGTCGGCTCATTCATTTTTTCTGTTTCTCTAGTAAAGTTGGTTATACCTATCTAGTATTGCATCACGTTCTGTTTCTTTAATAAATAGGTTATATCGCATGGATTTTGTTGACTTCATTAATAGCAAACTTTACATGAGTACTGCCACTACAAATTTTATGAAGACATTTTAGCTAGTGCATCATTATTCTAAATAAGTCATAAAATGGAGGGAAACTAATATGCAGGTAGGTTACAGAACACATGATGAAGCAGGAGATTGACTGGGGAATGAGTAAAGTGATGCATACAGTACATGGCATTTGCCGGATACACAAAGATTACAATAAAGGGGTTACTCTTAGTGAAAAAGTTGGTAAAGTTGGTAAAAAGGGAAAGGTGTTGCAACTGAGATGCAGATAGGTTTCAAATGGTGCAAAAAGATAGAAAGCAGGGCAAAAATCAGCAAAAGAGGTAGCAGGCAGGAAACTAGTGGTGGGTTTTTTTATTGGGCTGGTGGAGATTAATCGCAGTTGATATATGGCATGCCTATATAGCCAGGGAGGATATACAGAGATAGCTGATAATGACATGGAAGGATGCGTAAAGAGATGACGGTGGAAAAAAGGGAATAAATACTGTCTAGCAGGTAACTTGTATAAAGATAGAGCGAGCAGGAAAAGTGGAGTACAGAAATGGCTCATTAGTGGGGAGGTTTGTGGGATAGAGGCTCATAACATAGCCAGTGATGCAAAGGTTTAAGCAGGTAATATCTCTCACTATTAGTGTTGAGGGAACCCGAACCGCACTGTTCGGGTTCGTACCGAACATTACGGTTTTTGGACCCCGGACCCGAACACGGACATTTCACTGTATGTTCGGGTTGGAGTTCGGGGTTCGGCGGTTACATTGTATGTAATGCTATGGGCTTTCTATAAACCCAAATAGAGTCCCCATTCATACGAATAGGTCAATTGACCTATTCTTATGAATAGGGACTCTATTTCGGTTTATAGAATAGCAATTGACCTCAATTGACCTATTCGTATGAATGGGGACACTCTGACCCACATTTTACATCATTTTGCAGCCCCCTAGCCCTTTCCAGGACTTTTTTAGAGGCATTTTAGTGGCCAAAAGTTTGTGTCCCCATTGACTTCAATGGGGTTCGTGTTCGGGGGTCAATTCGAGCACGGACCGGGACATTTTTTTCGAAGTTCGGCCGAACCTGCCGAACATCCAGGTGTCCGCTTAACTCTACTCACTATACTATATGCTCACTACACTTAAGTAGTGGCTTTTCTATAACACAAACATTGTCGACTCACACATTTCAAAAGCAAAAAGGTTCAAGAAAGGATGAAAAAAATCTAATACTTTTCTTCAGTTGTTATACATTTTGGTATGCAAATAAACTTGGACAAATAATGTTATAATGTAAATGTAATAATCTTGAAATTAACACTTACACACTAACATTTATTTATATAGCACCAACAGAGCATAGAAGGGGACTATGTACTATATAAGTTAGAAGAACAATGGGGTAGAGATCCCTGTTGGCATGTTTACAATCAAGAGGGAGTGAAGAGGTCAAAGAGAAGGTAGTGGTAGTAACAGTATTAGGGTTGGTTGGAGCTAGGTGGGATTAGTTAGAGGTTAATTCATGGGTGTTCTAGATGGATGGGTAGTAAGCTTCCTTAACCCCTTAGTGACAAGACATTTTCACTTTGACTTTCCCTTGGTGACAATGGCTGTTTTGACATTGCTGGGGTGTTTGTGTTTAGCTGCAATTTTCATCTTTCTCACATACTGTACCCACACAAATCAATATATACAACAGAAAAATGAATGGAAGAAACATAGAAAAGGAATGGAGACAAAACAGAAATTATAAAAAAATATTATATTGAATATTGTCCGAAGCATAAAAGAGGTTTAAAAAGTCATCTAATAATATTACTAAATAAATACATATTACAGAACATATAAAGCTGGATATACACTAAAATCAAATATATTAAGTTTACTCTCCACTAGAGGGAGTATGTGTTATGTAAAATACAATTTTGCAAAATCTATTAAGTATGTTATAAAGCAAATATAGCATGTATTAATCATGTCATACCTGTATTATTTATTATAAAACTGCATTTTTTTTAACAACAAGTGCAAATATTAGGAATTAATCCAAACCTTTGTAGATATATATAGGTATACACATTCAATAGACTAGAAACTTAGAGAGTTTCTGTGATGCAATAAAAAATACAAACAGAATAGAAACTAATAGGCATAAAGTTATAAAATGATACTTACTGACCCAAAAAAAGGAAAATGGTGTAGGTGAAGCTTTTAGCAAAATAAGGAAGGACAGGGGCGTTGCTAGGTTCCCAAAAGATCCGGGGCTAGAGCCCATAGCAGATGTGATAGCACTGGCGTAGAGAATATCACACGCTTGGACAGGCATATACATGCACATAAAATACATGTGTGTATGGATATATATATATATATATATATATATATATATATGTATATATATATATATATATATACATACATACTTACATTTATATTAATAAGATCTGCATGCACATATGTGATGAAGGAATATAGAAATCCAACTGTTGACCACTGCTATCATATAGAAACAAATGAGATATGTGGAAAAAAAATAAAGCTAGAGTCATTTACGACAGTTTTTTAATTAAAAACAAAAACACAGCGCAGTTGTAATACCATATCCCGGACCGTCATAACCGCACCAACGTCACCTGTCTCACCCCCACGAGAGCATAAACCCCGGGCAAGACTGGGAATGAAAACCAGCCCAGGAAATAATTGCATACCAGCCCCATAGCATTGGGTCATTATACCAGCCCCCTAGCATTGCATCATTATACCAGCCCCATAGCATTGCATCATTATACCAGCCCCATAGCATTGCATCATTATACCAGCCCCCTAGCATTGCATCATTATACCAGCCCCATAGCATTGCATCATTATACCAGCCCCCTAGCATTGCTTCATTATACCAGCCCCATAGCATTGCTTCATTATACCAGCCCCATAGCATTGCTTCATTAAACCTGCCCCCCTAGCATTGCTTCATTAAACCAGCCCCCTAGCATTGCATCATTATACCAGCCCCATAGCATTGCTTCATTAAACCAGCCCCACAGCATTGCATCATTATACCAGCATATTTTTGTTCATAAAAAGGGAAAACATGAATTTTAAAGCACCTTTTAAGAGTTTTTTTTTTTTTATAGATAAAACAGATACAGTCAGTCACAAACACACACAGTCAATCACACACACACACAACACACACACAGTCAGTCACACACACACATATAGTCAGTATGTAACATCCCAGCAGTGAGGGCACCATGCAAGGCTAACAATACCCAGACACCAGACCTAATTTCCTGGTTGCCAAGACAATCTGGGATTTGCCTAGGGTTGCCACCTGGCCGGTATTTTACCGGCAGGCCGGTAAAAAATTGGCTTCAGGCCAATGTTAAGTCTATGGAGACAGTACCAAGGCCGGTATTTTCCTGAAGAAAAGGTGGCAACCCTAGATTTGCCAAGCCCTGGTCTTCCCACATAAATATAATATTACAGTATATAATGCCCTTATCCCAATCCCCTTTCCTCCACTGTTCCAAATAAATATATTATAATATAAATTTCCTTCACCACTGCAGCCCTCTCTTTTTACAGTTCCTCCCCACACATAAATATAAATATTAAAATATATAATTCACTCAGCCCAAGCCCTGTCAGCTCCACTCAGTTTTGTTTTTTATTACAGATCCCCCTCTTCCCCCCCATTAATATAATATTAAAATATATCATTGCCTTTGTCCCCCACCTGAGGTACAATGATATATTTTAATATGGGCCACATTGAAATAAACATCATATAAATATAATCATTGCATCCCTAAGCTCTAATGACCCTCAGCCAGCTATAGGATCAGCATCAGTGTGAGTCACAAAATCAAAAACATAAAACATCAGCAGGAACAAAAAATATTCAGTTTTATAGATGTGAACCATTTTGCTAATTTTGACATGTAAAATGGGGGGGGGGGGGGATCTGTAATAAAAAACAAAACACATAAGAGGGGGGTAATTTCAGTATTATAGAGCCCAAAAAATGATTGACTACAAATAACATATTATGGGAAACAAATTACCACAAATAATGACTTTTACTGAGGTGGAGGGGGGGGGGGGGGGGGGGGTAGTTATATATATGATATTAAAAGTAGTGCATCTAGACCCAATGGTTTTTATTAAACAATATGCCCACAGTCAGGTTTTATGTTTTGGATTCTGTAACTCACACTGATGCTGATCCTATAGCTGGCTGAGGGTCATGAGAGCTTAGGGATGCAATGATTATATTATATAATCATTGCATCCCTACGCTCTCATGACCCTCAGCCAGCTATAGGATCAGCATCAGTAATGCAAACCCCTCCCTCCAGTCCCCCTACCCTCCAAATTTAAGAAGTAGATCTTTTTTTTAAAAAAAACCCATTTATTTTTCTTTATTGGAGAGGAGCTCTCACCTCACCAGCTACTTCGTGTGGAGGGAAACTCACGATCTGTGCGCACTGTAGCGCTGCCGGATGTGACCTCGTATGATCATATCCGGCAGCACGGCAACAGGAGCGCGTTAAGGGATCGGGTTAAACAGAGTAGCAACTCGGGGCTATGGGGCTGAGACTCGGGGCTTCAGCCCCAGTAGCCCCCCCCTAGCGACGCCTCTGAGGAAGGATAATATCCTACAAAATATACAAATAAAACTCATCGAAGCATACAAAATATAGTTTGACATATTGAAACCGGCAAACTAGTCAGTGTGAATCTTGAGGCTTGTGTGAACTTACAACATTGCAAGAGACTGACTAGGAGCGAGCGCCATTAAGCTCATTTGCCTGTAGGTTTTGGAGATGGCTCCAGGGTGTCTCAAGATATAGCCCAGAGACAATAGGGCAACGGACTATAGACTGAGACATCCTGGTAAGTTGGGGACTAACAGTAATTCAATTAAGGGTTTAAAGGAGGGGATCTTAATTGGGTCAGGGAAGGTTATCAGTGGGGGGAGTTTAGGAGGAGAATAGTGGGGGGAGTTAGAGTAATCAGGCAGGGCTATTTTAACTGGAATTTGTGGATTTAACTCAGTCTAATATTTGTTCTGTTTTGTTTCCCACCCTCCCGTAAGCGCCAAGAAGTCATCACTTCGAAAATTAAAGCAGAAAGCTTGCTTGTCCCGCAGCTGGATCCAGGGATGTGTCTGACTGCCAGTTCATGGAGTCAAGAAGGAATTTTTCACCCACTTTGGAGCAGATTGGCCAAGCTTCTATAGAGTTTTTTACCGCCTTCTTCTGAATATTTTCTAGCAAAGTGGACATCCCTGGATACCCCAGCAGGGCTTGACAAGTGGTTAAGCCAGGGAAGGAGGCCGGTGAAGGCTGGACCGGCCGTCAATTGCGGTGCAGGCAGGTGGGGTTCAGTGCAGCTGTCTCCAGGTGGTAGGGGGTGCCGCTTTTGGTTTGGGGGACTCCTTTGTTATAAATAAATTACTTCAATTTGCCACCATATCAAGTGTTCTTGTTTTATTCAAGTATTGTATGGGGTAGCTAAAGGTTGGATATTCTTCATCGGGAAACCGATAAGGCTTGGGCATCTTAATAATGAGACAGTGATGGGAGAAGTGTGTAATAAAGATAAGAGATAGAGATGGACAAGTATTTAGTGTAGGGGAGAAAATGGGGATTATAGGATAAAATCTAAATATGCAAGGGCACTTACTGATATAGTCAGCTGGGGTGAGGAAATGGATTAATTAAATAAGTTAGGGGAAAGTATAATATACTGGAGGAAAAGAAAGAGAAAATGTTTATGGTGATGGCGCAGGGAAAAGGAGTCTAGGGGGTATCAATTGTAGATTACAGGGGATTACTTACAGTATTATTTTAAAAGGCTCTGCTGGGAGAAGGGGAGAGAAAAAAAAGGGAGAATGAACACAGAGAGAATGATAGATAGGTGTGTTCCTAAATACGGTGAGAAGAAAATATTTTTAATAGTGATCAGTAATTAAGAGAGTAAACAAAATGTGTAAATATCTAAACGATTTCATAATGCTGGCAATGTAGTTATTATTAAAATCCTGAAAAGGACAATAAAAACATCAGCTGGGCAGATGTGAGATTCAAGTGATCCATGTATGTGACGTGGATATTTTTTTCGTATGAATGGGGACTCTTTTGGGGAATGTCTTTCGGTTTATAGACATTCGGCTTATAGAATACATGTAATGCTATTGGCTATTCTATAAACCGAAAGTCGATAAACCAAATGACTTTCGGTTTATAGCCGAACCTCGAACTCCAACACGGACATACAGTGAAATGTCCGGGTTCAGGTTCGTGGCACGGAGACCGTAATGTCCGGTACGAACCCGAACAGTGTGGTTCGGGTTCGCTCAACACTCCTCCTGATAAGTGTTTCAAAGTCTGGGGTGATGATAGACAAAGCAGTTCTGAGAACATGTTCAATGGCCATTCTGTACCTTTATTTCAGTGATGGCAAACATAAGGAAATATGGCACTGGGGCGCAGCTGAGGTAGCACTCTGCCACTAACTACACGGTCACAAGCCATCATATATTGAAGGAAGTGCAGCACACAGGGCAACTGAGATGGAGAAATAGAAGATAGAAATAGATGATAGACAAAGCAGTTCTGAGAACATGTTCAATGGCCATTCTGTACCTTTATTTCAGTGATGGCAAACATAAGAACATCTGGCACTGGGGCGCAGCTGAGGTAGCACTCTGCCACTAACTACACGGTCACAAGCCATCATATATTGAAGGAAGTGCAGCACACAGGGCAACTGAGATGGAGAAATAGAAGGAATATGATTTAAACCAGGGAGGAAGGATTCTAAAATAAAAACAGTCTGCAATGAAAATGAGAGAGAGGAACTAGAATGTGGGGTAAAATCGCACTTTGAGATTATTAACTTGGTTTCTTGGTGAATAATGGGCACTTGGCATCAAAAACATTGGCCATCGGGGCTATATTTTATTTTCAGATGTATCAGAGCTGAGAATCCACTCTCACAACTATTGGTACATGAAACATTCACTGCTGTGTATCTGTCACATCAAGCCCAAACTTCATGTGACAAATCTCAGGCAAATTTTGAAACTGTAACCCTAAAGTAAACAGTGCAGCCTCTGCTGTTTCCTAATTCAAGGGAGATTACTGGAAGAGACATCAGTGGCGCCATCAAAACAACAACTTCCTTGGGCTCTTCAGCGTCAGATAGGGTTGCCACCTGGCCGGTATTTTACTGACAGGCTGGTAAAAAATTGGCTTCAGGCCAATGTTATGTCTATGGAGACAGTACCAAGGCCGGTATTTTTCTGAAGAAAAGGTGGCAACGCTAGCGTCAGATAGTGAACGCTTTGTGCATTACGTCATAATTTCTTCACCCCAATCAAAGGTTACACTTTTTAACAAATCTGAAATACCTGTCCGAGACCCACTCCCCCACCAGCTCGTGACCCTAGTCCATAGTTGCCAACATTGGCCATGTTTCCAGGGACAGATATTTGTTCCATATGCTGCAGAAAGAGCATGCAAAGTGCAGCCCGGCAGTATGTAGGATGGATATACGCACAGACAGAATCCAATTAATTAATCAGGGTGGAGATCTCATAGGACCCACCATGATTAATTAATTGGATTGTGTCTATGTGTATGTGCATCCTACAGATTGCTGGGCTGCACTTTGCATGGTCTTTCTGCAGCATGTGGAACAAAATTGTGTCCCTGGAAACATGGCAAATGTTGACAACTATGCTAGTCAGGACCCACCAGTTGAGAAACACTGCCTTTAGATTTTAATGTGTTTGCTCTGTTGCATGCAGCCATTTAGTCACTCACTAATATCTGTTAAATGTTAAGGTGGTCCGCCTTTCTTGCAATGTGGAAATACATATAATAGCAACTTAGAATGTGAGTAACCTTGTAGTATTTTAGATTCTAATGAATGAGACATAAATTACAATGTACTCTATTGCAACCATTTGTTTCAACGTACACGCAGGAAACGAGATTTACATTCTACTTCTATCATACCTATACTAATTATTGTCCTGTGAATTGCGGTCTCCGATAAAATGTCCGGCGTTTAGAACGCTGGACAGTCAGGGAGATCTATTCTTGACACTTGTCAATCGGCAGCTGTCACTCTAGTGCTTAGAACTCCACCTGACCCACCTAACAGTCTGAGTGGTTGGATGCCTGCTGGAATGACACGTCAGCGAGTTCAGGTGCGCGTGCGCTCTGCTCTGTGTAGAGAGCAGGACGCATGTGCAGAGAAGGGTGAGAGATGGCGGACAAGCAGGAGTCAGTGGGTTCCCACTGGTTTCCAGACATTGAATATATTAAAAAGGAGCTGCAATGGCAAGATCCAACCGTGTTGTCTGTTGCCGTGGCACTAGTGGTAGTTCTACTGAGCTTCTGTAAGTATTGTAGCGAGCTGTGCCTCCTTAGATCACCAAATCAGTCAAATTAACCACAGAGTACTATAAATAAGAGACGTCATTTCACATTATGCTCAGCCAGCCACTTTAAGCTTTGTAGTCCTCAACTGTTGACCTGTCACACATAATGGAGGCTGCTTAGTCACTTAAATACACACAAACACACACAACCATTCATACATACATATGTTAAATGGAAGTGATGAATGATGCTGAGTGACTGTATGATTACACTAGTAATGTTGAGTATGTTCTCTAGTTTTTTATTACCTACAAAAAAAAAAATTGCTGCTCAACTTCTAAAACCAGAATGAACAGAATATTGTTTTTAAATGTTGAAATGTTATGTTGTTGTAGACTTGGTCCAATGGATATACTTGAAAATAAGATAAATGTCAATGTATTTATCCTGGTAAAACACTTTAAAATGGATGAAATTATCCGTTCTTTTTTTAACATTATCTGTTTAATACAGTACTGTGGAAACTTCTGAAAACGAATCGGATCAGTCGCAGAGCCGTACTCCTAGTTGGTACATGTGATTCTGGAAAAACACTTCTCTTTAGCAGGGTAGGCCATTTAAGAATTATTTAACCTCTCTTAGTGTACATATCAAAACTCACCTGGTATTTTTATATACCGGTTCTTCAAAATTGTGCATCCTTCCCCAATGTCATCCTCAATATTTCATATGATTAAGCATATGGTTGATAATTCTCTATAAACAGCAGGTCATCAAATGTGTGCTTGATTCCCCAAATTATCATCCTTAGAGGGTAACGAAACCTTTATTTTTCACGTGTGTCTCTAATATCAAACACAAGTGAAAAACTCACTGCCTCAAGTATCAGGATTAACTGACAAGTACTTTTGATGTGCATGGTAGTTTATCCTCTGAACGGCAGCTGGCATGCGTCCATGCTGTTACTGGAGACAGAGACCCTCCACAGAAGGGAGGATAGAGATGCCTGGTACATTCATACCCTTGTCAGATGAGTGGGACGAGCTTCGACTCGGAATGACTGTGTGTCTCACAGAAGACAGTTCTGCCTCACAGTTGAGGCAGAGCCAAAAGAATACCCACATGTACCTGTAAAAATGCAATTCGAGTTTACTTGGAGGAAGGGGGACACAATTATTTAATCATTGCTTCAATTTAGGGTTAAACAATTTTTTAGTTCTCCTTTAACGTCTTTACAATATGAAGCTGTGGGAAATCGGATCCTATGAAACACTTAAGGATCCTCTTTTTAATCTGATGCATATACTGAAGTGAGATATATATCTGGATCTTTTCTATAAGCTGTGAACTGACAATGGTTCATTGTTTACTGTAAACTATCCTATACCAAAATACCACAACCTGAAATACCTAAGATACAGGTAAATGACAATTTTATGTGAAATATAAAATATACATTTTCTATTATTTTCATTGCTATAGGATGTACGCCGTTCACTCTTTGCCATCTCATTAGATCTCCCTAAAAGGGTCACTCTTTAAACCCATGCCGTAAGAATCTCTCTTTGCCACTTAATATAAAGTAAATCATGGTTTGCCTTGATCTCTGATGACAAATGGGCATCACTGATCATTTATTGTGTCACTTTTCTTACACTTCATGTAGTCAGTGTAATAAATACATATTTAGTTAACAGGGACAGAGATAGAAATGGATCTGAATGATGTGCATGTTTAATTTCAGCTGTTAACTGGGAAGTACAAGCAGACACAGACTTCTATCAGTACCAACTCTGCTGTTTATAAAGTAAAAAATGACAAGGTAAGGAATATTTTATCATATAAACAATGAAACTGGATTGTCCAATGTTGTTTTCAATAAATCAGGTAAAATCAATGGAAAGTGGATTTTTTTTCCTCCATCTTTCGTTTCATAACCAGTCCATATATTGTGCTGCGTTTTGACTCCCTTTTTATCCCTCATTAGAAAGGTTGCTAGCAACATGGCAGAGCAGTTCGTTTGGCTGTCATGTTTTTGGGTTTAGCACTCCAAGACACATACCAATACATAGAATGCTCTGTTGTTGTATATAATGTCATTGAATTTAGGAGAGCCCAGATTAGATACCAGTCATACTGTTTTTAGGAGCCATGATTCCTGGAGTTTGGCAAGCCCTGATATAGTTAATATTTTTTTTTTTTTTTTCTATGCTCAGAGTTCATAGAGAATGATTTATCTGTTAAAAGGGGCCATGTTTGAAAATAAGTTTTTATTTATTTTTCACATAAGAATAATGTAACCAGGTTTGGGAGGGGGGAGGGGGGGGGGGTACAGAAAATAGAAGGTGGAGGTAGGGCAGGATTAATACATTATAGAAACAAAATAAATAAAATAAAAATACAGTACATAATTGGCAAAGCGGTACAATACAGGTGTGCATGGGTTCGGGGGGAAACTACAAAGATAATTACACACTGGGGCAGACAAATAGAGAAATCGGGGGCGGGCTTGGAGGGTGGGGATTCGTACAAAAGTCCCTCAGTCGTTATTTTCATAAGGGTAATCTGTAAAAGGGGCCATATTTGAAGCATTATCTATGTATTCTGAAATGTACTTTTTCTTAAGTAGTATCTTAAAGAGGGAATAATACATTTGAATAATGCTGCTGTACATTTAATTTAACCTCTTTCTATTATATTGCAATTTTTTATTGCTCTGTAAGGACCAAAATAACCAAGAATACATGAGAGATATGAAAGGGATGAATGATTATTATGTATTTGTATAATCTAGATTTACCTCATTTTGAGGAATCAAGATATGTAACCAGTTTTTATATATGTCTGTTATTATGTCTAAAATGTAATAAAATTAAAAAGAAGAAAGAAAAAAAAAAATAGACATTTCATGGGCAATGAAAGATGATTATAGAGTCTGACCCACTGTTCCTTTGCTTCTTTGACAGGGATCCAGTCTTACTTTGATTGACATTCCTGGCCATGAAAGTTTGAGATTTCAATTCCTGGAGCAATACAAGACAGCAGCCAGGTACATGATAGACTTGTCAATGCATACACCTGTTGCACAGTTATGTATACCGTACGTTTGTGAATTCTGTATCATGGTGAGAACAAAGCATCTGGATGTGCCTGAACTCTACCGCTAGCAGCAAATGATCTAATTACACCTATAAAATGACAAACATGTATAGGAACAACAAAGTGACATGATACTGTCCAATGTATTGTCTTATCCAGTAACTTCACACACCTGTTCTCTCCCACAATCACCCCCCCCCCCCCCATATCATATATATGATTGAATTAATTAATTGCATACAAAAAGGAAAAATAAAATTAGGTGTATCTAAATTTACAACTGTTGCCAAAGCCTGCATGGTAATGCCATAAGATACACCCATGCTCTCTTACTGGCTCCTGTGTATCATAGTGGACAGGACTAGGTGGCTGTGTACAACTTTTTTTTTTACCTGCCTTTCAACACAAACAGAGGAGATTAACCTGATCAAACAGGACCATAACTCCTCCCCCTTGTGATGTAATAATTACATTACCCTCCTATTCAATGTCTATGGTCAGAATTCAGACTTATAGACTGCATTCTGTGACCCAAGCCCCACAGTGAGAAATTTGTGCTGTAAAGTCTCTGAGGGGTGGCACCCAAAAACACTATTTCACAATATTTAACTCAAGCCTTCCCCCAGTGATTATATTATGCATGTATAGTATACTTCATGTGTTGCAGCACTGATTTATATAGACACTGAGCATATAAAGATATTCATTTAGTCACTTCCTGTGCTGCTGGAATATAATGCATTGTGTGGACTCTAAGTGACCTTGCTCCTGTGCACAGTAGGATCTTTTAACAGTGCAACACATTGTCTGATGATATCACTAGAGAGACGGGTATTCCATTAATTTAATAATTTACTTATTCTCATTGGTTCCTGCAGCAAAATACAAAAGGAAATTGACTTTTACTCAGCTATTGTAGACAGTCCTGGTTTCAAACTGCTGTCATTTCATAATTTCATCTAGCTGTAAGTATTTTACATTTTAAGCAGAGCAAAATTTAAAATGCATTAACATTTGGAAGAGGCATGTTGGGCACCAGACAGTGACTAATGTTTTATTTGGTTATAACTGTGTCTCTTGTCCCCTGAAAGTACAGTGCCATTTTCCAGATACTAAAGCTTAAGTTAGACAGTTTTGCAAGAGGGTCCCACAGTTCACTTTTAAAATGTATCACAATGTTTCTTTGTACTTTTTGCTAATAACTATTATTTTACTGTTGTTTGGCAGGGCCCTCTTGTTTGTGGTGGACAGCTCTGCATTCCAGCGGGAGGTGAAAGAGGTTGCTGAACTCCTATACCAACTACTGACAGACGGCACTTTGCTGAATAATTCTCCACCAATCCTTATTGCATGTAACAAGCAAGGTGACTGAGGGTTTGTTGGGTGGTGGGGCAATACCTAACTAATCCTGAGGCTGCAAGAGGAAGGATGACTTACCTTATACTTGCAGACTTGGGGTTAATCCACACTGTTTACCTCACTGTTACAAGGATGGTGTATATGGCAAATCAGAGTTAAATGATAGCAGGAGTATATAGTGGGGTATATGGTGTTGCCCATAACAAAAACAAAGTCAATAAAGCTCTCGCCCAAAACTTTGCAGTATCACAAAATCAAATGCCTTCTAGAAACAGTGAGGATTGCAAGCTGAGTTTATTACTTATTGGGTTTAAAGATTGGTGCTTTTATGGAGATCTTAATTGATGGCAAAAAGGACACGACCTGCAAACTATAGCATCCTGGTATTTAAAATGAATATTTTATTTTTCACATAAAGATAGCACTGGTTAATATAAGCTGTTTATTTAGTAATTACATGTGTTTTTTATATGGTATAGTGTACTGTAAACACTGAAACATTGTCAGTTCGCAGCTTAGGGAATAGATCCAGATGTATATTTCAATTCAGTTTATGGATCTGAATTATTTAATCACGTTTTGATTCCCAAACAATAAGAACTTCCCCCCGTGAGAAATACACTCACACAGAGTAGAGCCCATTATCCCAGCGCATAGCGTTTTGTACATATCCCGTTTCCAAGCTTTCTTCATTTAATCATTGCTGTAAGTTTATTTTCTGAGCTCCTTATTCACTTTGTGTTCAATGTAAGCAACACCTTAAACTCCACAGTATATTCCAAATAGTGCTAATTACTCCTAAGTATTTATATCAGTGCTCTTGGATTTAACACTTACCTAAATGTTCTAATATTAATAATCTACTTTATTCATTCAGATGTCTCCATGGCCAAGTCAGCCAAACTGATACAACAGCAGCTAGAGAAGGAGCTGTAAGTATTCTTCATCCATTGGGGTCCACAGGGGTTTGGGAACCCATATGTAGCTAGCAAGGTGGTCTACATTCTATCAAACAAGAATTTCATCAGGAAAATCTACTTAAGGGTCATTAATGTTCACTTGTAGCTCTTATGGTCTGTTGGCCATATCAGCAATTCTTCTAAAAACACAATGCCTGAAAGGGGCTTAACCCCCAGAAAAAGAATTGCATCTAGGTATTTACCGTATTTGCTTTTTCTCAATTACTGGGGATGCACAGTACCTAAAGTGAGAAGCTTATTAAGTCATTTTATTTCTATGTAAAAATCCCTCTCTTCTGTATGTGATCATGTCCTGTTTTATTTTCTATGTGTGGTTGATGTGTGTTCTATTAAATGTAAACTGCACACTTTTGATTCAGGAGTATGTGTCAGCACCACATATAAAATATAATATTTATAATTTATATGTGTATTATTATATATTGCTTTGTGTCCAGTAGTTGTGCGCTGTGTGTGTGTGTGTGTGTGTGTGTGTGTGTGTGTGTGTGTGTGTGTATGTGTATATGTATATATCTGGATTGCCCATAATCTGTATTTACACAATTCATACATATTAACATTTGTAAATTATATAGACAACAAGATTTATTTCTTTTTTTAATTTATGACCAAAGAACTTTACATATCTGTGTTAAAATTGCTACTTGATAAGCAGCTGCAATCCTAATGAATATATAAGACAATAGTCTTAGCCCCAAATATTGTGCCAGTCTGCAAACTAAATTTGACAAGACTTGTATTAGAAACGGAGGAATTTGACCTTTTTGCCAAACACCTTACTGCTAATGCAACCAGAGTACTTTTTGTTACTAGTATTTTCTTCAGTTAAATCTGTTAAGTATAGGTGATATGGTGTAACAATTTACTCTGTTTTGCATTCTGTTCTTTTATGGTAAATAATATAGCGGTGTGTGGCATTGCTTTGTGTGTCTAAACTGTAAACTTATGTTAGAT
Organism: Pelodytes ibericus; assembly: GCA_036172795.1. NCBI lineage: Eukaryota > Metazoa > Chordata > Amphibia > Anura > Pelodytidae > Pelodytes > Pelodytes ibericus. The sequence goes on from CM069861.1 coordinate 177,981,461, forward strand.
GTGTAAACAGACTAAGTATGCAATCTTTGAGCTCATTAGATGTAGAAAAGTTAATCACCACTGCAGACTTTCTATGGTGTGTGCCTAAACTCTGTTCCCCTCCTCTTACAGCAACACATTGCGTGTTACCCGTTCGGCTGCTCCTAGCACCTTGGAAGGCAGCAACTCCCCTGCTACCCACCAGCTTGGGAAGAAGGGTAAAGACTTTGATTTCTCCCAGCTGCCCATGAAGGTTGAATTTGTGGAGTGCAGTTCTCGGGACAGCAAAGAAGAGGAGGGTGATGCCAATCTCAGCAATGTGGAAGGCTGGCTGGCCAAGCTGGCATGATCAGTGATTGTAATTGGACATTGTGAAGACTGATGCACTTAGTTAGAAAAGGTATTTCAAGATTTGATGAGCATCCTGCCCCTTTGTTGGAAAACAGGCATCAATTATCAGACCAAGTCTGGAAGAGACACCGTAGTAATGATGGCTGGACAGATGAGTTTTGCTGTTGGTTTATTGCACTCCTTATCAATGGAATAAACATTCGGTCCCTGTGTTCATCATATAAGCTTTTGATATACAGGACAGTGTTACATTGCAGCCTATTTTGCAAGCAGAAGGGCTTTATTAGCCCCCTTTGTGTTTCTGTATTGGATTATATGGATGTATTTCTATGTGCAGAGTAAAATGTTGATATATCCAAGTGTCTTGCAGTCACAATTACATAACTAGTACATTAACGTACTGAACAGCTTGTAAGTACAGGTCTGCATTGCTTCCATCAATTGCCTTTCTTTAAAGGAGTTGAAATGTACCTTTTTTTTTTTAAAAGCATATTCAAGTCAATAACTATAAACATGCCTGTTTATTAAAATTTGAATATTCTAAATATGTTTAATTTACAAATACGAGGTAGGCATCTGCTACTGACTCTCCCCTCAGCTGGAAGATTTAAGTGTGTCAAAAATTCCACCAACAAAGTATTAGAAATGATAACTTTGTTTATGTATTTGTTGCCAATTTGGGTCAGAAGGACAGACCATTTTTAGATTACCTTATTGGTTTCTCCAGAACACACTTGCATTTTGCATGGTTGCCATGTAAAAGTAGCATGTGCGCAGCAAAAAACTGTCAGACCTGGCAACCCTAGCTGTACAACTGGTTGAAATAAACCTGCAGATATGTGCTTTTGTCCTGTGCTATATTTGGATGTAAACATTGCAAGCATATAAATGAGAGGTTTAGGTTATATGAATTGGCCAAAGCATAATTAAGCTCACTTGCCACACCAAGACATATTCTCAATAGGGTCAGAACCTACTCTCACCTCCTATATAGTGGGTACATCTAGCAGTTTATACAGCTACCAAAACATTTTTAATGTTAGGGTACACCTTCCCCAAATTAATTCCTGGTCAGCTGAAAAACCAGACAGTGAGAAGCCGATAACCTCAACCCAAATGCAAGCAGGGAAACATTAAGCTTACCAAACAGGCATGAGCAAGTAGAGCACCCTGTATTTGCAGCATGCTCCAGTCTGTTTAGTATGCTTTATTTTACACATTTATATTATTTGAACCTGACGCTAACTTCAGAACTAACTTAATGAGTAAATTGACTTTCCTCTAACTGAACACACATGAATACTATGTTTTGTTAGTCCTTTGTATGATACTCTGTGACAGGCTGTGTGTGAGTAGTTATTTTTAGCTAAGTGTGTAGTTGCGTAGAAAACGGAAAGTGTTAAAGCAGGTGGAAACCAATTATTTTCTGCTTCTTGAAAATATATAGAAATACTGCCGATTGTTCGGATTAAACCTGGCTTGTATCTTTTTGAGTTAATTTGGATGCTGATGCACGCTGACACTAGCTGTACTCGCTCAGCCAATCAGTGCATGGGATCAGAACTTCTGATCTGCGTCTGTTGGGTCAGACAATCTCTCTGTTAGTGCTGAGAGTGACCCACACTTTTACTTGCCACCAACAGAGGGACCTCTGTAGGTAGCAAAGAAAAGAGTGTTTATTATTGCTATCAGAGAGGGAAGCATCTTGGCCGCCGGTGAGAGGACAGAATGGCATGTAACTTATAAAGTGCATGCTAGTTAATCGTCATACTGGGGCCAGTTAACTTTTTCATTGTGCTTCTATACTAGAAGCATAAGTGTAAAAAAAAATATTTAGGGGCTCTTTAAAGATCTCTTTTGCACGTCCATCTGCAGGAAAGGGGCGTGTTAAAGTAGATCCATGATAGCTGATGTATGTCAGTTGATAGAAATCCCTATAGATGTGTATGTAAATACTGTTCTTCCAAAGCAGGGTGTGTTTCTGTTTCTGACTTTTCTTGAAGTTATACAGAACTAATTGTTATAAAATGAATGCCTTTGCAAAGTGATATGTTTTATTTATTTCCATGTACACCGAGATTGTTACTCATGTTCCAAGGACTTCTTTCTTTGTTTCAGTGATGCTGTTAATAAGCAGTGCATTAATCACAAAAAGGTTTCATAGAAAGTGAGATGGAAAACACTACTATAAAAGTTTTTAAAGGTTTTTATTGTGATTTATTAAAATAAAACCAAACAAAAAAAAATACTGCTTTAATAGGCACATGATAATAATTTTAAGAAACTAGTTAGAATTGCCATAAAACATTTTACTACTTGGCGAAACTTAACCTTATGATCCGTACCTTTTTAATCTATAATTCATTCTTCCGGTTTTTTTTTTTGGAACGCAATGTTTAGTATACATTTAAATAGTGGTGAAACCTATACAGTACAATATATCAAAGCAGGGATGGCGAAACTGTGGCACTTTAGCTGTTGGACTATAATGTCTTTCATTTGGCTGATCAGCCATGATGAGTTTTGTAATCAAACGCTCGCTAAAGAACCATAGTCTGCACAGACCCGCTATACAGCACCTTGCACACGTTTACATACATCATTCCCAGTCTATTTTATTTTAACATGCATCCTGAAAACACCACAGTGCTGCACATAGGCTGTCACTTAAGAGTTTTTGGCAACTTTAATAAAGTAAAATTATATTTTGCAACAAAAAAAGTGTAAAACTAAAAGTGTTGCGTTAATAACAGCATTCAAAGGCAGAGATTCTTGTCTGATGGGAACTGTGAGAAGGAGGTCTTGGGACGAGAAGATCTAATTCAGTGTATTTCTTCATAAATAGATGTTGTGTGGAAATGGGTTAAAATGTGTATATCTTCAGTTACATAGCGTTTCATGAGTATCAGCTTGACAATTTTACAACCAATCAGTGAATTGTTCTATCTCTAGTGTCTATAGACAGTGGATGAAAAGAAGTGAGAGTTTCAATATGTTTCGAAGATGATTTGCTTATTGCAGATGAGCAAGTTGTATTCATAAAGCACTGTGTGGATGTGAGCACAGAGAGGTAGAAATAAGAGACACAGAGCTGAAGTACAGTGATCAATAGCAGGGAGAGGGGTTTAAAAGAAGAAAGACAGGAGACGCGGGTCCAAGACTTAAGTAAAAGCAAACGAGGGAGGTGGGCCTCATCAGGAGCAGTGGGCGGGTCTTGACAATCTCTAGACGTGGTTTCCAAATGTTTTTTTTTTGTTTGTTTTTCCAGGCTAACCAATAGGAAGCATCTTGGGCTGACCACTTGGCTTTGGACAGATGACTTGTCAGCCACTACTGATTAGCAAGAACACCCTGCATCGGCCACTTGCGGTTCTTGGGGTTTGTCTAGTTTTATGTCAATCACTGAAGAAAGGGTTAAGGAAATGTAAAACGTGGTGCGAGGTCTGAAATAATTTGCCAAATAAGAATAGGACACACATGAAGCAAATGTGAACTGCCCTGTGCTATAACATAATCTCAGAATGCAGTATACCATCTAAGATGAAACTGAAAGCTAGCATTGATGCCCTGAGAATTTTGCAGGGTCAGTTCGGTATAGTTGGTGAGAAAATGTTCTTACTTTTAATGAACATCCCCTATACACCCTTTAATGCCTTACAGGATATCAAAAGAAAAAATAACCACCAACGGCATCAAGGTAGATAAATCTGACATCTTTACCAAATACTACAGTGTTTTGAGATTTATGGGTCTACGTGACTTGAAAGGGGTATGCTTCCTTAGTGCAGTCCAGTGCTATTACCTGTATACCTCACCCAGGTGCAGGGTAATAAAGGATACTGCCATCCTTGCTCTTTTCTTCAGCACACTCCATGCCAGGCAGAGCAGAGGCCACACGGCGAAAAAGCTGTATAAAGGCAAAACCCGTTACATTCAAAATACGTAATTTTCACATGCAGTTTTTAAGTCCTTATCTTCCATCTTTAAACTTAGGTTCTATGCAACGAGACAGCACTGAACTCTCAAGATTAGTTCTTGAGTATCCTTTGTATTTTTTTTTTTTATTGACGAAAATACAAAATACATAAATAAGTTCAATACATCTTACAGTGTAGCATTAATAATTTACATAATATAATATCAATATCCTAATGTTGCACCGAGCACATAACTTATAACTCGATGAACAGTGAATCATAATGGGTCCCTGGTAAGTAGCGATGTGTTTCTTTATTAGATTTTTCTGTATTTGAATAATGGATATGTATTGGAATAGTACATGATGTAAACATTTGAACAGGGAGTAAACCACAACATTATTTTTCTACATATGAAAGGCCATTTATCCCTGTTTTATATCATTTTTGAACGGTACTTGTGCAAAGTACCATTCCAAAGATATCCCATAGTCTTTGTAAAAAAAAAAAATAAACATTTTATGGTCTGTTACTCGTAGTAGTTTGTGTGTCAATCATGAAAATTGGGAGAGTATTTGTGAATAAGCATGCAAATCAAAATGAGAACAGTTAGAAAGGATGATAGTGAAGTAGGAGTAAATGCAAACATGTATGTGAATGCTAATCTGTTAAGAAGGAGAAAAGTGGAAAAGGAGTAAACGCGAATGTGAACACATATAGGAGTGAGCATGCTGAATGTGAGACAGACACAAGATGTCAGCACTGTAGTATAAGAATCTTCTGAACATTTATAGGTAAGTTGTTTGTTCCTGCACATTAGGATAAAAGGTAAGCATTAGAGGAATCTTTTTATATAGGAAATTTTCGGGTTTAATCCCTCTTTAAATAGTCACATTGGTGGGCTGCACTTTCTTTTTTTTTTTATTTATAAACATCCCCCATTGTTTAGATTGTTAATGTAAACAAAATACTTTCTATACATTGTGTTAGTGAAATTGCAAACAAATGCATACATTAAGATAAAATAGAAGGTTGTGTGATGCTGATGGGAGAATAGGTAGAGTGTTCTGTGATGCCAGGGCAGAGAAGGAAGGGATCCTGTGATGCTGTGGGGAGATTGAGGTGAATCAGAGGGTTGTGGTAGATGGAATTCTAGAGGGGTGACCACACTGAATCTGGGTCAGAGAGGGGTTTGTGGTTTATTTCTAATTATTTCACACCTGGCAACAGCTACCACAGAGTTGGCCCAGACAATGAGGAGTACTGGGGAAACTGCCACGTTTGCCCCCATGATTATGTCATGGAGCAAGATGGATAAATTTCTTTTTTTTAGTTATTTAGTGCAATCTTAGCATCAGGGTATGGTAAAATATAAATGGAGCCTATATACAGGTAAGAGTAAAGGATAGCAGCGACATGTGTAATGCTGGGAGATGGTATGGAAGAGATATTAAATAGGATGGTGGAAACAGGGCAGTGCAGTAATGCCAGTGTATCCAACCTAGGATTCACCAGTATTATGAAAAAAAATATTCATAGCTGAATAATGTTATAGCGCCATCTGCCTGGCTGAGAAGGAAACACAGTTGCAAATCTGCAAATGATTTATATGTTTTTTTTGAAGTGCAACAATATTTGACTTTATGCTACACAGCATTTATATACAAACATCCTCACAGCAAGTCCGGACTGGATTTGCCCATAACCAAATTAGGCACTTGTCATTTTAAAATAAGTCCATCATAGGATCAAGTGGGTCTGTTCATGAAGAATAGGCTCTATTCAGTGACGCAAGTTATGACTTATCAGTGGTCATTGCAACTCAGACCCTTCTGTTGAAGTCTATGGTATTCAATAACCAGAGATAAATTTAAACCATGGCATTGAATAGAGCCCAATATATCATACACAGCATAACAATTTTTACATGGCTTATAAATAAAGCATGCTAGCATTTCTGAATAGTAAATCCTGTTTGTATACTGTAAAATCTTCTAGTCTGAAGTCTCTGTGTTAATTGCAGAGCATGTTATTGCTCCATCATCTGTAAATTAACTTCCTTTAACATAGCTCTGTGAATCTAGTCCAAGGTCCTATTGGATTGTAAGAGGATCTAAGTTGGTCTATTGGCAAGAGATGGCATCTCATACAGATCACATCCCTTCTCTGAGTTTAACACATATATTCAGTTACGGAAGTTGCAGGTTTGGTAAGATCTATTGAGTGACGGGAGTTACAGATTTGGTCAGATCTATTCAGTGATGGGAGTTACAGATTTGGTAAGATCTATTCAGTGATGGGAGTTACAGATTTGGTAAGATCTATTCAGTGACAGGAACTACCGGTTTGGTAAGATCAATGCAGTGACAGGAACTACAAGTTGTGTAAAATCAATGCAGTGACGGGAGCTACCGGTTTGGTCAAATCTATTCGGTGACGGGAGCTACCGGTTTGATAGGATCTACTCAGTGATGGGAGTTACAGATTTGGTAAGATCTATTCAGTGACGGGAGTTACAGGTTTGGTTACATCTATTCAGTGACGGAAGTTACGGGTTTGGTAAAATCTATTTCGTGACGGGAGTTACAGGTCTGGCTAGATCTTTTCAGTGACGGGAGTTACAGGTTCGGTAAGATCTATTGAGTGACGGGAGTTACAGGTCTGGCTAGATCTTTTCAGTGACAGGAGTTACAGGTTCGGTAAGATCTATTCAGTTACTGGAGATACAGGTTTGAGCCTGGACATTGGACTGAACATTGCTAAGCCTGCCACAGATCACATCCAGTGTAGACATTTGGTATCTCACCTGTTTAACATTGTATCCAGTTTTGGCGCTGGTTTCAATAAACATAACGCTTAACTCCTTTGCCCGTTGCTCTCCCTCCTCAATAGTAATTTGCCTAAAGTACAGTACAAACAAAGGAAGATCACTTTTGAAGCAAAGAATATAATAATATAATGATCCTCGCCTTTAGTGAGACACAGACAAGACTGCCTTGTACCTAGGACCATTAACTTAATATCACAGATTATCTAATGGATACATAGGGCTCAATCAATTGTTGAATATTTGATTATACATAGGCTATTATTAATATGTAGAGTAGTCAAAATGTCATATGCCATCTATTCATCATCTCATTTTCATGACTATATATATTTATTTCATATGTGTGTGTGTTATGGTTTAAGATGAAACATATAAGGCTCACAATTCAATTTATAATATCCAGTTATAGCATAGCACTGGCTAGAATCACTGATTGTAACATGGGATTCGGTCCTAATTATAATATACTGTAAGAGAAATAAGTTTCCTGGTGTTACAAAATGTAGTCATCACCATTTGTATGGACTTACTGGCATTTACTGAGAAAAGTAAAAGCTTACAATATCAAATACCAGGGGCAATATGAATTCTGCAAGAAGATATCACATCCTACCTTCTAAGCTGCAAGGTAACTCATGTCAACATCCTGGTGCTCAGTGTCTGGCATCAGCAGACCACTGGAGCAAGTCTGGCCGCTGGGTTAAGGTCTGAGCACAAATCTGGCCACTGGCCTTACTAATGTGATTGATTACATGTCCTGTTTCTGATGCATTATGCTTAAAATGACACTCAAATGGAATCACGTAAAACCAATAGCAGTAAATATTAGTAAGCAGCCTCTGTGTTCTTACCTTTTATCTGCAAGGTCTGTCTTATTTCCAACAAGCATTATTATGACATCGCTTCCTCTTTCTGTTCTGACATCATCGATCCATTTTGATGTCTGGTGAAATGAATTTAGATCTGTAGAACAAGAAGAGAGACTGAAGAAGGTTGAGTGAATTTTACAGGACTAAATCAGGAATAATCTTGGTTGGTTCAATAGAGGACTATTTAACTTGAGGGTGAGCAATTACCGTTCCTTATGCAAAATGACAGTTGCGACATTTTTAAATAACCTGACACTTTACCGTGGCACTGAGTACTGGCGGGGCAGACTCCCAACATCTGCTGAGAAACTGGTTAATACATAGACTCAAGCACAGATAGCGTCAGTATTTGGCACTATCTCCGTGTGTGTTATGTTTGTCTTTCACTCCCATTGTGTACAAAACGTTATACATGGAAAAACATGGCTTATTGCTGGCCATATCAATGGTATATATCAGTATATAAATAGAACATTGGAATAATCTATATCTGTGTGATGGTGTTCTAAACTAAAACCCAAGGGCAAAATTAGAATATTTGAAATATTTCTAACCTTAAAATCAAAGGAAAACGATTTACTAGTAATCATTTCAGAGGACTTAAATGTAAAAGAGCAGCAGGAAATGCTAGCAGAATGCTTGGTTGCACAGGGAGAGGTATTAGCAGTAGAAAGAGGGAAGTGCTCATGCCATTGTACAGAGCACTTGTGAGACCTCACTTGGAGTATTGTACGCAGTACTGGAGACCGTATCTCCAGAAGGATATTGATACTTTGGAGAGAGTTCAGAGAAGGGCTACTAAACTGGTTCATGGGTTGAAGGATAAAACTTACCAGGAAAGGTTAAAGCATCTTAAAATGCATAGCTTGGAGGAAAGATGTAACAGGGGGGAATATGACATAAAGGGAATCAACACAGTGAAGGAGTTTAAGCATAAGGAAAGGCACAAGGCTGTCCTAGCTATAAGATAGGGAACTGGGGACTAATAAAAGTATTTAGAAAATTGGGCAGATTAGATGGACCGAATGGTTCTTATCTGCTGACACATTCTATGTTTCTATGTCATCTGTTCTCCTTCTACAAGGCACATGGAGGCAAATTCTTACTGAGTTTGTGGTGCCCACAAGTGTCCCACTACCAAGAAGTTGCATGTCACAAGTAGAGAGAATTAGAAGAAAAAAAGGACCACCAATATTGGAAGCTCTTTAGGAAATATTTAAACTATGTACAGTTTGTAGTCTGTTACACCGAGGGTCGGCCAGAAGTGGTTTGCCCATAGTATCATTATAGAAACTCAATATGTGCACTCTGACTGAATTCTAAATAACCATAATGTTCCGAGCCTAATCTATAAGGTTCCATCAAATATGCAGCATGACTCCCAAGTGCTCTGTTTAGGAGTGACAGTCCCTATTTTTGCATCAAATCTTCTGTTCCTCTTTTCCCCTCTGGTGTCCCCAAATTTCTGGGAGCTCTCAATTTTAGATATATATGAATGTATCACAGAGCTACGAAGCAATACAACTCATCATATAATGTGTTTAAAATGCAATAATTATTTGTATATATTAGTTTTTGTTAAAAAATGCAATAATCTTACATTATAAATGGATTACCAAATCTGCTTTCAACTGGCCATTAAATCACTTAAAAATCCCTCTTTGGCCATTTGAAATAGTAGGAGATATGATGCATTAATGCTCAGAAAACATTACAATAATGCCTTTCCCTAGATATTTATATATATAAACTGAATGGGAAAAATATCAAACAATAAAAAGTTAGCATCCAGGTTATTAACTTTCAACATTCTTACAAATTGTATTCTATTTGTTTTAGGTCTAAGGTTATTTGACTTGAAGTACAGCCTAATAAATTATCTTGTTATTAATATGAATTTCTATTACACCATCTAATCTAGAAATGAACTTTCCCAGGAAACCCCTTTCTTGGGAAGAACCTGAATGATTATATTGTTATAAATGGGTGTGGCAAGAAATCTATATTCCAGTATTGTGCTCTGTCCACTATAGCCTGTCTGCTGGCTTTATTATACATAAGTATGAGTATGTATTGTTCAGGGGCATCCCTGAATAAAATGGTGATGCGGTTACATAAATGGGGGTCTCCACAGAACAGTGGCAGAGGAGAAAGAAGAGGAGAAGATTTTAAGAACAGTAGGAAGGATGACGGAGGTTTTAGACACAAAGAAAGTCAGAGTTCTAAGAGCAGGAGGAAGTAGGTTTCAGATATGTAATACGGCATTTTAGCTTATTAAAACATCAATACATTATCAGCTTACAAAGGCATTTTATTCTCTCCCAAACCTCCATTTCTCAGTGCTTTGCAATCTGCATTGTCTACTGGCTTGTTCAGATCATACACATGTATATACCGACACCTTCACTTGAGAACCAAACACATCCAGTTGTAATAAGCAGAGGCGTGTGATAATTAGATGCTAAAGAACTGTTATTAAGAGCTGTTAATTATATAATGGTTGATACAGTGTTATCACAGGTTGGAGAAATTAGGGTGCACCCGCAGGGGGGCTGAAGTGCTAATCAGACATTGCAGTAATGATCTTCTCCTGGAGATGGCAGATCATTCACTCTCTGAGCACAGCTAGCAGCCTGCTGGCAATGCTCATAATTAAAGGCAACAAAGACTCCTTAACAACCTTTATGGGCCACAGTTCAGTACAAGCACTTGTTCAATTTCTGCTTTCAACTCAAAGAACAAAATACACGACAGGGAACCAACTCTATAGTGAACTCACTGGATTTAACCCTTTCCCTCGCAGAAGAAAAGTAGCATTGTTTCAAGCTGAGCCAAAGCGTGAAAATGAAACATAAAAACACGATTTGACAAGTATTTTTTTTAACTCAACCTTGATTGATTCCTCTGTGACCTATTCCACATCTTGAAGTGCATCACAGTAAATAGTGCAGGGAATGTACTGCAGCTATGAAGGTGCCATACCTTTACAACAATGTGTATCATTGGGACACTGCTATGGTTGTGCCAACTGTCAGCAAAAACTAACATATGTTGAATTGAAAATGTAGTTATGCTTTAAATAGAAATGATTTAATGAAATAATGCGAATAAAGTGGCTTATTCAGTTGTCTTTGCTTTGCATAGCTCTTTCCAGGGGACACTTTTATCCAGGGACATATATATTCTGGGGCTGTGATTAGTGTGCTGGATTTATTCTACATAATGCAGACCTGGATTATGTATTTTTCAGGGGTGTCTGAATAAAATGTTGTTTGAATGTTGAGTCAGATATTCATTCACCTTGGGTTGAATGAAGGAAGATCTGACATATTTGACCCAAGATTCTGTACATGTCTGCCCCCTGAAAATACTATACTAAGCAAAGAGGACTCACTCAAAAAGGTACTTTATTTGTTTTCTTTCATTAAAACGTTCCTATGAAAAAGGACTACACTTGATGTAATCTTTTAAATAAACATACATTGATTTTTACCGATAGCTGTCCTTTAGCACTTAACGACATCGGACGTACCTTAAAACCATGAGGTACTCCCAAATTCAGGACAAATATTAGAATCTATTTAGCAAGTTTTTTCATTAGCTTTTACAGATGTGTAAAAGATTTTTCAAGTAAAAGTTAAAAAGTAAAAAAAGAGGGTTTTTTTCAATTTTCCATCACATTTTATTATTTATTTTATAGTAAATTATATGATATGATCAAAATAATAACATCTGTTATAAAGAAAGCTTTTCATATTCTGAATATAAACCTATATAATTTGTGTGGGTACAGTACACGAGAAAGAGGAAAATTAAAGCATAAACACAAACACTACAGAAATGTTAAAACAGCAATTGTCCAGCATGACCAAAACTTTCCAAAAAGTCCAGTCCAAAATGTTAGCACCTGCAACCATTTGGATCTGTTAGTGCAGTGCTTGTTAATGCCAGTCACAAGGAGATTTTAAGGATGTTCTTGTTTTCAAATATAAATAACATGTTGTGCACAGTGGTGTATCTTGGTTTTGTGCTGCCCTAGACACAGACAAAATTTGGGCACCCCCACGACATGACCCATAAACCACGCTGCACACCAAGGACATGCCCGTCTCTCCTGCCATCCCATATCTGTCTGTCTCTCCTCTGCCATCCCATGTCTGTCTGTCTATCCTCTCCCTTACCATGTCTCTCTCTATTCTCTACCTCCTATGACTGTCTCTTTAAACATGTATGTGTCTCTCCTTTTCCCAATAGCTGTTTCTTTTCCTCCTCTCCCCCGTCTGTGTTCTCTCCTCTCCCCCCCCCCCCCCCCCCCCCCAGTGGTATATCTTGGTTTTGTGCTGCCCTAGGCAGACAAAATTTGGGCACCCCCACTACCCACGATGCACACCCATGACATGACCCATAACCCACATTGCACACCAAGGACATGCCCCATCACCCCATTTACATGCCTCCATCACCCCATTACATACACATTGCCAATTTGCCCAATAATATGCCAGTACTTGCCATTAATAAGCCCCTGGCAATTTGCCCAATAATATGCCAGTATCTGTCATTAATATGCCCCCAGCACTTACTTTTTTTCCCTGGTGGCTAGTAGCAGGCAGCATGGTGTCCTCCATGCTGCCTGTTCTGCTCCCCTGCGGTTGTGCCGACAGGTCACGTTACACGGCGCGTGTCTGACGTCAGAGCGCTGCCCCACTGCACGGGAAGCCGAACAGGCAGCCCGGAGGTTTCTCTGTGCTGCTTGTTCGGCTGCCTGTGCAGCCTGCTGGCAGGCAGAGCGATGGTGAGGGGGGATCTTCCGATCTCCTCTCACCTCCGTCTCTGCTGGCAAGCGTGTTTTTTTTTTTTAAAGGTTCGGCTTATTTTTTTTTTTTAATTTGGGGGGTGTTTTGTGCCGCCCCTAATGGCAAACAAGGGAAGTGCCACCCTAGGCACTTGCCTTGTTTGCCTCGCAGTAAATCCAGTGCTGGTTGTGCATAAGATTTATGTCCATGCTTTTGGCATTAGAGCCTATACACTGCATGCAACGACATGACCCTAGCTAATGCTTAACTCATGCTTAAACTCCTTCATTGTGTAAAATAGCCTTCCAGCAGAAGTGGTAGAGGTAAACACAGTGAAGGAGTTTAAGCATGCGTGGGATAGGCTCAAAGCTATCCTAGATATAAGACCGGGAACGGGGGACTAATAAAAGTATTTTAAAAAATTGGGCAGACTAGATGGACCGAATGGTTCTTATCTGCCGACACATTCTATGTTTCTATGTTTAATTACAGGCATATTATGGAGAAATGATAAACAAAATCTGTAACTCTGTATTCTATGGACACATCACATATATACATGCCAGGGCTTGTTGTTTGCATATTAAAAGCAAACAGAGAGCAAATGTTACTTACTTGTAATGTCATAAACCACTACAGCCACAGTGGAATCCCGGATGTAACTCGGAATGAGGCTACGGAACCTCTCCTGACCGGCAGTGTCCCAGAGCTGTAGTCTGACCTGAGACACATAAAATACGGAAAGTGATGGCTCTAAGGATACAGTACATACAAGGGAAAATACATGGCTTGTTGCTGGCCATATCAATGGTATATATCAGTTTATAAATAGAACATTGGAATAATCTGTATCTGTGTGATGGTGTTCTAAACTAAAACCCAAGGGCAAAACTAGAATATTTGATATTTTTCTAACCTTAAAATCAAAGGAAAATAATTTAGGGGTATTCATTTCAGAGGACTTAAAGGTAGGTAGGAAATGCAATAGAGCAGCAGGAAATGCTAGCAGAATGCTTGGTTGCATAGGGAGAGGTATTAGCAGTAGGAAGAGGAAAGTGCTCATGCCATTGTACAGAGCACTGGTGAGACCTCACTTGGAGTATTGTACGCAGTACTGAAGACTGTATATCTAGAAGGATTAGAGAAGGGCTACTAAATTGGTTCATGGATTGCACAATAAAACTTACCAGGAATGTTTAACTTGGAAAAAAGATGAGAAAGAAAGGATATGATAGAAACATTTAAATACATAAAGGGAATCAACACAGTAAGGAGTACAACAAATTAGAGGGGAATAGTTTTAAAATGAATATCAGGAAGCATTACTTTACTGAGAGAGTAGTGGATGCAAGCCGTCCACCAGAAGTGGTAGAGATAAACACAATGAAGGAGTTTAAGCATGTGTGGGATAGAGCTTATAGCCAAGAGCTTATCGGGGTTTCCCATGTTGTATACCCGACATGTGAGTAATAAACACATCACTGTGTCCGATGAATTCTATGATGTTTCACTGTCATTCATTTCTCAGTAACCAAGACATGGAACACGCAAGTCCATTTCTGTCCTGTATCTCCCTCTCTCCTTCTGCCTTCACCAGTATACTGTATGTAACCAACTGGATGAATAATGTATTATCTTTTTGGACCATGCAGACCTAACATTTTCATGTGTGTGTGTGTGCCAATGCTCACCCTTTCAGTGTGTCTCGTATATACTATATTTTTCTTTTATACTTGTTTGCTACCTATTTTACTTGTATGCTCCACTGTAGTACAACAGAAACAAGGTATCTTTATAGGGTGAGGATATAATATAGTTCATAGATCCGGGGCATGCTGTCACGAGGAAGCATTACTGCTTCTACTGATCTGGTGCCAATTCAGGTTCTTTGAGGTTTAAGATGAAGAAGTGAAATTTTCCACTTTGATAGTAAAATATAAAAACACTTACCGTTCGATCTTCCAGATACATTGTTTTTGACAGAAAATCGATTCCGATTGTAGCCTAGACAAAGAGTTGAAATATATAAATAAAGATGAGTTGCACGCCTAGTGGAATTTGATACATTTCCCTGTTGTGGATCATCAAATGTAAATATAGGCTAAAATATTAATGTTCTAAAATATTAACGTATCGGCTTATGATTTTTAACCAGTGGTTCTGCACAACTGTGAAATCCATCCGCAAGTCAAAATCCACTAAAAGATAAACTTGTGAATGGTAGTAAATTGACAAAGGAACTGCAAAATTGTAGCACTATTATCAGAATTAGGAAGATAAGGAAGTGGAACATTTTTTTCTAAACTGCTAGTAATGTCTGAATTTTGCAGTCAACTTGTCAATTCATCATCATTTAAAATTTGGTGGATATACCTCATGGGGTGGTTAACAATCTGCAAAAATCAGGCATTGGTAATGGAGTTAAAAAAAATCTCCAAGTTGCCTGTGGTTTCCATCTTAGATTTTAGTGCCTGATGTTTGCAACTGAGGTTTAGTGATTAAATCCCAGTGTTTCATCACTGGTAGATCGGTCATGCCAATATGCCCTCAGGCAGGGTGTCAGAGTGGGGTTGGAAAGGTGCTCAGTTATTTGCTATTCATTACATGTGCAACCAGATGCATACTTACCTGATATGTGTTGTCAAAACTGTCATACATAAATCTTGTGATGAGAGAGGTTTTCCCAACTGCAAAACACAAAAAGGGCATTATATGTGACTGTAAAGGATGCCATTGATCTGCATCAGACCTCTGCCACACCAGATTTCTATAATCCACAATAGTCTTGATTGTCAAAGTACCTAATGAATTTGTAAATTATCTTTGAATAATATAATATGTATAGTCTGTGATTTTATCACTGCGTCCCCTAATTTAAGCAGAAATTAGTTCAATTTTACTGTATATTGGATCTGTACTTGGATTTAAATTGTAGTAGCACCACCTTGTGCATTAGTTTACCTGTTTCCCATATAGTACTCTAGCACCACTCTGTCATCTCTCACTTTGTAATGTCACAGCTCTGTACAGTTTATCCATTGTGGGTGCTGTGAAAAATCTGATGGTGATACTAAATGAATCATAACTATAGTAATACTGAATATTAAATGAATCATACGTTTCCCAGCAAATACATGCGGTCTAGGTGGTGGACAACCACTGCCAAATCCAGATTTGGCATTTAGCTTTAGAAGTGCATTCCTGCGCCTGTTTATTCATACATGCGTGGCAGGGCCAGTGTTAGGTGACCCCATGATATTGAGCTCCCAATTACCTGGAGTAATATCTTTTTTTTCAGTTTCATTTTTTTTATTGAGCACGTTTGATGTCTGTTATCATTGCAACAGTCCTGCCTTGCCTCTTTTTAAAAAAAAAAATCTTTATTCACGTGAGAGTGCATTGGTGTTATATCTTGACAGTTTAAACTATGTTACATAATTTAAAAACAATGCTGCCTACACACTGTGCACAAAACACAGTTTCTGTAAATCCAGTGCTTTTGGAACATGCAGTGACAGCAATATTATTTGCTTTATACATAAACCCCTCTTAAGATCTATATATTCTTGGTTCACCTGGCCATTTTTAAGACAGACATACCGGTATTTATGACTCTCATCTCCGCTCCACTCTCACCTAATGTATCCCATAGAGCTGGCAGAGATAATTGTCTGTGACCCAAACTTGCATTTGGTTGAATTAGCCACTTATACATGAGGCATGCTAGGAAAACAGTGCTGGCTTGCTCTGGAGAGGCCTAATTCAAATCAGTCAGTTTGCCCATGCAAGGCTCACCTGTTGAATCATGTGTAAGGGATAAATTGCCTCTAACCCAATCTAACTGAGTTTCTAAAAGTTTTGGTTAAAACTAAGCCATTATAATCTGATTCCTGTTTTGAGTGGCATGCTCCAAAGTTGGGTTTCAGAGCAACCCTGTGCAGGGTTATAGGGTGACCAGCAGTGTGAGTGGAGAGTGTGTGTGATACCCTGCAGTAGTTCAGGTGACCCTGTTAGAGTGAACACACCTGTCTTCACTCACATCTCAGGGCAGCAATTGCCAACCTACTAGCTGTGAGAGGAAGTCAGCCATCAGGCAGGAAGGGGCAGGGCTCAGCAGAGGAAGCTGGTCCCTTACCCACTCTGCCCTGCCATGCAGATCTATTTCCTCCATCCTTACATTGATGGGGTCTCAGGTCTTCAAACATTCTGTCAGAGGTAGTAATTCAAAGATTTTAGATATATAATTTTTTAGATATAAGCTCTCTGTGCCTATCTGGATCTCTATCTGTTTACTTGTATTTATCTCTACCTTTATCTATTTGTCTCTCTATATATGTCTCTGTCCTTTTACATGGCTACTTATCTGTGTCCGTCTAAATATGTTTAAAGGGTATTGCTAATTTGTAATGGCTAACATTTTACGCACTTGTAGCTCTGGACTGACTACATATCCCATTGTACTCAGTCAGCCACACCGCTGGCATCATGGAAAATGTCATCCAAAAAACTGGACAAGCAATTACAGCTTTTCCAGTTATTTCAGATAATCTGGGGATTAGTAACCTTTAAAGCTCCAAATTCTGTGGAGGGCACTTCCTATCATGCTCATCCAGTGACATTAACTCCATCGTGAAGTACTCTTCCTATTATGCTCCACTAACCATATGGTAGATCTCATCATGGGAAGTACGCGCTACAACAACTGGTAGGTGATTTAGAACTAACTGTTTCATTCCAGCTGTTCTGTGCTAACATGCCTTGTGGCTTAGCCAGAAAAAGGGGGATTGGAAATTAAGGCAGCTGAACTGATATAGATGGAGACTAGGGTGATCTAAATATTGGGGGTCATGTATACAAAATCCTGCTCCGCAAAGTGTCTAGAAAGGTATAAAAATGTGCAATTGCCATTAGTTATGAATAACTGTGATTGCATCTTTTTATATATACCAACACTTTGCAGTGAGGGAAAGGAACTGGTAAAGGTTCCCTGACACTAATCAGGTCCCTGATTTTTTTACACACTGGCTGCACCTGCGCAATATGCGTTAAAATCTTAGCCTAAAATGCATTAGGCCAGACCAGTTTTTGTATGCTGAAATGTGTATGCATCCCCAGCCTTAGGCCCACAGCTTTCTTCATGGAAATACTGGGGGAAGTGTATGCACGCATGCAGAATTGAGCATAAAGGACAACTCAACTTTATTTCTACTATATATTTTAACTTATGTATATAATTTAGAAGGAGCATTTTTACCATCATTTGAATATGTCCCTTACTTTGACATCCTTTGTCCCCCCTAGGGATGGCAAACGTGGCTGAAGATCAACCCGCACAAAGGACATACAATTAAATTGACACTCACTATAGTACACAGATAACAGGCCGGCTTCTACTGAGCATGTGCAGTAACAAGGGATGGGCAAGGTGTCAGAACAAGGAGACCAGTGTCAATGGCAAGGTCAGTGAAGGTTCACAGAACATCATGAAATTGTCAGTCACAATCCCCAATAAATCTCCACCATTAACAATGTTTGTGTGAAAAAATGGTGGCACCCATCTAATAAACGGTCAAAAGAGTTATACTACCCAGATATATGCCACTTTTCCATGTTTTCACACTTTTTTTTATTATAAGCAGGGGTGATGACTGCTTACCCTCACTTATTTGTATTATTTGTGGATGTATGTATGAGAAACAATCCATCTTTAATTTGCCTGTTTCTCCCTATATAAATAATGTTGGTGCCTGGCAGCAATACCTTCATTACGAACTTTGTAACTGCGTCCCATTTGCTTTTTTTCACACTGGGCCTTGTGATTGGGGAAGAAGCACAATCTCTGTGGGTGACCTCTAATTGGCTCCCAGTAGGTACTGGGAATGCCATTTTTTAGCTTAAGCTGGTGATGACATTGTGGGAAAGATCTATCCCCAAAAGAGAGCCTGTAAAAGGTAACTTTTCAAGTATTGCAAAAACGAAAAAAAGAAAATGTAATAAATCAGTGCATATGTTTGTCTAAATTAAATTGTCTGCTTTAATGTATATTTATTTGTCTGGTTTTATATTCAGATTGGATTGGCGATTCTTTAATTGGCTCTAGGGTGGCTAACAATTGTTTCTGTATTTGATTTGCCAGATTTACTTTATAAGTTCTTAATGGCTTTTCTGATGTATCTGTGATACACTTTTCACAGTGATATTCAAGTTCCATTATTGTATCCGACCCCAGTAGTTCTAATGAGAAGCGATACCATCAAACAACTCATTGTATTGGTGTTATACTTAAAGCCCCATATCTTTACCCTGCGGACTGCACTCACTTACTGCTTTTAAAACAGGGTTTCTGTAGCAACCTGAACTGACCCAAAGGTCTATTAACTGCTCCTTTCTGCTATATAGTAGCTTAGCAACAAAGACTGAAGGGACCTCTCAGCTTATGTGGAATGTTCCCTGGAGACTGCAGGAGACCAGTCTTTTATTAATTATCAATGCAAATATTTTTAGAACAAGAAATGGATTGGGGCTAAATATTCAGCCTTTCTAAAATGTGTAAGTTTGCCATTCAGTATCCATAAAATTAAGTTAAAGTTTACCATTCAGTATCCATAAAATGAAGTTAAAATTTGAACTGTAGCTAAAAATCACTAATGTTTAATTAAAATGATTTGGATAAACTAGAAAAATGGTCAGAGCAGTGGCAACTGGCATTTAATGTGGACAAGTGCAAGATTATGCACCTTGGGCGTAAAAACCCAAAAGCAGAATATAGACTATTTGGTACAGTCCTAACCTCAACATCTGAGGAAAGGGATTTAGGAGTAATAATTTCAGAGGACTTGAAGGTAGGTAGGCAATGCAATAGAGCAGCAGGAAATGCTAGCAGAATGCTTGGTTGCATAGGGAGAGGTATTAGCAGTAGGAAGAGGGAAATGCTCATGCCATTGTACAGAGCACTGGTGAGACCTCACTTGGAGTATTGTACGCAGTACTGGAGACCGTATCTCCAGAAGGATATTGATACTTTGGAGAGAGTTCAGAGAAGGGCTACTAAACTGGTTCATGGGTTGAAGGATAACACTTACCAGGAAAGGTTAAAGCATCTTAACATGTATAGCTTGGAGGAAAGACGTAACAGGGGGGATATGATAGAAACATTTAAATACATAAAGGGAATCAACACAGTAAAGGAAGAGAGTATATTTAAAAGAAGAAAAACTACCACAACTAGAGGACATAGTCTTAAATTAGAGGGGCAACGATTTAAAAGTAATATCAGGAAGTATTACTTTACTGAGAGGGTAGTGGATGTATGGAATAGCCTTCCAGCAGAAGTAGTAGAGGTAAACACAGTGAAGGAGTTTAAGCATGCGTGGGATAGACACAAGGCTATCCTAGCTATAAGACCGGGGACGGGGGACTAATAAAAGTACTCAAAAAAAAAAAATTGGGCAGACTAGATGGACCGAATGGTTCTTATCTGCCGACACATTCTATGTTTCTATGTAAAAGATTGGATTGTGTAGATAGTCTATATAGAAATTATTAAATGAAGTATGGTTATACAAATAAATGTACCTTATCAAGCCCGCATCACTCCAAATGGTTCTGACACGGAGCAGACATGTTGTTTAGAATCTTGGGTCAGACCTTTCCCCATCTGACCAAAGTTGAATGAAGGCCCAAAATTCTAAACAGTATGTCCCCCTAATAGAAAGATATGGAACAAAGAGGACTCAGATACTTTATTTGTATTCTTTTCTTAAAAAGTCTTTATATAAACAATCTACACCTCATGTAATCTTTCAATTAAACATAGTTTTTATTGTTACAGTTGTCCTTTAAGGTAATTTACTAGGTGTTTAGAGAATATGCTTATAAACAAATAGGTCATTGCGCCTAACTGCAATATACCCTGAAATACAGTGTGCAGCAATCAAACAAGAAGACCAGGTCTGTGCTGCATCGTGACCCGTTGAGATGCAGTAAGGCTTGTGTACATCTACTGTCTGTGGTAGAATTCATTTGTTTCATTTGCTTAGGTTTAAAAAATAACTACACGTGAAATGTGACACAAAAAAACATCTTTTTTTCCTTTGGAACTTGATGGACTATGTCTTTTTCTTCTTCTTTCCCCAACCAGTTGTGTATCTTCCACAAGGCAAACAAGTCACTCGCCTAGGGCGGCACTTTTCCAGAGGGTGTTAAAGCACACTACTGCTGCTTCAAACAGTTTTGCTCCCTTCCCTACCGTTCAGCAAGCTTAAGCTCCTTCCAGTTAATTGGGGTGATGGTGGCATGTAATGGACGTGGTGGGGGTTTGTAATGAGGGTGTTGGGGCATTTAGTGTGGATGCAACGTGGGTGATGGGGCTTGTTGTAGGTGTGCAACGTGGGTGGGGGGTTGCCCGAATTGTGTCTGCCTAGGGCAGCACAAAACCAAGATACACCACTGTATGTAACAGGTAGCAAGCCGGCGGAGGTAGTGTGATGCTTTGGGCAATGTTCTGTTGGGAAACCTTGGGTCCTGTCATTCATGTGGATGTTACTTTGACTTGTACCACCTACCTAAGCAGGCCCGGACTAGCCATCGGCAACACCGGGCAAATGCCCGGTGGGCCGCGGTGGCCATGGGCCGAGGCCGGCAGGGGAGGTCCCAGCAGTGGCTTCTGGGTCCCAGGATCTCCCCTGCTGGTCTATGCAGGGCCGGCACTATCCGAGCGCCGGCCCCGCTGTTTGACATGAAGGGCCGGTGAGGACATCAGATCTCCCTCACCGGCCCACATGCTTTCCAATTAGGCCGCCGGCGGGGAGAGAGGGAGGGAGACTGGAGAGAGGACCCGGCGGAGCTCTAACTTGCAGCTCCACCGGGTTCCTCTCGCGAGATCCGGAGCATTGCCATGGCAACGACCGGATCTCGCGAGAGTGAACTCTAGCCCGCAGGCTAGAGTTCACTCACCACGAGGACCACCAGGGAACCCCGCCTCCCAGTCTAAAGGTAAGAAGGGAGTGATGGGTGTGAGAGTGCTGTGTGTGATGGGTGTGAGAGTGCTGTATAAATGTTAGAATGGATTGTGTGTGTGTGTGTGTGGGGGGGGGGGGGTCCCCCCCCCAGACATAATGCCTGTTATTTTATTTGTTTAATTACCCCCCCCCCCCCCATCCATTCTAACATTTATACAGCACTCTCACACCCATCACACACAGCACTCTCACACCCATCACACACAGCACTCTCACACCCATCACACACAGCACTCTCACACACAGCACTCACACCCATCACACACAACATTCTCACACAGAGCACTCTCACACCCATCACACACAGCACTCTCACACCCATCACACACAGCATTCTCACACCCATCACACACAGCACTCTCACACCCATCACACACAGCATTCTCACACCCATCACACACAGCATTCTCACACCCATCACACACAGCACTCTCACACCCATCACACACAGCACTCTCACACCCATCACACACAGCATTCTCACACCCATCACACACAGCACTCTCACACCCATCACACACAGCACTCTCACACCCATCACACACAGCATTCTCACACCCATCACACACAGCATTCTCACACCCATCACACACAGCATTCTCACACCCATCACACACAGCATTCTCACACCCATCACACACAGCACTCTCACACCCATCACACACAGCACTCTTACACCCATCACACACAGCACTCTCACACCCATCACACACACAGCATTCTCACACACAGCACTCTCACACACATCATAGACAGCACTCTTGCACTCTCACACACATCATACACCGAACTCACACACCGCCCCCCTCATCACACCGCCCCCCTCATCACACCGCACCCCTCACACACACATACTGCACCCCTCACATACACACAGAACCCCCCAACACACTGCACAACAGACATACGCAATACTTCCATATATATATATATATATATATATATATATATACACACACACACAGCACCCCTCACACACATACTGCACCCCTCACACACATACTGCACCCTAAACACATTACATTCCAGACACACACTAGATCCCTTACCCAACTCTGGATCATCTACACACATACACACGCTAGATCCCTATATACACTCTGAAACCGTTATAAACACACACTCACTAGATCTCCTATACACATTCTGGGTCCTTCAAACACACACTAGACTCATATATATATATATATATGTGTATATATACACACACTAGATTCCTTGTAAGCAAACACATACTACACCCCTAAACACACACTACATCTATATATATACACACACACACACACACTATAGCCTGTATTCACACACTTGCTATATCCCCTATACACACATTCTCTACAGCCCCTAGCCACATATGCATCACATTACACCACAAACACAACACAACTAAAACTGACCTAATTACACAATACCACACCACAATCAGCTCACTCTACACATACGCAATCCCACAAGCAGGCTCCAAACACATGCTCAATACTCTTTCCTGGCAATTTTGTCTCCTGGTATCCATTTATAGAGACACCAGAGACAAGTTGCAAGGAAACACAGTGCAAGCATGTTATTAAATTTGCTTGCACTGTGTAGAACAAATACAGGGCTTTTTTCTCATGCTAGAGCTCTTCAGCAGAGCTCTGCGCATGGTCTGCCCTGGAAGAGCATTGAACCAACATGCTCACTTTGAGAGGGAGCGTGTTTGTCATTGGTGATGACAAAACACACCTCCTCTGCCCCGCCCCCTTCTTAGTGGGCCGCTGTGATCAAAAAATGCCCGGGCCGAATTTTTCTCCCAGTCCGGCCCTGTACCTAAGTATTGTTGCAGAGCCATTAGCCTCTTTAACACCTTAACGCATATAGCCGAATATATACGTCCTGAAAAGCGGACGTATATATACGTCCTCCGTTTTCATGTAGTGTTCCGCTCATTAGCGCAACACTACATGTCTGTAGCTACTTTCAGAGGCTGCTTCGGATCCGAAGCAGCCTCTGAGAGTGCTTTCAGCCCCCCCTCGACTCCCCCGCGCGCATACGATCACTGCGAATGTGATCGGATGCGCGCTAACACACATAGGCAGTGAAAGCTGATCACTGCCTATGTGTGTTAAAGTGTTGCAATGATGCCTCTATCGAGGCATCATGCAACACATTCTGTTCCCTCCTGGGCATGCTCCTCCGATACAGCATGCCCAGAGGAGAGCGACGGAAAACAGAAAAAAAAAATCTCTTCCGTCGCTCTGAAACCGCTACTTGACTGCCCCTACAGGCAGTTAGACGGTATTACAGTTAAAAAAATAGAAAATTAAATAAATAAATAAATTAAATAAATAAATAAATGGAAAAAGCTAACCCTTGATCTACTGAACCTAGATCTAGGGTTAGGGTCACAAATAGGGTCATAATTAGGGTTAAACGGGGGTTCGGATGATTACAAGGGTTAGATTAAGGGGTGGGGGTCAATTTAGGCTTAGATTAAATTTAGAGTTGGGGTAAATTTAGGGTTCGGGTTAAAAAAATCACTGTAGAAGAAAATGGTTAGAAAACAAAAAAAAACACTAATATTGTTTATTGCCCTATTACGTGAAATAAAACATAGAAAAACAAGGGAACATTGGTATTTATAAACTCAGGACAAATAGTAGAAATATATAGACAGGGTCTTTTTTACCATTTGTAATTGTGTAAAAAAAAAAAATGAGGTCAAAGTTGGAAAAAGTGTTTTTTATGGCATATTTTCATCATATTTTATATTTTTTTAATAGTAAATGATATCATAAGATGAAAATAATAGTATCAAATTAAAGCCCTATCCGTCCTTTAAAAAATGATATATAATTTGTGTGGGTGGACTGAACACAAAGAAATAAATTCACAGTTCAGTTAACGTATGACAAAAATAATGGAATTCTGGTCTTCAAGGTACATCAAATGCAACATAGCACTCGGTCACTAAGGGGTTAAGCAGAATAATGCACCCCGATGAAAATTGGGCACTCCACACTCCATATACTAATAAGGTGCTTTTAATAAGCGTAGATCCGATAAAAGAATACACAGTGTACAGGAAAGGAGACCACGCCTTACGCGTTTCACGTATTGCTATACTTACTCATAGGCCTATGATTAAGCATAGCGTTACGCGAAACACGTAAGGCGTGGTCTCCTTTCCCGTACACTGTGTATTCTTTTATCGGATCTACACTTATTGAAAGCACCTTATAAGTAAATGGAGTGTGGCGTGCCCATTATTCATCGTTTGTGACTACTTCCGCTTAATCAGCGCATGGTGCACCTACAAACCTACAACTATTCACAAGAAGATATTTTATCGCCAACAAGTTGAGCTTGTTTTCAGTGAACGGTGCGTTGTTTGAGATAGAATAATGCATCCCACCACAAACAAAACATGGTTCAGGAATGGTTTGCGGAACGAATTCAAGGTGTTGACTTGGGCTCTAAATTCCCCATCTGCTGTTAACGTCTTGGCGCCAGATAGCACAGCACACTTTCAGAGGTGTAGTGGAGTCCATGCCTCAACGGGTCAGGGCTGTTTTGGCATCAAAAGGGGAGCTACACAATATTACACAGGTGGTCATAATGTTATGTCTGACTGGTGTATATGTATATATGTATGTATGATAATGTGTGTTGAATGGCTACCGAGTGATGCATTCGTGTTTACTTTCAATTTAAAATGTTGGAAAGTATTGTCCCTGACTGAATCTGTGGAAGAGCTGGCTGCTGTGAAAAAAGTTGATGTCCCCCCTCACCCCTCCAGCAATTAAATTCAGACAAGAAGAGGTCATTAGGATTCCTCTCAAAGACTCCGTGTCCTTCCTTGAACTGCTTATGCCTGACTTACAGAGAAAGGTGATTGCACTGCAGCTGATCCAGCAAAACCCTTCATATATTCAACTCTGCGTGAGTGACAGCTCTGCTTTCAAAAGAGAACTACTGTCTGTAGGAGCATCCCATTTGTCAATAAACTGAACTGTGCTTGACATTTTCACTATTCTACGTAGATTGTATTTTACTTCTTTATTGACTTTTATAAAAACCAACGTTATTTCAGCATCACTAAAATATCACCACCCACCGATAATTAAATGTCTATTTGGGATATTAAATTCAGCTTATTAGTAATTTTGCAAGGCAGTAAGCAAATATAAGAATTAGAATAAGGTTAAAAAAGAGAGAGAGAGAGAGAGAAGGGTGAGAGACATTAAACTGTACATAAAATGGAAGACAGCCAGAAACCATAATTTGGAAGCTTTTAACCATATCACTAAAACCAAATACATCATTAGGTATTGATTGTGAGGAAAGGAGAGGTATACACTATGGAATTCAACACACAACCTAATTGTGTGTAAATCTATGTGTGTGTCTATGTATATTATTTTTCCCCCCATATAGCTTATCCTTAGAGTCACCACACATGTTTCTGTATGATTATTGGGCTTATGGATCAAACCATTTATAACTACAGCCTGGGGGAAGTGGTATTTCCATACCAGCCACCTTGTACTTGACCTCAGACTATGAAAAGATATCCCAGCCATTGTCCTGCCAATGTACCATATTTGATCGAATATAAGACAAGGGTTTTTTCAGACAAATGCTCTGAAAATGTTCCCTCATCTTACATTTGAGGCAGCACTGGTTAAGTCTGGGGGGTAGGGGCAGCATTGGCTAAGTCTTGATTTTTATTAACTATGAAAAAGCATTTAACATGTGAATATATACAAGTTAAACTTTTTTCCTATTGGGTGGTCTTATATTCAGGCTTTGTGTTTTTTAGTGCCCCCAAAACCTACAACAACTTGTCCTGGTACCTCAGTACATGATATGGTCAGAAACATATAAAAACAGCTAAGACAAATTGGGTAGTGGATGAGTAGAATACAAACAAGGGGTAAATAAAAAGACCGGTAAGGTATGAAATGGTTGAAAATAACTGGATGCTTTAAAAAAACGGGCTGCTCTGATGGCACTGTTTGTCTGTAAATGCCCCTTTAACCCCTTAGTGACAAGACATTTTCACCTTGACTTTCCCTTGACAGACAATGGCTGTTTTGACATTTATAGGGTGTTTGTGTTTAGCTGTAATTTTTTTCTTTCTCACATACAGTACCCACACAAATTATATGTTGTTTTTATCGTCATAAGAAGGGCTTTCATTAGATACCATTATGTTCATCATATCTTATAATTTACTACAAAAAAATCATAAAATATAATGAAAAATTTAAAAAAACCCACTTTTTCTATCTTTGACCTAAAATATAATTTATACAAATAAAATCATTAAAAAAGACCCCGTCTAAATAGTTTCTAAATGTTGTCCCGAGTTCAAAAATATGCATGTTTCCATATTTTTCGGTATTTTTTACCATATGCTCCGTCAATATGGCTCCCCGTGGGGCGATCGTGGGTGCCCCAAAATAGAAATTTCGGTGCTGGCTATTGCCTCGACATCGAGGCAATAGACCAGCACCGTTAAAGCGGTTTTCGTGATCGTTGATCGCGAAAACCGCTTGATTCACCGCAGGACGTGCAAGGCACGTCCTTTGTCATTAAGGGAGTTTGTCCTTTGTCGCGAAGGTGATAACAACATCTTGGATAAGTGAATATGAAATGTAAACAATGTTCCATGTTTTTAAAAAAAGAAATTACTTTTCTGTCCTGATCCTTCTTGTCCTTTCTGCAGTCCATATTGAAAGCTGTTTGAACCTCTCTCCAATAGGAATGTGACTACTTTATGAAGCCTTTAAAATGGCTGCTGTCACTGACACATAGATCAATTAATTTTCTAATGCATGTACAGTGCATTTATTATTTTAATTTATGGAGGCTCCAACTTTAACAGGTACCTCATGGTCATTACCTCATAGTCTATGCATTAATTGGTATTTAACATAATCCCTTCCTCACTTCATTTATCACCAATTCTGACACATTATCAAGAAGAAGAAAAGGGAGAGGGTTTCTGGGCTGCTAATCGACCAATATTCTCAAATATTGATACATTTAATGCCTTTTTTTCTTAAAAATCATTGATATTCACCTCAAAACCCCAGGAACAATACGTCAGAACCAGAATACGTCAGAACCGGATAACTTGTATCTCGTATATCAACAGTAGTTACCTTGTATTAATGCAGTTCAAGCAGCCAGTGAACATGAATTCTCAAAGGATAATATATGGAAAGAGCTTATAATGAAGTTCACCAAACATAAACCTCCATTAGTGGGTTATACCATAATAAAAAGTATTCAGTGTTCTTTCGGATATGGGATAACTGGGTAGGACAGATGTAACTTGACATTTGTATTGCAAGTTTGTTACACTTTTCCTTACGGACTGAACCAATATGCAAAAGGAAGAACAATAGAGCAGACCATATAGAATTCAAACTAGCAGAACATCTTATGTTAAAATCTCACTCCCAATAAAAGTATGCACTTCATATGACTGAAATGCAAAGGTGCTTTTCAACGTATTATGCCTCGCTGTTAGGCTCTCACCCACAATGTACAAACGCCACACTCACCGCACAAATGTAACGATTCTCTTCTTAGGTGCCCCAAAACCTCTGCTGCCACTGGAGGCATGCCACTCCAAAATTAAACAGGAGATGTGTATGATGGTAAAGACAAGACCGCGCCTGGGATGAGGTTCGAGGGATCAGTTAATTGAGGGAACTATTTTCCTTTGAGAATTCATGTTCACTGGTTGCTTGAACTACATTGGTACAAGATACAAGCTATCCAGTTTTGGCATGTTATTTCCTGGCAACATCACTTGTTTCTCAGGTGAATATTAAGCTCAGTGGAAGTTAATTCTTTTAATTCAGAAAGCTTGTGATTTTTTTCATTTTCTTACAAACAATAATCGAGAAGGCCTTGTCTCTCTTTGGCGATATTTCCAAGTATGTGACATGAGTACAAGGAATTACATTTATTTACACCTGTAAATTAATTAAATACATTTTTACAGGTGGACTTTGCTGAATCCATTGAAAGAATGAAGAGCAGCAGTCAACTGGCAGGTAACCTCTGTAGGTAAAATAACAACACAGATAGTGACAATAGATGAAATCCAACCGGCTCCTCTAGTCTAGCTAGCTCATAAAGTCCACTTTAATTACAGATTATTAGTATGACTAAACAAAAGTTTCTAAAATTATCCAAATTGAATTCCTGAAATGATTGTTTTAGTTATCTTGCCTTAGGTTTCATATACTAAAAACTACCAAAGGAGGGGGGTATCTGAAGATTCTTTGGGTACCATGTAACATGTATAGATGATAAACTGGGGAAGAAGTTTGTTGGGTGACCATCAGGCCCGGACTGGAACCAAAAAATAGGCCCAGACATTTTAGATTGAGAAGGCCATTTTGTTTATTTTTTTTTTAAAGTTCAAATAATAGTAACTATAACATACCGGTTTCTGGTTGTCTATTTGTTATATATTGTACTTGGGAGAGTGCAATAGGGGGCTGCATTCAAGTTGTCAGCAAGTATTATTATTGTTATTTGCACAGTGTGTTCACACACATCCTTTTTTCATTCATGTGTTCTATAACAGGTCAGCCAGTCACTGTAATTTATTAATCATTTTGCAATGCAACCATGAAATAGTATATCCCCTACTTTGTGTA
Source organism: Pelodytes ibericus (assembly GCA_036172795.1). NCBI lineage: Eukaryota > Metazoa > Chordata > Amphibia > Anura > Pelodytidae > Pelodytes > Pelodytes ibericus. The sequence continues at coordinate 178,010,884 of CM069861.1, forward strand.
CAGCTATCAGCATTGTACTAGGAATTATCAAGAAGCAACCAGATATGGAGAGGAGCAGAGAAACAACTCTTAAAGAGATAAAAGGAGACAGGCTTTGCCGATCAATAAAGCTTTTACAACTATTACATCTGTCACTTAAAATTGTTGTACAGTACAGTGCATGTGTAGATATAAAGGTAGCAGGTCAGTGAAGATCTCCTTTATGTGTTTCACAGTATCACACGGCACAAATACAATAATGCTTCTATATTCTAGGTCAGTTGTTATTACTCTGGAATCTTTCAGGGTAGGGACACATTTAAGGGGTGAATTCTTGGAGCTTGAATAAAGCAAGGCTGACAGCTAAGTTGCACAAAACATCCCAGTTAAAATAGGAGAGATGCAATCACTGGGATTAGACATACCAGTTCCAAGCTTTAAACACCTACGATGCCCTTGAGTGAAGAATAACCTTTGGCACTCTAGATAATTCTATAGGATTTGGAGGGGTAAAAAGATTTCAAGTAATGTCATGGAAAATATTTGGATCATACTTTACATGTGAAGCATTTAATGCTAAGGGAAACCTGGGCTCTAGTGTTGGTGTGGCTGTATACCAGATCAACAGCTTGTGATGGACAAGTGACTAGAGATACAAACTTCCAAATAACATTTTCTTCTTCAAATCTATATTCATTGTGAAAGCTGCTGGTCACAGAGACTGGTGCTTGTCCTCTGTAACAAGGTAGGCCTGTGACCTGCCTTTTATAGGCTGGTCATAGGGAATGTTACTTTATTAGATTATGCCATTTAATAACCCAAACCCTTCCCCTCTCATTCCTCAATAGCAAACGATGGAGAACATTGGCAATGTATGGCTTCCTCAGGGTCAAAAGGTCTTTAAATATTATTTCACAGCTGTGGCCTTTAACCCAACGGCTGAAGCAGAGCAGGCTTGTCCAGTCTGTGATCTGAAAGGCCACAGATCATTGCATGCTTGAATCAATGGCCAATTTTTAGGTATTTGCGTGCAATACTTTAGAAGGTATTGGACATGTGTATATATAAATGACATGAATTCCCAAATGTCTACACACCTAATGTGCAAATACCGGAGGGCTGAATTGGAATCAATGCTGCCTAGTAGTATGCTTTTCCACCAATACTCCTTATTTACTTGAGAATTCTTTTGTATGTGCATTGTTAACGAGGGAAGATGTCTACCACCGAAAAATGAATAGTAAGAATCAGTGCAGCACTATACAATATTCCTCAATCCCATATAAATACACACATGATTCATGTATTAATGCTGTTTAGGTATGTGTGTTTACTGAAACCCAACCTCCTCTAGCATATCGAACTGACAGACAATATTCGGGATCTTAATCTTGTTTAAATAAATATATACCACCTTCTGCTAACACATCCTGACCCCTTTCTACTGATAACAGGCAAGCAGTCTGTGTATGTCATATCCCAAGAGTCATCCAGGGTGTGTCTAGCTCAAGGAGCCGTACACTTTATTGTATGACTGAATGCATGCAAACTGCAATCTTGAGTCCTAATGTTGCAGGTATAAAACAATATGTATCATTTATACATGATCACAGACAAGTGACATCTTTCATACAGCTTAGTGCTATGCTAGGTGAAGGTTCTGCAAAGAGGAGAGGCCCTACAGTCATCATAGCTGGTGTAGCATTAAAAAGGCCTTCTGGCTAGTGGCACCTACACATGAATGAGTTAAATTTGCAGGTATTTTCTTTTGCCACATTAACCCATTCAGCCGTGTTGCAGATCAGCAATTGCTTCTCTCTTTCCATGATAACCAAAACAATATATATATATATATATATATATATATATATATATATATATTTTTTTTTTTTTTTCTTTTTTAGAAGAAAAGGTAGTCAAATTCAGAAATATGAGGGTTAAAGAAAAACAGTCAGATTCTGCGCAATAGAATAATTATCAAGGGGGTGACACATCTGCGTCAGTGTGGGAGGGGGTATAGCCTCACCTGTGTGTGCCCCTCCCAAGCTTTAATGGGATTCATTTTTACAAAGAAGAAATATTCCACTAATAAGGTTGCTAGGATAAGGCATACTAAAATAAAAGGTTGCAGGAAAATGAATCTTATGATACCCTCTGACAGCATGGTTTAATCGTTTGGATGCCAGAAAGCTGTTCTGTATAGACCTTGGGGTACTCAGAGGGTTAATCTCTGCAACAGATCACTGTGGGGGAAAAGTCTATTTAAGCCCCATCTCTTCCCTTTTGAACCCCCTACTCACCACTTTGTTCTCCAAGAAAAACCAGCTTGAATTTCCTCAGAGGGTTTCCAAAATCTCCCCCTGCAGACATGATGCTCGGGGAAGGACCAGCAGACAGGACCAGGGAGAAGAGCAGAAACCAATCCCTTTCTGCAGCCTGGGTTCCAATGAACTTAGTCCTGTGTGCAATATAAGGATGGGAATGCTAAAGGGTGTCTGAAGGAAGGGAGGGGTGTTGGTTTCCAGGGAGCTGTCTGCAATAGGATATGAACAGGTTAATGCCTTACTAGGAGAGCTGGGACTAGTGTAGGTGAATAAGGATGCTCTAGGCTGCTCTGCTCAACATCGCTTTCCCCTCCCCACCCATGCACAATACGCCTGCGTATTCTCTCTCTCTCCTTCTCCCCCTCCCCTTCTAGGCAGCCTGTGCTGATGTCAGTGCACAAGCTATTCTTCAGACTGAATGAGCAAGGGAGGCAGACAAGCAAAGGAATCTTGCTATTAAAACACCTGCACGGCCTTTGTGACTGGATCATTTTAAATGAGTGGTAGAGGACTGAGCTCTTCCCATTAGTGAATTGCGAGCCTGTGTGCTCCGCTTTCTGGCTCACAAAGCGTTAACTCTTCCACTAATTTTTTTAATTCGAAGAAGTGAAAGGTTTTGCAAATACATAATATACTAGTGGCTGAAGATTGATATCATTGCTAAGTGAAAGCAAGCAAATGATTTGGTTTTGGAAGCCATGATCCTCATTAGTACTTGACTTTTGTAGAATGAACTTAGTGGTCCAAACAAGAATAAATCAGGAATAAACTACTAAGTGCGTTGAGTTGCAGAACCTACATGGCACTGAAAAGTTCAAAGGCTTTGTAAATAGTTTCGGAAAGGGACATCATTTGCAAATGTAGAGAATTAAAAAAAAACCCATAAAAAGTGATCAGTATTGGGCTGTCTCCAGTTTAAAGCATCAACTAGTAGCAAAAAAGGGCCTGTATACAGCAGACACATAGGAGTTCTGTTAGTATAGGCATTAATATTTATTTAGTTAATCCAAGAAGTAATCTGATTGCCATTTGGAGTCATGAAGACATTTGTTCCCCATTGAAAGCAGATTTGAAATAGCTGAAATAAAGGGGGGAAGGGTTTTGCCTTATTTTGGATCAACAGCAGTTAACAAGAATTGATGGACACAAGTCTTCTTTCAACCTAAACCACTATTCAAATGTAATATGCATATCAAGCCACAAGGTCACGTCATATACAGAAACCCCACAGTCACATTGGAGCATGTATTTCTCATGCATTTTCTTGTAATTTTGCTAATATAATATTTTTTTCCATTCTTTTAGATTTTCTGTAGTCGTAGAATAACCAGTGTTTCGGAGACCGAGTCCCCTAAACCAATAATGGATTGAAACTAGGCTAACGGTTGAGGCATTCCACCAATTGTCTGTCTTAGGGCAGGACTTCTTTCCTTCTGCGTCTGGGTTAAATTCACTATTGAATAGCCTGTTTAATTATCTCTCAGCTTTTCGTACACCAGGGATGCTCAGCACAGTCATCCAGAGCTTACCTGGCAGATTTCTAGGATTGCTTTAATTAACATTGATTATTAAATTATTGCTGCACAGAAACTTTGTTTGATTCAATGCTGTAACCTTATATCCCTTATCAGGACCAGAGCATCTCATAAGACTGGCTCAGGCCAGTTTTCCTATATAGCCTGCAGGCATTATACAATTTCACAGCCTGCTTGCTTCATGGCATATCAATGAAATACAACATTTCATATACTAGTACTATTAACTATAACAAGGTGGGCTCCAGATGGAGTTTGCAGTCTAGGGAAAGGTGGGAACAAGGCACAAATTACAATTCATGTAGTATTTGCCGATTAGATGTAATAGCAGCTAATATATTAAAATTTCCCTCCAGTGTTAAAACGAGGAAGCTGGACATATAAATGCACATTAACGTTGATCCTGTAAAAATAAATAAGTTGTTTTGTTTAGTTATTTCAGTATCTAGCATGAAAACTTACCTTTAGCACACTATCTCCTGGGAATTGATCCTTCCCATAATTTAGGGTCTACTCAATAAAGAGAGAACTGCAGTGAATTGAGACAGGAATTTACGTAAGGCCAAATTAGCCAAGTTGGAAAAATATTTAATGCGAATTCTCAGTGCAGCTGTATGGGAGAATTTTTCCAACTCAGCTACTTCCCATCTTAATTGCCTGAAATTCTCTCTTTAGTGACTACACAGGGGCAGAATTCATCCTCTCTCCACTCGAAGCCTCTGGATCCAAAAACACTGTGAAGGGTTAAGTTTGGCTCTTTTAGCAACTAGAGCTGGTCTTCGTGGCTCACTATAGCCCTGGCATGAGAATCGGCCTTCACATGCTTCTATACTGCAAACTCTCTGTGTGGTAAGTTTAACAGGAGACATTGCTATTATACACCATGCTATAAATGGTTAGATGAGGACCCAGGGATCATGTGAATTTACTTACCTGCACAAATCTTATCTCCTTTATATATCCTGTGAGATCAGGTTTAACATTGGCTTTGCCATTAGGCCAGGTTGCTGAAAGGGGCTATCTATGCATAAAACCCCACACCTTTATTTATCCTGTGAAGTAACTTTTAGTATAACCCTCGCTGTGACTAGGCTGCTATGTGATTTAAAAACCCTTAACCTGTATTTATTACGTGATCTTATCGTTAGCATAAGCTATGTTCTGACCAGACTGTTATTTGAAGCTATCTGAAGCCCAGGCAAACCATGAAACCCCTAAGGCAGGGGTGTCCAATGTACGGCCCGCCGGGCACGGAGATGTGGCCCGCTAGAGCCTTCCAGCGCCAGCCGCATCTCCAGCACCAGCCGCACCTCCGACTGCTAGTCGCACGGGAGGAGCGCCGGAGAACAAAGTTCTCCGCACCTACCTCCTTGTGCGCATGACCCCTCCTTTACCCTGCACGCGAGGTCAGCGCATGGGTCAGAGGGAGGGGAAAAGCGGACCAGCAGCGTGAATATCACGCACTAAAACGAAATGCGGAGGAGCAGTCTGAAGCCCCATTCAAAAAAAAAAAGCTGTGGTTAGCCAGGTAGTGTGTGTAAGTGTAACTGTATGAAAGTGTAACTGTATGTGTGTGTGTATTTGTGACTGTGCAAGTGTGTGTGACTGTATGCAAGTGTGACTGTATGTAAGTGTGTGTGTCTGTGTGACTGTATGCAAGTATGTGTGTCAGTGTGACTATATGTAAGTGTGTGTGAGTATGACTGTATGTGTGACTATTTAAGTGCGTCTGTGTGTGACTCTGTGTCTTTGTGTAAATGTGCCTCTGTGTGCATGTAAATCTGCCTCTGTGTCTTTGTGTAAATGTGCCTCTCGGTGCATGTAAGTGTGACTTTATGTAAATGTGACTCTGTGTCTTTGTGTAAATGTGACTGTGTCTTTGTGTAAATGTGACTGTGTGCGTGTAAATGTGACTCTGTGTCTTTGTGTGTAAGTGTGACTGTATTTTTGTATGTGTGTAGATTTGTGTATGTATGTGTGGCTGTGTGTGTATTTGTGTACATGTGACTGTATATTTTGTGGCTGTGTATTTAATGTGAAGTGTTTTTTTTACTGTGAGTTTTATTCCTGTGGAGTCTGTGATACACTCACATGCTGCACATTACTGTTTATATAAATATAGATATATATAGATATATATGTATTTATATATTCTCTTAATGAACATACATTTTTGTTGAAGTGGCCCACCACAGAAAAAACTTGGACACCCATGCCATAAGGAGACAAAAAAGGGGGTGGGAGCCCAGACTCAGAGCCGAAATGCATGGCTGGTCTCCCCTGCATGAGGAGCACAGCGAACCACAGACGTACATTTTGGCCTACATTGGCTTAATCAGTGTGGCATGACTGATGTCCCTCTAGAAGCAGGAAGTCAGTGACACTGCCATTTGGGAATACCCTGATAACTTATGGAGACAAAAATGGGGGTGGGAGCACAGATTCACCGAGAACGGACTGCACTTCAATAGCATATCCTATAGGATGGCACGTACTCAGGAAGTCATCCCAGTTTTTTCCTTGCTTACACCATCACAAAGGAAACCAGTCCATTAGCATAGCAGACTTATCCTGCACATAGGGGCAGTCCAGACCCATGGCTGTTCTCCTCTGCACGAGGTAAAACGCAAACCAAAGACGTACGTTTCTGCCTACATTGGCCTCATCCGTGTGGTAGCTTTTGAATGGGAGGGAGGAACGATGATGTAGTGATGCACACTGCGTCCACCATTTGAAGCTGATATGCCCACCAAGGAAAGTGTTGTTTGGATAGTACCACTGATATCTCTTCCAGTAATCTCCCTAAGTTTAGGAAACAGCAGAGGCTTCACCCTTTACCTAAGATACAATTTAAAAATTCACCTGAGATGGGTCAAGTGGAGTTTGGGCTTGATGCAGCAGATACACAGCAGTGATTGTTTCATATCCCTATCTTTGTGGGACAGGCTTCTCAGCTCTGGTCCAGCAGAAGACAAACTATAGGAACAGAACGGACACTGAACACAACCTCAGAGCTGCTTTGTCTACTATCACCACAGACGTTAATACACAAATCAGGAGCAAAAAGCATCCCCAACTTTACAATTAGTTCTAATTAGTCTCATATGTTTCAATGTTTCATGTTTTGAAAAGTGCTTTAGGTGCAGCAAGCCAGGTCCCTATGTTTATCATGTGAGTTTAGCATCAGCCATGCTCTGACCAACCTGCTATATGTGTCTGAAACCCAGGCAATATGTAAAACCTCTCACCTGTTAATCTTCTGTGAGATTATGTTTAGCAATTGCATTGCTTTTTGGACAAGCCTATGTTTCAAAAGGCTATGTTCCTAGACAGAAATGGGTGTAATTTCTTGTTACTGTTTCACATTCTCTTTTTCCTTGCTTGCAGAGTGCAATATATTATATATTTGTCTATTTATTTAGTAGTCTCTGTCTGTTTCCAGGCTGCTATACACAGCTATTTGGAATAATGAGTCCTCACCATAGTGGTGTATGTGCATTCTCAGCCTCCTTTTTGTTTTTGCTGTAGAACTCAGCATTTATAAGTTACTGCATTGTTTTTGTTGATTAGTAAAACACATTAGGTAAGCTAGTTTTTGGGCTTGTTTTCTCTTTTTAAAATGCCTAGATAGGTAGCTTCTCTCCAAACATTTTAAAAAGTTGCATCTTAAGGTATATTGGTAAACCTGATTGGTAAGTAGAAATATTTAATTTAAAAGAGGATGCCTTTCTGAGGGTTGATAATTTCCAGAAAGATGTGGTTAGCTGGCCATGATTGTATTAGACAGCTATGCACCAGATCATGATATGCGGCACATTACCACCAATCCGGGACAGACAGTCGAAAAGAGGATCCATCTAATGCCTGCTTTGAACAACGACATAACCCGGCTATTGAGCTTCTCTGGTAAGGCTGACAAGTCACCACTGCTGCTGGAACATTCACTTCACTGAAAGTTGTAAGCAACTGTCTGTATTAAGATGCTAAATCGTCTATGTGATTGTCTTTTGTGGCATGAGACCTCTACACCAGCAAATTGACCTCTACAATGCCTCTTATACACCTTGATCATTGTGGAGTAACCAGACAAGCTACAAAGGACTTGTACCATCAGGTAAGATCTAGAGCATATGAGTAATTCCGTATTAGTTTCTCAGATTCCTACAGCTAATGTGAATAATGTAATAAAGTAAGGCCTCTCTTACATTTAGAGCTCTAATATACCAAAAGGGACATACAGTTAATCTCTATGCTTAATCAATATTTTGGTGAGTGTCAAACTCCTTTTAAGACCTGTTACTAATTATTCCTTCACAGTTATGCCTGTTGGGAGATAAAGTGTATCCTAACATCTGATGGAAATAGTTTACTATAATGGAACTGGTTACAAGCCATCATTGATAGAGGTTTTCTTAGTATTATTTTTGATATCCAGACATACCTGTCTAGACCCTAGCAGCATATGTTAATTTCTGTACAGGTTGGTCCAAACCAATTTGTGTCAGATTTTACTTTTCTCTTTATACAGTGAGTTTAGGGTAACTTTAGCTTATCCAGTAGTCATTGGATTCAAGGATTGTAGCCCAGCAACCCTTAATTTTGTAGCTAGAGCCATATAGCTTTTTTTTAGCCTCGTATGTTGATTTTCTTTATAATTTCTGTATCTCACTATTGTACCACTGCTAATTTTTCTTTGGAATCAGAGGCTTATTTGGAATTGGTGTATAATTCCTAAGGTGAAAGTGGTACCCTACTACAAATTAATTCCAATCTTTATGGGCTTTATAAGCATCACCTTTCCCTGTGAAGCCAGAGCCCGCTATAAAACTCAATGACCCCAGCATTCAGAGGAAGGTGCTATCAGTAAAAGTGTAAAGAGCCCAATATCCCAGCGCATCTCCTGAAGCGGAAAGGAGAGGTCACACCAGAGGAAGTATCTGGAAGTCATAATGTCCAAAATATGACGGGTGCATAACATTTGCGTCCAACATACAGGTCATCATTATGCATGTGATGCACTGGTTCTAGGGAGACCAAACATGCCATATTAAATTAAAATAGGTTAAATTAAAGAGTAGTTAAATGAAAGGGATCATTTGCTAATCATAAGGATAGGAAGTTTGATATGTAAATGATACTGGGGGAATATGACAGTCCTGCCATCATAACTGTACCATATACAGTGAGCATCCTGTCTCCCACGTTTTAATTTCAGTGAGAAATTAGGCTGAATTTTCTGACCAGCCAATCCAGGATAAACTGGTGAGCTACCACCCCTCTCCTCATGTGATTCCAGATGGGCAGTCTTGGATGTAAAATGTGGAGATAAAAGAGGTTAATTTGAGAAGAAGAGGGATTTTTTTTTTTATAAAAGCATGCTGTGTGCAAATAGATTTTTAGTAAAAATATAAGCATTTAAATAAGCAAATACTATATCAATGTACCAGAAATCTTATATGAATAGAAATTAATACAAAAAATATCCATAGATAATTAGATAGTGGAGTAATGGAAACCTTACATTTTTATTATGTGAAGTTAGGATTATATTACACTGTAAGAATTTATGGAAAACTCGAAAAAATAAACCGTTTTTAAATGCAGACAGAAGTACATTAATGGTATTTGGAATGAAGCCAAAAATGATTTAATCTTAAGGGTCTACTCAATATGCATCAATCTGATTAGAATCGGGAATAATAGCCAAATTTAAGGGATCCCTGAATTGAGGCTTCTCAATATACCTGAATTAAACTGGGAATTGGCTGTTCAGAAACATCAGAAGCCTTCTGCTCAGGGACTTTCACAATGAATACCGTAGGTTTTTGGCTGTCTAATATGTGACAATCACCCTGGAACACATTTCTGATTCGGGTAGGATAGCCACATTTTGGGCTTTTCAGTTCTCCTATTCTGAGAAGGAGACTTGAAATGCAAATATTTATAACACATTTTTTAAAAAGCCCTCTTTTCTGGGGCTACCAAACTTCCACTGGCTCCACAAATAAAAAAATAATTAATAACACATGTGGGGGTCAACCACATTTTTGCATTGTAAATTAAGCTGTGTGTTACATTGCTGCATTACTAATTATATTTTGTCTGTTTGATATCTAAATTTGCCTATATCTAAGATATACAATACATGTATATCTGCTTTTATTTATTTTTTAATATTTTCTTATTGTTTGGTTTTTGCTCTTTTTTGGCAGCTTGGGAGTGTGCCCTTTAAAAAAAAAAAAAAAAAAAGTGCCCTTTAAAAACAAAACAAAAAAAAAGTTGTAAAAAAACAAAAAAATGGCGTGGGCAAACGGGGCAGCTGGCCAGGACTCATTCATTCCTGGGGGCCCAAAGCAGCTACCCCGTGGGCCCCACACAGTCTATGGCAATAAAAGCTATAAACCACAAATCACAGCAGTTTTGGCAGGTAATCCATTTTTGTGTAGAAGCAATTTCTTAATATGTAAAACCTGATGGGCTTTATCAAAAGCCACCCAAAAACATTATTTTATTACCATGGACTAAGGAGCATGACCTTTTATTAATGCTATTATTTCCTTTGATATTCTAGTCAAACCAATCATCTTAACACTTCCATTGGTCCTGCCGTTTTCTTATATCTAGGATGCCTTAGGACTATTCCATGCATGCTTAAACTATTTCACTGTATTAAACAAAACCATTTAACAAGGATGGGCATGTTCCGATGTTATCACATTTCCAAGTATGCCCTGGGGATGTTACATTTGCCCAACATCCAGGAAATATTACTGTTACCTAATTTAATGGTGCTCATTTAATGTACCTTAGAAGGATGGAAGGCTTACTCGACCATACTTGCTAGGGATTGAACCTGCAACCCTTAAAGAGACCGTCCCCAAACTCACTTTGGTGCAATTTGAATACAACTGCCTGAATAGTGCACAGATTTATTTCCGGTGTGATTTGATGCAGGAATTCTGCATAAATCACATTTTTAGTATTCTCCTCAAGCCCACCAATGCATCTTATCCTACAGGTACTGTTGCACTGATTGTATGTTGGCACTGAGCATCAACAAAAAAAAGAAGAAGAGGAAACTGACTTTTACTCAGCTAGTGTGAGCAGTCCTGGTTTCTTGCAAACTGCTGTAATTTCACAAATTCAAGTGTAAGCTTTTCATATTTTAGGCAATGCAAAATGTTAACTATACATTGTAAAGAACTTTGAATGTGCTTTAATATGTGTTAACATTTGGAAGATGCAGTAGCCCACTGAGCCATCTAAAAGCTTCTCTCTCTGAAATAGTGTGACTTTATAGGTTATGGGGGGGGGGGGGGGGGGTTGTTGGCTACTTAATTAATTACTGTTCAGCACACTGTTTCCACTTGCATTCATTTTTTAATTAAGAAACAAGCAAACAAATGCATAAAGGTCTCCAACAAAATTGTTGACTTGCAACATTCTACTGTGTCATACTGACTGTACACTGATTAGAGTTACACTGCACCACTGTCTGACTAACTGTATTCTGATCATATCTCTACCACTATCTGTGGTCAGCTGACTATTATGTCTCACTAACTATACTGTACTGTGAGATATCTGTATTGTAAATAGACTTCATTGTTTTTTAATGCTGATTTTATTTAGTGTAGCGTGTTCCTTTACTTGACACACACATTTGTTTTTATTTCATTAATAATTGATATGTTTATTGTTTTTACTACATTATGTTTTAGATTTCTGGCATACTATAATATTTGAGTTGAGGCAATGTGGAACGATTTTCTTGAGAGATGTAGTATTGGGTACAAACCTTAATGCAACTAGGCTTAAATCAACAGTGGATGGAATTTTTGAAGAGAACATAACAAAATTACTTAATTATTTACATTGTGTGCATTAGTATCTAGCTTCTAGTACATCTCTCACTGCTAGAAAAAAATAAATACAGAGATCAGCATTTCCTCCTTTAGAACAGCTAATTACTCGCATCCAGTTTGCATCTATACCATAAGTAAGAAACACATAGTTCTCCAACTGTTGTTGAACTGTAACGCCTATGAAGGGGAACTTTTTTATTCCCAGTTCAATGTCCACTGAGGATCATAGAAGTTGTAGTTCTTCAGCTGTTGGACAGCAAGCTGTATGTTGGCTATACACAAAGGGTGACTTCCAGATGGAGTGACACCTACACTGGCATTATCTTTGCAGCGCTGCTGAATTTTTTTTCCCAGGAAGGCCACAGTTATTCTGTCATAGGCGCTGGATATTACAGCAAGTCATATCTGGTGGCTGTATTTCCCCTTCTCCATGTGCAGGAGGGAAGATTGCGTGGAGTAGACCTGCTGGGGACATGGAGCAGCCAGGTGAGTATTGGGGGAGGAGAAAGAGGGTGGTAAATTAATGGACAAACTAACAGTTGCATATTAATGGGCTAACTAACAGTGACATATTAATGGACAAACTATCAGTGGCATATCAATGGGCAAACTGGCTGTGGCATATCAATGGGCAAACTAACTGGCAGATTAATGGACAAATGGGCTGTGGCATATACCGTATTTGCTCGAATATAAAATGACCCTGAATATAAGACAACCCCCCAAACTTGGAATAGTAATTTAGGAAAAAAAGAAAGTCTGAATATAAGACTACCCTAAATATATGTATGCATATGTATATATTCACATGTTAACTGTTTTTTTCATATTTAATAAACGTATGAATCATTTCTTGTTTTTTATTTCATTTTATTTGCCCCCTAGCCAATGCATTCGAGTACCGTCTTATTATAAGACCTCAAACAGAGGTCTGACTAAAAGACTGGGATCCAGGTCCCACTCAGAGCTGCAGGGGACATGGATCCTGATGCTGCCTGACACTTCTGTGTTCTATGACGGACCGCTGGCTGGAAGGTTAGGTGACCTCCTTGCTTCCATTCTAGAAATCCCGACGGACGTGCCGGGCAGCACCGAAGGATGTTTGCGTGTATCGTGCAGACATCCACCGGCTCTGTTTCTAAAGCTCACCTTACCTCCCTGGCATACTAGTCTTATACATTACCTCCACTACATACTAATGGTGGGAAGCCACACCTATGTATTAGTATAATTCCCTTAATGCAACTTCCTAACAGCTGTTGTATTGACACACACACTATGATAGGTGTGACTATGCAAACTGCATCGTCCCTCAACACAAGTGATTTGGTTTAGTGGCTTACATTTAGCAATTTAAATACAAACACAAATAATAAATAATAATAAAATAAATGTTTATATAGAGCAAGAAAGTTTGTCAATTCAATACAGTGACTTTTTTTCTATAGTTACTTTTTGTATTCATCCAGTATCACCTGACCACATGGGCTCCTTTGAAGAATCCGAGCCTTAGTATTAGATGTCTAGTGCAGACGGCCAGCCGTTACCCCGCTGGAACAGTTATTTCACAGGCTTATTCTGCATCAGAACACGTTGGTTAATATCGCCTGACCACTCCAGCTGCCATAGCACATTACAAACATTTACCACAGTGTCTGGACTAATACTCTCTGATGAAAAGGGCAATGCAGTTATAGCTTCACATAATTTCCAGGAATACATCCATCATAACTTCAGTAGTCCTAAAGAAAGCAATCCGAACATTACAACATTCACAAAAATTGGCCCACGTACGTTTCAGCCTGGCTGGGCATCTTCAGGATCTCAGTAGACCTTTTACGCTTCTCATTTGTGTAACCACTGACTTCGAGTTGCAGCTGGTAAGTGAGATAATTGTGGGTTAACATACTTGTTAATCTGCAGCTATTGGGGTTATTGTTTTTATGTTTGAGAAAGGGTCTATTCACTGAGATAAAGAACTGTGTCTGGGGATTGGCAGGTTCTGAGATTAAATCCTTTCTAACATTGGTAATTTCATTAGTTTAGAACAGCAATTAACGGGTGAAGGCTCTGCAAACATGCTAATTAAACCACCAACCGTATTCCAGATGCAGACGTATGCAAATCAGCCATGCTTGGGTGCAAAGTCTGGTACAGTCATTTGTGCCTAAACCTTCCACTGCAGCTGCTTATCCAAGCCCCTTCATCATTTATACCCTCAAATTGGTTGCACCTGACAAACTCTCAGGAACTCAGGTCACAGAATATCACCCGTTCTTCTGAAATGGCAAAACAATATGTAGTAATTAATTAAGAACATAGAGAGCTGTTGTCATACATTTTGTATGACATTTTGTATGTATGTGTACAAACACTAATATTAAAAATGTCAAAATCGTTCTGGTCACTGGCCCAGAAAATCCCTGGTCCTGAAGGGGTTAAGGAGTATGTTGATGTAAACAAATGACTTTTTTTTCTTAATAATAAAATATAAAGGTTATGTTTTATTTCTTAAAGGAGTATGTTGACATAAACGAATTAGACTTTTTTGTTTGTTTGTAATAATATAAGATAATTTGCTACCATTTTATTAATGACCCCAGTTGGTATTGTGGCCATATCCGGTAGTAATTCACACACAGAAGAAGGGTGTTTGAACATGATGTTTTTCGTTCTTTCACCATGATAAAGGTTATAGGAAAACACCAACATTGGTGATGTGGAGGAGAAACCCTTAGACCTCCTTTCCTGGTATTCTGGAAGAATGTTGTTCTCATCTTCGTTTGCTGGGAACGCTGCTATATAGCCCAGCTCATTGCACATATCCGTTATTGATTGTGCTTTCAGTGCGAATTCTGAAACTAATTTAGCATCTTTGAGTTGCTGCCCATCAATGCCCTTAAAAAAGGGGTGCAATCTAATCTTGGAAGTTTTTGACAGACGCTTTCTATCACATTTCAGAAGCAAAGTGTCTCTGACAGCCATGGTGTCAAGACTTAAGCAGTCTGGAAATGTGAGCCGATTATTAAGCACCGCTGACACAAGTACTCTTACTATTGTGGCTGATAGGGGACTCTCCCGTGGCCAGGTTTATACAGGATAATGGCTAGTGCCCACCAATCAACTGCTGCGTAGTACATTTAAAAATTAATCATTTCTGGGGCAATATATTCCGATGTGCCAGTCGCCACTTTAGCTCTCCCATCTCTTGGTCAGCAAACCAGGTCACTTGGTCAGCAAACCAGTGCTTGCTGACCAAGTCGCATGCTAGCATGACTTTTCCAAGCACCAAGCATCTTACGGAAAATAAAATGGGGTTAAGTGTTAGGCGTTACCAGTTTAGAGTATACATATATATTTATCACAGTTCACTTCTAGATGAGAAAGTACCTCTAACCAAGAAAGAAATGTATTTTTCGCCTTATGGAAAACCAGTTGCTCTATAGATGTTAGAGCCATGACTGTTAGCGTGGTCATGGCTTTGCTGGCATGTGATCTCCTCCGCCATTGTTTCTTATCGCTCACGTTGGTGCTGGGCTCCTTCCTGTATCGTCTATGTCTCTGCTGCCTGAGTTCTAGAGGTGGCAGCTGTACATTGCTTACATCGGTGTTGGGCGCTTCCCTGGATCCTCTATGTCTGTGTCTGAGACGATTCCTCTGCCAGATTATGAAAAAATCATTGTATTCTCCATGTGAGAGGAATGCGTTGCACAGGGGTTTCTTCCATGACTTGTTCTTCACAGCATGTGCATCTCACTCTCACCTCTGGTGCTTCCCTCCTCCTTAGGCAGTTATTTACCCATACCTTCTTATTTCCATTGTCACTTATTTTTAAATAGCTCTATATTACTCTCAATAATACATTGCTACCTCCTGGCTTCTCAGCTCCGAGGAAACTAATCCGAATAGATTTGTTTCACCAATTTTCTTCAATAAATTGATTATTTGCACATACGGTGTGTCCATTCCTGCTTTGATATTTTGCACCACCCTGGAAAAAATCCTGCCCATTATCCCATGCATGCTTAAACTCTTTCACTGTATTAACCTGTACCACTTCTGCTGGAAGACTATTCCATACATCTACTACCCTCTTAGTAAAGTAATACTTTCAGTGGTTCTGGCCTTATCTTATAGCTAGGATAGCCTTATGCCTATCCCACGCATACTTAAACTTCTTCACTGTGTTTACCTCTACCATATCCGCTGGAAGGCTATTCCAAACATCCACTACCCTCTCAGTAAAGTAATACTTCCTGATTTTACTTCGAATGTGTCGGCATTCCAACAATGCTCAGCCAGTATTACCTGGCTAAGTCTCAGGGAAACTGCATTTAATAACATATGGGGTACTACCTGTTAGCTGTGAACTACAATTCTTATGATAACAAGTCAGCCAAAAATGTCAATGATGTGAGCATCATAGGTAATGAAGGCTACAGTAATGTGCAACATCTATCACAGACAGGGTAATCAAGAGTTTATAACTTTGTAACGGGACTGCAGCTCATTCTCAAGGGGTAATGTAATTTTGGGTAACTCCCCCCCCCCCCCTCCTGCCGACTGATATTAATCCACTATGGCTGGTATTGACATCACCTGTGGCTTTATGGTTTTCAATGGAAAAGGATGGCCGTGGAGTAGCAGGGTGGCCACAATGGCTGGGATTTACAATTTGAGCACCAAATCGATCTTGCGTGAGGAGCTGTTACAGAGGGCTTGCAGCTACCTGGAGCTGTGGATGAATGCTCTCTAGCGAGATCAGGATTATCAGGGAAAGGTCCTCATATCCTCCCAGGAATGGTTCTGGCACCGACGGAATGGGTGAATGTACCTGGGAGAAAAGCCCCAAGAAAGCTGGGTGGCTGAATTGGAGGGGCTGGTCCATACGGAGATGGTTATGGATTGTGTATGTGACCTCAGTCTCCACACCTGGGTCCCCGGAACAGTCTGCCTAGATCCTTTGCAACCTAGCAGGGTAGCCACAGGACTCCTGCTTCTTTCTGTGGAGCATGACAAAAAAACTTGTGGTCCAAGGACCTAACCCAGACATTTCCACAACAAACAGCTCTTCTACCCCCCGCTACCCTGCATTCTCCCCAGTGGCTGAAAGGGCACCCAGGAGAAGGTGCCATTAGCTCTTCTCCACAGCGGCAGATACCTGGTTTGGGAGAAACAGAGGTTGGGCGAGTAAGTGAACAGACAGAGTGTGGGGACTGTAACTTATTTTATTGTGGGGAAAAACAACAGAAACGGAGCAACAGAACATAATCACAGGCAGAGAGAAAAACCAGAAACGGAGCAGAACAGAAACATAGAAACATAGAATGTCGGCAGATAAGAACTATTCGGTCCATCTAGTCTGCCCAATTTTCGAAATACTTTTATTAGTCCCCAGTTCCCGGTCTTATATCTAGGATAGCCTTGTGCCTATCCCACGCATGCTTAAAATCCTTGACTGTGTTTACCTCTACCACTTCCGCTGGAAGACTATCCCATACATCCACTACCCTTTCAGTAAAGTAATACTTCCTGACATTACTTTTAAATCATTGCCCCTCTAATTTTAGACTATGTCCTCTAGTTGTGGTAGTTTTTCTTCTTTTAAATATACTCTCTTCCTTTACTGTGTTGATTCTCTTTATGTATTTAAATGTTTCTGTCATATCCCCTCTGTTACATCTTTCCACCAAGCTATGCATTTTAAGATGATTTAACCTTTCCTGGTAAGTTTTATCCTTCAACCAATGAACCAGTTTAGTAGCCCTTCTCTGAACTCTCTCCAAAGTATCAATATCCTTCTGGAGATCCGGTCTCCAGTACTGCGTACAATACTCCAAGTGAGGTCTCACCAGTGCTCTGTACAATGGCATGAGCACTTTCCTCTTTCTACTGCTAATACCTCTCCCTATGCAACCAAGCATTCTGCTAGCATTTCCTGCTACTCTATTACAGTATCTACCTACCTTTAAGTCCTCTGAAATTATTACACTAAATCCCTTTCCTCAGATGTTGAGGTTAGGAGTGTACCAAATATTCTATATTCTGCTTTTGGGTTTTTACGCCCAAGGTGCATAATCTTGCACTTATTCACATTAAATGTCAGTTGCCACAGCTCTGATCATTTTTCTAGTTTAGCTAAATCATTTGCCATTTGGCTTATCCCTCCATGAACATCAACCCTTGTATCATCCGCAAAAAGACATACCTTACCAACCAAACCTTCTGCAATATCCCTAATAAAAATATTAAAGAGAATGGGTCCAAGTACAGATCCCTGAGGTACCCCACTAGTAACAAGACCTTGCATCGAATATACTCCATTGACTACAACCCTCTGTTGACTACAACAGGGGGAACAAAGAAACACAGAAATGAAAAAAAAAACCTTTAACAAGGGTCCCTATACAGAGGGCAGTTCAGTGTTTATACAATTTTATTATTTATTTTATATAAATATAAAATTATTAAATAATCCACCCCAAACAACTATATGTAGAGGACGCAGACTATCATTTTGACAGCCAAATGAGAGCTTCCTGAGTCGACCCAACAATGAACTTTGGTAAATTCCATTAGTCGTAATGGACGTCCTAAAACTAAAATAATGGCCAAACTTTGTCCGAACGGAATGCGCCATTAGAGTAATTTCAGTTCAGACGAACCAAAAACAAATTCATCCGAATGCATTCAGACGAAACGAAAATGTTGTCAGCGCCCAAGTGCAATACTTACAGCGCTAAGGATTTATCATTGTATATTGTTTTATCCTCTACATTCACTGTGTAAAACCGCACAGTGTTTAGGTTTAAAGATCTTGTGCTTGCAGACAAAGAAGTGGAGGTTGTTCCGGTAGATGCAACACAGTCAATCACTGAGAAAGGAGCTCTCACCTCTTACTTTGGCCAATCAAAGGAAGGAGGTCTCTTTTCTCTAAATGGCTAAGGAAGTCAGTAGTTAGTCATAGTTACAAAGTAACACAGTGCATAGTAATTTAGGGTGAAAAAAATATATCAAGTTCAACCCTCTGCGGATCCTTGTTTCTGCTTGTTGAGTTTAAAGACAGAAAAAAAGCTAATTAAGGGATCTAGAAATTTCTCTCACACGTATAGACGGATGAAGGGAGGAAATGTAATGAGCGAGGTTTTAATTAATCATTTTACTTTAAAGTAGAGAAAATAAAATGGATTAATGTTTCTTTAACATCACTATGTGTCTGATGCAAAATTCGGCATGGCTGAATGGATTTCTAACTCACATGTTATTGTATGTAATTCATCCAGGATACACATGGGGGCAGTATTTGCTTATATACATGAAGCATTTCTTATGCACACAATTGCAACTGATAGAATTCAATTGGAAGACAAGTTTAAATAGAGTTGTCACACTAAAGACGCTTACTTTAATCAACACAACACAATACATTGTCTATCTGTTTTGTCTAAAATTTTCAGTTGTTACAGTGTATTTAGTTTTACAAGAAGAACATTTCCTCCATATAGGGCCAGTGCCTGGCTGTTTTTTCCGCCATAAGCAAACATATACTTTGTGACCCCCCCCCCCCCCCCCTCTATAGTGTTGCCATCCTCCAAGCTAAGGTGGTATATCTTCCATCAGTCTACAGAATAGCTCATATTAGTATATAGTTAAACAAAGTATAACCTCATAGGCACAACCAGGGTGATCTGACGTCCCAGTTTTAAAGGGATAGTCCCGGTTTTGAACACTATCTCTTTGTGCCAAAGAAATAGGGTGCCAAAAACAATTTTTTCGGGGATGTCCTGGTTTTTGTGCTGAAAGCTGCTGCCACGAGTTTGATGGGGATTCATTGGGACATCTGCTTCTGCTCTGTGTGCTAAACACAGACCTCAGTCATTGCTGCCTCGCGTTTCCTCCCACAGTAATGATTCCGCACATAATATTTCTGAAGCACTGAGTCATAACTATGCGCGTGCAGATCTGACAGAGGTCTGTGTTTAGCACACATGACATGCCGGCTTCCATCATAGAAGTCCCGACGGACGTGCCGGGCAGCATCGGAGGATGTCTGTGCGCATTGCACAGTCTTATAGTCAGACCTCGATTTGATGTCAGAATATAAATCAAGGGGTCTTTTTCAGAGCATTTGCTCTGAAAAAAACGTATTCTTATATTCGAGGAAATACGTTAAGTATGTAGTCAGGGCCGGCCTTTGGGGTGTGCGACCTGTGCAATCACATAGGGTACAGCACTCTGGGGACGCCAGAGGTGCTAGCTGGGGAGACCAAAAGATCACAAGCCCTCTTTGAATAGGGGGAGAGAGGAGGGCAATCAGTCCAGTACTAATTCAAACTTCGGCACTGAACTGCGGCACTGAACTGTCTGTGAAACACCTGTGATGATCTGTCATAGATGCCTCTGAGGCTACCTTTTACGCTCCCCACACGTCAGATTGTCACGTCACATGACCTCCCAATGCTCAGACTCCACAGTGCACAACAAGATACCTGAGGGGGGCACTAGGGTGAGTCCTGAGTACAATGTAGGTGCTTGGTTAAGTCCTTGAATTCAATTTTGGTGCTGTGGTAAGTGCTTGAGTGCAATGTGGGTGCGGGGGTAAGTCCTTAAGTGAAATGTGAGTGCTGGGACAAGTCCTTAAATGCAATGTGGGTGTTAAAGTAAGTCCATGAATGCAATGTGGGTGTTAAAGTAAGTCCATGAATGCAATCTGCTTGCTGGAGCAAGTCATTGAGGTCCAATCTGGGTGCTGGTGTACCTGGGTTCAATATGCATGCTGGGTTATGTCCTGGGTGCTATCTAGGTGCCTGGTTCAGTCCTGGGTGCAATCTGGCTGCTGGGGTAAGGCATGGGTGTAATCTTGGTGCTAGGGTAAGTCCTGGGGGGTCTAGGACAGTTCTCCATGACTGCTTCACCGCTGACAGTTCAGCACATAAGTTTGATTTAAACATTAATAATACTCACCTTCAGCAATCCCATGATGAACGGTCCCGCAATGAAAGATCTGTCAATGACCTCTCGCGCAATTGAACTGGCCATCGCATGAGAGGGGACTATGAAGCGGCTGCGTTCATGCAGCCGCGATGAACCAACTCCGTCCTGGGTGCTGGGGCACATCCTAAGTGGAATCAGTGTGCAATGTGAATGCTGGAGCAAGTCCTGTTAGTGCAATCAAGGTGCTGGGGTAAGTCTTGTGAGTGGGATGGCTGCTGGGGCAAATCCTGTGAGTGGAATGGATGCTGGGGCAAGTCCTTTGTGGGCAATCTTGGTGCTCTAGCAAGACCTGTGGGTGTTGCTGTGAAAAGTTGTATTGGTGCAATCAGGTGCTCTGGGTGCAATGGCTAAAGATGTGGGGGCAATAATGAAAAGAGGGCAGGATAAATGTTGTGATGGGTGCCTGAACACCTAAGGCCTGCCCTAGAAGTAGCAAGCTAGACATAGATGGGTACATTATTGCAGTATAAAGTGAGCCAGGTGTGGTACAGGACAGTTCCCATTAGTACATAGTGAGTCATACACAGACATGGTAGGATATAGTTCCCACCAGTGCAATTTCAGTCAGACATAGATGGAGTACAATATAGCTCCCATCAGTACATAGTGAGGAAAACACAGACAAGGTACAGCATAGCTCAATTCAAATTGTATGTGATTATCCAGACACAGACGTGGGTCCTTCTACTGGTCCCAACAATAGTTACTTCTGTAGACTAACAACACTGGCAACATAAGACTTTTTGGATTTCTGAGCAATATGGGCACTAGCGATAACAGAACAATGACTTAACTTCAATTCCCACAATCTCCAAAAGCCTCACAATGCTTAGTGAGCATCCTGGGAAGTGTAGTCCACAGCAGCAGTAAATCCGGTCTACCCTTCCTATGATGTTCAGCCAGCATAATGCAAGACTGAAATCTTGCTGGCCAGCGTGGTGACAGCGTAGTTTAACTACAGTTCTCATGGGGTCCAGTAAGCGAGTATCCTCTACTGATGCTGGCTGAGCATGGGAATGGTAGTCCACAGGAAATTTGTAATAAAAATAAATGACACCCCCTACATCATTATTGGTGGTCTGTGACAGCCTGGTCTTGGTAAGAGGGAGCAGCCTGTGGGCACAGCTTTGCTCTTCTTTCCTGCTTAGTCACCCAGCTAGCAACCTACCACCCACAGCCGGCTAACCACCAGTCAGATTCTGAGATCTTGTGAATTTTCATAAGAACATATTGGACATGAGTTGAAGTTTCCCTAGCAGTTTAGCTGTGTGCACTAAAACATCCATGATGCTAATTATGATAAATGGCTGGTTGAGCATAATGTACACTCTAGTCTGTAACAATAAAGGCACCCAGTTTTGGACTCTGGTGGACCCTGGGCAAAGTCTTTAGCAGTGGGCCCCCTCTTGTATTGAATTATACTAATGTATTTCCCCCCAAACAACTTGTCAGCAACATCTCTGTCCCCATACAGCTCATCCGTGAAATCTGTGCCCCCCCACCCACAGCCATCTTTGCCCACATGGTGAATAGGAGCTCCAGATGTTACCTGACATCGGTGCTCTAACTTTAAAGGCGGCTATTTTATTTAGAAAAATTGGGCAGATTAGATGGACCAAATGGTTCTTATCTGCCGACACATTCTATGTTTCTATGCCTGGAACGTCTTTATTGTACGTCTGCCTTTCACACAATAAATTTGTTACAGTCACCTTTGCGCCGAGACTGAATCCTTTGTATTTTTCTGTTGTGCAGCCGCTACTTAATCATTTCCAAATGCAAATCCACTGATGTTGTTACAACCGACGGACTATAATCACAAAAATACTGATTACCCGTGCTGGTCTGATTATAAGAACATTGCATTGCATTGTCAGCTTTATGTATTTCAGGAAACATAAATACAAAGTAGGCAATCACTACATCCTCCAGAACTTAAAAGTTGCAAAATAAATACTTTTTTTTTTCTTAACTAAAAGTTAAAAAGTGTGTATTAAATAAAATGTGAAAGCTATGAAATAATAATCATTGAGCCTCTCTCAGTTCATAACATATTATGTTTAACATGTTTAATTAAGTACAGTTATTCCTACTTTGCGACTTAGCCCCGAGGACCATATGTGTTGTATGTTGCATTGAAAAAAAACAAAAGACTTCTGTATATAATAGATATAAATGTTTATATATAATTTACATGACAAAACACAACAAAAATATGCCAGTGTTAGGTTAACAATAAACTTTCTAGAAAAATAAATGCCCAGTGCTGTCTAATGACGATGTGAGTTACAAAACTTAAAAAAATGGCTTCTTACAACAATCTTTACTGCTACAACAAGCCGTCTATGTCCACAAACCCATACACAATGGGGCCTATTCACTAAACAGTGAACCGTGGTGAACAGACAACTGAGATACAAAAATAGCTTCTGTAACTCTGCAACTGTTGAATGAAAAGGCTCCAATCTGACCATGTAGTACAGAAGCCCATAGCACATCTATGCAATTTATACCATTTGCCTTACTTGTTTTTATTTACCAAATCACAAGATAAAAACATTTTTGAAAAAGACAAGATTGATTTAGTCAGTCAGGCACTTTGGTAACATCGATATAGAAATGAGTTATTTAGAAAGGAATGTTTTAAGGTGATAATGTCAAGTACGTTGGCTTAATTATCTCACTTTATTGCCTATACTGCCCTTTAAACATGAAGTGGGTCATTTATAAAGCCCCTGATGTTGCATTTATGTGTTTAGCACCAATTGGCTGATTACACGATCATGCCAAATTAGCATATATAAAAGTACAACATGTGCATGCTTTATAAATATAAAAAAGCTGCTACCTACCGCTAGGTGATCTTAACCTTAATAATGTTGCAATTAGATTAAAGGGGGTTTGGCTTACTTTTAAATATGACTTCTTTTTTGTCAGTAAACTGATCATTTCTTGTTCTATGTGCCCTGCGCCATATGTTTTACGGAATTTCATTAACATATTTTGTAAAAAAATTCACTTTTGGTCTCTGGTCACTATAAATTGCCATCTGTGCATATATTTTGTGCTTCCTGCCTTAATAAATGAACCTTGTTGTTTAAGTCAGAAAGTGTCTTCATAAATGAACTATAAACTGGAAGGTAATGGATAGTGCAAATATGTCCAATGCAACCATTCAAAAACAGTGTTATTGCAAAAGAAATGGCATGTTCCTAACTTTAGAATATCTCATTCAAGAAACCTCAGCTGTAGTCTGCAAGAAAAGATGGCTGTCTTGAGCAATCTTATTTAAAAAAATATATATTGTTCACTTATATAGAAACAGATCAATTAGAGGTAAACTTTTCTTCTCTAAGCAAATATTTTAAAATGTAACATATTTCATTAGCCCATGCCTGTGAGATGATCTTCAAGTCACATACTCTCTTCCAGTACACATTTCATTTATTTGACATTGCTTAGAAAATAAAGCCATTTCTAACCTTAAGGTAAACACCTTAGGTTCTAGTCAATAAAGTGAGAATTGCAGGGAACTGAGATGGCAATTTTAAACTTAAGGCCAAAGTAGCCGAGTTGGACTACCATTCAGCAGCATTGGAGAATTATTCCAAATTGTCTACTCTGGCCTAAAGTTTGAAATTCCAATTTCAATTCCCTGCAAATCTCCATTTATTGAGTAGACCCTCTTTTCATGACCATGCAAGTATTTAAGGCAAGAACTTTCAAGAAAGTGAACCAGAAACTGCTACTTTAGAAAAACATTAAAAATACAGTAATTAGCATAACAGTAGACAAACCATAAAATATGCTAGATTTCTTATAGATGTTAGATTTTATTACACCTGTAGAGGGTGCTACCGCATTTTTATTGCGTTTGTTGTAGCCAAGATTTTAGGACTGATGGTTTATCCTATTTCCTATAATCATAGCTGTTCCCTTTCCGAATACATGCAAGCATTTTTGTGGGTTTCAGCACATCCATGTCTGCAGGCCTCCAGTTACATTCTATCTCACATTTTCTAGCAACAAAGCCAGCAAAGTTATAATTATGTGATGTAGATAAACCACTGTGATGACTTTTCCCCTGTACACCAAGAACAGATTTAGACACATGCCAACTCTGGACGTTTTTAAATAAAATTGCATCCTGTTCCAAAACATATTAGTGCCATCTTGCAGAGCACCAACGTTCTAGAGAGTACTTTTGCTTCCCCCCGAAGCATCCAGCAAAGCCTATCTGGGCTGTGATTTCCAATTTGGTAGTGAACAAAGATATGGAGAGTGTGTGAGCTCTAGTGAATATATCTAGGAGGTGCAGTGCTCTTATATGTAAGTGACTAAAACTAAAACTAAAGACAGCTTTAATAATGTAATGAACCCTTATTCATTAAGGGTATGTGGCACAAGCACAGAATGGATTGTGTAGCATTGTGCCTAACTACAAACAGTGATCTTAGGCTGTGATCTGAACACTAGTCTTTCATACGATGGCTCAGTGAGGTTTACTTTCCTGGCTCAGACAGGCTGCTGCATCACAAAAATGGTTCAGTTTTTCAGCCTCTGGGACCCCGCTAGGTCATCACTCCCACCCTAACCTTGAAAATGCATGGGCATAGTAGTTACCACCCATAGGAAAGTCATAACTGTGCATTACAAACCTTTGCACGACCAACATGTCAAACTGTTATTTATACATGTTGTATTTCCATCATTTGGAGGTGACCAGAAGTCCTGATACATCCCCAGAGACCTGCTTGATCACTTTATATGCTTCAATTATTTGGAGGAAGTGTGAGTGCAAAATTTGGAATCATATCATACACTTCCTAGCTAACCAAACACACTGCACCATATGTTTTCTATATGTCTTTTTTTCTAAACAAACAATATGTTAAAGGAACATAAGGACATTACCCTGGAATAATATCTGGTTATATATTGATTGCACTTTATTTTTGCAGTCTAGCGCACTGTCACTTTGTGTTTTCCCTCTGTGTGTATTTCTTGGCAATTGTGGGGTAATTGCCATACAGTTTGCAGCTATCACCCCAACACAATTTTTTGCATTTGTACGACCAACATATTTCTTATCAATAGTCCAAACATAACCCTTTATTGCTTCTGATCTTGTGCAGTTTTTTTTTTCTCCTCTTCCCTACCAAAAATTCCCATTCATTATCTCAGTTCTTGTTATCCATTACCTCATAACAAACCATCTTCTCTTAATCTTAACAGGTAGAATAATTATGTTAAGGGCAAAGTTAGGTCCAACAGTGCAGTCTGAGAATGAACATCCTGCAAATCTCTCTCCCAATATCCTGGTCAGAGATCATCAGTCTCTGACTACTACAGTAGACTTTGACATCACCATTGCTTTGTACATGATTCACAGTTATGCTTCAAATACATGACTTACTCGTAGAATACCACATAGCAGCCAATGCACCTGTGTTTGGAATGGGAATTCATTACTTCTAATGTCAGTCAAACAAACGCAACATGAATTATTGCTAGTGCTGAGGAAGGTTACTTTTATCTGATCGCAGACAGGAGGCCTGCCCCAAGATAGGCTGTTCATAGACAAATCAGGTCAGCTGTTATATAAAGGTGTTTTTTTTTACCCTTGTGCCTGCTGATACACAGCTTTTAATGTGATTTTTATTAAGTCGAGGAAGCGTTATGTGAAAATGATCAACTATGTTTTGTAGTGTAGTTGTCAGATAGGGCTGTACTGGACCCAACTGTAATAAACCTATTTCTTCTATAACACGGCTGTAACAAGGAGTTATTCCTTCTTTGATTTGTCAAGCTCTTTATCTTATTGTTTGTTAAATATCTTTAAGAAAAATTCTATCTCAAAAAACAGGAATAAATGGTCCTAATAAGGAATAGTTTGATTTCCTTTCCAGTTCTTGTTGCATAACCCTAATGGCTGTTTTAAATATTACAAAAAAAAGACTGTATGGCATTTGCGCTTTGCTCTTCAGGTGGATTTGCTTTGTTCTTTCTCTTTGGGTCAGAAGGTCATCATACATGTATTTCTGGTCTTGTCACTTTTGACCTTAATCATAGTCACTGACCCGTATCTTGCACTGTTTCCAGAGGATTTGCCATTTTAGTGTCAGGCTCCTGAGGAATACAGAGCTTCATGGACGGACAAAGGTCCAGCAGTCTCTTAGCTGCATTTAAGAGGAAAGGTTTTAGGCTAAGGCAGACTCCTTCTCTTGTACATTGTACTCCTTGCTTTTCTTCACCTTCCAGGCAACGATGCTCAGCAGCAAGACTCCAAGAACTTTGTATCCCATCTGGAGGCCGAGGTACCTGCAGAATCAATATTATCAGTGAGAGGTCATTCATGTGCTAAACCTCAGGAGACACAACTTGCTAATTTAATTAATTATAATGGCAGGTGACTCTCCTTGTGTCTGCAGGTAGGTTGTATGTTCCTCAGCTGATGAGATGCATTAACCTAATCATATGGTGTGTCTAAAATGTATCTAGTGAAAATGTCAGTTTTGATATCCCTCACCAGACTATATTTATTCATCTTGAAATGGCACTTGGCCACTTACGTTGGACACTATTTTATGTCTCATTGTATTCTGGCCTGGAGATTGTCCAATAAAAAAATATATATTTTCCGACCCCTAGTTATTGATACAACCCCTTGCATCATTTCCTTCCCAGAATACCTGTTCCGTAGAAGATCGTTATTGTAATATCGGCAGGCTCCTCTTGCACCGTGGCAGGGCATATTCCACTTAATACATGTAGAGTCGATTAGAAGGCCAAAGAGTGCTGGTGCAGGTAACCAGGCTGCGAAATATATAAAGAATCACTCAATACCAATGACAAATAGTATATCATATCTCTTCATCAAATCAAATTACTTTCATCCTTTACCAAATTACACTCAATACCAATGACAAACAGTATATCATATCTCTTCATCAAATCAAATGACTTTCATCCTTTACCAAATTACACTCAATACCAATGACAAACAGTATATCATATCTCTTCATCAAATCATATGACTTTCTTACATTAGCAAATTATCATTAATAGGTATACCATTACTTTTAAGCATTAAATGATACGGCATGTACGGCACTACAACTAACACAAAGCATGGCCGAGAAATTATTTTGGCATTTTAATTCTAGAATTTTGGCAACAAAACATCCTGGGAATAATTAAGAGTTTTTGGGGGACCACACGTTAATTGTTTCTTTCAGTCACCATCATCTTGTTTGAAGAGTCATGGTCTGTTCTAATATCCATGGTGTTATGTGCCTGCAATGTGTTTGAAATTATTGGTGGTTTGGTGGAAGGCATCTGTGCCATCTGTGAAATGGATGACTTCATCATGCAATGTAAAATATAACAGCAAAATATAATGGGAAGTTTTATATAATGTTTTGATCAGATGCTTTGAAGACCTTGTCTATCTCATCTCGAACTCCAGACTTGGACAGATTTGGTCACCCCCACATTCCCCATCATGACCTTGCAAAACCTATTCTGCGATCAGATAAAAGTAACCTTCCTCAGCACTAGCAATAATTCATGTTGCGTTTGTTTGACTGACATTAGAAGTAATGAATTCCCATTCCAAACACAGGGGCATTGGCTGCTATGTGGTATTCTACGAGTAAGTCATGTATTTGAAGCATAACTGTGAATCATGTACAGAGCAATGGTGATGTCAAAGTCTACTGTAGTAGTCAGAGACTGATGATCTCTGACCAGGATATTGGGAGAGAGATTTGGACCTAACTTTGCCCTTAACATAATTATTCTACCTGTTAAGATTAAGAGAAGATGGTTTGTTGACCTGTTCACTAGGCATTTTTGCAAGCTTGAGATGTGGTAAAGGTATGCAAAATGGAGGGGAGCTAGGTTAAACTTGCCTCCCTTTCATTTCAATGGGTGATGAAAATAAACTGTCTTTCCAACTGGCGAATTGCAAACCCCATATAATAAATGGGGCCAAAGGGCCCCAACCCCAATTACATAAATGGGATCAAGGGCTGGCGATAATGCCCCCGACCCTTTAATAATGAATGGAGCTGAGAGGTGGCAAAATGGCAAGCTCACACAAAGTTCTTTGCCTTAGATACATACATCTCATGATTGAATACTGAAAATATAGCTGTCCTGGGTTAATTTAATTCCAAAGGCTCTGATACTCACCCAGAAGCCTCATGAGAAGAAATTGTACTCCAATTGCAAATGATTTCTCATCTTGGGACACCACACTACAAAAATTGATAAGATCATGTCAGTGAGTCCACGTTTAGTCACAGAATATTTTACATTTTACCTAGATTTCATGGACCACTTCAGGGTGTTATAATGCTGAGCTTCTCAAGGTGCAGTGGTACACAGAGATACTAGAAATCAGAAGATGTGTGTAATGACCCACTACAAGCAGCCTTGTTCTATGCTTATGGAGGATCTGTGGTGGTGTGAATAAAGGTGTATTCCACAGTGCTAGCATTTTTGTGTATAGTTATAGGTGTCAAAACTTGGGTAAAATATAGTCTTATACTACCTACCGTAACACCATCATATACAGAGGGTTGTGGGAAAGGCAGGCAATGAGACCAGCAAATGAAATGAGGAAAATGACAGGCAGCAGCAGGTGGGCACAGCTGATAGGACAGGACCCAGATTGTGCTGTCCCTGCACTGGATCTTTCAGTAATACAGGTGCAATCCATGTAGGTCTGGAAGAGTAAACAAGAAGCTTTGTATAAAACGAGGCACATAGGAACATAGCCTGTGATTACTTATTAATCATTTGATAGTTATCCAAGAAATCTATTATTTTGGATACACTTTGAACTATTAAGCAATATTTATCCTTCAACTCTTCAGTAATGCTGCATTCCAGCTACAGAGCTGGTGAATATGTGAACTTTAAAAAGTTAACTCATGCTAAATCTCAACTCTTATGACCTGCTGTTTTCATGAATTAAAGACTCAAATATGTCAGGGTCAATGCTTCACAAGGTCACAAGGAACAGAGAAAGACAAGTGAAGACGTCACTGGCGGACATAATAAGGAAAAACAAGAAAATACTGTGTCAATTAGAAGGAAAAACACTGAAAATGTGTAGACCATAAAGAATGATGAAGCATCATCAACTGGAAAAGGTTGGTTCAAAGAGGTGTAAAAGTGCTTTGTATTAATTTTTTACAAAAATAGATAGGATTAATAAGGAGACACAGAAAGAGGGAATAGACGGCGGAATGTTAAATAATATGAGACACAAGGAGAAGAAGTGGTGGCTTAAAATGATTGGAAGCTTGCGAGCAGGGCTCTCTACCTCACATACTAGTCTGTTCTTGTTTTCCTAACTTATGTAGTTCCCTTATATGCTCTGTATCTAGCGCTCTGTAAATAGTTGGTGCTATATAAATACATGTTAATGTAATGTAATATACTGGGAGAGGAAAGGAAGCAAAGGGAGAAAAATTATGGACAGAGCGAGAGGTGTAGTGGGGAAGGAAGTGTGAGGGGGGAAAGATGGAACAGAGAAGTTAAAAGACTAGTAAAGCCTGGGAAGAAATTGATGGTATAATAATGAAATAATAATGGACAGAAGTAAATGAAAGCTGAAAAAGGGAGACAGACTGGTGGGGAGGGAGGTGGGAGACATGGACGGAAAAAAGGCTGATGAAAGGGAAACAAAACTAGTGGAAAACTGAGGTGACACGGAAAGGAAAGGCAAAAAGTGTGTGAAATGAGAGCCCTGGTTATCAGCAGAAACATGCAAGTATCTGTCCTTTTCCAAAACCAGAATCTGTAAAAAAAACAATTATCATTTTGTGTTGGATTCCTTATCTACATGCAGCATCAACACATATTTTAAAATGGTTTTGATGCACAAATCAGATTGAATGACTGCTCGTGGTTAACTGCACATTGCAATGTTCCAGGGCCAAATGCTGACCAAGGTCTTTTGACTTCCCTTGTTATAGAGACTGGTGTTTTCATGTTTAGCATATTTGTCTGTTTCACTAATATGCTGAATCATTGTTTAGTTTGTGATTCCTTTACTGTTATAATCCATAGTTGTAAACAAATATAGCTATTCAGTAAAAGTTATCTGAAAATGGACACATTGGAGAATTGTTCCAGTTCCATTATTATTGTGTGATTTTTGCAGTTCACTTTTAGTGTATGGCCCACACTGTTACTATGGAAAATAATGGGACTTGACTCACTTTCGAAGATGAGTTGTATGCAGTGCAGCCTGCATGACAAGGAGAAAGGTGTTCAACTCCATCAGAGCCACAGACAGGATGGAAGACAGATTCTGGACAGCCACACTGCTTGATACAAGCCTGAGAACTTAACATGTAAAGAAGCAGAAGCTTTTAATTAGTTAGTGCGTCAACCACTTTGCCAATTATAACATATTTATAGCATTAACAAAATCTAATGGAAATAATTTGGTGCTTCAACATGTGGCCCACTAACCATAAGTGTCCCACCAGAGGTCTTAGCATCCCAGTTCTGAGGGCTTTAGCTGTGTGCAATACCGACACATGTTTATAAATACCATCACATGTTCATAGATACCGTCATATGTTCATTAATACTGTGTGTAACGGGACTCCTGGAGAGGGCTGAAGGCCAACCTCCTGTCCATAGACTATGGGAAGTAATAATACATGGTAATACTCTCAGCACTGGGTTTGCTAAAACACCCCCCAGGAATATTGTATATTGTATATAGGTGTATATTGCAAAGGGAAGTGTGTACAGAATTGATTTTGTGCTTTTTGTCCCCTGCTATCCCATCAGTGTATTGTTTTTGACTCCCCACCCTGCTATTACTGGAGTATCCCCTTGCCCCCTGTGTGGTGGCACTCCACAACTCCGCCACCGTAGCCTGACTGGAACATAGTCCCAGTACTGAAAACAGGGTGCCTTGCTATCACCTCAGGGTTCCCAGGGACTGGATACACTCAGGCATCCAGGGAAAGAGACCAAGTATGGTTATATTTGGGAGACCTGTACAAACATACCACTGTATTATGTCATGTAAACCTAATTATGTTCTGTTCATTGGATGTCAGTTCTGGTTAATTTGAGGACCAAGTGGGGAACTGCAGCTGCATCCCTGAGCTATTGCAACACTAAATGTAAAGCCTATACTTAAGCTCAGGTGAGTCTGGCAGTAAACCCTATGTTGGATGACTTATGTATGTACTAAATATACACATAATCTGTGTGATTAAACACAAAAGACTTAATCCAAGTTCAGACTTTTTTTGGTGATTCAGAAATATAACTAGATGGCTTCTATAAACACCATTCCACCTATCTAAACGTGTGCACAGTTATAATAACCTTTATGTTATTTTGTATCCACGTCTGTTAGTAATGTCAAAGATATCAGTCATGTCTCCGCACATGGATTTCCTGCTTCCTCCTACAGGATGTGAAGATTCTCAGTATATCAACACAACATATAGAAAACTTTGTCCAAGCACTTGTGTGAAGAACATGTATGTTGTGTATCAGTAAAGAAGTTCACTACAAAATAGGGTTACAGGAATTTGAAAAAAACAATTGTTTTACCTGGATACGTCTTTATCATTGATGCCTCCAAGCTGCTGTGTGGGACAGCCCATGAAAAATAGAGGGACGCATAACAGAACGGAAAGCACCAAGACAGCCAGTGCAAATCGAGGGATTACTTTCACTGTGAAGGAGTATCGCTTCATGATGATCCCGCCTATTAACATCCCCAGAGCAGCTAACGGCAGATTTACAGCCCCTGTGGATTGTAAGAAGCGAATGTGTACAGATTACACTGGATAAAAAAATACTTGTGCAGAAACAAAATATACCATGAATATGCAAGCCATATGTTCCTCATCTGAATTAGTGTTTATTTAGTTAATTAAAAATGTGTATTAATTCATGAAGCTTTTGCCAGTCAAAATTAAACATGAAATTGTGATTTTACATCACTAGTCCCAAACCTGGACGTTTGCATTTTACAACAGATGGAAGCTGCCATTAGTTTATTCTTATTTGTGCATTTTCTTGTCAGTGACTACAGAGGTCATTCTATCTGATTGACAATTGGCATTCTAGCTGATTGACAACTGCCATTTTAACCGATTGACTTCAATACGAAAAAAGCACAAATTTTGAGCCTGCTTTTACATACATATTTGAACTTCTCTTGATGTGCTTCTTTTTATATGCCCTTTGTAGTAAAGTTACTGGATAACTGAGCACTTTCAAAGTATTAATAGCATTACTTTATTTAAAATGTCTTTTTTTCATGGCGCAAAATCACATACATTATTCTATATCTTATATCAATTGTTTCTGGTGACTTCACCGCTTAGTTTTGTAACAAAACATTATTGTAGTAATTACTGATATAATTGTTATTCTTAGAAGACTGAACGTGCTATACTAACCTATTAGTAAGTTGGCATAGGATGTGTTGGATCCATACTGCTTCTCCAGATACTTGTTGAGGAACGTCGATAGAGCAGCTATAACAGATGAAAAGCTGCACTGGACCAGCACCAGAATCAAGAAGAGAGGATTCATAAGTAGCCGCACAAAGTAAAGTGGGAACTCTGAGGTTTAAGAAGAGAGAGAGAGAGAGAGAGAGAGGATGTTTACACTGGCTAACACACCAGTGTATGTGAGTGACTGATTAATGTACATGGGGAGATGTCTGGCACTTGCCAACATCTAAGAAAAGGTGGGACAGGTTAAACACCGCATAATGAAGGCTGGGCAGAACACACCTATATGTACACACAGCTACATGAGTCCATCTAGCTAAAGTAATTACATGTGAGTACCGTTTTATCAACTTATGGGACTATAGCCACTGTCACGGAAAGACCATTTAGGTGGCATCTCCTGAGGTTTCCACTGAAGCTGAGTAATATATTTTACCAACTCAAGCTATAAGATGCTCAACAGACTCCAAAGTGATTTTGTTTTAAAAAAAAAAAACCACTATTCTTAGCTACTGCACAGTCTACCGGCATGAAAAGCTGATGAGGTTTGCTCAACATGGGAAATTTTTATTTTGCCAGAAGCAAGAAAAAAATTAAACATGAGATGCAGAAAGGCATGTCTGTATTTGTTCAAAGAAAGTTTCAGATTTCTCAAAATAAATTATATTTTCTACATAAATATTTCAAATACTAAAGGCTTTACAAGATCATAATATCGTATCACAGTTTTGCTACAGTCATCCTAGTGTTACAAAGGATTTTCATGCCATCCGTGGTCTAGCTACTTCACGCAGCCAGTCCCATAAAATCACATTCGGAAAGTAATGTTCTGAATCTAGACTGGGCAGGGGAACAAGGAACATTGGAAACATTTTCTCTAGTTAGATTTTTACTACCATCGGAAGCATTTCAGGCATAAAATGTACCAGGTATTAATATCGTTTGTTATTTTGGGCATTTATCCAGTAAGTGAACATGTGTTCAGCCCTTCCTGTGATATAACTGACAGAGGACCACCTGGGGTCCAGTCTCCTTACTCTTAATAAAGCTGGACAGAGAGCCTTCCTCAGTTCTGACATCCGGAGCTTTTCTTAGAACGTTCTCCTCTGTGGACCTTTTCTGAGAAAGTAAAGTACATAACAGAGAGGGGAAGTTACTTTTTATTAAATGTTACCGAATTAAAGTTATGTATTACCAGCAAATCTATTTTTAAAAACGTTGTTGCACCAAATAGGCTTCAACTAGAAAGAAAAATATATAAATGTAGAAGGTTCCTGCATTTGAATTCTGTTCAGTGATATAAAATTCTACACATTAAATGCCAATTTGAGATCTGTTACACACAGTTGGAAAGCCTGTTGCCTCTAACTGTTGTTAGATTAGAAAATGGTCATCACATACTTTGAAATCAGATATTGCTGAGACTGGTATGCAGTAGAGAGCTGTCGGTTGGCTACTTACACATGGTCCTCTTTCTCATCCCACACAAAATAGGCATTGATTTTCTGCACTGTGTAAATAACTAATTCCAACATGTGGACTTCTACAAGTTCACCCATTACATTGCATTTTTGGGATTATTTTCAAATACTGATAAGTTACACACTTCCAAAATAGTGTTCTTTGCATGTTTAGTTCATTTATATTGACAGTAGGGTTGAGGCTTCGACTAAAATACTGAAAAGCATCCTCAATTAGAAAGAAATACATTTTCCAGGATTTCTATTTCTTTCTATTTTTTCTAACAGATAGACCAAATACTCAACTGCCCGGTTCAAAACGGGACACCTGTCAACCTTCATTGAGAAGCTGCAACATACTTAAAACTTTTCATTTTAAACAAACATCAGTTCACGAGGCCTGATAATAATTATAGCGGACTTGAAACAGATCCATTTTTAAACTTTGGCTTTTTAATGGCAGTCCATCTCTAATTTAGTGTTAACAATAATCATTTAGGATCATGTAGTTGCTTTTTGGTCGCCATCCCCATAATCCTTGACCATGGGAAATATATATTGTGCCAGGTTTGACCAACAAGGAAATAAATATTGTGTAAGGTTTGACCAACAAGGAAATAAATATTGTGTAAGGTTTGACCATCAAGGAAATAAATATTGTGTAAGGTTTGACCAACAAGGATATAAATATTGTGTAAGGTTTGACCAACAAGGATATAAATATTGTGTAAGGTTTGACCAACAAGGATATAAATATTGTGTAAGGTTTGACCAACATGGAAATAAATATTGTGTAAGGTTTGACCAACATGGATATTAATATTGTGTAAGGTTTGACCAACAAGGAAATAAATATTGTGTAAGGTTTGACCTACACAGATGTAAATATTGTGTAAGGTCTGACCAACAAGGAAATAAATATTGTGTAAGGTTTGACCAACAAGGATATAAATATTGTGTAAGGTTTGACCAACAAGGATATAAATATTGTGTAAGGTTTGACCTACACGGATATAAATATTGTGTAAGGTTTGACCAACAAGGAAATAAATATTGTGTAAGGTTTGACCAACAAGGATATAAATATTGTGTAAGGTTTGACCAACAAGGATATAAATATTGTGTAAGGTTTGACCTACACGGATATAAATATTGTGTAAGGTTTGACCAACAAGGATATAAATATTGTGTAAGGTTTGACCTACACGGATATAAATATTGTGTAAAGTTTGACCAACAAGGATATAAATATTGTGTAAGGTTTGACCTACACGGATATAAATATTGTGTAAGGTTTGACCAACAAGGATATAAATATTGTGTAAGGTTTGACCAACAAGTATATAAATATTGTGTAAGGTTTGACCTACACGGATATAAATATTGTGTAAAGTTTGACCTACACGGATATAAATATTGTGTAAGGTTTGACCAACAAGGATATAAATATTGTGTAAGGTTTGACCAACACGGATATAAATATTGTGTAAGGTTTGACCTACACGGATATAAATATTGTGTAAGGTTTGACCTACACGGATATAATTATTGTGTAGGATTTGACGTACAAGGACTTTTGCTTCTAAATGTTTTTATGAAATTTCCCAATTTTGAAATGTGATGTATTGTCTTTCAACATGTTACTCTTGAGATAGTGGTTAGATTTGTTTTTTGTTGGTATAGTAAATGCAAATACTTACAAAATAGAAGTCACCATCTATCACAATGAAACACCATTGAATATAGGGCTCACAAATATCTGAGCCAAAATATAATGAGAGAATCAGGCTAATGAACAGGGCGGAACATTATGTTAGTAGGCCATAAACAGTGGTTATTGATTTTACCTGAGATTTCATCATGTTTTGTGGAAAGAAGAAGTACGGGATGGAAGTAATCACCATGCAGCCTGATGCTATAAGAAGTCCTAGCCACCATGCACCTATCCAACGAGGGTCTCGTGGCTGAATGGTTACATTCTCTGAAAGCCAAAGTGAACAGTATTACTAGACTAGATTATATTCACCTGTTTGACCAGTTGTGTAGTGTTGTTCTAATCGTCCCAATGTTCTACATACTGGACTTTCTCTAGCTTTCTGTTAATAAAATTGTCCCTACAATTTTGCCTTTGGAATATTTGTCCTTCACTTTATAATTCATCATGACATTTCCTCAGTTATTTTTCAAAATATCTAATAGATATAGCAAGTAACACAAAAATAATGTTTAACTAATTTTGTAAAATCTACTCACTAAGGTTCACTCTTCCAACGTCAACAAATATTCTCAGTACCACCGAACCCAGAAGATAGCCAAAGGCTGGACCAAAAACAGACACTGCAAATAGTATGGCTGGAGAAATAAAGACATCAGAATTAGGTGTTAGGTGATATAGATCACAATGAACTAACTAGTCACTACACAAGTTTTTTTTTTTTTTTAGCACTGCTTACCAATATATAATGGAGAATTGTTTGGCTCTGCAAAGTCATCTATGTAAGAAATGCCAAAGGGCTGGATGGGGACAGTGCCAATGCCGGCCAGCAGTTGCCCCACTATCATGATAGCCCACATGGTGGTGCCCACTGGGTTGGCTGTTTCCGTGATCTGCTGTCCATGTGGATGTACACATTGTGATGTTGTGTTGTCTCTAGTACAAAGCTCGTCATAATGAGAGCGATTTCCTGCACAGATAAAGTAAAGTCTCAATAAATTATTTTCCAAACTTATTTTCACTTATAATACAATAACATTGAGGCTGCTCCCTATTTCTTTTGACACTTGGAAATATATTCATAAGGAAAAGTCACTGACAGATATAATTATAAACTAATGACACCCGTGTTTATACTAACTTAGATAAATCAAAACAACTGGTAATTTACACAATATGTGTCAACATCGTCACAAGGAAGCTCTATGTAAATACAAGGAGTGCGTGTATTCACATAGTGCTTCCTCATCTCTCTGGTGCCTTGCCTTCTCAAGCAGTTATTCATCCACAATTACCCTGGTCTGTGCCACATATCTGATTAGTGACTCTTGGGCTCTTCAGATGTTAAGCAAAGCAGAGCTCCACCTATCAGAGGTGATCCCCTGTATCTAGTGTAGCCTTTAGGAATGGGCATCTGCAGGATTTATTCCAGGAGTGTTCTTTCCTCCTCCCCATTGCCTATGTTGGCTTGGGGTAGAGGTTCCTTACTGGGAGGCA
Source organism: Pelodytes ibericus (assembly GCA_036172795.1). Classification (NCBI taxonomy): domain Eukaryota; kingdom Metazoa; phylum Chordata; class Amphibia; order Anura; family Pelodytidae; genus Pelodytes; species Pelodytes ibericus. Next base: position 178,048,764 of record CM069861.1, read on the forward strand.
AATGTTAGCTACCCAACAAGAGGTAAGAAACATGACCGTGGTAGTAGTGGCTAACAGTCCCTATGATGCTTAGCTACCATGATGCTTTATCAAAGGAACTTTAGTTTACAGCAGTCACTACGCCCGCAGTCGGCAATTAGCTGTAATTCCCATGGTATTTAGCCAGCAAAGGCTGGCTGTATATCATGGGACCTCCAGTTAGTGTGTAGTGTAGGCCTCCACAGCCCCAGTCTAACAGCAATATCACTGCTGAATTGAGAATGGAAATGCAAAGTTAAGGCCAAAGTAACTAGCTGAAAGTCTTGGAAAATGTAGTCTCAACTACTAACCGTAGCTGCAATACATGTGTTAAATAAACTTCCATGCGCCTGCAGCATGCAAACTGTATCTCTGCCCAGGCGGGGATCCCGTGCCTGTAGAGGAGCAGCTATCAGAGTTGAGTGGAGACCAGCTCGAGGTAGAGGAAGAGAGCATACCAACTCACAAAGTACAGATGTAAATAATAAAAAATAGTTTTTGTTGCTCTACCCTGCCTGCTGGGTGTTTGTCCTGCTCTCTGTGTGTAATCAATATAATCTAACAAGCCTCTCTCTCCTGTTGCTGCTTCTGCAGGCTTGTAAAAATTTCCATGGGAAGCAAGTGCTCCTTCTTGCCCCACTCCTCCTATGGGCCACCATGCTTCCTACATTTAGGGCACCTGGCAGCCCTGGATGTTTTTTTTAGCTGTTGTATATACTTTTCAGCCGAGTGTTCTGTATATTGTGGACCCATCTGACTATAGATTAGAGGCTGCACTGTGTTTATGGTTTGAACCAATGGTGCGATCTCAAGTATACTATGTAATCTATATTCTGCCATTATATGGCTTAAAGTTCTTGAATTAGTTTGAGGCACATTTTTTTTTACTGAATTCTCTGTGGTTGGTACAGTATACTATTCCACCTTTTTACTTTTAATATTACCCTTTGGTGGTTATTTGTGTATGATATTCACTTCAAACACATACTTTATTTACACATATTTTTTAATTTATATATTTATTAATTAATAAAAGTGTAATTTTAACTCATTGGATAGATTACCAGTCTTTTCTAGATTATATTTCTTGGTTTTCAATACCCATGATCATATACCTTTCTAACCTGCTTTGTAAATTGATATACTATAATTATTAAGAATGCCAGTAGCCTTTTTGCTTGTTTTCTCTTACTTAGATAAGAGACTCATCTCCTACTACACCCATGCTAGCCTTTTGTACACTGAACAGGGTAGTGTCATTTTTAGCCTTTATGCCTTCAGAGCTATATCTTGCATAAAATGACTTTCTCTGACTGCCCTTGTACTATGGAAATTACACTTTCCTCATTACAATCTCAGTTGGGATATTATGTTTCCTTGTCCTAGATATACAATCACTTTATTGTTATATTGATATATAAATTCGACAAATAGTAAACAAGTTTGGTGCCAGCAGTAAGATCTGTGATTCCAGAGCATCTGGGGCTTGTCGAGCCTTGATGTATACCTAAGGTACTATATAAATAGATATCAGCATACACTGGAGTCAAAAAGAGATAACCAAGCAAGATAAATTTGTGAAGCAAAAGGTCAGAAAGAGTTTCCACCCTGATTGTTGCTCACTTAAAAGGAAATAATTTTGCATATTAGACATCTCCACCTGTCAAAAAGTGGATACTGAAATATGTTGCCTTTCACCACATAGGAAGTATGTACCATTTTCTAGTGAGGTGTAGTGATACTTCTCCGACAGGAAGTGCGGCACAGTGAGGAGGAACGTTCCAAGAGCTAGCAGTAGACCACCTAGACCGATAATGCGTGGCCGATGGACTCTGCTTCCAAAGTAGCTGACAAAGATAATAAGCACAGCATTGCTGATCTGAGGAATGAAAGAGGACGATGATGAGATATGGTGTGAGCAGTCAAAAAGAATTGGTTCTGTGTAAATAGAAAGTGTCTGTCTAACAAGCGAGAGGGACTTAAGTTCCCCTGACCGATGAGGAACAAGGAATCTTTCCTTTGCTGATCATAGCTGTAGAAACATAAAAATAAGGAAAAGTTGCAAGTGGACATTGCAACGATTTCTACAGTTACACCACATTTATTAATGTGAGCAGTGAAATAATATTTCCTGAACATTAAGAGGATATTATTATTATTTGTCTAAATAAAGAGGAAAGATAAAATGCCTGTTCTTGATGGAAGGTCACCAATTATGTAAACATAACTAGAAAGAAAATAACATTTGATATGTACATTATGCTAGCTAACATTAGCATGGACAAACATTATTCTACACTATAGAGTGCAGCTTCTATCTGTGTGTACGCTGAGAGTTAATTCTGTATTTCTGAAAGGCGGGCCTCATTTGGTTGAAGTTCGTGCATGCACTATGTACATACATGTGCATTTTTTTTATATAAGGCCTTATGAATAAAAATATATTTGTATTAAAATGAGTAGGTCTTTTCTGTGTTAAGCAAGGAAGGAATTATTTATATATAAAATTAAGCTAATATCAGTTGTGTTGGTCAGGAAGATGACCTAAACATGTGTTAGGTGCATTGCTAGATGGTGTAGCCTAGAACTACAATACTTATATACTTACTTCATGGATGCTAGAGAGAAGCCCAGCAGAAGAACTTGAAAGTCCAAAGCGTTTCTCTATGGTGGTCAAACTACTCTTGAAGTAGGCACTGTACAAAAGCTGTGAGAGCTGCAGAAGGGCGTGGCATAATACAAAGACCTGTAGGACAATCGGAAACAGGTTGTAAATTAGCTCGAGTCAGTCAAAATTTCCATTACTAAATTATCTCTGTCTATTACCACCCTGCACCTGAAATCCTGACAGAAAAACATTACGCGTGTATTTAGTCTCAAGCCACAAAATCTTTGTGAGTATGCCCATCAATATAGGCATCAAATAGTTTTTAGCATAAAAACAAAATATCATAGCATAACACAATATAAAAGACTTAAGTGTGCTCCCTAGCTCCCTGCAGTCCGTCTGCCCACCACTATTTGCGTTTCGAGGCTCCCACCAGCATTCCTGATAACTAGGATTCAGAATATCCTCATGCATAACAAAAATAAACACAATGAGGAATTAGAATGTAATAAACCAAAGTCCACATTAAAACCTCGAGGGACAAGGTGTCTTAGGGATATACATCAGAAAGGCCAGGAACAGATGAAGTGGGTAGATGGACTGCTCACCTAATACGTGAGTCTCTTTTCAGGGAGCTGGGAATCACACTCAATTTTTTGTTATATATTGTGAGTGCTTGGGAAGGGTTTACAGGAAGTTGCAGTGCTATCATTTAAAACAATTAGAGCACCTAGGTACATTGCTTTTTTTGGGTTACGTCTCAATGCCCTTTGTTATGTGGCATAGTGGTGTTATGATGCCTGATCTGCTGTTTCTGTTTATTGTGAAAAAGATTTCCTGTTGTTTCATCATGGATACCTAGAGAAAATGTTCTGTGAAATGTTTGTTTTTGTAATTAAAAAGCATGCCTATCAGCAAGTAGAACTATTATTAATTCATTATCCACATGAAAACATGCAGTCCATTATACATTCAGTTTTGGTGTTGATGCAGATGTGTCATTCTGCTACACAATTACTTGACAAAGACACAAACAGCACGGTTTATGTATTTTAAAGGGGTATGTACAATTGGCCCATTTTTTTATTTTTTTTATATAAAAAAATCTCTACCTAGGAACACTGTACAGGTATTGAGTTCCCAAATGTAAAAGTATATCCTGAAGAAGATGTTCATAGATACAATGATAAAATGCATCGTTTTATTTATAAAGTTTTGTTTCATGTAGCCACTTCATGTGCTCCTGGAATAGAATACATTGTATGGACTGTGATAAACTTGCTCTTGTACACAGTAGGATGTCTTAACAGTGCAACACATTGTCTGATGGCATCACCAGAGAGGCAGGAAATTCTATTCATTTGAATTAAATTATTCTCATTGGTTCCTGCAGCAAAAGAAAAAGAAGGAAATTGACTTTTACTCAACTAGTGAGTAGCTAGCTGTACGTATTTTATATTTTAAGCAATTCAAAATGTAAAACATGCATTTTAAAGTACTTTGATATCACACCAATATGCATTAAGATTTGGAAGATGCATTTTGGTTACCCGACAATACCTTTAAATACATCTCAAAAACATCCATTAAACATAACGCCTACAATTTCTGTCTATGTCTAGAAGAAGTTTGTTAAAAAGGCAGTTATACCTACAGTGACCGAAAAAAAAAATTTTTTAGACAAGCACTCTTATCACATGAAGGGTAGAAAAAGAGACCGATCGCGATCTCTCTTACCAAATTTTACCTCAGTTCTTCCTGTCTTCTAAAAACAGCATATAACGTTTAACAGATTTACTGATGTTGCTATGACAACAGCCCTGCCTATCCTTTGCATGTTAAATCAACCATTCATCTGTGCATTCCAAACACCTGAAAAAGCGGCATTCAAGAGAGTATTGATTCTAATGTGAGAGATAATGACAGCACTAACGGAGCAGGGGAGCATAAAAAAATGATGTCACTGAATTTAGTAGCCCCAGTGAAAATATGTTCAGTCTAAAACTACTGGAGAATAGTATTTTGTAACATTACATTACCATTTATTTATAACAGTTTACGTAGCGCTAGGTACAGAGCATAGAAGGGAACTACATACTGAGTTAGACAAACTAGAACAGACTGATACATGAGGTTAGGGTTGCCACCTGGCCGGTATTTTACCGGCAGGCCGGTAAAAAATTGGCATCAGGCCAATGTTAAGACTATGGAGACAGTACCAAGGCCGGTATTTTTTTGAAGAAAAGGTGGCAACCCTACATGAGGTAGAGAGCCCTGCTAGCAAGCTTGCAATCAAGGCAGAACAGGGTACATGAGACACATAAGGGAGTGCAGAGGTCAGAGGGAAGGTAGTGGTAGTAACAGTAATGTGGATGATTGGCGCTAGGTGGGTTTGGCCAAGGATTAATTGTGCGTGTTAGTAATAATGCACAACACACAGAAACAAAAGTTGGGTGAAATCTCTCCTTAGCATTTTGACAAGATTAATTTAGCTGCATTTTTTGCATGTCTAAATTCCAGATTTAAAAAAAAAATACTGTCACTGCTCATAACTGATGTTGAACTATGAAGGATTTAAGATTTATCTGAACAATTCATGGTTTTAAAAACATGTTTCAAAATACCATCTGATTAAGTAAATTAAAATGTCAATGTCAGATTCCCTGTATGAGTCTTTCTCAGCCAAGATTTCTCCATTTCATAAGAAATGAAGGAGTTATTTGGTTCAGATGATTAACATACAGGTTTGAGCTTTCCTGTCATCTACTTAAACCTTTTATTAAGGGTCTATGTATGGAATGCTAAATTCCTTAGTTACTTTGGTTCAGGAGGAAATAAGTCAGGAAGAAAATCAAGCAACATAGACCTGTTGGCCTAGCACCTCAGGGGGTGTTTGATGTCAATGCAAAAGACACAATTGTTTTTGCTGTTTGGGGTCAGTGGGTCACCAGAGGCATCAAGCATGAAACCACAAGCATATTGTAACAAAGCAAAGTCAAGAACTGTCACACACAGTAGGAAATAACACAGAAGAAAACAGTCTGCTAATAGGGATAACAGGCTTGCTGTACAGCAAGAAAAGACCCAAGATTCACAAGAGAAACCATGTTCTACGCATTTAAAGGACAACTGTATGAAAAGCAGAAGTAATATTTAATTGAAAGATTGCATCAAATGTAGAAATTTTATATGGAAATGTTTTCATGAAAGAACATAAATAATGTACCTTACTGAGCTCTATTTGCTCTAATAGGGAGCAGACATGTTGTTTAGAATCTTCGGACAGTTCTCCATTCACATTTGTGCATCTGACACAAGATTCTAAACAACATGGCTGCCCTCTGTCAGAGCTAAACAGAGCAAAGAGGGCTTTCATTAAAGCATTTCTATGCAAACTATGTACACTTTCAAATAAACATTAGCACATTTTTTGCTACAGTCCTTTATGGAGATGCTAAGGCAGATTGTCTTTGAAAGCAACAAAGTGACCCAAAGTAGTTTGTGACAAGTAATAAGTCATCCTAGAAAGCAGCTGTGAGAACAGAAATCAATCGTCCATCCAGTGCAAATTCTATATCAAATTCCAATGTGTACGAAGTTTCAAAAAACAGAAGCTAAATATTACAAATAATACAATAATTTTTGCAAAGTGATATTATTTTCTTTTCCAAAACATTTTATTGAGATTTACATGTATCAATAACAAGTCAGACTAAGGTCATTGTACAAGAATACACATTATAGATATAAGATAACCTTATCAGACTGGTCCCACCCATCAGTGCAGTCCAGATCAAGAATGCTTGGCAAGGCTCCCCTGCATGAGGAGCACAGCAACCACAAATGTAAATTTTGGCCTCTCATAGGCTTCATCCGTGGCTGGAATCCATCTCGATGTGGTAAGTCGTGGGCCTACTACTGGGTCTACCTGGAATTACCTACGGTAGCTCTTTCCCCTGTTTATCCCCATTGATTATTCAGGGTATGCCCACACATGGGCACTGACAGGCAGTGTGTCTGTAGAAGGACACCAGTGTCTGTTATCCATCACAATGTCCAGTAAATGTCCACTATGAAAATTGTTCCTGGTCTGGAGAACCTTAATGTAGGTTTAATGAAGTATAATATTGAGTTGAAGTATAGGCATTCCATGTTTTAAAGATTTGCTTAGTTCAAGATTCCGTTTTGATTGTGCAACTGACCCAATCCAAAGTAAATACCTGGTGAACTTTGCTATTAAATACAGAGCGTGGGGGGATCAGGCAGTATTTAAAAAGGGGAAGATAGTTTTTCTAGTGCCCACGCCACAGTTAATTTATTAGCCAGTTTCGAGTCATTTAGCTGGGTGGATTTTTCCAAATAATTTTATTTAGTGAAATTGTAAAGCACACACAAGTGTTTCTTTTGCTTAAAACAATTTATAAACTTCTGTTGCTAGTCCAGATGAATCTAATGTGCTTTTACTGTGGAGTGCCACAAACCATGCAGAAGCTTAAGGGAACTGATCATTATTTATTTCATAGGGTAATAATAAAAGCCCTTTGGGATTTGTAGCCACCATAGAGGCCACAGAAAAACCCCTCAGAGCCAGATTTTTGCCTCAGGTGGTGATATCATTGTGCGAGGATTCAAACCCCAGGAAATAGGTTGCAAAATTTACTTTATCAAGATAAGTATTGCAAAATCTAAAAACAGAAAGTGAAACAAATGAAGGCATATTTAATTTAAGCATGTTTGTGTATTCATTTATTTGTCCAGCTTGTGGTTTTTTAGAGTGATCCTTTATTATTTAATCAATCCTTTTCTTGGATTGAGCTTACCATGTTTTGTTTATTGCTCTGTGCTGTTCTTTGTACTTACCCTTAAAATTTGAATTTGCTAGTACAAATTTAATTAGTTTTCCGCTTAAAATACATTTATCTATGTGCTGGCAAAACATTAAGTAAATTCATACTGTATTCTGTAGTTAGAATTGCCAATGAACTACTTCAATATATAAAATGTGTAATCTGCATATGAAGCCACAAGGTGATGTCATATACCTGAGCCCGCACAGACATATTTAAAACCGATTTTCTCTATCTATAGTTTTGGACTTACAGTAACGCAATGCATAAATCACTTTTATGCCTTATATTAGTTATAAGTAGTGTTCAGTTAAGAGAGTAATTGATAAAAAAAAAGTGCTGACAGCTGCCAATGAAACTCTGGATTTCCTATGCTGATTAGTTTCCAGGATTGCACTGGACAAGGAAATGGAAATACGGCATTAGAAGTAGTTGATAATGAAAACAAAATACTGATATTTAGAATTCTTAGATTTGATTGTATTAAAAATACATAAACCTAATGAATATCAACATGACTTATAATCAGTTTTAAAGTACTATATGCAAATAGATTTTCAGGCAACAAACTTTCTAAGTAAGCAAGTAGATGATTTTTTTTTCACCCTGCTGTTACAGAGCATAGTGGTTGCTAGGCAATTGCATACTGCATTCCTCCAGAACCATATAGATCCTCGGAGGCGGGCAGTAACTGTGAAGAGGAAGAATGACACTTTGCAGAGACCTGTGAAACAGTGAGCCACAGAGGGCAAATGAGCAGATCCTAGGGTCACGGACGCCTGGGTGCATACGTTATTTGGCACCGCCTATGAAGGCGTGGCTATATTAATAACTCCTCTCATTTGCAAATGGGGGTGCTTCAGCCAATTATTAAAAATGTGACTTATGCAGAATGCCTGCATTTAATCACACTGAAAAAAAAGCCTATACAAGCAGTAGTCTTCAACATGCACCCAATTGAGTTTGGGTCTAGACTGTCCCTTTAAATTACATTGTAGCCCAAATCCTAGCCTTAAGACTAACTTAGAAAAAAAGTTTTTTTATTTTCAACAATTCTGGGGAACAAGGTCAGGTTGCCATTACTGTAAACGGTCTCTCCTGCCCCATGATTGCTGTGATGAGGGAGAGACTTAAGCTGTAAAAGCCAGACACAGGTTTTGACATCTAAACACATCTTGTCTCTGTGATTGGCTGTCACAGTGACGGGATGTGACAGAAGGGGCCTTCAGAGACATGGATGGGTGCGTAGGCATTCAGCCATGCCAGTCACAGCCTGATCGCAGTATTTCAGCAGGCATACCATGACGTGCAGGATGTGTCAGGCATGTTAATTTCACTAGGGGACATTTTCCCATGACATACTTAGCATGTTGTCAGGGCCTTTACTAGGTCAGGTAGGAGTTTCAGTGCAGGGATAGTGGAGGTGTCTGGTTGCATGTTGTTTATTTTGCAGGTTGTGAACAAATAAAGAAACAAAGAGATAGGGACTGGAAGAAGGACTGAAGGAGAGACAAAATGGTAATTTAGCAAAGAACTGCAGAATAGGAAAAGGGTATGAGTAGGAACTGCAGTATGAACAAAGAGCTATAGCAGGGACTGTAGACAAAGCAGAGGTAGGGGTAGAGAGAGTAAAACAAGGGGTGAGGCTTGAGGCAATGGTGAGGCCTGAGGTAAGGGAGAGGCCCGAGGTAAGGGTGAGGCCTGAGGTAAAGGTAACTAAGCAGGAGCACACTAGAGGGTGAGGTCTGAGAAAGGTAACAAACCGGAGAAACACCCTAGAGAGGGTGAGGTCTGAGAAGGGTAGCTAAACAGGAACACCCGAGAGAGGGAGAGGTCTGAGAAGGGTAGCTAAACAGGAACACCCGAGAGAGGGAGAGGTCTGAGAAGGGCAGCTAAACAGGAACACCCGAGAGAGGGAGAGGTCTGAGAAGGGCAGCTAAACAGGAACACTCGAGAGAGGGAGAGGTCTGAGAAGGGCAGCTAAAAAGGAGGAACACCCTAGAGAGGGTGAGGACTGAGCAGCAGAGACTTTTAGGGAGCAACTTAGCTGAAGAAATCTTGCTGTAGCCAGAGGGTCTCAGGAGAAACTTAAAAACATCCGCCATGCTGGTTGAGCCCCCCAGGTTTAGTTTCCCAGTTCCTGGACAAGGTCATAATTCAAAAGAGCTTCAAGCAGAGGATCAGGAACAGAAGCAGCAGGTCAAAGAAATCAGGCATCCAACTTCAGTGCAAAAGCACTGCTTGTAATAAACTGCAGCTATTTAACCTGGGTGGTTTGCAAAAGGTAACAAGCCCACCTGACACCAAACAGAGGGGAAGAAATACAAGCAAACACAGGTAGGGAGGCCTCTAGAGGAGGCAGGAGGTATATAAGCACATAAATGAAATGAAATGAATTTTAAATGCATGAGTAAGAATGTCCAGTGTCCTCACAGGGTTTATGTTGTATATCTTGTGGTTGTGAGTGGCTAAATTACTTGAACAACTATGTTGGCAGAATTTGCAGCGAGGTTTGTTGCATGGTTTAATTCTGTTATCTTTGTTTGTTGCTATCAAGCAGCTGTTGTTGTAAAGTAGGTGGTTGTCTGAAGGCCAACATGGGAGGTTTATCGAGAATGTATATTAACATCTCATCCTCTGCTAGTATCAGCTGTAAATCCTTGATCATTTTGTGTATTTCTTCAAGAGCAGGGTACCAGTGGGATGCGTGCAAACCACAGTATTCAAAACAATGCACAGAGATCTGAAAGGCTGGTCATAACTCATGCTAACTCAAAAGTTTGGGGGTTTAAGATCTCTTTAAGCCTGAGAGAATATTTGGATTCCTTGTTGGAGAAGACATGTTGTATGAGCATGAATTTACACTGCTTGAGTTTAGCTTTTTACAATACTGTGCTTTCAGATCCTGTGGGGACCATACTAAAGGTAACTCTGCACTAAGGTATTGAGATCTTCAGTACAATATAACTTAATCTTACAATGTGTGTCATGTGACCACCACAAGTTGTGCAGTTTTGTGTTTGTGGTGCATTTAGGTCACCACCTTAAAATAGTGTAAAAGTTTAAGTAAAGGGATTTTCTTTAAGTAGTGTGAGCACAATAAACTATATCTTCCATGAATTAAATACAACTGATGGTGACATCAATAAAAAAAAAATGTAAACAGGCCATGGTAGGCCATAGGGGATAATCTTCAAAAAGTACGTTATAGTATGTGTATACAATACCACCTTTATAGGTCTCTTTAAAACATACCTTTTAATTCCTTGCTGAACCAAAATTAGATGCAACCTAACTCCAGTTACTAGAAAATTCAGATTTGTATTTTAAACAGCTACTAAGACAGCCATTGTTGCGACTTCATGAAGGGCTTGATCAAGCTGGAGAAGCTTGCTAGAGCTATGCTTACAAGTTACATACAGAGTTACAAATAAATACATATTTAGTTGTAAAGTGTCACTTTTTATAATGCATTTATTTAAACCAGTTTTGTTTTGAGACGGGTGTGGTCCCAAAAGATCTAGGAATTTAATATGGTGTTAGTTTATGACTAATTTTGGTACATTACATGTTGGACGCGTTTGTATGTTTTGATGTTTTCTTTCAATATAAGGAATTTCAAAACCTAAAATAGGTGTGATGTTTTTATTGCATGACATGCAGGGATACATCTATGTGTATTTTATTAATATTCCATTCAAGAAGAGTCTAAATTATTGTATAATATTCTAGAGCATAACAATAGAAAACAACCGTTATAAGAGGCACTAAACCTTTCTTTGCTTGTGCTCCTAATATAGAAAAGTGGCACTACTATGTGGATAACTGGGTATGTACATTTTTTAAGATACATGCCACTTCATCCTCTGATCGGCAACTGCCATGCTTCACAGTAAAAATTATTCAGTCACTGACTTTCATCCACTTCTGTTGCAAGAACCGTGAAGATTTCTCTTTAACTTCACTAAAACCTCTGCGGATTACAATTCATAAAATTAGATCTTGATCTTGTTTACAGTAAGAAATAAAGCGACCTAAACAAGAGCAACTTGTGTTCAATAATATATATATATATATATAAATAAATATATATATATATATATATATATATATATATATATATATATATATATTTTCGTGTTAAGGCCTGGTTCACTTCACAAAAACATAGACTATACTCCAACTAAATTGTGTAAAAGGGGATCTGTGGATACAGGTGATCAGCAGCAGACTCTTACCGTTACAGAACTATAAAAAGCCTAGCAGCATAATGTTTGCGATCCCCATAACCCTGGGCCTCTCCTGGCAGTATAAGCATTAAGTCACATGCTGAGGTTTGTTCAATTTCTGTCACACTAGTTGTTGGCAGGATATCCTTCCACCAGCGTTACAGAGACACCTCCCCAATTTACTGCCTGGCCAAGCACTGGAATCATTAAACAAGCAGAAATAGGGGGAAAATATCATATGAACAAAGTGTTCACTTTGGATACTCATTGCTTTCTCCTTTTATTACTTCTTTCAAATGTTAACATCACTCATGATCATAAACTCAGTTATTATTATGAACAGAACAGTGATTACATCCTGCATGAAATTTAGCAGAAAATGTCCTCAGACAGCTCGGACACTGAGACACATGGAGAAAGTTTTTTGGTCACCCTATGTCAGTCTAAATACACTTAAGAGTTTAGTACATTAAATAATAATTCCAGGGTCAGCCTACAGCTGGTAAGTCGCAGGGTGTCTGTAATAAGGCAGCCATTGTTATATGTGCAAATGTTGATCTGCATTTGTGCAGAAGAAACATCATGACATAAAATGACTATTTAAATATCTAGCAATGCTTCAGGTGAAGTACAGACTTGGCCAAGTTGACTTGCATTGTCCCAGAAAGTATGCATGTTATGGGAAGCTGCCATAAAACTGCCATTTTATTATTTGACTCAAGCCCTCCCCGGTAAATACTCTCCATGTTTACTGCAGGTGCGGCAGCACTGATTCTATCTGAGGATATAAAGTTTTGTTTCATATAGTCACTTCCTGTCCTCCTCAGATTTAATCGATTGTGTGGCCTATGAGTGACCTTACTCTTGTACACAGTAGGATCTCTTTACAGTGCAACACATTGCCTGATGACATCACTAGAGAAACAGGATATTCCATTCATTTGAATGGCATTATTCTCATTGGTTCCTGTAGCAAAAAATAAATAAAAAAGGAAATGACTTTTACTCATCTAGTGTGGGCAGTCCTTGTTTCTTGCAAACTGCTGTAATTTCACAATTTCTTCTAGCTGTATTTTATATTTTAAGCAATGCAAAATGTAAGACATGCATTTTAACGTACTTTGAAAGCATATTAAAATGCATTATTATTTGGAATATGCATTTTGGGCACTAGTCCCTTTAATGGTCAATGACCTTGATTTAAATTCTTACTATGATCTGGTTAGTTACAACACCAAGAAGGCAATGGGAATTCATCTTTGATTTCAAATGTATCAGTCAGATGAGTTCCTCTGCTGTGCCTTCTCTCAGTTCCCACTTAAATGCATGGCTGAGTGCAGGTCTATGGTAAGTAACAGGGTTCACTCATAACTTTTACATACATATTAATTTCTATGGTTAATGGCAAAACTAAAGTCTGAGTTGACTAATTTTAAGGAAAGCATTCCTTATTTAATGGGAAAAGGGATTTCCTTTCTTTGAGCAGCATCCATCAGGAAATGTGTAGGTGATGGTCTTATATATTTATAATACAATTGTATGAGCCAGGGAGGTGGTACTTCTATAGAGTTCAATGTAAACCAGTCAAAAAGTTAGGAGCCAGCAGTAGAAAATGTAGGAGCCATGGTTTCCTGGCTCCTGGGATTTTTCAAGCCCTGACATAGAATTACATGTTTTGCAACTGCTAGATCGTAGTCATGTGAATAATACATAATGGCTCTGTAGGCAATTTGCATGGAAAAAACTAATTAAGGTTTCACCAGCCAGGAATAATGTTTGCAAAACCACCCTATGTTAATCGAAAATACAGTCATTCCTTATCATATTTATGTGTCACTCATTGTGGGAGTAATGGAAATGTTTATCTTGTAATTATATTTCTCTAGATGTACATACTGCAATCCCGTTAGAGGTAAGACCTGTTTTCATTTTTTAATTTATATACCAATTAAAAATAACATCTGAATGCTTTAAATGAAGTCTGGAGTAGATGTGGTGCTAAAAGAATTGCAACAGAGTTAGACAAGGGTCATGTGACATCACCATATGCAAATGTTTTCTGGTGCATTAAAGTAGTAGTAGTAGACCTGCACATGGGGGGAGAATATGCAGCAGCATCTCCCAGCAGGAGGTGTGTTCAGTATCTCCAAAGCCACACACCTATATGGCTGCATGAAATAGCTATTGCTTTTGAAATAAGATGCTACTTGGGAGCATCATTCAAAAGCCTTTTTTAATCAGACACAAGAGGATTCTCTTGTCTGATTACAAACTGCTGTTGAAGGCAGGGGCGCATCTAGAGTCTGATCTCAGGGGGGGAGGCACATTCCGTCTGTCTTTTCCTCTCCCCCATGTCCATCTGTCGCTCTCCTCTTCTTTCCCATGTATACTGTCTCTCTCCTCTCCCTTCCCATGTCCACCTGTCTCTCTCCTCTCCCTTCCCATGTCTGCATGTCTCTCTCGTCCTCCTTCCCATGTCTGATTTTGTATCCTCTTGTTTCCCATGTCTGATTGATGGTCTAACACACACTCAGCCCATGCTGTCTGCGTCACCACTGGTTGAGGGCATACTGTCTCTTTAAGTATAAATACTTGTAAACAGATAAACCATATTGCTAGTATTCATTCAGCTCTGTTAGAGTATCATATTGAGTGCTACATGGCGACCACAGGGATAACAAAGCACTTATGTTTCCCTTGCAGATATTACATTAAGGCTCCTTGTTTTATTTATGAAGATTAGTGTATAAGGATTGACTAAAATGCCTGCCGATCTCCAACAATGATCTTCAGTCTCTGGCACAACACTCTTGAAGATCGTGGGGTCTATTTGGTAAAATTCAAGAATAGTGTGAGGAGGTTCACTTGGGAGCTCAACTTTCACTTTAAAAGTTGAGCTCCTCACACTATGCACTAGAGCAGTCGCGACCTCCCTGTCCCCCCCAGCTTGCCAAAGTCCATCTTGATCTCCCCAACTCCCTTCAGTGAAAAAGCAATAAAAATGACTATTCACTAAAATTCAAATTGAGTTTCAATTAGGTTTTATGGAGGAAAGTTGCAAAAAAAAAAAATTAAAAGTGAAAAATAATAATAAAAAAATGTGGGGGTAATTTTTTTTTTTACATGGGGGAAGACTTTTCAGGCTTAATAGACTTAGCCTGAAAATGATTTTTTTCCTTCCCCCATTGAAATGAACGGGTGCGAGTTTTATATGACACTTTTGTGGTATTAATTGTCTGAGAGATCACCATGGAACATTCCATTAAAATGTTTTTCAAAGGAACTGAGACCTGCTGACTTAGAGGGACTCAACCTAAACACTGGATGTACTGTGAATACAGAGTAAAAATGATTCATGCATTGTGTTAGAAAGACTGCATGCAAATGCTTAAAATAAGAGAAATATGTTAAATGTGCCTGCTGTGTCTCAAACGTATGATATCGCTTGTGGCTTGATGTGCAAATGACACATTTTGAGATTGAAAATTAGTTGACTTGCATGTCAAGCCACAGGGGATGTCATAAGGTTGAGACACAGCAGGCACATTTAACCATATACATTTCTCTTATTTTAAGCATTTGCATGTCATTTTGCTAACACAATGTATGGATCATGTTTCCTCATGTTTATTCTCTATACTCGCAGTATGAGCAGTGTTTAAGTTGCCAGAGTTCCTTTAATATCCTGGTCATTAAACAGATATGATTTTTAGGACATCTACTTTTTTTTTAAAGGGTCTCAATTTGTCAAGGAAACCCAACATACATCTTTACAGATAAACCCTGAGGCAGAGTTCATCCAAATGGCATGGGGCCTCGCCCAGGTTTGACCCAAGGCATTGTGCAGTAACTAGGTCCATGATGAAATGCTCCCCTCCCTTCACACCACACCCCCTCCATTATGTTATATTATGATAATTAAAACTAAAATGAAGCACATCCGGAACAGCACCTTGTGTGTGTGCAAAGGTATATGAAATACTATTAAGATGCCAATGAGCAGTGAATGCATAAACATTATATATCATGCCAATGAGCTTCAGATGCATAAACATTATATATCATGCCAATGAGCTTCAGATGCATAAACATTATATATCATGCCAAAGAGCTTCAGATGCATAAACATTATATATCATGCCAATGAGCTTCAGATGCATAAACATTATATATCATGCCAATGAGCTTCAGATGCATAAACATTATATATCATGCCATATATGTATATATACAAAGTTGTGTCATGTCACAGGAAAACGAACTAAAGGGAAAAAAGGGTATATATACCTGTATCAGTAATTATATTAGATGATCAATGCTAATAATGAAACCTGGTCACCTTGTCAAGCCCAGGTAATTACAAACAGAGAACCGTTATCTACGGCAGAGTAGAAAATGCATAAATATCAAAACAATGGTGGTTCCCATTCATTCATTTGTATCTGGATAACCATGGATAAAGCTGAACAGCAGTACACAGGTTCAAAAAAGGATTAGGCGGAATAAGGCAAGTCAGTAGATAGATAAAAGTAAAATAGATGCCAATTAGCTACCAAAGCATAACCTGATTCTAGCCCTAATTACCAGACATCGGTCAGGGCTAAAAGGCAGCTGACTGTGAAAGGCTTTGTGTTACCTAGCCTATTTACAACACCCGACGTGAGTTCACTCTAGCAGCCTATCATGCTCGACACAGATAGGTTGATTAGCGGAGATCTTTTGATCTCCAGCCAGCAAGCTATTTTTAAGGGGACCGTGTGCAAGCCCCCCCAGGGCCGTCAGGTCTGTAAAAGGTGTATAGCCTGTCACTCCCTGATGGGGTCTCTGCCCATCATTAGGTGAAGTAAGAGGTTTTTTTTGTCATAAATTACTATCAGGGAGAGTTAGTGAGCAGACTGCTGGTAATTATAATGCTCTGTGTATTGGACTTTGGTTAATGATGAAATAATAACCACCAAGCTGTAGGTTCATATAGTAAGAATGGATGTTTGGTGTGGGTCCCCATCAATATGAGAGAAGAAGGAAAGAATGGGCAGACAGACTGGTGACTGGAGGCACCAGCGAGCATGTTCCCAGACACTCACATAGAGGAAGAGGAGAATACAGAAATAGTGGAGCAAGCTCTAAGAAATCTTACAGGGTAGTATTCGTTTAAAAAGTGTACAGTAATTTAATAATAATAATAAAACATTCATACAAAGTAATAATAATTACAAGTAAAAGGTAACAATGAAAAATGTATATATGGTGTAAGGGCTTAAGGAAAATGTTGGTGAGATGATTATGTGCCAAATAGTAGTATAGTAGGTTCTCTGCCATAATCATTTGAACCAACTATTTTTTTTTAACCATTTCACCATATACATATTTTTATTGTTACCTTTTAATTGTAATGTTTATTACTTTGTATGCATGTTTTATCATTTTCTATTACACTACTGTATACTACCCTGTAAAATTGATTAGCGCTTGCACCAGTATGTCTGGATGTTCAGATAGTAAGAAAATCTTCTAACCTTCTAAGAATCTCTACTTCTGAAAAAGGAGTGAATTAAGAGTTTTGACCGTTTAACTGGCGTGACCATAAAAGCTAAAAAAAACACAGAAAAAAACAGACCAGGTTCTTTTTGACAGCTATGAAACTAGTGCTGTAAGTGAAACAAGTCTGTTTAAACCCTTTTCATGTGTTTCACATTTCTCCTGCAGGTTTGCACACACTGTCAAAATACAGAGGCCAACCCAGCACAAACATGTCCTTGTGTTAATAGTGCACTGACTTATCATGAACATAAAGGGTTAATGTGCTATATCTTCTAAATGGAATGTTTACACATTATTGGTTTGAGGACACTGTAATCAAATGATTAATGTAATACACCTTAGAAAAGGACTGTATAGATAAAAGTGGTTCATTTAATCCACTGTCTCCACTGTAAGCAAATAGTTAATGAACTGTCTTAAAGGCACAGTGGGATGAAGGCAGACAGGAGACAAAAAGAGTCCAAAAGATCACAACGAGAAAATGTGTAGCATAAAACCACAACAACAGGGGGTGACAGCTAAAGCAGGGAACCAGTAATAAGCACCTTTTTTTGGATACTGTGACGCTGCTGTCTGCAGTCATCTCACTTTTCCTTTAAGAAGTTGTATGGCTGGGCCACTGACGGCCATCAGTGCCAGAATAGGGGTAAGACCACCCAGTTCTACTACCTACCAGCTTATTAAGTGGATATTAGCTGTGACAGAAATGTTATACATGCTATTGTGGTTAATGAACTAAACCTTCTAAATGAAATGGATACATATTAGTGGTTAGAGGACACTGTAAGTAAAGGGTTAATGTACTATACCTTCTAAATGGAGTGTATAGATATTAGTGTTTCGAGGACACTGTAAGTAAAGGGTTAATGTACTATAACCTTCTAAATGGAGTGTATAGATATTAGTGGTTCGAGGACACTGTAAGTAAAGGGTTAATGTACTATAACCTTCTAAATGCAGTGTATAGATATTAGTGGTTCGAGGACACTGTAAGTAAAGGGTTAATGTACTATACCTTCTAAATGGAGTGTATAGATATTAGTGTTTCGAGTACACTGTACGCAGACATGGTTTTCTTAGCTATTAAAACTACACGTCAACAGGAATTCATGCCCCCTTATAGGGTGAGCTACATATCCAGGAGAAGGAATTAGGTGGAAACAAATATACTTCTCTAACCTGAGAACTTTAGTGAAGAATGGCTTAACGCATGAGTAGCTGCCAGCTGTATAGCTGCTATATATTATTCCCAGGGTAAGCAACCTTCAGCACGCCTTCACACTACATGTCCCATAATGTTCTTACAGCCGGAAAGCTAGCAAAGAAGCTTGTCTACTGAGCTTATTTTGATGATGTCTTAAGTTCCTTTAAAGTATGATATGCCAGAGAGTGAGCAATGCATTGCAGAGCTGTGTTTTTGCCAAGTGACATATATTCAAAGGGTTAGTACTTAGTAGCATACAACACTGGCATATTCCATGAACGGCAGGTTTGGTGCCCGGGGGCTGTGGAAAGACTGGTACTAATGCAGGAAATGACTGCTCGAAATGGAAAGAGGGAGAGTAAACATGTGCAAGGCTTTTGTCAATGAACGGGTATGTGTTATTGGGATAGTCTGGCAGTAGAGGCTGGCAGCCAGCGCAGTGAAATGACGGATTAGATGGACAAAGCAAACATGGAAGATTTCAGAACAAGTAGTGCAATATCTCCAATAAATATTCTCCTCGCTTGACAGGCAATTTTAGCACAGAATCTGCATTCCACATTCCTGCAGTGAATAACTGCCTGGATTATAGAGCCATTTAACTCTCTGCCAGGGTTTCAAAACATGTCTTCTATCCTTCTCACATCATGGAGCAGGACGAACATTAGTGTAATATTAGCTTTTCACACACAGCAGAAGCTCCACAGAATTGTTGTAATCACATTTCTAGACAGCAGACTTTATAAAGAAACTTACATATTGTCTCTCCCCATTAGCCTGTCTGGGACAGGATCCCTACCATATCTAGCACTCATGTTGCCTACGGATATAGCATGTTATAGAGCACACACAATTTGTAATAATTTTGGCTTCCATAGTGCTCTGCAGTGATAAAATAGTTTTACTCCCAACTTTAATGCTACTTTAAATAATGGATTCAAAAGCAGCAACTTTTCATCCTTAGCAAATCACATCACCTTAAAGGGACGATATCACTTAAACATTGTTTTTACTGTGCATGTAGAGCGCATGGAGTCTCCTCTTTATGACATCACCTGTGGCATAGTATGCAAATTATACATTTCCCATTGAAAAGCAGTTAATTTGCATATCGTGCCACAGGTGTCATAAGCAGGAGACTTCACAGACACATTCACAACACATTTTTCTCCTAATTTAGGCATTTCCTAGCAAATTATCTAACACAAAGTATAGATTATTTTCAATCATTTTTTATGCTCTACATGAACAGTAAAAACAATATTTAGGTGATACAGTCCCTTTAAATCCCTTACTTCTCTCACTGTGGGGAGTCAAGTCAAAATAGGCTTCCTTGTAACAACAATGTTTACTGAGTAGAAACACTATTGAAATGCCTTCAGGACCCATCACACAGCCTGTAAATGGGAAAATGTTATGCTTTTTTATTAAGCAGAGTGTCATTTAGTGTCAAATAGTTTGCACACCAACATAAATGGCCTTACATTGTTTAGATCTCTGTTTCACTATTAATAATAAGTACAGCAAAATCTAATTTTATGGTTTAAATTCTTCACATCAGTGAGTCAGGGGTGGGTTGATCAACTTGATCGCTGACGGTTTCATCAAAGAGATATTCCTGATTAAATATTCTTTACAGAAATTTCTCATATTTGAATAGTTTTTATCCGCAGAGTGCAACAGATACATTTTTCTGAACACAAGTAATTTGTAATGAAGTTTAATTTTTAACACAATCCGATCTTTAAAATAATCCAACATTTTATACCGTACGTAAAGCTGAATATGATAATACAATTGTGCGTGGCTGTGTCCCTTGGACTGGGCCAGGGTTTTTATAAATTAAAGGTACAGCTTGCGGAGTCCAATCAGATAAAAGTATTTTCCAAAACCTAATGTAACTCACTGGAACATGTACATATTAATAGCACATTAAAGGAAGGATATGCACATGGTTAACTTCGGTCAGCAATATCCGAATGTAGTCTGATTCCCGTAAGCCCGTTTCAGTCATATTTCAAGTAATATTTCCAACAAATCAAGTCACTGTAGTTTATCTTCTCTCCTGCTACATACACGATAAGGAAGTTAAATATAGAACTCAGGTGTGTTGAACTGTAATTAGTGAGGTATGATGCCAGGACTGGCTAATTGTAAATACAAAGGTGTGGAACAAGTTTCTAGTTATTAATTGAACATAACCCAATTACAACACTGTGTGTTCTTAGGACTCGGCTAGTGACAGTCACTAATAAACAAATGTGCTTCCTGGTTCAAATGATTAAATACACTATACTGTGATACAAAGTAACAGAAACACCAATCTGTCACCTACACAGCATTGTGAAGCAGTGACTGCCTCAGTCATGCATGTCGTAGAAACTCATTACAACGAACAATACCACAACACGTTTCCTAGCTCTGTCTTTTACTCTATCAGTGGCAATGCTATGCAGAAAACGTGCCAATTGCAATGCTTCTCACACTCTGATGTGAGTCAAAGGGGGCTATTCACTAAAAGGTGAGTTGAGGTGAGATGCACATTTCATCTCACCAGTTTAGCTATACATTGTGCAGGGACAGTCCTGGTGAGTTTGCTTAGTTGGGGAAAGTCACCATTTCTGCCCCTGCACAATCTATAGCTAAATGGTGAGATGAAATGTTCATCTCACCTCAGAATATATCACTTGCAACTCACCTTTTGGTGAATAGCCCCAAAATAGTCACTCCTAATATACTAAAGATATCTCTTCAGTTACCCTAAAGGGTTAACCCCTCTTCATTTCCGCACTGTCAGTCCTGATTTATGGAAATGACTGGCTGGAATGACAGCTTAACAGGAATAGGTACAGCTAATAATTCATAATTACAACCACAGTTTGTTGAGTGAGTAGTGACACTTGTCAAGTGATGCCTGGGATTGATAGGGTGATGGCTATAATGTATTGCTATACCTTGCTGGAAGGGTGTTCTGTTACCAAAGAGCATCTTCTTACCTTGATGTTGCTAAAGAATCCCTTCTGACAGGCAGCCACAGACCTCCGCTCCATCTTGTTGTCTCCTAGTTTAATTCCCATTTTAGAGAATGGTAGTGAGGTTTCAGTGGCTTTTTAATCGATGCCCACTATTTTGTTGATCTAAAGAAGAGAGAGCATAGTATAGTACAGATATTCAATTTCCAAGCCTTCTACTTGTCTCTGCCTGGGTGTTACTCAGTTTAGTGTAACTGTCTCTAGTCTTCTGCAGTCTCCAGGACTTGCAGTCTGGATCTCTCTCTCTCTCCTCTCCCAGCTCAGGTGTCGACAGTGCTTTAAGTTATAGGGGAAGGTTTTATAACTTTTCCACGATGACAGATTCCTTTTCTCTTCCCTCCGCCCACTTGTCAAACAATTGGTAGAAGAGCATAATGCAGGGAAGATAGAAAGTGAAACAATTGGCAGTAAAAAAAAAATATAAAAAAAGAAGATAAATAAATGACAAGGGAAAGAAAGTCACAGCTACTTTAGAGTTAATCGCACGAGAATTACAAACACTGCAAGTTCTGTGCGTGTACAGGCAGGACGTGTTAGACTCAGGGAAAGTAGTTTACTTTATAACCTGAGATACCTTTGCAAATTTCATCATGCTACACTGCATGCTCGGGAACATTCCCCAGAATTCCAAGGAAGCTTTGCCTCTCTGCACGTCAATAAATACAATAAATGCTCAAAGTTCCTTTGGACTATTGGGAGGGACATCGGAACCAACTGAAGAGCTGTATTTGTGTAGGTTAACTAATAATAAAGTACCTGCATACTAAGATGTAAGCATCTTTACAAATGGAATATGTATCTTAATATTTGGTACAGTTTATTAGCTCTGTTCTATATAACTATGTACTTCCTAAAAAACAGTGCTGTTCAATAGGAAGCATGAAAATATACTTCTTTGCACATACGTCCTGTGGGACTGCTCCTCAGGGCCGTCCACCAGAAATCTTTGTGCCCTTTACAGAACAAATGGTCTTGGCCCCCATATGAACATACTCCCCACTTCCAACACTTATCCCATGGTCGTCTATGGCACTGTTAATTTGTTGGAGGCTCACACATATTTAGCACTCTCTTTTGACTGCTGCTAGACAGTAGAAGGATGGAAGCACATCGGCTCGCCCTTCCACTCTTGTCACAGTGCGCCAGATGCACACTGAGTGGGAAATGGTCTTTACCGCTGCAGCTGCCCCCTTACACCACCAGCAAGGAGAAAATTTAACCAGCCCCAGAGAGAGTCAAGTCTCGGGGCTCCTGAATAAATAGTGGCACTTTCACCACATAATGAAAAAAAAAACAGGCCGGTAAAAAATTGGCATCAGGCCAATGTTAAGTCTATGGAGACAGTACCAAGGCCGGTATTTTTCTGAAGAAAAGGTGGCAACCCTATTAAGGACCCTGTTATCTTCATAAACTGGATCCTAAACTAGCATAAATATCCTGCTATTTCGCATCAGTAGCTCTGTAGAACCCTACATCAGTAACAAAATCTTCTTATGGACCAGGTTATGGACTGCCATGTGTGCTTAATGGGTTATGCTATATATTTTATAAAATAACCTATATTTTTATGACTCACTTCAAAGAAAACAGTTGTGTCTAGGCAACGGATAAGAGATGAAAAGAAGCAATATGTAACTTAAATTTAATTACATGTAATGCCAGACCATATTAAATAAATATCTTATACTAGTATAAGCTTAAAAACTGCATTTTTCAGGAAGTAGTACAAGAGAGCCTTTGGGCTACATCTTGAGTAATGATCTCCAGTTAGACCACCAGGTGCTAGAATAACCGAATGATGTAAAAAAGAAAACCAAAACAATGATCAATTAAGACTGAAGTGTCTACTCAATGAGGAGAGAACTTCAGAGAACTGAGATAGGATTTTCAAAATGTAGGCCATAGTAGCCGAGTTGGAATTGAAGAAAGTTTCCAACTCATCTAAAAGGGACTTGCTGCCCAAAATTCATTGTCGAAATGTGAATGCATATTAATGTACTTTCAAAGTAGTTTAAAATGCATGTTTTAAATTTTGCATTTTAAATACTTACAAATAGATGAAATTGTGAAATTACAGCTGTTTGCAAATAAATTAAAAAAAACAGGACTGCCCATACTAGCTGAGTAAAAGTCATTTTACTTTTTATGCTGCATGAACCAATGAGAATAATGCCATTCGAATTAATGGGATTTCCTGTGTCTCTAGTGATGTCATCAGACAATGTGTTGCACTGTTAAGAGACCCTACTGTGTACAAGAGCAAGTTTATCATAGTCCACACAATGTTTTCAATCCTAGGAGCACAGGAAGTGACTAAATGAAACAAAACTTTATATCCTCAGTGTCTATTTAATCAGTGCTGCCGCACCTGCAGTAAACATTTGAGTAATCACTGGGGGAGGGCTGCGTCAAATTTGGGGAATAGACTGTCCCTTTAAGTTTGAAATTCCCGTCTCAGTTCCTTGCAATTCTCTCTTTATTGAGTACACCCTTGAGAGATGCCTTCTGAATGCAAAATCTACAGTCGTCCCTGATTGTACTATGGGATGCACATCTGACGTGCCCATCCTAATTGATTCAATCTAATCTGTCCTCGATACAATGTTTATACAGTGAATGTAGAAAATTAAACATGATCTATACATTGTGTTAGCAGAATTGCAAGAATATTAATAAATTAAGAGAACAATGTATATTAAAGGTAGATCAAAGTGTCGCCTATTCATGACATCACCTGTTGCTTGATATGCAAATTAATTACATTCCGTGGCAAGCCAAGGTGATTTCATAAACAAAAGACACCATAGACACATTCACATTGCACGCAATTCAGCTCACACGAAATACAGACCATTTTTGATTTTTTTCAACCTCGTATTTCCCTCTCTATACACGTTTTCCTCTCAGCATTAGGCAGAATACAATGATGTGTTCTTTTTTCTGCATAATGCTGAGAGCAAAGCATGTATGCAACAGGAGGTATATGGACTGCCATTATCATTGTGGACTCTACATGTGAAAGCCCTCATTGGCCCAAGCTGGCTCAAGCTGATACATTAAGCAGTACAAATCCTGCTCCCATCCATCTTTCAGAGCTCCTCATATGTGGAATGATTCCACCAAATCATCCTCTAGTCTAAAATCCCTGAAAATCAGTGTCTCCCAAATCAGAATGTACCTGTTGTTAGTTTACCAACTCCTATATTTACTGTACATGTTGTTGTTTTCTCTTTTAGTTTTTGTTTGTATCAATAATGATTTACCCTGTATGTTCTCTTCCCGTCTTGTATAAATATATGTATTTTGTTTTTTATTATCTGCTGTTAAATATGAAACTCTGTGTAATACTGTACTGGACTTGGTCCCCAGGACATACTTCCTAACAAGAGAAATCTCAATGTAATCTTCCTGGTAAAACACTTTCTAAATAAATAAATGTAAATGGAAGTTCATGGGGAAATCCATTTAATCCACAGTGTGCACTATTCATCCCCTAGGTGCAACCTATTTGGAGTCATTCAAAATCCCTGGGACGACTGGTGACTTTGAAAGTTAAAGACCACATTTACACTTTTTTCAACATTTGAACATAAGTATTGTTTTGGTATATTATCAGCACTGGATGGGATTTGGAATATTTCTGAAAGCACTCCATTGTCACTTATCTGCCATTATGTGCTATGACTAAGTACTGGATTGTACGACACATGCTGGGGTAGGACCATGCTTCTCTAAGTTGCTACCTATTGGTGACCTAGTGGCTATATCAGACATTGCATTCAAATGGTTCTTCCTTCTACTTTGTATGTTATTGTTACAAACTGCAGTCCAAAATCACTATCAGCTATCTAAGTTGATGTATTTACATTTAGATACATTTAGCTTATTTAGCAATGAACCTAGCCATGACATCGTAATTTTGGATAAGACTAGAGTTTCTGAGATCTTGCATATTACTATTTCTTACATTCCATAATATTTGGAACAGATTCAAGTGAGACAGCCGTGTCCTTTCCCACCTGTGCACATTCCAGTATGACTCCATCACCTAAACATTGTTTAGAATGTGAATGTAGACAATACAAAATGAGCTGCGTCATCATGATTGCATGCAAATACTTCAAGTTAGGAGAAATATATGACATCACTGTCGTATGATGTGCAAATGTAAAATTATCACATTAAAAGTCATTCATTTGCATATAACAGTAACAAGTTATTTCATAAATAGGAGACACCACAAACACATGTAAAAAAAATGTAAATATTGGTGGGAGCGCTGATTGGAAAGACAGAAATGATGGTGAAAAATTCATCTGGCTCTGTCAACATTTCAAAAAGTAGAAAAACACAAAAACACTTGTGTTTTTCTACTTTTTGAAATTTTGAAAGTTCCAGCTGAATTTTTCACCTTTGTTTCTGTCTTTCCAATCAGCGCTCCCACCAATATTTTAACTTGTATTACTGTGTGTGTTGATGAACCACATCTTGGTGTTCTTTTGGTAGCTGCTATTGTCCTCATTTTGGTGAAAGTCTTGTATACAACTAGTGGTTTTCATTTACATGTTAAAAATGACTTTCCTTTTAAGTGTTGCATCCACTTGGGATTCTGCTAATACAATGTATGGATCATATATGATACCGTTTATCCTCTAGATCAGTGATGGCAAACCTACTGGTGCCACATGTGGCTACAGGGTCACCATCGTCATATATTGAAGGAAGTACAGCAGACAGGACCACTAAGGTGGAACAATGGGAGGAAAGGAAAACAGGGAGAATTGAAACCAAACTAAAAAGAGTCTGAAATGAAAATGGGAACTTTGTTTCCTGTGGCATCATGGCCACTTGGGATCAAAAGCCTTCACGATATTCAGGTGACTGAGTCCCTTTAAATGTAAGGTAGTATAATATAGCATTCTGTTATGCAGAACTTTCCTGAGTGGCTACTCAGCAGCAGGCAGTCATTGCGGTATGGTTCCTGGCATACTTTTGTAATAACATGATGACAATGTTTATGTTCCTCCTTGAAGAATGGAAGTGTATTTATTAACAGCTAGTGTGTGGTTATTAAACCATCCTTGACGGTTGACGATTTTAGAATGTCTCTAATTAACATGTAATCAAACAATTAAATCAGAAATGGTATTTTCAGAATTGTGAGGGTCTGTGGCTATAAAGAATTGAGGTTAATGTGTTTGAAGGAATTCTACAATCCAATATAATGAGTGGATGCTGAAGAAAGAATATAAAAATAATTAAAAAAATATATATATATAAACAATTGCAAATAACCCTGGGGTGTTATTATTCTATTTATTTATTTTAGGGGCCAAGGTGCATTTTGTTGGCCCCTGGTCTCGGTATTATTGTTTGTGTCAGGGAACTGGGGGTGACTTTTAAACCCCCAGTTCCCCAGCATTATATTAAATATTTGGGGAGGAATAATGGCATATTTTACAAAACACCATTATTCCCATACCACTGAACTAATGCTTTAACGTATGTTAGTTCATAGTGGTCGTTTGCAGTTGAATCGCACGTTTTTCCTATCCAAATAACGTCTGTTAAAAAGACTGTGACTTCTTTGTTGGTCTACATTGAATCTTGGCCATTCCTTGCAACAGTGCTGTATTTAGCATAAGGCAGACAAGTGCCTAGGATGGCACTTGCCTTGTCTGCCTGGGGGGCCAGCTAAAAAAAAATGTTTGGTACCAGACGCTGGCTGGGGAGATCAGAAGATCAAGGGTATACAATATGGGCAATGGGACATGATGGGTGTGCAAAATGTACATGGAAGCCTAACAGAGGTAGGAACATCTTTACATGTTTCGTCCAACAAGGGACTTAATCTTAGGTCCTTAATCGTTAACATGTAAGTTGTTACAAGCTATGATGGGCTTCCATGTACATTATCACGGTTTCTAATAAATGCTAAGTTTTACTGGATCCTGCGTTGTCCAGTGGATTACTCCTGCATATTGGGTACAATACTTGTTTCTTTTTTTCTGTGTACCGGTGAACGGTCAGGCAGTCTTTTGTCCTGTTGATGTATTTTATAAAGGGGAATGATAGGTGTGCAAGGTGGGTAACTGGTCATATCCTGGTTGTGCAGTGTGGGTGATGAGGGTGTGGGTAAGTCCTGGGTGTCTATGTGGGTAATGGGGCATTTCCTGTGTGTTTAATGTGGGTGATGGGGCATGTGCTGGCTGTGGTAATTCCTGTGTGTGTAATGTGGATTTTTTAAAATATGGTTATATTTATCCACCGTATCAGCATGGTAGAATTCAATTAAAAATGGTGGATAAATACAAACATTTATCAGGGTGTGGGAAGGTGCCCAGATTTAGTCTTGCCTAGGGCAGCACAAAATATAAATCCACCACTGTTTTCCAGAGATGGTTTGGCAGACTTTTAAAACTTCTTTCAAAGCCAGGGCCGGCCTTAGGGGTGTGCGCCCTGTGCTGCCAGCCACTTAAAAAAAGTTTGCCGGTAGAAGCACTGGATGGGGAGATCAGAACATCTCCCCTGACCAGCCCTCTGCTCAGCTAAACTGAAGGATCCAGGGAGGGGTCGGAGCTCACAGGTAACAGGTGAAGCTCCACCCCCACCCTGTGAAACAGAGCAGCATCTGCTTCACTGGGAGCTGTGGGTAGCATAAGTAAGTGCTGCTCGCGCACCCCATGCTTAGTGATAATGCAGGGTATCGGAAATCCAATACCCTGCATTATCACTGTGGGAGGGGTAGGAGATAACAGAGGAGGGGGGAGGAGACAACAGAGGAGGGGAGAGGAAAAGAGGAGAAAACAGAGGAGAGGGGAAGAGAGAACAGAGCAGGGGGGAAGAGAGAACTGAGGAGGGGGAGGAGAGAACAGAGGAGAGGGGAAGAGAATAGAGGAGGGGGAGGAGAGAACAGAGGAGAGGGGAAGAGAATAGAGGAGGGGCAGGAGAGAACAGAGGAGGAGGGAGGAGAGAACAGAGATGGGGAAGGAGGAGGAGAGAGAGAACAGATATGGGGAAGGAGGGAGAGAGAGAGAACAGATATGGGGAGGGAGGGGGAGAGAGAGAACATTTATGGAAATGAGGGGTAGAGAGATCAGATATGGAGGTGGAGGGGAGAGAGAACAGATATGGGAAGGAAGGGGAGAGAAAACAGAAATGGGGAGGAGGGGGAGAGAGAACAGATATAGGGGAGGAAAGGGAGAGGCAACAGATACGGGGAGGAGGGATGAGAGAGCACAGATATGGGGGAGTTGGAGAGAGACAGACATAAAGAGGAAGAGGAAAGGGACAAACATGGGAAGGGAGAGACACATACATGTAGGCAGAGGATAGAGATATGCATGAGGAGGGAGAGGAGACACATGTTGGGGGGGGCACCATGGGCGTCGGAACACTTAAGGCCGGCCCTGTTCAAAGCAATAGTTCTTGCAAGTAACTTCACTGTTCCTAACATTAACACATGTAGTGGAGTAGTAAATGTTTGCAAAAGATCAGAAGATGTGTGTTATCCATAACAATTATTTAAATGTTATTCACAAATAATGTGCTTCCATTTTAAGTTGGGTGCACTTGTTAACTCATACCACATCGTGCTTGTAATTTATGGAACCTGCATATGGTAAGTTTTCTTTGTCTCCTTTTCATCTGGACATTGCAATCAATCCTTAATGTCAGCCTGTGTTATCATCCACTTATCTCCTCACACATGAAACTGTCAAATAGTTTCTCACAATACAGAATCGGTGTGAAAACAGCCTGAGGGTAACAGAGCAACTTCACTTTTCCTTTCCTGAGGTCACTTCTTGCTTTGAGCAAGAAGCATTGTAACTGAACCCTTGACAGAGTAGACTATTAGTGGCCAGTCATCTTGCTTTCATAAATCCAACAGATCTAATTAACTGCCTGGAGGTAGGATTTTGTGGTTCGTGCATTTTCCACCATGCGCTTTGCTCAAGAGCTGAATTCATAAAGAATGTGCATAAAAGGGAATTAGCTTAGGAATCTAAAAGTGGCATACTCTGTGAATTCCTATTCATATGTCGCTGTCTAATTGCACTCAGAACATCACATGGCTTAGGCTTCTTCCTCTACTAGATTTTGCTCTTGTTTACTCACACTTCTACATATGTACAAATGCTTGGTGTAGGAGTACATAACCCATAACGTGACGATTAGGTTTATGCCCTCTTTAGTCATTTACCATTAATATGGTGATTATTTTTGCTGAGTTTTTTTTTTGTAGTGTGAAGTGTTATCTCCTGTGTTATTATGTTATGCTCCTGTGTTCATAGTAATGAAAGTTAAAACTATTTAAATTTTACATTTTGATCTGTTATTAGAGGATTTAGGGAAAATAAATCAGTAATGGTTGTGGATGTTGTGAAGAATTCCAGCAAGGTTGGTGGGGGTCTAACACAGTTGAAGATTAAAATGGCATTAATGTACAGTAGTGTATGGAAGGATTAATGGGCCACCTGCCTTTTTTCATCTTTAACTATGTAGGTATGTAATAGA
Source organism: Pelodytes ibericus (assembly GCA_036172795.1). Taxonomy (NCBI): domain Eukaryota; kingdom Metazoa; phylum Chordata; class Amphibia; order Anura; family Pelodytidae; genus Pelodytes; species Pelodytes ibericus. The sequence continues at coordinate 178,078,760 of CM069861.1, forward strand.
CGTGCAAAACTAAAATTTTTGTTTGTTAAATAAAATGTTATTTATTTCGTCTAAAACGAATTTCGTTCATTACTGCATTCGTTTCAGACGAAATTCGTTCATTATTTTCGTTTCGTTTCGTTTTATTCGTTCGTTTTATAGAATACGTGTAATACTATTGGCTTTCTATAAACCGAACGAGAGCCCCATTCATAAGAAATTCTTATGAATGGGGCTCTCGTTCGGTTCATAGAAAGGCAATAGTACTACATGTTTTCTATAAGCCGAAAGTCTATATTTATAGAATACATAGAATTACATGTAATTCTATGTATTCCATAAACCGAAAGTCTATAAACCGAACGACCTTCGGTTTATATACTTTCGCCTTATAGAAAACGTATAGTAGTGGTGCCTTTCTATGAACCCATTCATTTTATGAATGGAGACTCTGTCTCTGTGTAGTGAAAGCCAATAGTACTATTACATTCATTACAAATGCCGAAAGTCTATAAACCGAACGTTCGGTTTATAGACTTTCGGCTTATGGAATACATATAATCCTATTGCTATTCTATAAACCGAACGTTCGGTTTATAGAATAGCAATAAGATTACATGTATTCCATAAGCCGAAAGTCTATAAACCGAACGTTCGGTTTATAGACTTTCGGCTTATGGATTACATGTAATACTATGGGCTTTCTATAAACCGAACTAGAGTTCCCATTCATAAAAATTTATTTCGAGACTCTGTTTCTGATTATATAGACACTGAGGATATAAAGTTTTGTTTCATATAGTCACTTCCTGTCATCCTCAAATTGAGTCTATTGAGAGGCCTATGAGTAATCTTGCTCTTGTACACAGTAGGATCTTTTAACAGTTCAACACATTGTCTGATGACATCACTAGAGAGACAGGATATTCCATTCATTTGAATGGCATTATTCTCATTGGTTCCTGCAGTAAAAAAAAAAGGAAATTACTTTTGCTCATCTAGTGTGGGCAGTCCTTGTTTCTTGCAAACTGCTGTAATTTCACAATTTCTTCTAGCTGTAAGTATTTTATATTTTAAGCAATGCAAAATGTAAGACATGCATCTTAAAGTACTTTGAAAACACATTAATATGCAGAGGCGTCGCTAGGCGTGGGCTACTGGGGCTATAGCCCCGAGTCCCCCCTTCATAGCCCCGAATGGAGACTCTGGGGCTAAAGTATTCTTTAGCTCCGAGACTCCAGGGCTTTAAATATATTTAAAAAAAAAAAATCCCCCGGTGAGCTTTCCTCCGTCTGGGACATAGTCCCAGAATCGGAGGATTAAACTCACGCGGGGGTGAGGGCCGATCGGGAGGAGAGGCTGCTATAGGGAGCTCGCTCCCTAGCGTCTCCTCCTGGCCATAGAGATCACAGCGCGACGGGTGCAAGCTCCGCCCCCGTCGCGCTGTGTCAGCTGTTTGCCGGATGTCAGGTGGACGGACATCCGGCAGAAGGTCCTGGATGATGGACCAAGTATAAGGTAAGTAAAAAAATTTTAAAAAATGTGACTGTGTATGGGTGTCTAAGTGTGTGTGTCAGGGTGTCTAGGTGTGTGTGTGTGTGTGTCTGGGTATTACTGGGCTCTGAGTGGCACAATATTCTTGGGCTCTGACTGGCACTATATTACTGGGCTATGATTGGCACAATATTACTGGGCTCTGACTGGCACAATATTACTGGGCTATGATTGGCACAATATTACTGGGCTCTGACTGGCACAATATTACTGGGCTATGATTGGCACAATATTACTGGGCTCTGACTAGCACAATATTCCTGGGCTCTGACTGGCACTATATTACTGGGTTCTGACTAGCACAATATTCCTGGGCTCTGACTGGCACTATATTACTGGGTTCTGAGTGGCACAATATTACTGGGTTCTGAGTGGCACAATATTCCTGGGCTCTGACTGGCACTATATTACTGGGTTCTGAGTGGCACACTATTACTGGGCTCTGAGTGGCACACTATTACTGGGCTCTCACTGGCACAATATTCCTGGGCTCTGACTGGCACAATATTACTGGGCTCTGACTAGCACAATATTACTGGGCTCTGAGTGGCACATTATTACTGGGCTCTGAGTGGCACACTATTACTGGGCTCTGAGTGGCACACTATTCCTGGGCTCTGACTGGCACAATATTCCTGGGCTCTGACTGGCACTATGTTACTGGGTTCTGAGTGGCACAATATTACTGGGTTCTGAGTGGCACAATATTACTGGGTTCTGAGTGGCCCACTATTACTGGGCTCTGACTGGCACAATATTCCTGGGCTCTCACTGGCACAATATTCCTGGGCTCTGACTGGCACAATATTACTGGGCTCTGACTAGCACAATATTACTGGGCTCTGAGTGGCACATTATTACTGGGCTCTGAGTGGCACACTATTACTGGGCTCTGAGTGGCACACTATTCCTGGGCTCTGACTGGCACAATATTCCTGGGCTCTGACTGGCACTATGTTACTGGGTTCTGAGTGGCACAATATTACTGGGTTCTGAGTGGCACAATATTACTGGGTTCTGAGTGGCCCACTATTACTGGGCTCTGACTGGCACAATATTCCTGGGCTCTGACTGGCGCAATATTGCTGGGCTCTGACTGGCACAATACTACTGGTATCTGACTGGCACAATATTTCTGGGCTCTGACTGGCACAATATTCCTGGTATCTGACTGGCACAATATTCCTGGGCTCTGACTGGCACAATATTACTGAGATCTGTGTGGCACACGATTACTGGGTTCTGACTGGCATACCATTACTGGGCTCTGACTGGCACAATATTCCTGGTATCTGAATGGCACAATATTCCAGGGCTCTGACTTGCACAATATTCCTGGGCTCTGACTGGCACACTATTACTGGGCTCTGAGTGGCACACTATTCCTGGTCTCTGACTGGCACAATATTCCTGGGCTCTGACTGGCACAATATTACTGGGCTCCGACTGGCACAATACTACTGGTATCTGACTGGCACAATATTACTGGGCTCTGACTGGCACAATATTCCTGGTATCTGACTGGCACAATATTCCTGGGCTCTGACTGGCACAATATTACTGGTATCTGTGTGGCACACTATTACTGGGTTCTGACTGGCATACCATTACTGTGCTCTGACTGGCACAATATTCCTGGTATCTGAATGGCACAATATTACTGGGCTCTGACTGGCACAATATTCCTGGTATCTGAATGGCACAATATTCCTGGGCTCTGACTAGCACAATATTCCTGGTATCTGACTGGCACAATATTCCTGGGCTCTGACTGGCACAATATTACTGGTATCTGTGTGGCACACTATTACTGGGTTCTGACTGGCACAATATTACTGGGCCCTGACTGGCAAAATACTACTGGGATCTGACTGGCACAATATTACTGGGCTCTGACTGGCACAATATTCCCGGGCTCTGACTGGCACAATATTACTGGGTTCTGACTGGCATACCATTACTGGGCTCTGACTGGCACAATATTCCTGGTATCTGAATGGCACACTATTACTGGGCTCTGAATGGCACACTATTCCTGGTATCTGACTGGCACAATATTACTGGGCTCTGAGTGGCACAATATTACTGGTATCTGACTGGCACAATATTACTGGGTTCTGAATGGCACAATATTCCTGGTATCTATAATTGTACAATTTTCAAACACTGAAAAAATTGTGGGTGTTTTCTTACATTTTTATTATGGGGGGGGTGCAACACTCAGGGTCCGCCCCGGGTGCCAAATGCTCTAGGTACGCCCCTGTATGTGACCGAGCTCATCTGGGCTCTAGCCCCAGATCATCCGAAGACCTAGCAACGCCCCTGTTAATACGCATTAATATTTGGACGATGCATTTTGGGCTCTAGACAGTAGTGGGCTCTAGACTTAAGGAAGATGGGATATGAATTAGTTATTTGTATCACTGACATTTAGGTGGTTCTGTATTTCAGAGGAATTAATTAGTAAGAGTGATCTTGACAACCTCTTACCTGTTAATCTACTTTTGCAGCCTCAGGCACCCCTTTACAAACCACCCTAATCACCTCATTAGTTTTCTTGCATGTGAGACTGTGCACATGTTTTAGGTATTCGTCTTGATACCTGAAAACTTTACAGAGAACCAGTTAGAGAGTTCACCCTTCAATCTCTATAATCACATCACTCTGTAAAGCAGGGGGTAAACAAAGAAGGGTAAAAGGTGAAATATGCATTTCCTGTCATATGTTTGCAGAATAATTGCATGATTTTGAGTAAAACATAGTTTTGGTTCCTTCAAAGCTAGCATCAGAATCCCCTATTGAAAAACTGCAGTGTATATGCAGGTTTCCTACATCAACTTTAGTGAGCCAAAAATTCACTTCAATAACTTTACAAAATATATTTTTTGTGTAACAGTATGCCCTAGCTGTGGCAAACCTAGCCACTTTAGGTCATATTGCAGAACATTTAAAGGTTGTCTGAAATAGCTGTGTTAACCTGGTGTAAAAATGTATTCGTGTTAATGTCAAAGTTATATATTCTTATGTTAAAACCCAGTTCTGCTGTATGGAGGGATATTCCACTTAACAGGATTATCTAGTGGGAGTGCCCCTCCCATACAGCAGTGCATGGTGGGAGAAATGTCCTGTATTTTCAGTTTCACCTGTAGTCTACTACTGTATAGCCCCTGTAAGGGGATTAAGGAAACCCTTTGCATGGGGAATTGCATAAATGCTGGAGCTGTGAATAAACTTTTCAGTTGACTCCCAGAACTGTGTTTCGTCCGGTTACTGGGGGATTTGGGATATTGCCTTACTTTCCAGCGCTTTACTTGGATTAACTTATTTGACAGCGGAGATATTGGGATTTAATATTGCAGCTCCGCTACACTAGCCTTTTAGTTCTTGACTAATGGTTCAGTAGATAAGTAGGACCCCAAAACAGAGAAATAAAATTTACTATGGAACACAGAAAGGACACAATCCCATAAAAGACCCACATACATTTACCTCTAAACATACTATATAACAAGTATTTAATTCTCCCACTAACCAACCTATGGCCTTGCCTGCAACATACACTGATTAGCCATAACACTTTGACCATCTGCCTATGTTGTGTAGGTGCCCTTTTGCCACCAAGCCCTGACTGTCGAGGCATGGACTCCACTAGATCTCTGAAGGTGTGCAGTGGTATCTGGCACCAATACTTGGTGGGGGTGATCTCACAAATAAATTCACATACAGTGCAAATAGCCAACTTAAAACAAATGGTTATTATGAAGAGCAAGTGATAGAAATACAAAAAGTACACAAATGCAGAGGTATCTGGCAACAAGACGTTAGAAGCAGAGCCTCCATGGATCGGACTTGTTTGTCCAGCACATCCCACAGATGCTCGATTGGATTGAGTATAGTTTCCATGAAAGGGTGAACATGGTCTGCAATTTGAGCTACAGTAGCACGCCTGTTGGATCAGATCACACAGGCCAGCCTTTGCTCCCCATGTGCATCAATCACCACTTTTCCTTCCTTGGACCACTTTTGATAGGTACTGACCACTGCGGACCATGAACACCTCACAAGAGTTCTACAGATGCTCTGACCCAGTCATCTAGCCATCAATATTTGGCACTTGTCAAAGTCGCTTAGATCCTTATGCTTCATTGTTTTTCCTGCTTCTAACACATTAACTTTGAAGTCGAAATGTTTGCCTAAAATACCCACTGAAAGGTGTCATGATAACAAGATCATCAGTGTTCAGTGGTCCTAATGTTATGGCTGATCAGTGTATTGTAATGCAATTAAACATTTACTTACTCAATAACTTTAAGTAACTTTATTAATAGTTTCATGAGATTTTTTAGTCCACGTGAAGGATCTTTCTGAATTGAATGCATATGGGTCTATTCACTAAAATTACTAATGGGAATAGATTGAGGAGGTTGACTTTCAATTCGAGACTAAGTCAAATTTGGCCTCCTTGAGGTATTCATTAAAGAAAACTCTGAATCCAAGTTCAATCCAGCGTCAAAGTCGACCATCCAGAGTCATAGAGAACATAGAAAATTGGTATTCACTAAAAATTCTAGTAGGCTGAGAGGTCGAGTTTGACATAGAAACCCCTCACTCCCCACTTCAATTATTTCCCCTCCCATTACTTTCAATAATTTGAAACATTTAATTTTTTCTAAGTCAAACTCCAAACCTCCAAACTCAGGTGCCAAATTTAACTTAGAAGAAAGTCGCATGAAGCATGCTACTTATATACTAACTGAAATGTGAAAAACTATGCTTTATACAGCATGAGCAACCATATGATTTAGAATAAAAATAGAATGGTGTAGGCATTAAACAAGTAAAATGGCCTATGTCATGAAAGATGAATATATTTGTTCTGTCGTGTGGAGTTTTGTATTAGTATAGTACATGTGAAATCTCGAGTGAATCCATCAGCCAAGCAGGAGCAAATAGCATATATCCCTAGTTACGTGCTGCTACATGGTAAAATTAAGATGAAAAGAAGATAAATGTAAAGATAAATTGGTTAAAGTCCACATCACTACAACTGGTAATCTCTTTAAAGGTACAGTCCACCTTGATTTTCTATGGAAATATTACAAATTATTAATTTCTTTCACCAAAGCACTATATTGTGTTAGATGGGGTGGTGCTATAAAATAATTTATTCCCCAACATTTAATATTTCTCCACTTTACCAATATGTTACACTATATTTCTGTTTTGCCTATTTTTCCATGACATAATTTAGATTGGGTACATCCTGAACATCTAGGAAGATTTTACAAGAATGTTATGTATTGATTCCGTTTGGATTAACATTTTATTTACTCATTAGTTCATTTTCTGCTGTAATATCCCTTTTCTAAATCAATGTGTGTCACTACAGAATGGCCTGACATTTGATTTTTTCATTTGTATTGCACTAATGTAAATTACGTTACAAGTGATATTTGCTGGTGTAAGATATGGCAAAATCACTGTCACTGACAGTTAGTCAGTTTCCTTTTAAGTTTTAACCAGTTGTCATTAGGCACCATCAAAAAGTAATGATAGATAGAAAAGGATAATTACCTTGCTTTTCTGGAAACAAAGCCTTAGGGACCCCTACTGAATAACAGTATCCACTTGGTGTGCCATATGTGCCATAAAAGTGTGCTCCACACCATCATTTACAGCATGGTGGGAAACGGAGAAGGCCAGAGGGACAGAAAACAGAATTTGTTAGTGATGACGCCAAGAAAGTGTTTGAAACTTCCTTGGATAGGATACATGGATCTATCCAAAGTTTGAGTTTGGATTTTGAGATGAGAGCTAATCTCGAATTCCAAAATCAGACATAATCGCACCCCCTCCGTATGCCTCCATTTTATCCTTTCAAAAGGCTAGTTACAAAGCTGAGTTTGCTAGTGAGATAAGTCCAAGGCCTACTAGAACATAAAAGGGAAGACTGTGGTACCTTTGACACATTTCACCATATCGTGTTTGGCTTCATCAGGATTTGCCTCTATTCCTGATAAAGACGCAAACCTGATCCGTGAAACATCAGTTTGGGGGGTGATCTCACAAATCAATTCAATAGCCAACTTAAAACAAAGACAGAGTGATCATGAAGAGCAAGTGATAGAAATACAAAAAAAAAGTACACAAGTGCAGTGGTATCTGGCAACAAGACGTTAGCAGCAGTTCCTTTAAGTCCTGTAAGTTGAGATGTGGGGCCTCTATGAATCGGACTTGTTTGTCCAGCACATTCCACAGATGCTCGATTAGAACTTATTGTGTTCCTCAAACCATTTCTATACCATTTTTGATTTTGTGTCAGGGCACACTATCCTGCTTAACGAGGCCAATGCCACCAGCCATATTATTATTATTATTTAACTATTCAAAATCATAATGGTAGATATATAATACTGGATGTCACATTACATTGTTAAAAAAAATTATTGATTGATTGTACGTTTCAACACAGTTCCAATCACATACTTTGACAAAAGCAGCCTAGTGTCTTCTCCACACTCTGGGATGAAAGACTGTTTCCATCAGCTGATTCACCACTGTAACGGACCGTCTACTGGACGAAGTAGACCCTCTGTCCGTTGTGGGAAATCACCTCCTTAGCCCCCACTTACAGCTCAGCATTCACCCAGCAAGTCTTTCCTGGACCCTTGCTCTTTGTACCCAAATAGACAGGACATCTAGCAGTTAGGTACAGCAAGATTGAACAACTCCTTTATTTGTGTAACAACACAGACTTATATAAAGACATACACCTGACATCACAGACATTAGTATACAATGGGTGGGATGGAACTATACATAGTTCTCCAACTAACCGGGGCTAGGAATACATTAGACATTCAGACTGCAAACCAAATAGGAATTAACATAGAGTGAGTAGACACACAGTAAGAAACATAATGTACACAACATAATCAGTTTACCAGTTAATCCAGTTACTACAGAACAATGGATGTTGGAGTAAACTATTGTTGTCACTGTCACATTATAAACCTTCAGAGTGGTCTACTAACAGAATTAAACATTAAACATAACCAATATACTACCAGAATATAACTAACTAACAATATTAACGTATACTGTTATGGCACATTCCTTACCCAGGTGGTCCGTTCATTTGTGAGTTGGTTCGGTATATTCAATCTAATGAACACCCAGGCTGAAAGGCACGAACAAGCCTTCCCGCAGGGGAAAATACAAGCTTTTACCATGGGGCCATAGTCCAGAGTCAGCAGGCGAGCAACCAGGCTTCTCCAGAACATAGTGGCGAGGTTGGTTCCGCCACATCTCTCCCCTTTTCCAAACAGACTAACAGGGTATCTGACCTCCTGCCGGTCAGTGCCCTGGTTAGTCCAGCAGCCCACCAACAAAACAGAAACAGCAGTACAGCCCACCCACAATAAATGGTTACTACACCTGAGTAAGGGAGAAACTTGTCCATGTCCAGGTGCCTCACCACGGCTGTGTGGGGGACTGGTAGGCTGCCTATGTGGGTTGCTGAGTGGGCAGAGACCAGCGGTACTCTGCCCTGGGGTCAGCACTACCACTGAAGTAGCCTGGTTGGAGCCTGGTTGCTGGAGGGGGAGACCGACTGTCTCCCCTTTGGATACACAGCTCTGCTGCTGGAGGGGGAGACCGATTGTCTCGCCTTTGGACAAACCACCATGCTGCTGTGGGGGGAGACCAACTTTCTCTCCTTTGGCTAAACAGCCCTGTTGCTGGGGGACAGGACCGACTGTCCCTACCTCCTGTGCTGTAAGTGCAGAGACCACGGTCCCATCTGCACGGTTGTGGGGTGTACCGTCTCCCCCTGGTACGTTTAGCTGTCGCTGGGGAGAGGGGGTAACAAGCTCCTCTCCCATACATACTCCCATCCGCGGGGGAGGGAGACCGACTGTCTCTGCTCCCAATACAGTGTCCTGCTGCTGGGGAAAGGAGACTGGGCTCTCTATTCCCTGCTGGACGCTCTGCCGCTGGGGAAAGGAGGCTGGGCTCTCTATTCCCTGCTGTATCTGCCGCTGGGGAGGGAGGACAAGGCTCTCCTCTCCCAATAAAACACTCTGCTGCTGGGGGACAGGACCGACTGTCTCTGCCCCCTGTAACTCAGCCTGCCGCTGGGGAAAGGAGACTGGGCTCTCTGTTCCCTGCAAATCACACTGCCGCTGGGGAATGGAGACTGGGCTCTCTGTTCCCTGCAAATCACACTGCCGCTGGGGGATGGAGACGAAGCTCTCCTCTCCCTGTGGGGCCAGTGGAGAGACCTCGGTCCCATCTCCACTTGCCGGCTGGAGGTCCTCCCAGTACATCTCTACGATATCCTCCCAGCTGAAGGGCTCTGGACCTGGGTCTGCCACGATGCTCTCCTGCTGGGTATCCTCAATGGAGCGGAACATGTGTTTGTAATCCTGCTCCAGTTCCCATTCCAGGGATACTAGGCGCGTCAAGTCTGGTCTCACTTCGTGGGGGTCATCCCAGACTTGCATACCCTCCCTCCAGTCAAAAATATCTTGGAACCGGGTCTCATCAGGGCTCCCAAAGTCAGGTTCTGTGAAAGCCTCCCACAGCAAGCCAGGGCCATTAAGCTCTTCTCCCTGCGGGTTATCATGCTCCACTGTCCAGGGTGTATACCGAATGGTATACCACCAGAGTGCCTGGTAGGCATCCTCTAGCCATAGCTCCTGCCATACCCGGTGCTCGAGCTCCTTTACCCATTGCTCCAATGGCTGCTCTCCCAGGAAGGGCATCCGCAGTGGCAGTCGTGTCTGCTGTCGCTGCTCCTCGCTGGGGAGTCCCTCGCCCCGCTGATACTGTACATTATCCAGTGCCTGGTACCAGATGCCTTTCCTTATTGCATCCCGGCCATCCAGGTCTTCCTCCTCATATGGAACTGCTGTTTGGGTCCAGCCTGGTTCCATCCTGCTGCTGTCAGGGTCGCTGTACTGAGACATGCGTTGCCCTCAAATTATAAATCCAGGAAATGGTGTTGCCTTGTAGCTGTCCTTCTGGGCTGGGAGAACCATCCCGTCGCTTGCCACCAATTGTAACGGACCGTCTACCGGACGAAGTAGACCCTCTGTCCGTTGTGGGAAATCACCTCCTTAGCCCCCACTTACAGCTCAGCATTCACCCAGCAAGTCTTTCCTGGACCCTTGCTCTTTGTACCCAAATAGACAGGACATCTAGCAGTTAGGTACAGCAAGATTGAACAACTCCTTTATTTGTGTAACAACACAGACTTATATACACCTGACATTAGTATACAATGGGGCGGGGGGGGGGGGGGGGATGGAACTATACATAGTTCTCCAACTAACTGGGGCTAGGAAAACATTAGACATTCAGACTGCAAACCAAATAGGAATTAACATAGAGTGAGTAGACACACAGTAAGAAACATAATGTACACAACATAATCAGTTTACCAGTAAATCCAGTTACTACAGAACAATGGATGTTGGAGTAAACTATTGGAGTCACTGTCACATTATAAACTTTCAGAGTGGTCTACAAACAGAATTAAACATTACACATAACCAATACACTAACAGAATATAACTAACTAACAATATTAACGTATAGTGTTATGGCACATCCCTTACCCAGGTGGTCCGTTCATTTGTGAGTTGGTTCGGTAGATTCAATCTACCGAACACCCAGGCAGAAAGGCACGAACAAGCCTTTCCGCAGGGGAAAATACAAGCTTTTACCATGGGGCCATAGTCCAGAGGCAGCAGGCGAGCAACCAGGCTTCTCCAGAACATAGTGGCGAGGTTGGTTCCGCCACAACCACCAAATGGAAAACTGACTCATAAACACAGGATATGTCCAAGCTACCTATTGAAGGCTTGGGCAATCTATACCGCCGAAAATATCAATCTCATAGACCAGCCCCTTCATTGTTGAGAGAAATCAAAGGCTGTATATTAAGAGGCCATAAAATCTCTTATTATGTCAAACGAAAAAATGGTATAAAAAAATATTCCAATCCCTAAACACTTAACCAACACAAACATTTTTTGAATTAAAAATACCGTAAATAATTATAGGCAAACAAATCATTTATTAGAAACACTAATACAGTGAAGGCACAAAACACTAGATTAATAAACCAAACAAATTATTAATAAGTATAACCCATCCAAGAAACAAAAAACATAGACTTTTTCCTTCGGTATTTCTGATGGCGATACTAATACATACCTAGGTCATAAAAAAAAGCATTCGCTGATTATTACATACAATTGTACACAAAAATACCTCTCAACCCCCTCTATTCACAGACTGCACATAGGCCCACATCACCACAAGGCAGCGGCGTACGTCGATGACCTCTTACTGATCTTGACCCAACCTAATATTTCACTTCCACATGTCATACAAGAAATGCAGTTGAATAGCTCCCTTTCCAACTTCAAAATAAACATGGCAAAGTCCAAAGCCCTGAATTCCACAATCAAAATGAACATATTACCGCGTATTTTATACACTATCCAGACACTGCCTATTGAAGTCCCGAAATCTTTTTTCCTGGATTTCAAGCGGACAGTGGTAAAATTCATCTGGAAATCGTCTGCCCCGAATGTCTTTCGGTTTGTAGACTTTCGGTTAATGGAATACATGTAATGCTATTGCTATTCTATAAACCGAAATAGAGTCCCCATTCATAAGAATAGGTCAATTGACCTATTCGTATGAATGGGGACACTCTTACCCACATTTGACTTTATTTTGCAGCCCTCTAGCCCTTTCCAGGACTATTTTAGAGGCATTTTAGTGGCCAAAAGTTCGTGTCCCCATTGACTTCAATGGGGTTCAGGTTCGGGGTCAAGTTCAGGGTCAAGTTCGGGGTCAAGTTCGAGCACGGACCCGGACATTTTTTCGAAGTTCGGCCGAACCTGCCGAACCCGAACATCCAGGTGTCTGCTCAACTCTACTCTTAAATCAAGATATTAAACAATAAAATAAAATTATTCCAAATCGAAGTTAAAGTTTTTTTTACCAAATTTACTGACTCAGTTAGGTTTCCTCAAAAGCAAAATATACATTACTGGTGGTAAGCGCCAATCACCATGTTTAACAAACAACCTCTAGTGATGTATTTAGCACTTGCCTTGTCTGTGCAGACACCATGCTGCCTACCACTATACAGCAGGGAACTGACAGTGCTGCCTGGGGTAAGTCGTGGGACTGCAATGTGCGATATGGGGCATGTCCTGGGGTGATGGGGCATGAAATGGGTATGCAAGGTGGGTGATGGGGCATGCCCTGGGGTGACGGGGCATGTAATGGGTGTGCAATGTTGGTGATGGGGCATGTCCTGGGGTGATGGGGCATGTAATGGGTGGGCAGTGTGGATGATGGGGCATTGTGGCTGATGGGTCATATCATGTGTGTGCAGTGAGGGTGATAGGGCATTCCCTGGATAGGCAGCGTCATGCTCTGGATGTGCAGTATGGGTGCTGGAGAATTGTGTTGGGGTGATGGTGCATGTAATGGGTGTGCAATGTGAGTGAATAGGTATGTGTTGTGGTGATGGGGCATGTAAAGGGTATGAAATGTGGGTGATGAGGCATGTCGTGGGGTGATGGGGAATGTCCTGGGATGATGGGGCATGTCCTGGGTATGCAGTGTGGGTGATAGGGCATGTCCTGATTCTGCAATATGGGTGGAGTGGAGGGGCGCTCAAATTTATACACCACCGGAGGAACCCAGCACTGATGTCCACTTTCTCCTTTATAATTTAATCTAGCAATCGACCCACTATTATGCATAACACAACAAAATGAGGAAATATTAGAAAATCCAATAGTTAAAGAAATTAGTAAAGTGTCAGCTTTTGCTGCCAAGGGGTTGTGCAGTGATTTTTTCTCTACTACCTGGGCAAAGTAGAGGTAGGGGAGGGGTAGGCAATAATATTTTCTATTTACCATTAAGTAGGCTCCCAGGCTCGGTAATGTGAGGCGGGGGGGGGGGGGGGGCGTATGAGGGGCTGCCCTGGCCCCTCATATGTGTTAATGGTCTTGGGGGCCATTTGGGTGGCACATAGGACCCGGTTTTGTTGGAGGGCGTCTCCACTTCCAATTATGAGGTCAAATTTATGTCAATTTCTGTAGTGTAGGTTTGAGACCGAGCAGAAACATTCTATTTTTTCCAGCGGATTTGGTAGAATTAAATACTGGATGTATGGAATAGCCTTCCTGTGGAAGTGGTAGAGGTAAACACAGTGAGGGAGTTTAAGCATGTGTGGGATAGACACAAGGCTATCCTACATTTAAGATAGGGAAAAGGGGACTAATAAAACTATTTAGAAAATTGGGCAGACTAGATGGACCGAATGGTTCTTATCTGCCGACAAATTCTATGTAAAGATTAAACTAACATTTATTTTCTTCGATCAAGTTTGACTTAGTCTTGAACTCCTTGGCAGACCTCATGTCGCCTCATCTCGACCTCACAAATATTGTTAGTGAATGGGGGGGTTTAGGAATCTTTTTGAGCTTGTAAATAGACCCCATTGATGTAAAATATGGAGAAGTATAATAAAGCTTGCAGTGTGTGGATACAATAGAAAATGTAATCAGTGTAGGTATCCTTTTCTTCTTGGATTTATATTTCGCCGTCTGTTGGCCCTCATGGATTGACTGTTGCTATCGAAGCATGATATGTAGTAGTTCATTTTCATTCAAATTAAATACATATTAGATGATCATGTGCCAAACAGGAAACACTGGGGTGGATAAATCTGCTATTGCCCAGTCCGGTGAGAATGAATTATAGTGTTGACGAGGGCTCTTAGGGCTTTGGGAACACTGAGGAAGAGAACAATTCTTCTGAATGATTGATTTATTAACATAAGGAACAATACTACTGCTGCATAACTAAACATCCACATGAAAACCTGATTTTTTGGGGGGAGTATACTTGGCTAACCACAGTCTCCAGTACTTCATATCATAGTCTACTTTTCTGCACTCTTTACGTCACCAAATCTAACATGTCCAAAGTACGTAATTCATTGTACGTAATTCAAGGGTAATTGTTATTTTTGCTTGTGCTTGAAAAAACACAAGCCGTAGCTCCAATTGTTTCTATAGAAAACAAGATGTTATCACAAGCTCTATTTATACTGGAGCCTTTAACTGTTAATAAATAGAGATAAGAAATATTAGCTAGAATTTCCCAGCGTTTCTAACTACATTTACGAATCAGCCCCCTTTGAATGGATGGCAATCGATATTGATTTTGTAATACCCCTTTAAGCGGCTGATGAAGAAATGGATGGGATATTCTGTTGGTTATTTGTATATTTACAACGATTCATCATGACATTTTCTTAAAGTTATTCATTTAGCCTAGGGTTTGATAAACCCCTTGGGATTTATTTTTTTGACATCTACCCCTGGATATAAGTTACTATGTAATGTTAGATCTTATCTTTGCTCATTATAGGTCTTCAATTACAATACTTATTGAATCCTTTCAATTACTGTTGTTTTATTATGGGGTTTTTTGTTTTTTTTAGACAATTGAAAAAGCCTCGATCATGAGGAGAAAGGCGGTGTGTGGAAGATGGACTTTGGATGAAAAGCATTTGACTGATGAACTTTGTTTTTTTCAAGACTTGCATCTTTTATCTACTGTGAAGAATCTTCAAATTTTAAGTGTAAGATTTTACTGTGTTTTTATTAGCTTTGTATTAAACATTTCTATTCACATCCCTGTCTTCTCTTCCCCTGTGTGAGATTTCTGGAGCTGCCTGCAAATAACAAATTGGGTATTTCTTCCACCACTTTGTGGGCTCCCTGATGCATTTATTCCTGAGCAGATTACTGCTCAGGTACTTGTGAGTGGACATTTCATATAACCTTCTGAAGTGTTTTTTCACATTATTTCGATATACTTCACTATATTTTGTTTCATTCATTTTTTCGCTTTATATAACACTTGTAAGCGACCATCTTACTGATAAGGGTAATTTTATAGTGTGCTGAGTGTTGGGTTTAGCGCACTAGTCACTTTGTTTTTATTGTATGCACTTTTTTGCTAGGAATGGAACACTAGCTGAGTCTAGGTGCCGCTCACTTCATCACATATAGGCGCAGTATATTATTCTTTTTGTCTATACCAACTTGGGTTATGTTTGATGTCCTTAGTGTGCATCCTTTATTATTCCAGTAGGAGACTCACAAACAAACCAGACATACAGTGAATGGAAATGCTTAGTTTATCTATCCAATAAGCTATTGGTGAGAAAAACCAATAGAGCTCGAAACACTGATTGGTGGCAGGAGACTTTGATGAGAATTAAAACGGGGCATGATCTCAAAAGGCTGAGAACTTCTGTCATAGAATGATAGATCTTCTTTTCTATTGTGATTAATTGTGCATGTAATATGCATGAAAAATGGTGAATCCTTCTTCTCAAGTCGGAGTGGTCCTTTAAGCATTTCTCTATGTTCTTCTAACCCAGATGCCCAATGACACATTATCATAATCGATAATAGGAGAGCCTATTAGCTTGTGCTGCACAGCATATCTAGGGGGGGGGGGGGGGGGGGGGGGATACGGGAAAAATGTATTAGTTCAATGAAATTCTAAATGAAGTTCTAACATTTCTATTATTTTAATGTTTCTTCTTTTGAAACACAGTTATGAGGAAACCTTTCAAAGAAATCACATCGCTCATTAAATAAAAAACAAGGATTGCATGAGATATTCAAACTGTAACTTCACAATGGGAAATAAATAATTATGAAGAATTGATGTAAAAAAAAAGTGGTGAGACTTTAGAGTATGCAGCATCCCCCCTTTGAAGGTCATCGTTCTTTGGGTTATAATGTGATAAGATGCTAAACAAGGATTATCTAACCTCCACTCACTTTATGCTACTCACTCTTATGTGAAAATACTCCTGTCAACACTTCTTTCTCTGTTACGGAACGCACTATTGTGTTGTGTCTCTTACATAGGCGTGCGCAGCCTATTGCATTAGGGTGTGCACCCTAAAGCACAAACACACACGCCGCACACGTGTGTGTGTATAGATATATAGATAGATATATATCTATCTATATATCTATACACACACACACATACACAAATGCACTCTGCATACTTACATACAGACCCGCATTCATATAATTATCAATATAAACAAACATTTAAAAACTGTATTAAAACTTTTTTTTTTATTAATTAAGCATTTAGCAATGTAAACAAACATTTCACATTTTTTAACTTAAAAAAACACTTACTTAAAGTTTACCAGCCAGCCGGCCGCCCCAGAACCCCTCCTGGGAAAAAACGATGTGTCTGTGCTCCGCTCTGCACCCTCTCCTCTGGCACTGCGGCTGGGCCTCACCCTTGCGTTGCCGTGACTCCGCCTCTGCGTGACGTCACGGAACGCGTGTACGCGAACGCGTACATTACAGGGGAGGTCTGAGGGAGGAGAAAGTCCGTCCTTCACTATGCGGCGCTTCCGCTCGCATAGTGAAGGATCGGATTAGGAGACAAACTCGGGCGGCAGACGGCAGTGCAGCACGGAGGTGAGAGAGCCTCAATTTTGAGGCTTGATTAGGGCAGGGCTTGACAAATTTAATTTACTTTTAGGAGCCAGAAAAAAAATCTAGGAGCCAGACAACGGCACATACACGATACCATACATACACACACACACAGACACACACAGAGTCATTCACATTCATACAGAGACAGTCAGTCAGTCACATTCATACAAAGACATTTACATTCATGCAAAGACAGTCAGTCAGTCTCCACACACATCCAGAGTCAGTCAGTCAGATCCACACACATCCAGAGACAGTTAGTCAGTCAGATCCACACACATCCAGAGACAGTCAGTCAGTCAGATCCACACACATCCAGAGACAGTCAGTCAGTCACTCACATCCACACTTAGCCAGACACACACACATAAGCCATCAGGTTGTTATTTTTTTTAAAAGAAAAGAGAAAACAAAAAGTGACTCACCCTCCCTGCTGTTTTACCTTATTGCACGGGAGGGGGATTTCTACTGCAGCTTGACCCATGCCTGTCACACAGGCACAGACCGTCTGCATGCTACTGCTGATTGGTGGGATGTCACGTGACACCCGCTGATCCGACACTACAGCGCGAGGGGGCGGAGCAGGAAGCGCACACTCTGCTTACCCTCGCGCTGCGAAAGAATAATACTTTTTTTTATTTATTTTTTTTTAACTAACCTCAGGACGGTGGAGCGCCATGTGCTGCTGATCCTACCCGGGCGCCAGGTACAATTTCCTAGTCGCCATGGCGACCTGGCGCCCGGGGTTTGTCGAGCCCTGGATTAGGGTGTGCCCAGGCACACCCGGCACACCCCGTGCGCACGCCTATGGTCTCTTATATGTTTCATGTGCAATATTGGAGAAAACTCATTGCAATTCCTTTTTAAGCAGTACTCCTGTGGATTTTTTTTTCACTTATAAGTATTCTTTCATATAGTTAAACACTTTTTGGTTGTGTATATAAAAAATCTGGGCATCTCAGTTATAACTGCTGAAGTAATTTATTATAAAAAAAAAAAGTATGATGTACAGATACTTTGAAAGACTTTTCATGTTTTCTCAGTTCTGACGTAAAAAAAAAAAAAGGTACTAAAGGTGACCCATAGCGATAAAAACATTTCTGTGTAAGAATACAAATGAGGACTATTAATAAGAAGACCGATAGTAACTCGGGAGAGGAGAAGGTTTTTTAAAAAGATTATTACAGGTTGACATGTTCTGGGCATACACGTTACAAGCAGACGCCAGGAAGACTAAATTTGGAATTGAGTTGTTTAAATATCATTTTTACTATCTCTTTTATCTTTGTTATCCTTCAGCTACACATGTATAATATGGTAGTTTAATTGTACAGGTATGTATACTGTGTGTGACTACGCACATATTATATAGGTTATTATTCATCATACATTGATTGTTTGTATATAGCTCTAACCAGGGCTAGCCTTAGGTGCTCAGGTACCCTGTGCTGGGCACCCAGTTATAGTCCAGTCCAGAACTAACATCCTGGTACACCACCTGCTGTTAACTACAGTTCCCATGATGCTCAGCCAAACATACTGCTTCCATGATACTGGCTGAGCCTCATGGGAAGTGCAGTCAAAAGTAGATAAAGATGCAGATGTTAGCTGTGAACTAGAAATCCCATGATGCTCAGCCAGGTGTCCATCATGACTAGGCATCATGGGAGTTGTAGTCCATAACTAACACCTGTCTCACCATCTCCTGTAGACTACATTTCCCATAGGGCTCAGACAGACATACTGCTTCCATGGGAAGTGCAGTCAACTTTATATAAGACTGCAGATGTTAGGCTAATACTAGAATTTCTTTTTTTTTTATTAAACTACAATTCCCATGATGCTCAGCCAGGTGTCCACCATGATGTAAGCTGAGCATCATTGGAGGAGTAGTCCACAGCAGATTTTTTTTTTAATAATAAAGAAATTCTAGTATTAGTCTCCCTCCCAGTATCCTACCTTTCTGGCCTGGGAGGAGGCTCATCTAGTCCCTGGTGGTCTGTGGGGGCATCCTCCTAGGCTGGCTGTTGTGTGAAGGGAGCTGCTGGTCTCTCTCTTGCAGAGACCTGTCCCTGGCTCTCCGCAATCAGTGCTGATGACTCATATCCCCGCTTCCCTCCAATTGGCCCTGTGATGATTGACAGCAGCAGGTCTCTACCGAAAGAGTCAGAGACCTACTGCTTGTCACAGGGCAGGGAGAGAGCGTGCGGCTCCCAGTTACGGATGATCAGCAACTCACATAGAAAAAGGTTTTCTTTTAAAACTAGTTGCATGGGGGGAGGATGAGGCGCCAGTAGACAGGTTCCTCTTCTGGCGCCCCCTAGGTGTAGCGCTGTGTGCGGGCACACAGCCCTTAGGTCGGACCTGGCTCTAACATGGTTAGTTACACTATTCAAATGAGCTTAAAGTGTAAAAGATGGAAATATATATGCATGTATGTATGCATGTATGTATGCATGTATGTATGTATGTATGTACTTTAAGCTGTGTGTGAAGGATATATATATGCTTATATATATATATATATATATATATATATATATATATATATATATATATATATATGCTTGATATTATGATATTCAGTGATATCTTCTAAATGAAACATGAAAGGAAGATAATGTATTAATTGATTAAATTACCAGTACAAGGCCCTTTCTCTGTTTTGATTTGTTTACCCTTTACATATTGAGCCTAGTGGTATACCAGGGCATTGTCTGGGTCTAAGTGGGTCCTAGTGGTATACCAGGGCAATGTCTGGGTCCTGGCATAAGTCAAGGGTCATACTTTTCTAATTATTTCACATTAAGAGGTCTAGGGGATCCCCGAAATGCGGCTACTAACATGCCTCAATTCTGGTCCGAGATTTGGGAGGAGATGAAATTGATGCACAATAGGACTGTGAGGATAGAGCTGAACACCACAAAATCGAATTTTGAGTTACAAGCATGCTAAATTGGACAAGCAGCATGAGAAGCAAACCACTGCTTAAGAAGCAATTCCAGTGCCTAACATCCCTCCATCAGCACAGGTGGTTGAAGGTCAGTCTGGTGAGAGGGACAACGATACCAACATGACTGAACATTTGCCTAGTATATCATCCTTCTACTCATCAGATGATGATGAATAATTCACACTGTGGGATCTTGGTAGCAGTAGTGGAACCCTTGGTTACTTACCATTCCCATCACCCAGTTGGAAACCTCCACTGACAATCCCTGCACCCCCACCCCATCTCACTGGGTACTCCTTCCCTTGTCTGTGTTTCAGATATGGCCATAGTGCCATATATGTCCAAATTTCATCTTATGACCAAATAAAATAGTGCCAGATATTTGTATCCAAAATGATATTGGGCATATATGTAGGCATGTCCTTGTGGGGAAAAAAAAGCCCTTTAAAGTTTAATTCTCCAGCTAAACTATGAGAATTAAAATGAGAGAATTTAACCTATGTTTCCCAAATTCAGAGCGTGTTCAGGGGTGATCGGCACATGGTATCTGAAAATCTATCGTTTTCATGGCGAAAGTGACCCAATCTGATGCCTCCGTTTATGAACAGCAGGTTTGGACCTGAATTCAGGGATATTGAGTAGCCAGATTTTGGAGATCCATTTTAGGCCAGATCTGCCTATATTCAGTCGACCCTAAAAACAGGTCTATATTTTAGATGTGTTTGTGGTGTCTCATGTTTATGACATCAGCTGTGGCTTGATATGCAAAATCAACAACTTTTCAAAGGTAAATGTGTAATTTATATATCAAGCCACAAGGTGATAAGCAAGAGACAGCACAGGCACATTCAAAACACAATTTTGTCTCTTACTTTATGCCGTTGCTTGCAATTTTACTGACATAGTGTATAGATAATTGTTCATAAATGTTTATGTTCTACATTCACATTGCAAGCAATGTTTAGGTTCACAGAGTCCTTTGAATCAATATCAGAAGTACTTTCAATGATACATTTTCCTGGGGTCTCAGAAGATGTCAGCACCACAAGACTTTTCCAGTAACTTTATTGCAACTCACAAGTGAAATGGAACAGGATTAGAAACTTTGACCCATTTAACAGAACATTAACTAAAAAGTATTCAACTTATTATTACATATGAACATAGATACCCCCTATGTTTATATGTCATCATATATATTTGTATTCTATGTTTTTATTGTTTAATCACAAGTTACTGCCTGCTGCCCTCAGTGGCACTGTCATTCAGGATAGCCTACATGTTGATGTGCCTAACTGCATGCACACTTAGTACACAAATGACCCACACAATGTCACAATATTACTATAGACTTAAATGTTTGTTGATATGCATATTTATTTTGTTGTGTTTTTTTTTTTTTTACCCTTTTAATGTTTACACATCTGGTGGTAAACTAAGGTCCTCCAGGGCTTTGATTGGCTCCTAGAATCAGTGCATACAATTAAATATAGCCCTGCATTAAAAATATTAAGTTAGCAGTTTGGCAGATTGTATAGGTTTTGTATACATTACTGAATCCAGTAATCACAAATAGTCAAATAAGTCTTGCTCTGACCTTTAGTGACCCAAAGCCTTATGTATGGTACAGAAGTGTTAAACCTCTGCCTGCCTCATTCGCAGATGATGAACATCTCAAAAATCTGAGTTAGCATTGGCCAGAGTTCATTGTGGATTTAGTGCCAAGAAAGATAAGGATGTTTTTGTGCAACACAGAATAACTGATAAGAAAGGACACACAGTAAAGAGCAAACTGGTCTGCAAAAACTCCCAACTTGTTGTAGGATCATAATTTAACAGTTATTACATACTATTTAAGCCAAGGATACACGCTACCTGGTATCCCAGCTGATGCGGGCTTCAATACCCAACATCTTTCTTGTGGCTCATCTCCCCCCTTCTTTCTAGAATTCCAAATCACTGAGAGAGAGTGAGGGAACCAAGGTTGCATCATAAAGTGGTAATGCTTCATCATTTTTCATTATATAGCAAACTGCTACATCACAAAGTTGGGTAATTTAAATATATTAATTAGAGAAATTAGCAACACATATACTGGCTGTATTGTGTTGAAGGAAGAGTTGCTAATCAGGGTGAGTGGAGGGGCTATGGGGGGTTTTATGTTGAATACAAACACACAATGTTTCTTTGTTTTCCATTATGGAAAATTTAGAAAAATATCCAATAAATAATATTTATAATATGGATGAGTTTTCATAATTGTGTATAGGAATTTCCTTTTTTTAATCAGTGTGGTGCATGCATCTCACAATTGAATGCAGAGTAGCATTCAGCAATTAATATGTACAAACGCTGCAAGTAGCTAAGGGCCATGGGCATTGCAATCCAAGCACATGAGGAGCCCCTCCAAAACCTGCTGTCATCCTCCGATGACAGCATTCAATGCTGCTGTCTATGGTCTCATTGCTGGTAATGATGTGGCACACATAGACCAGCCACTGACCATGGTGGTAAGCAAGAATGGTTCAGATGATGGAGAGGCAGGAAGAGATGGCTAGTCACTGAAGTTCAGTAAAATTGAAAAAGTGAACTCACAACAAAATGGTTAAACAGAATGGCACTGCTACAGGGTACGCACTAACAGTGCCAAGTACTTGTCATTAAATGAAAGAATCACAAGATGAAACAGCTTTCCCCCACATGGTGCACAAAAAGATATATATATAATGTGTACATACACAATCAATTTAAATACAGCTGATAAAGTTCCTTATATTATAAAAGTTGCTAGAAGTTCACACTTCTAGGAATAGGGCCTTCCCACATATACTGCAATAAACCAATTCTAGGTTGAATATATAACTTACAAATGTAAAAGATCTTATTCCATCATGAATTAGGCATGTAGAATCAACAATATGAGGCAGCCTGTGTGGTTTCCGAATTCACGACTTCAAAATCTCACTGTGACTCGATTCCTCCATATACAAATGTCTAAAATAAATAGAAACAAAATATTCATAGCACAACAATGCTTTAATAAAACGAAAAATGTGAAAGCAATAAAATGCAAACTCACATGGCTTTGCTCCATTTACAATCAGGGCCGTCTTTAACATTGACTGGACCCTGGGCAAACATTTGTTTGGGGCCCCTGGACCCCACCCCTCATTCCCGGCATGCAATCACACCCTCCACCCTAATACCTCCCTACAAAAAAAATAAACACACACTTGCTTTGTGTGTGTGTGTAATGTATAGGTGGTTTATATCATATTTAGATTGTGTGTGTGTGTGTGTGTGTATATATGACTTACACAGAAAACCTTACACAGTCAGATAGACACACTTACACACACAGTCAAACTTAAACACACACACACTCGTTTGTCCCCCTCCCTGCTCACTTACCTTACATTTGCAGGGAAGGGGCTGTTTCTTCTGTGCGTGGCTCCATGTGTTCTGAGCACCGGTATGTCACGGACATCTGGTGCTCTAACATGCTCTGTGAGGGGGCGGAGATTTCTCCCCTCACGTGACACATATACATATATACATACACTTACACAGACACTCTTACACACACACAGTCACCCTTACATACACAGTTAAACACACCCTTACACACAGTCACACTTACACAAAAATACACAAACACTCTTAGACATACACAGACACCCTTACACACAGTCACACTTACAGATACACTTACACACACACACACTCCTAGACAGCCTTACACACAGTCACACACTTACATTTTATTTATTTTTACTGGAAAAACTAACAGTCACACTTACATACACACACTGTTATACACACCCTTACACACAGTCACACTTACAAAGAAATAAACACACTCTTAAACACACAATCACCCTTACACATATACATACACAGACAACCGTACACACAGTCACACATACACGCCCACACGTAGACACACACACTCACACGCTTACATTTATTTTTTTACCGAAAGAAAATAAACATATTCCCTTGTGACACTAACAGTCACACTTACACATATACATACACAGAAACCCTTTGTCTCCCCACTGTTCTCTCTGCCCCCATTGTCTCCCCAGTTTTCTTTCTATCTCCCCACCCCAGTGTTCTCCCTATCCTCCCTCCCCTCTGTTCTCTCTATCCTCCCTCCCCTCCCCAATGTTCTCTCTATCCTCCCTCCCCTCCCCAATGTTCTCTCTATCCTCCCTCGCCACCCCACTGTTCTCTCTATCCTCCCTCCCCTCCCCACTGTTCTCTCTATCCTCCCTCCCCTCCCACTGTTCTCACCTTCCCGGCCCCAGTGCTCTCTCCTACATGAGTGGAGCGCGGGGAGACGCAGGCAGCATGTGCTCAGTGTGTGTTAAACACACTGAGCGCTCAATCCATGCTGCTCGCGCTCCCCGCGCGTAGTAATGACGCAGAGCATCGGATTTCCGATACTCTGAACCAACACTACGCGCGGGGAGCGCGAGCAGCATGGATTGAGCGCTCAGTGTGTTTAACACACACTGAGCACATGCTGCCTGCGTCTCCCCGCTGAGGGAGCCGGGGAGAGCAGAGAACGCTGGGCGCACCTGCACTATGCGATCAGTGCTGATCGCATAGTGCAGGTGCAGTTACGGAGGGGCAGCGGGACCACCTGGCAGCTGCCTTGGGCCCCCCAGGAGTAAGTGGGCCCGGGGCAGCTGCCCCGTTTGCCCCGCGTTAAAGACGGCCCTGTTTACAATCCAGAGCAAAGTATACAGCATAAATGCTAAAATGCTCTCAATTATGTTGGAGGAATTTGAGGGTGTCCCAAGCTGACAGAAAGCCCTTGACGCTCCAGTTCTGACTGGTACTTGGAGTGACCACTGTAATAGAGTGGTTCTCTCTGGATCCGCCTACCTAACACGTATAGTATCTGGTCAGAACTTTTTCAAGTGAATGATCATGTACCAATAGGAGTGTTAGGCTAGAGTTGAACACAGCAGGCAGCGTTCCGATAGAAGTACGCTAAATTGGAAAAGCAGTGTACTTACTTCCAACAGACCACTGCTTCTGTAGCAATCCCCACACCTAACATCCTCCCATTGGCACAGGTGGTTGAAGGTCACTCTGAGGAGGAGGAAGATTATACCAGCATAACTGAACCAAGTATATAATCCTCCTCCTCCTCATCAGATGCTAATGAGTAAATCATCCTGTAGCATCTTGTTAGTAGCCATGTAACCCTTGTTACTTAACATTCCTATCACCCGGTTGTACTTGTCCTTTGACTCATCACCCCCTCCCTTCCCTGGGCTTGTTTATTATTTAGAACTTAAAAATCATAAAATAAACATACATTTTCTAATGAAAATTATTATAAAATCAATATATGTATTATCTCACCGTATCTATTTGTGTCTATGTTTTTATTCAGTTACATCCACACCTTGTTGACTTCCACAGTTCATAGTACTCTTTCCACAGAGTTGTATCATTGTACATGGGTTTTCCTTCCCTTTCATTCTTGTTACAGACTGATGTTTGTGCTGCACATGTATTTTGCTGCATGACAATTTTTTTTAATGATTTTTTTTTTTACATAATTCCAAATATATGCAAATATCATCTTTTGATTCAATATTGTAATGATAAATATCTGTACCAGGAATTATATTAGGGCATAAACGTATATAATAGTACATTATGTAGTATATTTTAGAGACCGGGGAGGCTGTGCATGGGTGACAGTGGGAAAAGTGACCCACACTTTGTCACACCAAGAAATGCAATTTTGTACAATGATTAGCTTGTCTGTGGACCGAAAGAACACGGCTCCGAGCTCCTCCGAGGGACAGCCTTAGGGGTGTGCGAACTGTGCAGTTACACGGAACAATACACTGGGGGCGCCTGAGGCGTGGACTGAGAGAGCAAAAGTTCTCCCCTCACCAGCCCTCTTGGTGCAGGGGGCAGAGCAGATTAGACATAATCTGAGGTTGCTCTCATGCTTCCTGCACGTCAGAGTGTTGGGGATCAAATGACCTCCTGACACTCTACAGAGGCATGGGGAGCCCTAAAGGAGAGCTGGTGTCTAAAGTGTTTGCTGCAGAGAGAGGCTATTTCACTGGTTATGGTGGTAGAAAGAAGCTGTTTGGGGGCTAGGGTGGTTAAGAGAGGCTGCTTGGAGGGTTAGGGTGGAAGATAGAGACAGTTTGTAGTGCTAGTGTGGCAGAGAGAGGCTATTCGGGTAGTTATGGGTTATGGTAATTATCATACATTCATGATAAGTACATATTGGACGACAAATATTTGTGTGTTGATATATATATTGTTGTAAACTGCCTATGGTTTAATCACACCATAAATGTGTTACTACATCTGTTATCTGTTAATTAATCATTATGTGGTACACTTAGCACAGATGTACTCATTGTAATTGTTCTTATAATGTAATGCACTGCCTATACCTTCTGCATTGATATGGCTGCTCTACAATAGCATAGTAATTGGACACCAACAGCGCAACATTGTCTAACCCTGAGGGAACGAAGTTATTACTGCCAAATGCTTTGTATAATTCTTGTATCCTATTAAACAAGACTTGCCAATTCCTGCATTTTATTCCTGATAAAAATGCCTTGAGTTAATAAACAAAAATGTAATGAATAATATTAACATATATATAACATACATAGCTGGACAAAAGTAACCTTACCTATTGCGTTATTAAAGTGCTTGTATATTTCCTGCTGTGGAGATTTGGGAAGGATCATTTTTCTTAAATCGTCAATTCCAGCAACATTTATTACATTAAAAATGTTTACATTAAAAACATTTAACTGGAAATGGTGCATTGAGATGTTCTCTCAAGTCTACTGGGGTGTTGCTATTAGCTGATATACAGCGGTTGTGACTAGAGTTGAGCACAACCTGGTGGGTGAAAAAATAATCCATCTTTGCCCATGGAGGTCCCCGTGCAGACTGAGCTCTGCAGGGTGGG
Source organism: Pelodytes ibericus (assembly GCA_036172795.1). NCBI lineage: Eukaryota > Metazoa > Chordata > Amphibia > Anura > Pelodytidae > Pelodytes > Pelodytes ibericus. The sequence goes on from CM069861.1 coordinate 178,105,806, forward strand.
GAAGGCTTATAAAGGCTTGCCCCGCCCTGCAATAAAGCTCAGAGCCCTGAAGAGACTGACAGGCTCTCCATTTACCTGTCACAGCACTCTGATTGGTTGGTTTGAAATCAAACCAATCAGAGTGCTCTGTGTCATTTTACACAGCGTGGGAAAGTTGGTTTGAAATCCAACCAGAGTGCTAGCCATTTTAAACAGAGTGGGAAAATTCTAAAGTACTTTCCCACGCTGTTTAAAATGACACAGAGCACTCTGATTGGTTGGATTTCAAACCAACCAATCAGAGTGCTAGCCATTTTAAACAGAGTGGGAAAATTCCAAAGAACTTTCCCACGCTGTGTATAATGACAAACCAACCAATCAGAGTGCTGTGACAGGTAAATGGAGAGACTTACCTGTCAGTCTCTTCATTTACCTGTCAGAGCACTTTGGTTGGCTTAAACCAACCAATAAGAGTGCTCTGAGCTTAATTGCAGGGCGGGGCAAAGATTTATAAGCCTTCCCCCGCCCTGCAGAGCTCAGTCTGCATGGGGACCTCCATGGGCGAAGATGGATTATTTTTTCACCCACCAGTGGATTTATTTTTTTTAACAGTTGCGGCGCATATTATCTTTTTTTATTTGGCCTTTTTTGGGGCTAAAGAAAAGAAAAAAGAAGACATCAAATGGTAAGTATGAAATTGTTATTTTTTACATGTTAGTTTATTTCCCACCCCCTCACTATTATTAGGGTGAGGGGGGTAGGTAGGCATTTTTTTTATTGGGGGGGCGTGACTAGGGGCCGGGCACCCGCTCATGGGTGGGGACCGGGGGGGACAGTATGTCCCCCCCACATTATTATTTTAGGGTCCCCACCCGCCGGCAATGGGTGGGAACCGGGGGGGGGACATTAGGTCCCCCCTCATTATTATTATAGGGTCCCCACCCGCAGCTCATGGGTGGGGTCCCCCCTCCTAGGTCCCCCCTCATTATTATAATAGGGTCCCCACCCGGCGGCAATGGGTGGGGACCGGGGGGGGGACTTTAGGTCCACCCCTTATTATTATTATAGGGTCCCCACCCGCCGGCAATGGGTGGGAACCGGGGGGACATTAGGTCCCCCCTAACATTATTAGGTTCGGGGTCAGGTTCGACCCCGAATCCAGACTTTTTTTCGGAGTTCGGCCGTACCCGCCGAACCCGAACATCCAGGTGTCCGCTCAACTCTAGTTGTGACTATTACCAAATTTAATGGCATCCATTTTATCACCCTCACCATGGGTATGTTAAAAGGTATACACTACTTTATCTTACTAATAACATACCTAAAGAAGACACCTAAAATGCCTTGAAAATGCCATTCACAATTTCCTCAGTTAGCCAGCTGAGTTACTATTTTGACTCCACTTATTTCCACTCTTTCCACTGCTAGCACAGTTGCACCTTTTACCTATTTATATATTGATAAAAGAGAAGAAAAAACAAAACAAAACAAAAGTACAATCAGTATGCACATATGTTCAGTGACACAGTAACTTCAATACCCCAATTACATGCACAAGCTCCTTGTCACGGTCATTTGGATAAGCTTTTCCATATAAGTAAAGGGTTTAGCAGAGGTATTATTATATTAAACACAAATGTACACACACCAGACAAGCCAGAAGACTTGCTTCGTTTTGTACAGATATACAAAACATGCAGTGCTAGCACCACTGCAGGGGGTTCTGGGTAGGAAAATGCAAATAAGGTTAATAATGATCACCTTTTTGGCTCAATATCCATTTTATAATGGCGCAAATACCCACTTTACTGTGAAATATAGTGTTTTTGGGTGCCACCCCCTCAGAGACGTTATAGCACAAATTTCTCACTTTGGGGCTGGGGACACAGAATGCAGTCTACAAGTCAGAATTCTGATCAAAGCCTTGCATTGAATGGGAGGGTAATGTAACTATTACATCACAAGGGGACAGAGTTATAATCGTGTTTGATCAGGTTAATCTCCTCTCTTTGTGTTGGAAGGCAGGTAAACAAAAGTTGTACAATGCCACCTAGTCCTGCCCACTATGATTCACAGGAGCCAGTAAGAGAGCAGGGGAGTATCTTCTGACATCATCATGAAGGCTTTGGCAACAATTGTAAAGTGAGACTGCCTGGAAGATTTTGCATGATGTTGCATCATGGGAAATATTCTCAAAATGGATGCTGGAGATAAACACCTAATTTTATTTTTCCCTTTAAATGCAATTTATTCAATCATAAAAAATACAGTGGCATATGATTGATATATGTGTTTGTTTAAAAAGACCAGGTTATCTAGTTACATCTTATGTAAGTGGTAGTGTCCCTTTAAACATAGCCCAGGACAGAGGTGCAGAAGCCAGGTAGTTGTAAAGTCCATTAGACAGACCCGCTGGAGTACATCGTCCAAGTATAAAACTTAAAAGCCGGTATGTGCAGCCACGGCGTCCCCCCGCCTTTAAATAGATCAAAAAGAAATGTCAGCGCTGATGGGTATAATGCACCTCCTCAAATCAAAAAAAGAATGTAGATCTGATAATACAAATTCCAAAATGTTATTGCAAAATAATTAAAGGCATTGCAGTGCAGAGAGAAACAAATCTCACGCGTTTCACCTTGAGGCTTATTCATAGATACTATAAACAGAAGAAAAAAATGTTCACTTATCTGGTTATTCTGAATCCCAAGACCTGAAAGTGACTGACAAGTCCACTAAAAAAATGATTAGTCTATACGGAATTATCACAATGACAGCAGTATTTTATATGATAAAGTGAAGGTGTACTCTATAGTGAAGGTGGTGTGCTCTCACATCCACAGCTTTCCCATTACCGTATTTGCTCGAATATAAGACAAGGTTTTTTTCAGAGCAAATGCTCTGAAAAAGTCCCCTCGTCTTATATTCGAGGTCGTTTTATAATCTGACCTCAAATCGAGGTCAGATTATAAGACTGGGATCCAGGTCCCAAGCAGAGCTGTAGGGGACCTGGATCCCCCTTGCTAACAGCAGGTGGATGTCTGCGCGATGTCTCTGCTGCCGCCCGGCACGACCTCCGGGACTTATATGATGAAGCCGGGTCCTTTCGGCTTCATCATAAAAGTCCCGGTGGAAGTGCCGGGCAGCAGAAGAGGATGTCTGCGCGTATCGTGCAGACATCCTCCGGCTGGCTCCACTAGGCACCAAGGATATCTGGGCTGCCGCTTATTATGACTGACCGGCTGTCCGTCATAATAGACTGCCGTGTCGGGCAGCATGGAGGATGTCTGCACGTATCGTGCAGACATCTCCCGGCTGCCCCTAGGAGCCACCAGGGAAGGAGAAACAAGGTGAGGGGGAGGGAGGGAGGGAGGGGGGAGAAAGACAGACAAGGGGGGGGGGGGGAAAGACAAAGGGAGGGTGGGGGGGAGAGAAACAAGGGGAGGAGGGGGTGAGAGAAAAACAAGGGGAGGGAGGGGGGAGAGAAACAAGGGGTGAGAAAGACAAGGGGAGGGAGGGGGAGAGAAAAACAAGGGGATGGGGGAGAGACAATATTTTTGTCCATATAGTGTATTTGTGTATACAAATACATGTATTTATATGTAAACACGTCTTCCTTCACACAGAGTCTGTGGAAGTTAGGTATAAAGATCCCAGACATAAGAGTGTCTGCAAATTTGGAGTGAAAAGTCAGGATCTTATGTATAAAAATGATGCCCCCATTACATTCGACTTTTATCGTGCGCTAACATTAACACGCTATAGTTGCCACTATTTCCGCTGGTTTGCCGCAAAAGGACTTTAGGAAAAATAGACCAGCTCATACTATTGGCAATTGTTGGAACAATGCCATCAGCATGACTGCCACTCTCACCATTCTCAAGTGCTCGGCCTTATTAGTGCTCCTGCCAGAGATAACTTGCCCAGTGCCGCAATCCAATACAAACAAGAAACAGAGGTGCGAAGAAGTCCGCCAACAAGTTGGGCTCAAATCCCCTTTATTTTCAAATGGCATGTGGCATATAGACTGTGAAAAGAAAGGGACAGATATCCCACACGCACCTTCTTTATATGTAAGCATTTATATATTATGGTCAGTTTATATTATTATTAAGTTAAATAATCTTTTGCTGGTGATTAAATGGTCATAGTTACAATTGATTTGATTGAGAAACGTGTTTTTTGTGACTCCGTATGCCTTGTGATATCTGTAGTCATCATCCTACTTAAGATGATTACTTTATGCAAAGGGCCACGGACCTGAAATTAACACTTTGCTTTAGGATGTGAAATGATCAGGGGTTAAAGAGGATACAGTTCAAGGGTCAGTTGTTTGATTATTCAGAGAATGTTGGAAGCTTAGAGACTCATTTCCTTTTATAGCTCCCTGCGGAGACATCTATACATTTCATATATTTGTAGGATCCCCTTTCTGGAAAAAGGAACTGGAGGGTTGTCTGGGAGGAGACATGTTGCTTATATGATGCTGATAGTGACTGGAAGTGAAGAGGCTGCTCCAGGAAAGGGACACAGATGGGGTGCGGCCTAAAAGCAAAGTAACTATGTTATTAATGAAAAGGCTTTTTTTGTCTGCTGTTGGATTATACAGTCATAACATCTCCACACCACACCTATTAATTAAACTTAGTAAAAATGTCTCCAGGGGATACAAGCAGGCAGTCTGTCTGGAGGGGACTGGCACAGTCTTGGCTCATATCAAAACAGTTTAAGCGACATTCAGTTATTTAATTGTGCCTTATCTTGCTTCACTGGCATAAAAAGTACCAGGTTTGTAGCCAGTGGCGTCCCGAGGGGGGGGCTGGGGGGGCGGCCCGCCCCGGGTGCCACTGACTAGGGGGGTGCCACCGGTGCTGCCGGCACCCCCCGCGCTGCTTACCTTTTTTTTTTTTTTTTTTCAGGCGGCCGAATCCTCTGGATGCGGCCGCCGGGTGAAAAAAAAAAAAAAAAAAATCACAGCGACCGGATGTGACAATACGTCACATCCGGCGACTGTGTTTCCCTCCTCCGTGCAGGAGGGAGAAGAGAAGACTGCACGGAGGAGTCGTCCGTCCGGGAGAAGCAGCGATTTGGTAAGTGATGGGGGGGGGGGGGGGGGGGGTGGATTGGCACTATATTACTGGGTTCTGACTGGCGCTATATTACTGGGTTCTGGCTGGCGCTATATTACTGGGCTCTGACTGACACAATATTACTGGGTTCTGGCTGGCACTATATTACTGGGCTCTGACTGGCACAATATTACTGGGCTCTGGCTGGCGCTATATTACTGGGTTCTGGCTGGCACTATATTACTGGGTTCTGGCTGGCACTATATTACTGGGTTCTGGCTGGCACTATATTACTGGGCTCTGGCTGGCACTATATTACTGGGCTCTGACTGACACAATATTACTGGGTTCTGGCTGGCACTATATTACTGGGTTCTGGCTGGCACTATATTACTGGGCTCTGACTGACACAATATTACTGGGTTCTGGCTGGCACTATATTACTGGGTTCTGGCTGGCACTATATTACTGGGCTCTGGCTGGCACTATATTACTGGGTTCTGACTGGCACAATATTACTGGGCTCTGGCTGGCGCTATATTACTGGGTTCTGGCTGGCACTATATTACTGGGTTCTGACTGGCACAATATTACTGGGCTCTGGCTGGCACTATATTACTGGGTTCTGACTGGCACAATATTACTGGGCTCTGGCTGGCGCTATATTACTGGGTTCTGGCTGGCACTATATTACTGGGTTCTGGCTGGCGCTATATTACTGGGTTCTGGCTGGCACTATATTACTGGGCTCTGGCTGGCACTATATTACTGGGCTCTGACTGGCACTATATTACTGGGTTCTGGCTGGCACTATATTACTGGGCTCTGGCTGGCACTATATTACTGGGTTCTGGCTGGCACTATATTACTGGGTTCTGACTGGCACTATATTACTGGGCTCTGGCTGGCACTATATTACTGGGTTCTGGCTGGCACTATATTACTGGGCTCTGGCTGGCACTATATTAATGGGCTCTGACTGGCATAATATTACTGGGCTCTGGCTGGCACTATATTACTGGGTTCTGGCTGGCACTATATTACTGGGTTCTGACTGGCACTATATTACTGGGTTCTGACTGGCACTATATTACTGGGTTCTGGCTGGCGCTATATTACTGGGTTCTGACTGGCACAATATTACTGGGCTCTGGCTGGCGCTATATTACTGGGCTCTGGCTGGCGCTATATTACTGGGCTCTGACTGGCACAATATTACTGGGCTCTGGCTGGCACTATATTACTGGGTTCTGGCTGGCGCTATATTACTGGGTTCTGGCTGGCGCTATATTACTGGGTTCTGACTGGCACAATATTACTGGGCTCTGGCTGGCGCTATATTACTGGGCTCTGGCTGGCGCTATATTACTGGGCTCTGACTGGCACAATATTACTGGGCTCTGGCTGGCACTATATTACTGGGTTCTGGCTGGCACTATATTACTGGGTTCTGACTGGCACTATATTACTGGGCTCTGGCTGGCACATTACTGGGTTCTGAGTGGCACTATATAACTGGGCTCTGACTGGCACGCTATTACTGGGCTCTGAGTGGCACACTATTACTGGGCTCTGACTGGCACTATATTACTGGGTTCTGAGTGGCACTATATTACTGGGTTCTGAGTGGCACACTATTACTGGGCTCTGACTGGCACACCTACCGGGCTCTGGCTGGCACTATATTACTGGGTTCTGGCTGGCACTATATTACTGGGCTCTGGCTGGCACATTACTGGGTTCTGAGTGGCACTATATAACTGGGCTCTGACTGGCACGCTATTACTGGGCTCTGAGTGGCACACTATTACTGGGCTCTGACTGGCACTATATTACTGGGTTCTGAGTGGCACTATATTACTGGGCTCTGGCTGGCACTATATTACTGGGCTCTGACTGGCACTATATTACTGGGCTCTGGCTGGCACTATATTACTGGGCTCTGACTGTTACAATATTCCTGGTATCTGACTGGCACACTATTACTGGGCTCTTACTGGCACACTATTACTGGGCACTGACTGGCACAATATTCCTGGGCACTGACTGGCACAAAATTACTTGGCATCTGACTGGCATAATATTCATGGGCACTGACTGGCACAATATTACTGGGCATTTGACTGGCACACTATTCCTGGGCTCTGAGTGGCACACTATTACTGGGCACTGACTGACACAATATTCCTGGGCACTGACTGGCACTCTATTACTGGGCTCTGACTGTTACAATATTCCTGGTATCTGACTGGCACACTATTACTGGGCTCTGACTGGCACACTATTACTGGGCACTGACTGGCACAATATTCCTGGGCATCTGACTGGCATAATATTCCTGGGCACTGACTGGCACAATATTCCTGGGCATCTGACTGGCATAATATTCCTGTGCACTGACTGGCACAAAATTACTTGGCATCTGACTGGCATAATATTCCTGGGCACTGATTGGCACAATCTTACTGGGCATCTGACTGGCACAATATTCCTGGGCTCTGAGTGGCACACTATTACTGGGCACTGACTGGCACACTATTACTGTGCACTGACTGGCACTATATTACTGGGCTCTGACTAGCACAAACAATAATACTGGCTCTGACTGGCACAATATTCCTGGTATCTGACTGGCACAATATTACTGGGTTCTGAGTGGCACTATATAACTGGGCTCTGACTGGCACGCTATTACTGGGCTCTGAGTGGCACACTATTACTGGGCTCTGACTGGCACTATATTACTGGGTTCTGAGTGGCACTATATTACTGGGCTCTGAGTGGCACACTACTACTGGGCTCTGACTGGCACACTTACTGGGCTCTGAGTGGCACACTATTACTGGGCTCTGACTGGCACAATATTACTGGTATCTGACTGGCACACTATTCCTGGTAACTATAATTGTAAAATTTTCAAACATTGAAAAAATTGTGGGTGTTTTCTTGCATTTTTATTGTGGGGGGGGGGGGGGGTGCAACACTCGGGGTCCGCCCCGGGTGCCAAATGCTCTAGGTACGCCCCTGTTTGTAGCCCATGTGAGACCTAATAATGGTGGGATAGATTGTTACAGCAGATAAGAACCGACTGGCCCATAATTATGTGTGAAGGCTGAAATCACAGCCTGATAGTTTATTTTGCGCTTAACCATACCAACTTATGAAATGGACCGTGTCTTTCCATTTTCTCAGCCATGAGCAGCCATCTTGATTTTGTTTACAGATACCAAGCAGACATGTATTAATAGGGTAATCATGCAGATGTATGTAGTGGACATTTTAGCCCTAGCCCTAGGTTTGAGGGCTAATTGTGCTTTTAGCCAAATGAAAAATGTTTTTGAGCTGTAAAGAGATTTATTGTGGTATAATTATTATATTACATGTAAATAGCACCTTGCTGGCGGAAGAAAGACATTTAAGAGGGAATAGGCTCCATGGTGAACAATGATAAGCCAATCTTTCTATTCTGCATTTCCCCTGATTATTTCACAAAATAGCATTGTGTGGATTTTTGTACATATTTCTATTTTTGTCAGAAATATGAGGTAATGGGATCTCACACTGTATTTAACAGATTTATAAATCGCCAACATATTCCGCAGCCCTGTAACCATTCTTGGGTGGGTCACTGGCAGTTTGCCATGACATTGGGTTCACAGGCATGCTATCTATCTCTTTTCAAAGGCCGGTGCTGAGTGCCGACCCAGATGTGCTGGCAAGCTTCCAGACAGTTAGAACTAGTCTATAAAAACCTTGCTTGATGGGTGAGGGTCATCTGTCCTGCTCTCTTAAAGACTCTCCCAGTATGGTAGTCTTCAAATCAACATCTGCAATCATTTAGGCCTGAAGGAATATATCAGCCCTGTTGGTTGTTGGGTGGCTGAGAAGAACCCCTTTCCTAACTTTATCCTTTGAAGAGATTGCTCTGAGGTCTTTTTAACAAACACAACACACAGGAGACTACTCAACAGAGAGAGAATTGCAGGTAATTGAGATGAGAATTTCAAACTTTAGGCCAATGTAGCCGAGTTGGAGAATTTAACCTGAATTCAATTTTCTCTTTATTGAGTAGACCCTACAGAAAGGTTAGAGTGTCCTGACCTTGCCTCTGCTAGTAATTCCAGGAGATATCTGGAAGATGCCTACACAGTACTGCAGCAAGGTCTCCCAGGCCTGGAAGAGATCCATATGACATAACAAGCACAATCCCCTTTTCCCTTGCCCAGTCCTAAGACATCTCCACACTCTATCAATATTCAATACAGAGTACAGGGAGATAGAAAACAGGACTGGGCAGTGCTGAATATAATAAAAGATTACAATACTTAATGAAGTTAAAGCAAGCAAACAAACACTTGTACAGAAAAGGGAGCTAGGGTAGACTTTGGAGAGGCTATAGGGGTTCATTCTTAAAACCATGGAGTAAGGGCAAGCCTACACATGGCATTCAGAACCAAGAAAATGCATGATACATAGGCTGGCAATAATTACATAAAATCAGCAGCAGCAGCATGCCAGACATTGCTTCACTGTATCATATACACTCCACCTCCCATGTTATACAAATAAATAAAGTAACACTGTATCATATACACTCCACCTCCCATGAAATACAAATAAATAAAGTAACACTGTGTCATATACACTCCAGCTCCCAGGACATACAAATTAATAAAGCAACACTGTGTCATATACACTCCACCTCCCATGATATACAAATAAATAAAGAAACACTGTGTCATAAACACTCCACCTCCCATTATATACAAATAAATAAAGCAAAACTGTGTCATATACACTCCACCTCCCATGATATACAAATAAATAAAGCAACACTGTGTCATATACACTCCACCTCCCATTATATACAAATAAATAAAGCAAAACTGTGTCATATACACTCCATCTCCCATTATATACAAATAAATAAAGAAACACTGTATCATATACACTCCACCTCCCATTATATACAAATAAATAAAGAAACACTTTGTCATATACACTCCCCCATCCCATGTTATACAAATAAATAAAGCAACACTGTGTTGTTTCAAGAACTGTAAAAAACAAGTATAAAAAGAGACATTTGGGTGGGTTTTTTTGCGCATTCATCATACAATAAGATGTCTTCAGTAAAAGACATACACTGGGGAGGATGTTGTTTTTTAAGGTTCTTCTCATAGTGATTGCTGGCTGGACGCCCACAATATGTATCTGCTAGGTGATCCTGCCTGCACTCAGGTGGGGGAGACATTCTCCCTTCAGGGACTAGTGCTAGACCAAATGGTAGATTTCAACGGTTAAAGTTGTTAGAAAATGTTAATATGCATGTACATATTTTTAGTTTTTTTCTTTACTAATTAAAAGGATGCACTGATTTTAGGGTACGATTTATTATACAGACACATATCTCTTATCATCAGCTCCAGAGAGCTGGGCACAGTACATGCTCACACAGCATTTAAGTCATGTTCAGTGCAGTGGAAGCATGACTTGACAGATACCGCTAAACACTTGGTGGTACCCATCAATGCCAACAGCCTGGAAGCCAGTTAGACAGGCTGGGAAGTCTATGTATTAGGCAGATGCTAGAGACTATCTGGTATTTCTTCTCAGAAATGTCACATCGTGACTTGAGATAAAGCAAAATCTCATTTGGATTGATATAGCCAAGCACAAATGTATTATTATAATTAGCATGACCTTCTAACCTTCATTTCTTTCAGGGAACTGTGAATAATGCAGGAGGTGCAGTTAATTAATTGCAGGATGTTTAGACAATTGATGGAAGTCTGCTGTTGATAGTCTGACTTAGTAATTGTGCTAATATAGATCAGACGATTACAAGCGCTACATCAAACATAAATTATTTTGGTTTTATAGGTAGTACATGTACTAGGTGTTCAAGAAGTGGTGCCAGTGTGAGAATTGCACTGGATTTTCCATAATTACCATCCGTACAGACGTAATTCCTCAATAGGCGAATAACACAACATGAAATTACGACATATAATGGGGTAATTATAAAGGTCAATTATTAGCCAAGAGTTTAAAAGTGGTGCGAACATTATGGAAATCTTTTGGATGTTCCACCCGATTTGCTTGTCCTCTACATTCTCTGCTCCATTATTCACCTTTATAAATAACTCACATGAAAGTAATTTTAGATCTAATCCGGAGACGGGAATGATACTTCTCCTATTGTAAAATGGAGGAAGAACTGGAAATGCAGAATGAATTTCCAAGAATACAAGTCATGAACATGGGATTTCATGCAATCTGGCACCAGGATCCACCAGTACCAACAATGACACTCCTTCTATTATCACTATATAAAAAAAGTCAAAGAATTTAACTAAAGCACTGCTAACACAAAATATTTTAGAGCATATTTAGCAGCTTTCTGCAGTTGTCTTCCAGAGTAAAAGGGAGCAAAGCTAATAGTCACATGATGTTCCGTGACCCGAGAAGCTTGAGAATCAATATCGGGGGCCTGGAGCTCAATTCTCCTAGTTTAGACTGTGTCTGTCTGGAAGAGATACATGGTTTAAACTCAATGATGCCTGTGCACAGAGCTCAGAGCTGTATATAGCCAGTAATAATGACGGGACCTGAATTTGACTGGACAGGACCAAAAAAAAAAAAAAAAAATTACGTTATAGTAGATTACAAAAACATTATATTCATACACAAAGCAATATTGATTATTATACTGAGGGGTTCTAATTAAAAAAATGTTTCATTTTTTTGTGAGGGGACAAATTCCATCTCACTACAAGAGCTGTTATTGTCTGTCAATAACAGAATTTCCTTGATGTTTTCTGCAGGCAATAACCAGTTGGGGGAAAACCTGCTAACATCTGTGTTTCCAAATTGTCAATGGGTTTTTAAAAATGAAGTCCATTAGAGAAACAGAAGTTATTGTTAAAGCCTTGCTCCTGTTTTAACAGAGTACCCTGCAAGTGTTAGAAATCTAGACACAAGCAGGTATAAAACTTCATGTCGTTCTTTCAGAAGGAAAAAGAAGGATGATTTGTTTACATATAAATCACTTCATGCAACTACCCATAGGGCCAAGTCAAGTTTAGCATATCCTCATGAAAACACCACACTTATACAAATCACAATAGTCATGGTTATGCCAGTATAGTCATTGTTGGCCAGTATAGTCATGGATATCCAAGTACCATCATGGATGGCCAGTACAGTCATGGTTATGCCAGTACAGTCATGGTTGGCCAGTATAGTCATGGATATACCAGTACAGTCATGGTTGGCCAGTACAGTCTTGGTTATTCCAGTATAGTCATGGTTGGCCAGTATAGTCATAGATATCCCAGAACCGTCATGGTTATGCCAGTACAGTCATGCTTGGACAGTGGTCTCAATCACTGCTCAGTGCTAGTTTTAGCAAAAAGAAAAAATATCATGTTTTATTCTGGTAGAAACAGCAGAGAGTAAACTCGTGAGTATTAAGATACACATCGGGTTTACTTTGGAAAAGCAGGAGATGTTTTTAACCTTTGCTCCGTTTAAAAAGTTTAATTGTCCTTTAAGAGAAAACAATAATAAGCCACTGTACCATTTACCATGTAAACAGTGATCATATGCTTGCTCACCTTATTTTCCGTAAACCACAAAGAACTTTGAAAATGCCGAACTGCATTCAGCAGTAGTGTCCTTTGTCAGGTCTTTAATCATACATGTAATCTGTGATCATTTGTTTAAACAACCGTATTACGAAATCTTGCCATCTATAAGTTATGAGTAACAGATACTACAAAATACACTTCCAAATATTTAGATTTGATAGTGGAATGTAGAAGAAATCCACATTTCATAGAAACAAGTTTTTCTATCAGCCTTAAATACATTCCATAAAAAATCATACTGAACACTTTTTAAACTTTTACCAGAGTCAGTTTATGACCTCTAGGCAGACAATGTAATAGAGCAGCAGGAAATGCTGGCAGAATGCCTCTAGGGAGAGGTCTACTGTGTGTGGCATAATTAATGGGGCTCCTGTGTAAGGTATAATTAATTGAGCTCATGTCTGTGGCATAACTATGGGGCTCTAGTGTGATGCATAATTAAGGGGCTCCTGTGTGAGGCATAATTAATGGGGCTCCTGTGTGAGGCAAAATGAATGGGGTCTTGTGTGTGGCATTATTAATGGGGCTCATGTGTGTGGCATAGTTAATGGGCTCCTGTATGTGGCATCATTTGTGGGGCTCCTGTCAGTTGCATAATTTATGGGCCATCTGACTGGCATTACTAAGGAATCTTTTTGGCATGGTTTTGGAGGAAATCCAGGGGGTGAAACCCTGAGTTACCACACCAGGTGGCACCAACCCTAGTGATGCCTCTGGGTGGAGAGTATATTTAAAATATGAAACCACCACAACAAGATGACATAGTTTTACATTAGAGGGGCAGTGAGAGAGTTTAAGCATGCGTGGGTTAGGCATAAAGCTATCCTAGATATAATATAAGGCCAGAAATTAATGCAAGGATTTAGAACATTGGCAGACTAGATGGGCAAAATTGTTCTAATCTGCCGACACATTCTATGTTTCTATGTTGAAGGCTTTCCAACTAGTTATGGGAGAGATGTCAATCAGTTATCAGTAAAAGGAACAGTCCAACTTTAGCACCCCAGCTGCAGTGGACTGAAACTACCAGCATGTTGAGACTTAGTTCAGAACATCACCATAGCACCACAACTTCGCTATACATGGCTAGTGTTAAAAATGAGAAAATTTGATCTGCGCCCCTTCTATTGGTAATCAACACTGAAGGTAGCAAGGGACACTGATGGTGGGGCCCCTCATCACTGGAAATTTGAAAGTATAGTCTAGAAAATGGTGCAGTTTGTACACTTCAAATATTGAGGAATTGGATCTGATGACAAAATGAAAACCTAACGCGTTTCACCCAGTGGCTGGGGCTTCCTCAGAGGTATTATAATAATTTGTGAACATTTAACCTGAAATGTAACGTAGCAAAGAATAAATGTATAAATAAAAACAAAACAATAAATATTTAAAATAATGCACATGACTAAGCAAACAGGGGCAGAAAATAGCAAAGTATATATTTATCTCATACCTTTTTAAAAACATTTTCAATGTGGAAGGGAGGGGTAATTAGAGAATGATATTTTTTTTTTATTGATATGCGTATTGAAGGTCTGAGAGAAAGGCTCCTAATATTGGCTGTAGGATACAATTAAGCAAGACTGATGATTGTAGGATTGTATAGGTAGCAAGGTTACACGAAACAAGGTAACATTTGTTATTTGCAGTTAGGTTTTCCACTGATTAAAGGAATAATCACCCTTTAAATTGCCCAGAGAAATTGTTTATTTGTCCTATGTTCTGAGGTTAGTCAATGACATTTTGAGAATCTTTGGTGACAAAATTAAAGAAATCAAATATATTATTTAAATTTAGGGCACAGAAAAGTTGATTAATTTGATTATACTTCTGATAAAATATATAAAACACAGAAAAAATTAATTAGATTAACAAACTGTATAGAATATTGCTATGATTTGACATTCTTTGATTTTGAACTACATTTACTACAGTATATTGGGTAATTAAATACATTCAAGGATAAAATATTGCATTTTATTGGTGATTATTTAAAAAAGTCAATTCTGGGGCAAAATGTTAAAGGCAGAATGGGCATTGCTGCACTTTTAGAACCTCTCCATGGTTTTTCTCTTTATAATTAAATAGCCCTCTCAATCATTTTTTAAGTAGTATACATTTGTTTTATTTCTATTGACGTTGTATACATTTTTATAACAAAGTAGATTAAATACATTAACAAAACAAACAAATATAAAATCAGATTATAAACAGATATTTAATGAGATTGCAGCTTTCTGGCAGTGACTGAGAATGAAAGGTATCATCAGACACACATGACTGATTAAAGGACTTTACACCTTAAGGAACAGTTCAGTCACATTCCAAGGGCCCTCAATCAGCTGTATCATTGACTTTTGTTTTTGACGTCACATACATTTATCCTGCACATGCTGTTCTTCTCTGTATTTAGAGGAAAAACAACCGTAAAAAGGAAGAGCTTCTATCTTCAAGCCAGTGCATGTTCTCTGAGGTAAAATGGCTTTATAAAAGACATTCCAGGGCTACCTGTTTTTAGGGATAGGCAAAGTACATGTACAAAGATATCATTAACCCCTTCCTGTCTGAAGGACATTTTATGCCATCCTACTTTTCAGTGCCTAAAAACTTGTTTACCAGCTCATCGTGTTGAGCAGTGTCCCACCACTGCAGGGGATCCGCACAAAGTGATTAGGGGCCAGAAGCACAAAGACCCTGGTTTAGCACTTTGGGTGTTAAAGACCAAAGTATCATCCTGTGCAATGGGGTTAAATTGTATGTCACAAAGTCCAGTACATGTCCACATGGACAATGTTGGTGACTACCCATGCTAGCTTCTTCTTTTTACATGGGGCAAAATATCCTTTCCATCTTTCCTCTCTCCCACCCCAATACCTACTTACCTCTACTTCATTGCCTACATTTGTTGGTTCAGAAATGGGGTTTCCAGGAAGGAGGCAAATGTGATGACTGTAGTAGTAGTAGTAGCTAACAGACCAGCATGTAACTGCACAACATGAGAAACTGGGGTGGTAAAGATTAGGCCCAACTACCCCAGTCTACAATTCCTATGGTGTTCATCCAGTAATGACTGACTGTAGCCAACAGTGCAGCCAACAACAACAACGTTAGTGTGTAGTATAGGTCACCACAACCCCAGTCTATAACTACAATACCCATGGAATTCAGCTACCAATATGGCTGGATGAATATTGTTGTACAAAAGTTAGGACCTTATTCATGAAAGAAAGAATTGCAGGGAATTGAGATGTGAATGTCAAACTTTGTAATATGTGCCTTTAGCTGAAGGCAGTTTGTTTGCCAAAGCAATACAAGAATGAATGCCTGCAGGCAACAGTGAAGAATGGCAGTGGTTCCTTCCAAGTTTGGGGCTGTATTTCTGCAAATGGAGTTGGGGGTTTGGTCAGAATGAATGGTCTCCTCAATGCTGAGACGTACAGGCAGATACTTATCCATCATGTAATACGCTCAGGGAGGCATCTCTTTGGCCAAAAATGTATTCTTCAGTTGAAAATGACCTCAAACATACGGCCAATGCCATTAAGAACTATCTTCAGCATAAAGAACAACCTTAATTACTATATGTCCTGGAGTTGATGGTATGGACCCCACTGAGCCATGATCTCAACATCATTGAGTCTGTCTGGGATTATAAGAAGAGAGCGAAGCAGCTGAGGATAGTTCTCGAAGATGTTTAGAAAAACCTACCTTTTGAGTTGTTTTCATGTTCGTTTGGGACAAGGGCAGTAGTTTTACAACTTTATCTATGGTTTGTTTAAACAAAAGTGCACGCTTGCTTCTTAGATGAATCCCCACATATAAGATAATGTTAAGGACAGATAGGGCTTTATTGCTGAGACCATTGTTTTGTGTACTGCAGTAAATCTAATAAAGCATGCACAAATGGAAAAATATCTGGATTATCTGGATTTTCAGATAAGAACCATTGGCCTTATCTAGTCTGCCCAAATTTATGAATACACATTAGTCCCTGGCCTTATATCTAGAATAGCCTCAATCCTATCCCATGCATGCTTAAACTCCTTCAGTGTTGTAACATCTACCACTCCTGCTGGAAGGCTATTCCATGCACCCACTATTTCTCAGTAAAGTACTACTCCTGATATTAGTTTTAAACCTTGTCCCCGCTAATGTAAGACTATTTCCTCTTGTTGCAGTTTTTCTTCTTTTAAATGTACTCTTCCTTCTTTATCGTGCTGATTCCCTTTTTTGTAATGTCTCTATCATGTCCCCTGTCTCATCTTTCATTCAAACTATACATGTTATCTCTCTACTCTCTCTCTCTGGGTAGGATTGTGACTATCCAACTATCATAGATCACTGTCATTGGTGATCACTGCGATTGATTTTCACACTGATCACATCAATAAATACAAAAATAATGGTCTGCCTAACAACCCACCCCATCCTTTCCCCTAGGCTTGCCAAAATCCTTTCTGCAATATGAATTGAACGATTTCATATAGACTTTACTTCTGTTCACTCACTTTGTAATTGATAAAAATAAACTATTAACATGTCTAATTTTTAAAGCATTTGTATCATTGTGCAAAGCAGGGGTGGGCAACCTGTGGCCCTTCAGCTGCTGATAAACTACATCTCCCATAATGCTCTTTCAGCTAAAAGGGTGGCACAGGAGTATGGGATATGTAGTCCTGCAACATCTGGAGGGCCCCAGGTTCCCCACCCCTGGTGTAAAGGAACAAACACTATCACACCAAAATGTTAATCACAAAAACATTTAAAACAAGTAAACCGAAGTGTGTGCCATTACAGAAAAAGAGTGCTAGAATTAGAAAGAATTTAAATCAGGGACACCCGCAGTATGGTATGTATAATAACATTGCTTAATAGAAAGTGCAGCACTCCACAGGCAGATGATTAATACAAGTGTCATGTTCATCGTATTTCAGTGTATACGGTGACGTCATTAGTCTCTGATCCCTATTACTCATGCAGAGTGTTTGTAATCACTCCCCTGATTACACAGCACGGAAGATATGTCACCATATCCTGTGCCACAGCACACTAGTACAGTGCCAACCACTGGACCTGAGAATACAACAGTATATGTAAATGTGTTGGATAGCAGCAATTTAATGGGTACTTTGGTAAAACCAGACATGTTGGGTTTATTCACTAAAATCTGAGATTGGCACTAATCTCGATCTCTAACCTCGGATACATTCACCCCCCACTCCCTCAGATACCTCATCTCGGCCTTGCCAAATGGCATTCACTAACCATTTTGCAAAGATGGAGATGTGGTGCAGCCTTCTTACATGAATGGGAGAGAGATGCTGGGCTGGGATTCCAGAGCGCATCACTCCTCCACAGAGGACCGATCCATAGAGGAAGGGTCTGCATAGGGTATTTTTTTTTTTTTTTTTTAGATTAGGTGATAGATTTTTATTCTTGGATGGTCCCTTACACCCCAACCCATACCTGGGCATGTTAGAGGTAGTGGGGAAGTTGGTACAATTTATTATTAATATATTTATTTATGATGTTGTCCATGGGCCTTGGACTAGCAAGCAGATGAGGGAAGGTTTATAAGATATTTGTAAGGGTTTGGAGGTTATAACTTATTTTGGTCTTGAGGGTATTTTGCAAGCCCCCACATCATTGCTTTACAATAGATGGGGGGTTAAGTATAGCCCCATCACTGTGTGTGTGTGCGTGTGTGGGGGGCTTAATTATAACCCCAAGTCCCTGACCCATTCCTGGAAGTCATTTGGCAGGGCCACTTACCCCATATGAGATGGCACAATGCCACTTGCACTATATTAGTTAGGTGGTCCATTTTAGGAGTCCTCGGACCCGGTTTGAACAGAGAAAGGAGGTTTATATTTTAATAATTTTTATGCAACTCGCCACCTCTATTTGTGTAGAGTTTCGGGAGGTGGTGCTGTACTGTCTGTTCCATCTGTGCGTCTTGAAGATCCTCAGGATGGTTGACCATTAATGTGTTAATATTATGAGTGCCTTTTTATGAAGTGTCAAGTATTTCAGGTTACTAGTGAGTTACATATATATATATTTATATACAGTGATCAGCCATAACATTATGGCCACCTACCTAATATTGTGTAGGTCTCCTTTTGATGAAAAAACAGCTGTGACCCATCAAGGCATGGACACCACTAGACGGAAGGTGTGCTGTGGTATCTGGAACTAAGAAGTTAGCAGCAGATGATTTAAGTCCTGTTAGATGCAAGGTGGGACTTCAATGGGTCAGACTTGTTTGTCCAGCACATCCCACAAATGCCCGATTGGATTGAGATCAGGGGAAAGTCAACACCTTGAACTCGTTGTTGTGTTCCTCAATCCATTCCTGAACCATTTTTGCATTGTGGCAGGGCACATGATCCTGCTTAAAGAAGACAATGCCATCAGGATGCACAGTTTCCATGAAAAGGTGTACATGGTCTGCAACCATGCTTAGGTAGATGGTACGTGTCAAAGTAATATCCACATGAATGATAGGACCCAAGGCTTCCCAGAAGAACTTTGCCAAAGGCATCACACTGCCTCCGCCAACTTGGCACCTGCCAGTGGTCATAATGTTATGGCTGATCAATGTGTATATAAACAAATCCATATATATGTACACAGGAAGCATAATAATCACCAGATAGATACCCTATCATTTACCCAGCACAGGTACAGTTGACAAAAATTCCTTAAAATCACCAGTCTGAATACAAGCTGCAGGACCAGGTCATGATGAAGATATTCAGGTGTAAACCTGTTGGAAAGAGATTATAAAAACTATAATTATTATCAGAGGAAAGAACAATCTGGGACCAGGAAGTTTAGCTGAACACCCAAGGGAGACAAGAGTCAGGCACCAGCATTCAGCACTGTAATGTAACGTACCAATTTATTTCAGGGAATATATCACACATTAATAGTTAAGAGGTTATGGGATTCTGATACACTAATGTGTAAAATTAAAGAGGTATGCTTAGACTGTTCGACGATGTACACAGTATGTATTTTGTCCTGGACTGAAGGATGCCACTTGATCACTTTCGTTTTAAAAAGTACTTGGATGGTGAAGCTCAAAAACAATTATAAGAGGGGTTTCAGAAGCCTGACAAAGTTAGTAGTGTTTGTGTGTAATGTGAGGCAGGAATCTGTTACAGGGAAAGTTTTCTTTGACAAGCTGGACAATGGAAAACTAGTGCTATGCAATCCCAGCTCTCTGACCGTGCAACCAACTCTTGGTGTCTGAGGGAGAATGTGAATTGAGTACCCAATTATTCATTAGAAATCCATGGTTTTTAAAGGAACACTCCAATCTGAGGGGGGGGGGAAATCATATTATTGAGGACAAAAAATTAAATTTGCATTTATCGGTTCCATTCAACTGGAGTTCTCCCACCATGGCATCTCTTTTTGCACCAAAAATAGGTGCCTCCAGCATCTCCTGGGAGCCAATTAGAGGGCTGGCATAGATCTGCATGGTGATGACCAACAAACATGTGCAGGATGTTACATCACCAGTGATATCACAACTGTTGCGGCACCTCACCATTCCGGTCAAAAAGCAAAAATAAAACGGGGATGCTGTGTCCACTTCTGAATGTTTTTAAATTATTCACATAACTATGTGTAGTTGCTTAATTTATTACTCAAGATAGTCTCTTCTTCATGTGATCCCCATTTTTTTTTTAAATGACATACAATTTATGCAATAAAACAAATTCTGAAAGCCTGTAAAATAAAATTTCAAATAGTAATTTAAGTGTCTATTCAAATATAGCCTAAAATAGGGCCAGATTGGTGTTTGTAGTAGAATTTCATTACTTTCTGAAATTCAGCTACTTGGCATAGCCAATATTGGCCTTGAATCATCAGTTCCAGCCATATTTGTTTGGGTGAAATCAGCCTTGAGGAATACATAGGATTCTACCAACTCAATAATTGGCTGAAAAAAGCTTTGTTTTGGGACCAAGGGGTGCGAAAGAGGGACATTTGGCAGCCCGCCAGACAATGGTTAGTAGGGGGGGGGGGGGGGGGTGCGGGGGAGGACAGGTTAATGGGTCTAGGCCTTGATACACTGGGCTGGGAGCCATGTATATTATAGGGGTAAGGGCACTCAGGGAAATAATCAAAGTCATCTGGACAGGAGTCTCTATCCTCCCAATAGAAGTCCATGGGCGATTTTCATGCCAATTCATGACCACATCAGTGGTCTCTGAGTTGCCCGAATTGAAGGGCTATTCAGATCACCGCTTTGCACCAAAGTGGTCTGAAAATCAGAGCTTGAAAACGTTGATGCCCAAATTGTACATGGATACCTTGCAGCCTACACTTTAGTAAGGATCAGTACTGCAGTTTCCATTTTTATTAATGATGACATACTTAATTTTACCACAGTGTACACCAGAGTGTAAACAGCTGTGCGTACACAAGACTCTTATAACAATGGAGAAACTAGATTTACTTTATTAGGCATTTTCAGCCGAATGGGAGATTTTTCAGTCTAAGCTATGTACATTGGATTTCAAACATAAGGCCAGTGTTTGTATTGTAGCTCCAAAAGATGGGATGCAAAATAGGACACTTGGTAATTATGCAGCAGTGGTGGCTAATTGTTGGCACTCCAGGTGCTCTTATTACATCCATTATGATGTTTAGCCAACCAAATCGATGACTGAGAATCATTAGATGTGCATTCTACAGCAGCTGTAGTATCAATCCATTATATTAGCTAATTGAGTGCCACAGTATAGCCGAGTACACATTTTCCAGACTGGTTAGATCCATGGAAAATGTAGTCTCAGCAGCTGGAGTAACAACTAACCCTCGCTGTAATACATGTACCTTGCATGCAGGCTGTATCCCTGCTAGGTGGGAACTCTATGAATGGGAAGCTGTAGCATATAGATTGAATGGGGAGGAGACCAGATACAGAGAGAGGAAGAGAGCAGACCAAACCACTGACAGCAAGAGGGTGTATAGACTTAAAAGCATTTTTTCTGCTCTCCCCCTGCCTATTCAAGTGTTTTTCCACTCTCTATATCTAGTTAATCTACCCTAAAGAGCAGACTACTTCTCCCTGTCTTGCTGTTGCTCCCGTGGGTGTGTTTGAATTTCTGGGAAGAGGGGCAAGTAACGCCTCTTGCCCAACATACGGCTACCCATCCTGGGAGATGGTATTTAATTCAGATCCAGAAAAGAGACTGATTTGGTAAATAGAGCCCTATCATCTTAATATCCTTCCCACATCCAACTTTTAATTGAATATGTTTAGCACATTCAAGGTAACAAATGGAGAAATTCCAAGAAGCAAGTACCTAAGATATACAGTGGTATGATTTTTAACAGTTGTGTTCTTTGAAATGTTTTAACCTATTAAAATAGCTTTCCTTTTTTCTCTCCTCAAATACTTTTTCAAGATTACAGTGGACCCAGACCACAGTACTTTATATCATTAATGGTTACGTTTTGGATTATAATGGTTCTTTTTAAACGTGAGCATAAGCAAAGATCTAACATCAGTTGTAATAACAACAAAATCTTTAAACATAAAAAAAAGAACCTCACATCCCACTGTTTATATTTGCTGTAACACTGGACTACATCACAAGAAAAACACATTTAAAAAAAAAAAGGTACAAAAACAAAAACATTTTTTAATGATAAATTCCCTTTAACGCTATTAAAAAATATACCATGTGAATGTTAAACTGATGACTTGCTCTTCATTCTTGGTATCTCAGAAAAAAAAAAAAAAATATATATATTTTTTTTAAAGTAAGAAAAATAAATAAATTCAAAAGCAATATAAAGACAAACACTTGCTTACATTTCAAATGCAGAATACGTGTAATGAAATTTTGGCCTCTGCTTTCCATTAGTAAGAATACTTCATACCCATCAAAACAAACCCGTCTGTATTATCCTTACAACGCATCTTGCCTAACACAAGGCGAGTGATTACAGAAATGCTTTAACAATCAGCCATCTTTAAGGCATCCGATATGTAAAAGTGAATGAAACAGTTTGTTGACTCTCTGCACTTATTAATCAAAGGGGTTTTGGGGAGGAAGGAGGAATTCATGATTAGGAAGTATCTCCATGAGAAATGTTTCTCTTGGACTTCATCACAACTTCTTGGTACCTTTCCATAATTTCGTAAAGGGGTGGACAAGAGTGTTTACGATAGTGTGTAAGATTCCAGGATAATCTGTACCTTGTGAACTCGGGAGGGACAGTGCTGGCTACTAGCATGAAGCCCTTTGGGATCTTCATTTCCTTGGCAGTGCTATTACCGTAAGGAACAATTCAGATTTACTTGAATGAGCCCTGCCTTGGAAATGGAGTTTGTAAGTGTGTCTGATGATACTGGCTGAGGAATCTGCTGGCAGCTGCAGTGGGGCTGGTGGAGCAAAGAGTAAAGTTGTATCTGACTTGTGGTCCATAGATTAAAAATATAAAAAAAATAAAGATTAAGAATTGTACATTAAGATGATAGTTATAAAAACAATGTGAGCTTCCGCAGTATGTCTCGAGACATAGCCAAACCCCAATACAATCAACCAAGCAGCTATAGTGCAACACTCAATATAAATTATATATAAATCACACTATTGCTTCAGGATAACACCCTCTATGAACATACAATGTACATCATATTATTAGAGTGTTATACGGTTGTTGTCCCAGTTTCCCTGGTTACTCCCAATTGGGTGTTTTCAACAACTGATGATTTGTAAGGGGTTTGGGCTATTGTTAAATCTTGACACATGCATTGTCCCTATTTACTTTCATACTGAAGAACCCCTAGAGGAAGTGGAATATTTAGTGCTGTTTCTTATATTGGATGTTTTTGTGTAAATAAAGTGAGTATGCGCTAACCATTTCCCTGCTAGAGGTGCATGCAGTGTACTTAAGAGCAATACACTGTAGAGATGCAAAATCCTATGATCAGGGCAGGGAGAAGGAAAGGAATGTCTTCTGAATTAAAATGTGCATGCACAAGATGTTCTTTTAGGATTGTATGTGCACCACAGAGATAATTTAGTAGATATAATTTATTTTACCAAAGGGGGAACAAAAAGAAAAAAAAGAAAAATCCTGTGGGGAGGGCACAACTTGCACAGCTTCACAATTTCCAGAAATTTACCTTTGCAACCTCTGTGCAGGTAAATTGCCCAAGACATACATTATTTAAAGTACAAATATAATTGAGGTGATTTAAAGAGGGAGTAATGACAAACATTTCAAAAAAATATTTAATGTACTGATCATATCCTTCCTATCATTATATATTTATAAAATAACATTTGTAGGGGAGTGTGTCAGCCACACACTGTATTGGGTTGTTACTCAGTCTGATGGGCAAGCTGTGCTCATTGAACAATGTCTTGTCTGGCAGACAGTGGTGTGGTCTATACTCTGCACTTATTAAAGTGGATAAGTGCATTATGTGTACCATGTGACTAAGTGACCAGCAAGGAAGCTCCTCCTCACACCATACCCAAAAGCAACGACAGACAAAAATAAGTTTCCTACTTCTTGTTTCTTCCTCTAGTGGTGATACTTTCTAAACTGTATGCTTAGTTTAGAAGATAACCATGTAAGCAATGTAAGTTTTCAATGTTGACATTACCCCTTATTTAAGATCTTTACCTGGATTCTAGCCCTGCAGCTTAACTTATGTACAAACATGGATGTGAACTGCTGAGCTACAATAGTTGTGAGCAACATTGCATTGTTAAATGTTATAACTTATTTTTTTCACCCTTTCACAAATGAAAAAGGCATCTTAAAAGACAAACAAACCAATAGAAAAAAATAAAAAAAAATGAACAGCAATATATGTTTTGCCTTTTTTTGAGGATTAACAAAAAAAGGAGAACCGTTTCTTCTTTTAAAAAAAAAAAAAAAAAAAAAAACAAGTATTTATGAAGTATACAATGTCTTTTTCATAGTAAGGAAGTGTCCTTTATATAAACAGACTGCGTTTAATTGT
This sequence comes from Pelodytes ibericus, assembly GCA_036172795.1. Lineage (NCBI taxonomy): Eukaryota > Metazoa > Chordata > Amphibia > Anura > Pelodytidae > Pelodytes > Pelodytes ibericus. Next base: position 178,130,513 of record CM069861.1, read on the forward strand.
AGGTTTTTGCTGATGATACTCGTTTATTATCAATGTTCTTGCGTGTAGTGTTGGTCTCTCTCGCTCCACAAAAACATACTCAAATAGCTATAAAATACTCAGTATAGAGGTATTTTACAAAAAAAAAAAAAAATTACAAAATGAAGACTAACATAGCATCCTAAGGCACTGTGCTGGGAGGGGGCTTTTTACAAGAGGCTGGTAAGTCTGTGAAGTCCATGCTACGCCAATGCAGGTAAGCTGCTACGGCTCTCACACGTAGGCTCCGAGTGCAGAATGGAATTCGGTGAGGCATTGTACCAATTGCTGAAATTTGGGTCTCTCTTCAGGGTCCAAAGCCCAGCAGCATGCCATGACAGCAAACCTGTGGAGCAAAATGGCATGTCAATATGGAAACAGTAAAATGGACAATCAACAATCTATGTCTACAACACAAACATAATGATTCTAGTTGGCACCATTAAAAATAAATGGCTCAATAAAGAGAAACACAGAATATTTCTACAAACATCTCTGTCCTTTCATGAAGTAGATAGCAAAACACATTCTACTTTTACTAAACACTTCAACATTAACGGTTCATAAAATAGCATTCATTTTGAAAAGTTATATATCATATACATATTATAGATGCATATTTATAGAAACAAAAAATACATCTTGATTTAAAGAGCCACTAAACTTTTTCTTTTCCATTTGAGCTCCTATTATATTAAAGGATATTAATATGAGGATATATAACAACGAACCCAGTATTTGATGCAAAATACTAGGTCCATAAATATAACCAGCAGTAGCAATGCACAGATATTATGCACACATTCTCCTAGTTTCTTTTTTTTAAAAATCCCTATTGACAATAATTAATGTATAAGTACATTTTTAAAATGTGTGGGTTTGATATAAACCAATTTTTCCTTAATACAAATGCAGCAGATTACAAAACCAGTATAAGCAAGCCAACAAAGAAACCAACCTATTACATATAAATTATTTAAATAAATTACAATATTACGTCACTTGGGAAATTTCAATGCAGCCCTCCCAATGACACACTATGACTGCATAATTGGCCCACTTAGTTTGCCAATTTGTAATAATTATTAAAAACAATGCCTAAATGTATACTGGGTGGTGCTTAGTTATCAAGGATAAAAAAAAAAAAAACATGCTAAAAAATCCAGGTTTCATGAAAGAGTTTGGGGGAAATGTTGATAACACCAATAGAGCAGGGCATGACAAATTTAATTTAGTTTTAGGAGCCAGCTAAAAAAATTTAGGAGCCAGACAAAGGCACATCACAAAATCATAAACGCACGGAGACAGTCGCATACACCCACCTCACATACACAGCCAGTTACATTCACACATACATACATACACAGCCAGTTACATTCACACATACATACATACACAGCCAGTTACATTCACACATACATACATACCACAGCCAGTTACATTCACACATACATACATACCACAGCCAGTTACATTCACACATACATACATACCACAGCCAGTTACATTCACACATACATCCACAGCCAGTTACATTCACACATACATCCACAGCCAGTTACATTCACACATACATCCACAGCCAGTTACATTCACACACGCCACATACACAACCAGCTACATATGCACTCACCACATACACAACCAGCTACATTCACACACACCACATACACAACCAGCTACATATACACTCACCACATACACAACCAGCTACATTCACACTCACCACATACACAACCAGCTACATTCACACACACCACATACACAACCAGCTACATATACACTCACCACATACACAACCAGCTACATTCACACACACCACATACACAACCAGTTACATTCACACACACCACATAAACAACCAGCTACATTCACACACACCACATACACAACCAGCTACATTCACACACACCACATACACAACCAGTTATATACACACATACACACCATTTTTGTGTTTGTTTTTTTAAAGAACAAAAATGTATTTCTTAGGGTGTCCTCCCTCCCTGCTGCTTACCTCATTGCAGGGGAGGGGGACATTTATGCTTGAGCCCGATCCACTTTCGGTTCCTGCACGTGTTGTCACGTGACAATCGGCACTACAACGTGTTGCGCGAGGGGGCGGAGCTTACAGACTGTGTGATCCGCACAGACTTTCTCCCCTCGCGCTGAAGTAAAACGGATGGCAGCCGGCAAGGGCTCCCTGTGACAAACAGCACCCGGGCGCCAGGTCGGATTTCCTGGTCGCCATGGCGACCTGGCGCCCGGGGTTTGTCGAGCCCTGCAATAGAGACACGGATACTTACAGCTCATCAGGGCAGTTGATTGGTTGAGCTATTCTGTAGCCATCCTTTAGGTAAGCAGCCATTTCAAAGGGGTCAATATCAACGTAAGGAGTCTGTCCAAGAGTCATCAGCTCCCATAATGTCACTCCAAACGCCCACTGGAAGGGGAAATAGCATTATTTTAGGACGTCACAGCATTTTGTTCTCGGCAATATACATTTTATACAATTTCAAAATTAAATTATAGTATGCCACTATAACATGTGTTTATTATGCACAGACTTGGTAACTAGTCATATCTGATAGTGCCTGCCCATTAAGCAGGGAAATACATGATATTAAGTTACATTTAGAAATAAATGATTGTCAACAAATCAATCTGGTTGTTTATTTTGACAGGTGCCTGAAACCAAGTGAGAATATCCTGAACAACTGCATTGCTAACAATAGCAGGCAGTGTGTGAATTGTCAGGTTCCTCAAAGGGCCCCAAGCATTGCAAAGCGACGGGAAGGTTCATATCTTTGACAGTATTTCGCAGTGATTCCATTTCGACACATTGACAGAATAATTAACTCAATCATATAAACTAAACTGTTTAGGGGACAGGCTCGCACATTACTGGACGAGTGTAATGCATATCTGACATTAGCCAGAGGCACTCATTGGCAGACCTGCTCATTAAGTAGAAATGGGACACCTTCCATTTAGTGCTACAAGGCACAAAGGTCACAGTATCATTCATTAAATGGAATCTAAAGTGATCAAGATAAAATAAATTAAAAAAAAATATCATTCACCCCAAAAGTTCATACAGGTGTCTTTAAATGTGAACATAGAGATCTGGAACACACACACACACGAACACTTGTTACCAGCTGAATGAAGAGCAAGGCACAGTAATTCGAACCTTTGGCAGATTTAGACTATTTCCTATGATGCTTGGCTAGTACTTCACTGGCATAAACTACATTCTGTGGATTCAAGGTAGTTAATTCATAATTTATAAACCTTTAACTTAGATGAAATAATAAGAGAAGATCAGGATGAAACTATCTGGAATGCAAAAAAACATTGCAATGATAATAATGGACCGCCAACAAAGAGGTTGAACAGTTCCCCTTAACTCAATTGATGGAATTTAGTGGAAGAGATAAACGAATGTATTTCAAATTGAGTCAAATTTGGGAAGCCTTTGCTGAAAGGAATGAAAGCACGTTGGGCCCAGGTTCAAGCCACATCATGATACAATCTCTACACAGACATATTAGCTCTCATCTCTGTGTCTTCACTTAGGAATAAGCCTGTTAAATGTGCCACCAATGGACATGCTGGATTTTAAAAAAGAGACTTGATTTTTAGTTTAGCTTTTGTGTGTTAAGAGGGTCTAGTGTTCTTGTTTTGCTTTTAAAAGAAAGAATTGCATGTGCCTCTATGTCTTGTTACCAGTGGGATACCTCGGGGATTTCCAATAGACTAAAAGATAATGAGGATTTCCTATTTCTATATCTAACTTTTTTTTCAACATTTGAAATCTAAGTATTCTATACCAAAATGTTTTAACAGATTTTGAAGCCTTGTGCATCCAAGAACCACCTCCCTTCTTGTTATCTCAATTATACAAGTTATTCAAAACACAAGAAAGTCTAGAAGTACCATACTATGCCAAACTGTGGGAGAGACAATATTTGTTCTTGTTCCCATTCTAGTAAATATCATCCAATATATATTTTAGATGGTATAGAACACCTACAGATCTCCATAAATTTGCCTCATTTGTATCTATAGTGGAGATGCTCTAAATGCATAACTTTTGGAAGAAAATACATAGATAAATTAATTGTGATAAATCAGAGAAAGTATCAAGTCAAGATTTGGTGTATTACATCACATTTTTTTTGAGCAGCTGTTAAGTATCCAATTAATTAATATTGCATTAATGCTTCCATTATGGAAGACAGGGATTGCCCCCACTTTTCAGTGGTCTGAATTTGCAGATTCAGATATTTTCCAGAGGCTTTATTGGGATTGTTTATACAAGTCTATCTGGTCTAATATTGATAAATAATTTAAAGTGCCAAATTAGATTGGCTGCTTGTTTGTTTTGTATATTTTGTGTTAGGATATTTGTGAAATTGATTATGTAGTATAACATTTGTTGTACAACAAACAACATCATTTGTTGGTTTGTTGTACAAAATCATTTTTATTTTGTGACTGAAAATCACTAATTATTTGAAACATCATTTGAAAGTACCCATATGATTGCAAGCTGGTTATTATTTTGTACCACATTCTCTCTGTCCCTGTGACGGTTCATTTCCTGCCAAGGCATTGTCCCCAACAGTAACTCGAGACGTCTGCAAACGGAACACTCATAAATAGAGTTAACCTCCATTCTGGAATAGATTGCATTTTCAGGCCTTGACAAGACCTTGTGTTGCTTGTCAGTTGGGAAGGACATATAAATATATGCATATGACAGATTTGTCTGTAATCAATCATTTCAGGCAATAGTGCTATGAGTTTATATCAAGTCATTCTTATTTGGTGTTACATACTAAGAGAAAAATCCCAGAATCCTTGGCATAACATAGAAACATGTGTCGACAGATAAGAACCAGTCGGCCCTTCTAGTCTGCCTATTTCACCCTCCCAATTTATTAGTCTCTGGCCTTCTCTTATATCTAGGATAGACCTAACCCATCATTAAACGCCTTCACTGTATTAACCTTTGCCACTTCTACTGGAAGGCTATTCCTTGAATTCATTACTCGCTCAGTAAATTAATACTTCCTGAAATTACTTTTAAACCTTTACCCCTCTAATTTAAGACTGTCATCTTGTTGTGGTTCTTATAAATATACTCTCCTCCTTTACAGTGACAAATCCCTTTATGTATTTACAGGTTTCTAGACAATCCCCTATGTCTCATCCTTTTTCTGAGAAATACATGTTAAGATCCTTTAACCTTTCCTGGGAAATTGAACCCTGCAATCCATGAATCACCAGTGCTCAGTACAACACCACTACCATCTTCCAATCTTGTGCCATACGAAAGGCAACTCTTAAAACAAGTATTTTTTGTTTCTGTTAAAGATCCATAACAACATTATGAGTTTCCCTAAAAAGCTGTATGAAATACGAAATTCATTTTGTATACAACTAGCCACTGACTGTGTCTATATATGCCAAACAGGGGTTCAATTCAGAGTGCACTTTGAAAGGAAGAGTTGCCAAACAATCCACCATGATTAATCACAGTCTTGTTCCATCTTCCTAAAGCAGGAGTCTCTTGCATATACATTGACTGCCGGATTGATGCACTCAATTTGTATGCCCAATTTGGGTTGTATATTCTTGCTATTAAAAGCTCCCTAAGTTTTACCTTCTGTTTTTACAATCCGTCTCCCATGATAGATTATTAAAACAAACACAAGGCGGGTAACAATTTTCCATACTATGTGACGAACACATCAAGACAGGACAGACAGTAAAGGTACACATCATGCAAAAAATTTCCAGAAAATGATTTAAAGAGACTCTATATCATGTTACAGAACATTTCAAAGTGTTTTACAAATCATCTTTACCACTGTGTACATTGTGAAACATGGGGAGGGTGTGTAAAGACACATTAGGAGGGCGAAAAGTGCAATCATCACATGTATAACAGTGTATGCACCCCAATTATATATAACCCCCACTGTGCCATAGCCACAGGCCGTGAATGTAAGTAAGTTGATTTATCCATGAAGTACCTTGTAGTGGAATAGCAAACACACACTTACCACATCCCCTGCACTAGAGAATTCCTTGTTCACCAGACTCTCCAGAGCCATCCAGCGTACTGGTCGGTTTTCATTGTCTCCGAGACAATGATAATCCATAGGAAAGAGATCCCGCGATAATGCATTGTCTGTAATTTTCACCTGGAGAGACTCGTCGATTCTAAGGAGATCAGGAAATAGTAAGCAGAGTGGTATCTGTATAGCAGCCTTAACAGCAAAGATCTCCATGTCATGACTTATTTTTAACACAGCCTTATGGGAAGGAGGTCAGGAACGGGTGTTATCTGTGATCCATTAGGAACTAAATCTATGTATGAATATGTAACATTAAGGCAAAAACATGACCGGGAGAGAATGCACAGTAAAGTTTTCCTTGCCATCTGCCTGACTTACACGAGAGCCTCATCATCTTTATATATCTCCTTATATGTCCTGAATGATGTCTGGAAATACATTAACTGCTTGCTGTCATCATAACAGAACTTGTCACATTCACTGAGGAACATGGGAGTTATTCAAGTGGTTTTAAAGAGCGACTTCAATTAAACAAGGGGACTTTTTCTGAATGAAAATAGAAAACGGGATTAACAAGCACTATAGCGATATAATAGAAGAGGAGCAGCTTCTAAGCAGTGAATGAGCCTGTCATACTTACACACAGTTTCTAGCAGCGAGGTCTTTGTGGATCACTTCCCGTCGAGCCAAGTAACTCATCCCACAGGCAATCTGAATAGCCATGTGTACAAGATCCTGCTGGGAAATTGCCTAGAAAATGAATATATATGTTAGGATGGTAGTATACAAAACATGACCCAGGTAGTGAAAGAAAAAGAACTGCAATCCATGCCACACACAGAGCACCCAGGGGTCAAAACTAAAAGCCATACGCTTGTTGCTATATATACACACTTTAGTTTTAAAATGTATCTATATATCTGAAATGCGGATGGCATATTGCGAAAAAGAAAAACAGCACTCAAGTGTGAAGAATTAAGTTTTTTCCATATCCGGACACGTGGAGCAGAAATACAGAGAACGTGTTTTGCATTACTGAATTACTTAATACACTAAATTAGATCTTAGGACATGATATGATCAGCTTCCAAAGTCACAACACTGTATTCTATTTGTGTGCAATTCATAATAATAAAACATGTTATAGGGAAGAAAAAGTCACTTGCGAACTAAAAGGAGAAGCAGCCACTATATGAATCATAGCAGAAAGGCAAAGAGTAGATGTCCTAAATCACACAAGCTGACTGATGGAGATAAATCTGAATGAAACACTGACTTCCAGGAGCATTAGCCATCCGCCATTTACGTCATACAACAATGTGGGTGATCTTACAAGAATGACACAACAAATTACCCCATGACAGGAAATTAAACTGCTTTATGCTTATGGAGAAAACCAGTGTTTGTAACTCAACAAGTTGACCCTCTTTCACATATTTAACATCACATGCTAAATATACTCAACCCTTTGCACACATCCTGAGGGAAAATAACATGTTTACAGCCTTGAGGTTTGTGCTTCATAATATGATCATTTCATTAAGAAAATGACAGTTAGTACCTTTAATGTTTAATGTTCACATGTTCAGAATAGTAAAAAAAAAGATGGACTGAAATTGTGCTACAAGCTAAACTTTCTAAAAATGGAGGTCTTCTATTTAACCCCTTAAGGACAGAGCCTTTGAAACATTTTTGTCCTTTCTGGACAATGGCTATTTTAACATTTCTGTGCTGTTTGTGTTTAGCAGTAATTTTCTTCTTCGTCATTTGCTCTACCCACACATATTATATATTGTTTTTATCGGGACAAAAAGGGCTTTCTATGGATGCCATATTTTTGATCATATCTTATCATATTATTAAAAAAAAATAATAAAATATGGTAAAAAAAAAAAAAATACACAAATTTCTTTGTTTTTATTTGAAACAACTTCTCCTCATCGACAATAGCGAACGAAAAAACATGCTAAATAGATTCTACTATTTCTCCTGAGTACAGGGATACCACCCATGCATAGGTTTGTTGGGTTGTTTGTGGGCTAAAATGCCAAATTTGTGAGGTGCAGTTTTTTGTTTTCCAACTTGAAATTTTTACATGCAGACAGCCTGCACCCATGTCCCATTTGGGACATATTTGAAACCAGCCAGTGTATTTTACCCCATCAACCCATATATTTTTTAAAAGTAGACACCCTAGGCTATCTCAAATGGTGGTATTTTAACACTTTCCATGCACTATTTCTACCACCAGCCTTTGTCAAAGTTTGTGGTAGTAATTTTTTTGTGTTTTTTTTTCACAAACCTTGTACTTCAGACATAAATTTACAGATTTTGGTATGTGTCACTGCCAAATAACACCCCAATAAGTGTTCAGAAACATCTCTTGAGTACAGGGATACCCCCCATGCATAGGTTTGTTGGATTGTTTGGGGGGTAAAAGGCCAAATTTGGGAGGTGAAGTTTTTGGTTTTCCAATTTGAAATTTTGACATGCAGACAGCCTGCACCCATGTCCCATTTGGGACATATTTGAAACCAGCCAGTGTATTTTACCCCATCAACCCATATATTTTTTAAAAGTAGACACCCTAGGCTATCTCAAATGGTGGTATTTTTACACTTTCCATGCACTAATTCTACCACCAGCCTTTGTCAAAGTTTGTGGTAGTCATTTTTTTGTGTTTTTTTTTCACAAACCTTGTACTTCAGACATGAATTTACAGATTTTGGTATGTGTCACTGCCAAATAACACCCCAATAAGTGTTCAGCAACATCTCTTGAGTACAGGGATACCACCCATGCATAGGTTTGTTGGGTTGTTTGGGGGCTAAAAGGGCCACATTGTGAAGGTGCGCATTTTCAACTTGGAATATTGACGTGTAGCCAGCCTGAGCCCATCTTTCATTTGGGACTTTTTTTTAAAGTAGGACAGTGTATTTTACCCCAAAAAGTATATATTTTGTAAAAGTAGACACCCTAGGCTATTTTAAATGGTGTTATTTTAACACTTTCCATGCACCAATTCTACCACCAGCCTTTGTCAAAGTTTGTGGTAGTCATTTTATTGTGTATTTTTTCCCACATACATTGTACTTTAGACACAAATTCACATATTTCGGTATGTGTCACTGACAAACAATACCACAATATATGTTCAGCAACATCTCCCGAGCACAGGGATACCACCCATGCATAGCTTTGTCAGCTTTGTTGGGTGTTGAAAGGCTACATCTGAGAGGTGCGCTTTTTGATTTTCAAACTTGGAATTTGAACATGTAGAGCAAGGAAGGGGTTAATAGCTCTTATAAGAGCCTTTGTAGTACTGTACAAAAAAATTAACCCCTAAAAATGCACAGACAAGAAAAAAATTTCTGCTGTGCAGTGATCAGTGGCAGGGAAGGGGTTAATACACTACACTATACAAAGGGTATGGCTTTTATAAAAGCCCTTGGGACTCACAATTTTTTTTAACATTTTATTTAATTTATTACAATTAAAAAATTATGTTATACAGATCTGTCTCTTTCCCTCACTAAAACTCAAGTGAGGAGAGGGAGGCAGATCCATATGGGTCAGAACAATATTTACCAATATTGATCGAACCAGACGAATGGTGATGCTCATCTGAGAAATCACCAAACCACCTTTGCCACTGATCGGCTGTTACTGATCGCTATACACGTGTTCAGACAGCTTCAAAAGGAATACACGTAATCCCCTAGTGGGTATAATTAACCCCTAGCGAGTCTGACAAAAAAAATGCTGATAGCAAAAAAAAAATCCTTCTGCGACTAGATTGCTCCATATGCGCTGCTTAGGCAGTGACCATATGCACTGCTTAGGCAGTGACCATATGTGCTGCTTAGGAAGTGATATACGGCAAGGAAGGGGTTAATAGCTCTTATTTAAAAAAAAAAATTACGTTAAACGTAGTCCCCTAGCGGGTATAATTAACACGTGACGGGTGTAATAAAAAAGTTTTAAAAAAATTAAAAATGCTTCTGCAGCAAGATTGCTGCATTTGCGTCAGATCTCTGCTTAGGCAGTGATCTACAGCAAGAAAGGGGTTAATCTCTCTTAAAAGAGCTTTTTTTTATACTGTAATGAATTACAGTAAAAAAAATTAACCCCTAAAAAATGCACAGACAGCAAAAAATGTGCTGCTGTGTATGATCACTGCGTACACAGCGATCAATGGCAGGGAAGGGGTTAAATGGCTTTTATAAAAGCCCTTGGTGTTTAAAATTTTATTAAATATTTGTTTTATTATTTTATTTTATTTTTTTACTTTATCTGATCTGTCTCTCTCCCTTACTATAACTAGTAAGGTGAGGGAGGCAGATCAATACTTGTCAAAGGCAATATTTGCTAATATTGCCTTTGACAGTATGATAAGTGCTCATCAGAGCACTTATCATACATGCCTGCACACAGATCACATAGATCTGTTGTGCCGGCATCGATTGGCTCCCCCTAGAGCATCGGAAGTGAAATACTTTCACTTCCGATGCTCTTGCCATTAGAAGGGAAGCGCTGCCTGTATAGGCAGCGTTCCCTTCTACTGAGCCGATGGGGTCGCTCAGGAGAGCGACCACCATCGGCTCTGGGGCAGCTGAAGGTGTTGTTAAGTGCCTCGCTGGCGAGGCACTTTAACAACACCGGAGATGCTTAGAAAGCGAACGATCGTTCGCTTTCTAAGCACATGTGTGCAGCCGGCGCAGCCATTTTTAAATGGCTGCTACGATCACTCCGTGGAGTGATCGTAGCGCGCCCCTGCACTTTTGGGGGGTGTTGCACAATGCCTCTACCTAGAGGCATTGTAGCAACACCGTTAGAGTAAAGAAAGCGACCGCTGGTCGCTTTCTTTACTCAGTTTAGTGCATGACGTGCCAGGCACGTCAGCTGTCGGCAAGTCCTCGATTTGCCGTGACGTGCCTGGCACGTCATCTGTCGTTAAGGGGTTAAAGGCATACATTAACATAGTAACATAGTAATTTAGGTTGAAAAAAGACACAAGTCCATCAAGTTCAACCCTTCTACCTATCATTACAGCTTTTGATCCAAAAGAAGGCAAAAAACCCCTAAGGAAGCTATTTCGAATTTTGCCTCCTGGGGGAAAAAATTCCTTCTTGACTCCAAGAGGCAATCAGATTTCTCCTTGGATCAATAAGCTCTTTTATTAATGCTTATATATTGCCGAAAGGTTACCATTGGTCAGTACTATAATGGTTTGATATTGTTGTTATTTGTTTTGCATTTGTTGTATGATCAGTTTGTTATGGTATATGCACAATACATTTCATTTTGATATTGGACTTGTGTTGTGGGTGTATCACTTTTTATGAATTTGGCTGATATTATTGGGGAAATGGGCCAGTTATGATTGGCACCCAGAAAATTAGATTTTCCCCAATTGTCTCTATCCAATTGTTGTTTTTTAGCATTTAAAAACACAATAAATAACATAACTGACTTCAATGCCATTTCAATAAATGTACGTATTGTTAAGAGTATACATTAATAACCACTATATGTAACTAATATGAAGGGGGGAAAAAGGCATTACCCATCTATGGGTGCCTCTAGGCATTCAGAGTTCCATCTTGCTCAGGTCTTTAATCATGCAGTCTGAGCAAAGAATTGAAATAATCTGCGGGCAAAAATATCTGTCTAACATTAAGTCACCTTGGTCCAAAATGGGACTGTTTTACTGGGATAGAAGCCAACTTTTCAATGGGATAGAACAAGTAAAGAATAATTTCTTATTTAGCATATAAATAGAGTCCATTAAACATACACTATACAAAACACAGAACTAGACATAAAGCCAGAGGTGTAACACTACACAGAGAAGCTAGAAAGCTATGTAAATAAGGTTTTGTATGAATTTCTTTCTGAACACTGGAATGTATAGTTGCATGTATTACACTGTCAATCTACAAAACATCCTATTTATCATCTGCCTATTAGAGCTCCATAGACAGGCACAATGAATGACGTACCAAATAACTGGCTTTCATAGGAATCTGCAAGTTCACAAATTTCCTCTGCCATGCATGTCTAGAGGCAGTGAAGAAAATGATAAACTAACTTGTCTACACTAGCAGGAATATTAGGAATATTTTCATAGGCGTGAAGGTGAACACACAGAGAAAGGGTTTGGAATTTCCAAGCACAAGAAAAGAGGCTATGGATATATAAAGAATCGAACACACGGCGGGGTGTAAAAAAGGTGATTGTCATAAAAGCAGTGCAGTTTGCACCATCATTTAATTAATGTTTAAGAAAGTAGATGTATAAAAAAAGGCCACACAGTTGTGTCCATTTTTATGTCATTGTATTGCATTCCTTGAATATTGAAAGTAGCAACTCAGACTTTTGCTCATTTTTATATACGTATCAAACACACCGTACACAGGAGCGAAAATCTGACTAAATAAATGCAGATTAGTTATAAGAAACCACACCATTATTTATATGTAACACCATAAAGTGCATTTAAAAGGAGCCTGCTGTAAAAGTCGTATAAAAATAATTTGCATATGGTGCTGCATTGCTCTGATATTGGCCCTGAGATGGCCAAGTGCTCTTGAAACAAACCGCAACTCATTTGGTAATTCATTTCGGCAGCTTAATGTCAACCTAAACATTGATTATACTGTGACTGTAGAGAATAACAAGTATCTGTAGACTGTGTTAGACAGAAATGATAAAATAAGATAAAAATCTATGTTTTAGGTGCGTTTGTGGTGTGTCCTGTTGATGGCACATTAACTCATTTTTAATGGGAAATGTGCGAGCTGCATATCTACCACAAGCTGATGCCATAAGCAGGAGACAACACAGACATTAAATTACATGTTTCTCTTCTTTTATACAAATAGAAACATTGTTTCTCATTTTTTAATCTCTACATTCATAGCATAAGCAATGTTTAGGCTCACTGAGTCCCTCTAACTAGTGGCGAATATAACAAATCAATACAACTTGGTTGTAATTCAACTTTCCAAAGGTGAATGGCTGCTGCTCAGATCTGCTGCCAGCTCAGACTTCATAATTAGTAATAATAATGATGAGAGCACGACACAAAGATGGCTGCCTGAAAAGAATCCTCTCCTGCACCAGTCACTTAATCAGCTCTTAGACCCAGCTGTAGCCAACATGGGAGATAAAGAGAAGTGGTTCCAATATGGTGGACCCGCCCGCATTCATCCACCTTCATCAGACCTCACATCGCAATAAGACATTTACTTCAGTAACCTGGTTGCAGACTTAAAACAAGCAGTACAAAGAAGGAACTTATGCAATTGAAAGACTCCATGCCCTACCTAGCAAGTCTGTCCAGGTGATTTAATTGACCCAGGATGATACAGGGTATCGTGATACAATACCAGGGGCTGCTGCAACGTCATATGCATTTCCAGCCTTTAAGGTGGTGAGCCCCCCTCAGGACTTTCAGCTATAAGGTTAGGTTGTTTAACCCTGTATCAATCTTGTAGTGCAATGAATACTCCCCCAATGATTCATATCAGAATGGTTACCTCCATAGCCATATTAATCGCCCCCTGTAACTACAAAAGACAAGACAGTATAAAGCAAGTTCTAAAACTCAACCCCATTCAGTATTACCATGGAAGTCTTAGATGTAACCCTTCGATCACTAGTGTGTACAGAAAAAAAATGCACATTGTTGCACAGCATGCAATGGAAAACTGAAATCGGCAAGTGGAGTTACAATGTGATTGTGCCGTCGCCTGTTGTTGATCTCACAGCTCTCCACCTTTGCCTGCAATTCTTCTAACACAATGTATAAAATAATATCTGTGCTCTATATAAACACTGTAAATACTGCTTAGGTGACAGATGCCCTTTTAAGTAACACTGATGAACTGATGCCAAGTTTAATGTTACGCAAATCAATTTAAATCATTCCCAATTTGACACGCCAAGAACTTAAATCATAAAATAAATCTTCATCTCTATAATAACAATCAATTAACCACCTCCTGTTATAAATGGTTATTCTACAAAGCATCATTTGCTGCTGATTATGCACCATAGGCCAATATTACAATTAAACAATGAGACATTAGTAACGGTTACTCTATTAGGACATTTGAGGATTCTAATGTGAGATTTCAGGGGGAAAAGAAAATCCATCTGCATCACAAACACACTGGAGAAAAAGATAGACATCTAGTCCATATTAGCACCTTTTTCATGCAGAGATAATGCTCATTATGGGAAGTTAAGTGAAACTGAATTTCAAGAAGAGATGATTGATGAATGAATGACCTTAGGTCACTGACCAAAGGTTGGGTGAAAAGAATGGTTCCTAGTTGGCAGTGAAACTGTGACCAGGGTATAGGTGGGGTGTTTTCTACCCCAGCCTCAGTTTTCTTCCTTTCTTGTCTGCTCTCTAAGTAAACGAAAAACAGAGACTGATTTCTATGTGCGTGATAGATGGGGAATAATAAACTCACGTACTCTAGAACATTCGCTTAATGAAAATATTCACACATTCCTTTGGGATCTCATGAGACCGCTGCTCATATCCTCATGGTCACACTTTTCCTTTGTGAGCTGGCAGCTACCAGCCAAAGGTCAGTGTAGCTCCCCTCCCTGACTTGGACAGGAGTCTGCTGTGTAAACACAAAAGGTTCTGGACGTGGGCAATGTGACAGTTCTGAGCTGGAAAAGCACAATCTACTGCTTCATACAGTTAATAATAACAGAACTAATATATGTAAGGTGAACCACAAGCCAACATTATGTTGTAGAGGGGGGAAAATACAGGGCATAGCAGGTGCAATGCAATGACCTTAGGCCTAAGAAGGCCCATGACAGACACTGTCCAGCTTTTGTGGATTGATTTTACCATTTTAACACAGTCGGCAAAATGTCCGAACTTTTCTTAATTTAGCGTATGAAGGAAAAAAAAATAAAAATAAAACATTTATATTCAGAAAAAAGGCTATATTGGGAGAAACACACTGGTATAGAAGCAGTTTCTGAAGCACGGCCCTAATGGTCAAGAGGTTGAAATGTGCCAATCTATTCAAAGGACTGTAATGCCTACCATTCTGATTTGGATACAGTACAAAATACTGACAGGATCAACTTTATAAATTCAACACGTTCTGTAATACACCGTTAGATTTACTAGTATGATCATGCTTTTTTTGCATTGGCTGTGTAAAGAATACCGTATCAGAGACCAATATTGCTTTAAGGTGTCTGGGTAAACAAACCCAATGTTTTTCCATTTTCAATGAAAGAGAATGAAAAGAAGTTCATGATATACGATAGGTGGTCTTGGAGAAATGTGTTATGACATTTTGCAGATCACAGACGTGTTTGTGTCAGGGAGAGAGAAATGTTTAAAATTTTAGGATCTGGTGAGCATTTAAAAAGATAATCTCTTTATCTACTTTGGTATGCAAAGCAGTTAAGAAAGCCACTAACTAATAAAGAATGTAAACCTGTATTTGCACTCCACGCTTGGATGTAAATAGTACTGCAGCAAAAAATGCTAAACTCTTTTGTAATACTGAAATAGTGAGCTAAGTAGTGTGAGGTCTGCATGTTAATGGGACAGAAGTACTATCACAAAGACCCACCTGTATGGCATGTAATCATGCCAAGAACACTGTGTAGCACTGGTATGTTTACCTTAGGCTTATTGAGAAAGGAGAATGACATAGTTCCTGCAGTCCTCCAACAAAGTCATTGACATAAGTGTGGGCAATAGCCTTTAGTACAGCAGGTGCCATGCAGTGAGCAAAAGTGAAATCAACCAAACAACAGAAAGTCAGTCATTATTCAGCACTTTCCAGAGAACATGCCTAATTATGGAAGGTGCCAGATTTAACAGATTGGGAAATGGTTTCAGAATTGACATTATTTCATAACAAGGGGTGATCTGTTTGAGTTCTTATACACAGTTTCGACTCTTGCTCAGACACGAACCTGTACTAACACATGACTAAGAACGGCGCCCCATTTCCTGCTCACGATAACACAATATGTTGGTCTCACATTGCAAGTTAAGTATTCCTGCAGAAACAACCTGCACAACTAATTCATCACAGCCACAAGTCCAAACAAGATCCAGAGGCATGATTTGGACTTGCCTATTTAGAAAAGAGCAATGAGTCGTATCATCAGCTAATGGAGAACCTTTTATACAAGGTATAATATACAACTATTGTATTATGTGTACAGCCCCTTCTATAAACAAATTCACAGTAGGATGACCACATGTTAAAGACTGCAGCCAGCACCAGGGAATACACCCATTCTGTGTAACTGATTGTGTGCGTGTCTTATTGTGCGCGCATCTGATTGTATGTGCTCGCGTGTGTGCGTGTCTGATTGTGCGTGAGCGTCTGATTGTATGTGCGCGCGTCTGATTGTATGTGCGAGTGTGCGCGTCTGATTGTATGTGCGAGTGTGCGTGGCTATTTGTGTGTGCGTCTGATTGTGTGTGCGTGTCTGATTGTGTATGCGTCGGATTGTAACACAATGTGTGCTTTACTTTTACATACAAAATACATATTATAAAAATGACACTGTGCATATTAATATTATATATACACACACACACACACACACTACCCATAGATCAATTGTTTTACTGTATAGATATACTTTGCATCTTTACCTGTGGGTTATTGGCCTCGACCAACTTGCACTGTCTGAGAAACAGTTTTAGGTTTCCCCAGTTCATAAACGGTAGCAGCACCATTGGCTTCTCTCCCTCCTCTATGCAGACATGTCCGATGGGAAGCAAATTTCTACAATGAAAGAAAAATGCATTTCATGAAAGAAATAATCATATTAACCAAAACTTGAAAGCATAAAAAAAGTTGTTTACTCATTGTTGCAAATATAACAATACACCATCTCATGCATGCTTGTTCTCTGATGTGCAGATGCATACTGGAAACATTTCATATAGAAAAAATGTAAATAAACCAAATTAAATAAACCTCAGGGACTCTAAGTGCAAGAGAGTTAAAGGGACACTCCCACCAAAAATGTTTGAAATCAACAATACAAAATAAAAAAAATAAGACATGTCATATTTCTGTTTTGTGACTGTATCTAATAGAATATGCAACTAAACAAGTGCGACTACATGCAGCCATTTTGTCAAAGATAGTGTTTTTGGGTGCCACCCACCAGTGACTTTACAGCACTAATTTCTCACTTGGGGTCAATCATATATAAATCATATACCACTGGGTTTTTTGTTATATGTGTTTGTTTTAAATTACCAGGTTATCTAGTAACATCTCGTGTAAGTGGTAGTGTCCCTTTAAGGACGTTGTCTCACTAACTGGGAAGGAAGGTTAGAGGGAAAAAAACAACTTGAAACGGATTCCAACTGCCTGGGGAAATAAATACAATTTATACAAGCTTTTTTGGTAGTGATCTATATATCCTACGGCTAATATTCATCATTCTCAAATCTCTTCCCAGTTGACTGTTTGCGTAAACGAGACTTTGAAAGAAATTTGCTGGGGAAAAAAAAAAGTGAACAGAAAGGAGTCAATCGTAAATGTAATCCTGACATACACACTACGTAAAACAAGCGTGTCGGAACTTGTCACAATCAGGAATCTTCATGGAAAAACAACAACCAATAACTGTGATTTTATATTGTGTGTACAAAATAAGCTAACATTTCAGGATCATTAACACGTACCTTTGGCGACAACAATAGTTAATACAAATTATTATTTTTATTACTAGATCTAAAGAGCCCAAGGGAGATGCATCATAACATATATATACACATATATACATATATATATATACATACACACACACACACACACACACACACACACACACATATATATATATATATATATATATACATACATACATACATACATATACATACGCACAGAAGCCATAACATTATGACCACCTGCTTAATATTGCCACCAAAACAGCACCGGCCCGTCGAGGCATTGACTCCACTAGACCTCTGAAGGTGTGCTGTTGTATCTGGCACCGAGACATTAGCAGCAGATCCTTTATTTCCTGCAAGGTGGGGCCTCCATGGATAGGACTTTATTTGATTGAGATCTGGTGAATTTGGAGGCCAAATCAACACCTTTAATTCGTTGTCGTGTTCCTCACACCATTCCTGAACCATTTTTGCTTTATGGCACGGCGCATTATCCTGCTTAAAGAGGCCAATGCCATCAGGGAATACTGTCCATGAAACAGTGTGCATGGTCTGCAACAATGCTTAGGTAGATGGTACGTGTCAAAGTAACATCCACATGAACGGCAGGACCCAAGGTTTCCCAGCAGAACACTGCCCAAAGCATCACACTTTCTCTGCTGACTTGCCACCTGTCAGTGGTCATAATCATCGGTGTATATGTTCATAACTTTAAGAAGTACAACTTTCATGTACAATGCAGATAATATACATATATTGTAAATCCTGTGCCATCCAACATAAAAGTGACCTTAATTTAACCAAATCTACATCCCCTGAATGTTGGGCAAAAGTAACATCGCCAGGACGTACTTGAAAACCAGCGATTATCTAAATGCATCATTCCTGGTTGAACAATTATTACTATAAAATGTGGTCTACTGGGACATTAAGTTAATGATGCAATGACCTGGCTGAAATATTCATTACAGCGAGTCCAATTAATAAGGAATCCCCAGCCGCAGCCAAAGAACCATTCTTCAGTTATGGAGTTTGCTACTATGAAATTATAATTACACATGGAAATTCCGCAAACTGGTGTAAAACTATAGGTACTGTGAAATGCAGTGGCGCAACACTATAAGAGCCCTTAATTACAGGGACCAACCGCATTTGTCTTTTAAGTAGGAATCTACTGTATATAGCCACCCATGCCTTTTACAGAACACAATGAGAGTAACCATAACAAATCCTCCCATTCCACAAAGTACCGGCGCCAAAATGAGTTCCTTTATTTAAGCACTTTGATCATTAGAACATTCTATGCTGTCCTCAAATAAATGGGCCAAACGACCAGGGGAACAGAGCATACCATCCTTGTAACAGTGCGCTGCTGTCCTGCTTCATCCCACTACAGGGAAAGGAACAGACCATCCTTGTAACAGTGCGCTGCTGTCCTGCTTCATCCCACTACAGGGAAAGGAACAGACCATCCTTGTAACAGAGCGCTGCTGTCCTGCTTCATCCCACTACAGGGAAAGGAACAGACCATCCTTGTAACAGTGCGCTGCTGTCCTGCTTCATCCCACTACAGGGAAAGGAACATACCATCCTTGTAACAGAGCGCTGCTGTCCTGCTTCATCCCACTACAGGGAAAGGAACAGACCATCCTTGTAACAGTGCGCTGCTGTCCTGCTTCATCCCACTACAGGGAAAGGAACAGACCATCCTTGTAACAGTGCGCTGCTGTCCTGCTTCATCCCACTACAGGGAAAGGAACAGACCATCCTTGTAACAGTGCGCTGCTGTCCTGCTTCATCCCACTACAGGGAAAGGAACAGACCATCCTTGTAACAGTGCCCTGCTGTCCTGCTGCATCCTACTACAGGGAATGGAACATACCATCCTGTAACAGTGCGCTGCTGTCCTGCTTCATCCCACTACAGGGAAAGGAACAGACCATCCTTGTAACAAAGCGCTGCTGTCCTGCTGCATCCCACTACAGGGAACGGAACATACCATCCTTGTAACAGAGCGCTGCTGTCCTGCTGCATCCCACTACAGGGAACGGAACATACCATCCTTGTAACAAAGCGCTGCTGTCCTGCTGCATCCCACTACAGGGAACGGAACATACCATCCTTGTAACAGTGCGCTGCTGTCCTGCTGCATCCCACTACAGGGAACGGAACATACCATCCTTGTAACAGAGCGCTGCTGTCCTGCTGCATCCCACTACAGGGAACGGAACATACCATCCTTGTAACAGTGCGCTGCTGTCCTGCTGCATCCCACTACAGGGAACGGAACATACCATCCTTGTAACAGAGCGCTGCTGTCCTGCTGCATCCCACTACAGGGAAAGGAACAGACCATCCTTGTAACAAAGCGCTGCTGTCCTGCTGCATCCCACTACAGGGAACGGAACATACCATCCTTGTAACAGTGCGCTGCTGTCCTGCTTCATCCCACTACAGGGAAAGGAACAGACCATCCTTGTAACAGTGCGCTGCTGTCCTGCTTCATCCCACTACAGGGAAAGGAACAGACCATCCTTGTAACAGTGCGCTGCTGTCCTGCTGCATCCCACTACAGGGAACGGAACATACCATCGTGTAACAGTGCGCTGCTGTCCTGCTTCATCCCACTACAGGGAAAGGAACAGACCATCCTTGTAACAAAGCGCTGCTGTCCTGCTGCATCCCACTACAGGGAACGGAACATACCATCCTTGTAACAGTGCGCTGCTGTCCTGCTTCATCCCACTACAGGGAACGGAACATACCATCCTTGTAACAAAGCGCTGCTGTCCTGCTGCATCCAACTACAGGGAACGGAACAGACCATCCTTGTAACAGAGCGCTGCTGTCCTGCTGCATCCCACTACAGGGAATGGAACAGACCATCCATGTGAACGCCGGTTATATTAAGAGAAATTGCTGTGAACTCCTGTGCTTGGGCACACCCTGTCATGTCACTAGTTAATTCAATGGACATTTATATTTTCCAGCAGAGATCCAGAGGGTCTGTAAAGAACGTGACCAGGTCTCTGCTTTTGCATCGCTGTGATCTGACCATAAGGATCAGATCCAGATCGAAATTGTAGATTTCCCTTGGGGACAAAAAACACCACCAGTTAATGTGTTAAACTGACAGTTTTTTAAATAGTAGATGAGCAATATAGTGTTTTAGCATGGATCTGATTGAAAACTATAACACTGCAGCCTAAGCTCCTGAATGGTATTATACCTCTCCTGAAAAAACAGATGAACAATACTGACACAAAGAATTCTCACTTCAAAGGTGAACTACATAGACATCACAAGGATAGCATACTTGAAAGGGCCATTACCGACCTTCTCAGAGCTGCAGGGGTGACTAATGGAGCTCATCCTGTGGTGCTAAAATAGTTAAAGATGCGGTGTTCTCTGTCCCAACATTGTAACCAGCCTGTGACTGTTGGTAAAGTTCTAAGACAGATCGACATGCGCGAGTTTTGCAGATGTAAAAAGCATTATAAAACCTATCCTCAAACGGAGAGGAGATCAACAGCTATTCCTTCAAGCCATATCAAATCACTTGCCACAGGGCACAACTAAGCAAAACAATCAAACAAGTATTTAAGATGTCTCTGGAACACAAAATTGATTAAGATTTGCCTCTACACTCAGAAACTGCCTACGGCTAGAAAAGGATGTAACATAAAAAAAGGCTCTCAAACCATGGAAGGCCCAACTGAAAAATGTACCGGTAACAAAGGAAAAAGAAATACACAAGACAATATGAAAGAAAAATGCAGATTGTCAGGATTGCAGAGCATTTAATGGATTAACTCATGAGCTGCATATTTAAACTGCTCAGAAACAATCACTGAACGCAGTGAGGTATTGTAGGGAGGAGGTAAGTGGAGGGTAATTTATTATGTATTATAAGGCACATAAAACCACAATCTGCTAGAGGATAGAAATAAGAGAGATGTTGAAAGTTATTTTTCATTTATTATTGGGCAGATCCTCTGTAAATGTAAAATATTGCCGTTTTGTAAACTTGTGTGTAGGGTTTACGGTGTTTTTAACAGTTAAAATTTCCCTTGTAAGCTCTGAACAAAGTCATTTAAAATGGGAATTTCTCTCACAAAGCACTACTTTACACACAATTAGGAATGGTATTTTAGCATTGTAGGTTGAGTATCCCTTATCCGAAATGCTCGGGACCAGGAGCTTTACAACCGGATAGGTGAGTATCCCTTATCCGAAATGCTCGGGACCAGGAGCTTTTCCGCCGGTGAGTATCCCTTATCCGCATTGACCCACATCTGAGATTTGTTTTTCTGATTTTGTGTAATTTTGGATCTCCGGATAAGGGATACTCAACCTGTACTATGAAAGGCAAATTAAAATGTACTGATCTATTCACTAAAACTTGAGGTGTGGTGAGTGACAGATGAACTTAAAGGGGCACTACCACTTACATAAGATGTAACTAGATAACCTGGCCATTTAAAACAAACACATTTATAAAACATATGCCACTGTTTTTTTATATTCAAAATATTTTTTTTTTAAAGAATTTTATATTCAATTTGTGCCAGTTTGCCATTTCAAATGAGGTTTTACTAACCCAGAAATAATCCCTTAAATTTATTTAATTCTAACTTTTAGTTTTTAATTTTAGTTGAATATAGATGCAGAAGCGTGTGGCCCAATCAGGCTACTGCCATCAATTCATACTCTTGGTATCGAATACAGAAAACAATTTTACATCAACAAAATAATGACTTGTCAAATGTGCCTTTCACCTCAATGTCACTTAATGCAAGTTTAGTATTTGTTGAAGGAGCCATTAACCTTTTTCCACTTGTACTTCTATTGTAGACTCCAGTTTGGGGATGAAATAGCATGTACTTTTTAACACTAATGCAAAGTTATCCTATGATTAGCAGCCTCAGTGCTTCAAAACATAGAATGTGTCAGCAGATAAGAACCATTCGGTCCATCTAGTCTGCCCAATTTTCTAAATACTTTTATTAGTCCCCAGTTCCCTATCCTTCCTTGTGCCTATCCCACGCATGCTTAAACGCCTTCACTGTGCTTACCTCTACCACTTCCGCTGGAAGGCTATTCCATACATCCACTACCCTCTCAGTAAAGTAATACTTACTCATATTACTTTTAAATCGTTGCCCCTCTAATTTAAGACTATGTCCTCTAGTTGTGGTAGTTTTTCTTCTTTTAAATATACTCTCTTACTTTACGATGTTGATTCCCTTTATGTATTTAAATGTTTCTATCATATCCCCCCTGTTACGTCTTTCCTCCATGCTATACATGTTAAGATGCGTTAACCTTTCCTGGTAAGTTTTATCCTTCAACCCATGAACCAGTTTAGTAGCCCTTTTCTGAATCCTTCTAGAGATACGGTCTCCAGTGCTGCGTACAATACTGGAATACTTTACTGTGACACATGCAGGTCATCAGGCCGCCTATTGTCACTCACTGCTAGTTCAGTGATAGACCCTCGTTTTTATATACTGTAAATAAAAGGGACACAAACAAGAGAGACAGTTGGACACAATAGTCAGTTTTAAGTAGTCATATCAGTCCTCCCTCTACCAAGAGGTAAATATCAACCTGCATATATCTGTAATGATACATACCAGGAGTAAACCAGAAAGAGCAATTTTTTAAATGTTTTAAAAAGTATATATATATATATATATATATATATATATATATATATATATATATATATATATATATATATATATACACACACACACACACACACCGTATATACTCGAGTATAAGCCGAGTTTTTCAGCACAATTTTTGTGCTGAAAAATGCCCCCCTCGGCTTATACTCGAGTCAGTGGGGGGAAAAGAAAAAAAAATCTAAAACTTACCTCGTTCCTGCTCTGTCCCCCGGTGCTCTGAAGCTGCGTGGCTGTGAGGGAAGCGTTGTGAGCTTCCCTCCAGCCGCGCTGTCAATAAAGTGTGTTTTTTTAAACAAACTTTATTGACCGCGCGGCTGGAGGGAAGCTCACAACGCTTCCCTCACAGCCACGCAGCTTCAGAGCACCGGGGGACAGAGCAGGAACGAGGTAAGTGCTGGGGTCTGGGGGAGGAGGCTGGCATAACGAGCATAGTAAGGGGCAATATCCTGGCATATTGGGGGCAATATCCTGGCATATTGGGGGCAATATCCTGGCATATTGGGGGCAATATCCTGGCATATTAAATGGCATATTGGGGGCAATATTTACCAGTAGCTGACGCATTTTCCACCCTAGGCTTATACTCGAGTCAATATTTTTATATATAATATATATATATATATATATATATATATATATATATATATATATATAAAAAGGTCAGTGCCACTTTAAATGTTTTTTTTTTTTTTTTTTTTTTTTTAAATGGAGGCAGCTGAGGAATGCCTTCTGGAATTAATCTGGTTTCCCACTGACACAAAGCAAAATACAGTTATCCGAGTTGATAACACACTAAAAATCCTTTTAAGCATGTGTAATATTATGAAACTGATTTCACAGAGATAGCAGCAGGATGCAGACACATTCTTTATGAGGCGTGACATGCAACAAAAGGGAACATAGTAAGCTAAGAACATGAATAGAAAAATGACCTGCTAAATAAGTTTTATGAGCTAGCAAAAGATATTCTGTCAAATTTGTATTCAAACAATATGTAGCAAACTACAAAAGGACCATTATAAAGGCATAACATACTTCCAAGATCCTTCTTAAAGGGGAAGCATTTCAAAGAACTGTAAACGATTAAAAGAGTTTGATGTATGCCTGTTATTCCATGCTAGGTTTTGTAACAAAGTTATTAAGAAATGTAAAAAGGGATTAAACAAACGTTTTCATCATGTAGAAAGTGCACAGGTGACAGATTTTTGAAGCCCAATTTGGATTCTAATCAAGACTTCCAGGTGACTGTAGCTCCTGACATTGCAGCTATAGGTGTGATGTGCTCAACACAGTGTAACTGCTTGGAAATGCATTGAGAATTTAGGCAAAGCTGGCCTGATTAAACAAGATAGGCCCTCTTTAATGCCATGCCCATGTGTGAACATTACAGATCTGAAAAGTGAAGGTAGGCTGAGAGCATTCCTTCAAAGGTCACAGGGTTTTTAGGATGCCTTCCAAATAAACATGGCAGATCTTCACAATTCTGTTTGACTCGCATATGCCAAAGTAAACACAAGTAGTAAAGTCACAAATTTATTAGAACTAAAACAAGTTCATTCACTATTTCTTCTACACAAAGTGCGGTGGCTACAAAGCTTATTGATCTGGTTTGATGTGACCCTACTAATCTAACCCTCTAAGATATAAATGGCATCCTTTACAACAGGCTAGAGTTCAGTGGTGTTCATTGGGAAAAGGGACACATTTACTAAATTACTTTATTAAATACACAGAATTTTACTCAAACCTAACTACCTGAGCCCTTTTAAAGGGACATTCCCACCAAAAAAATGAATTTTTTTTTTTTATATTGTTAATTTCAGATATGCCTTTTGTTTTTGTTATGTGACTAGTTACAGATTTTATGAAGTACAAACACGTGTGACTGGGCGCCGCCATTTTGTGAAATATAGTGTTGGGTGCCACCCCCTAGTGACTTTACAGCACTAGTATCTCACTTTGGGGCTGGGGACACAGAATGCAGTCTGTAAGTTTGAATGTTGATCATAGACTTGCATTGAATGTGAAGGTGATGTACATCACAAGGGGGCAGAGTTATGATCCTGTTTGATCAGGTCAAACTCCTCTCTTTGTGTTGGAAGGCATGTAAAAAAAAAGTTGTACACAGCCACCTAGTCCTGCCCACTATGATACACAGGAGCCAGTAAGAGAGCAGGGGAGTATCTTAGGACATCATCATGCAGGCTTTGGCCACAATTGTAAAGTAAGACTGGCTGGAAGATTTTGGACGATGTTGCATCATGGGAATTATTCACAAAACGGATAAACACCTAATATTTTTTATATATGTGTTTGTTTTAAATGTCCAGGTTATCTAGTTACATCTTATGTAAGTGGTAGTGTCCCTTTAAGCAGGGCCTCCTCACATATTGTTCAAACATCTCTAATTGTGTGATGTCCCTTATTTGTATGTTTTGTTAACCCCTTTTACAGAGATGTGGCCTATGATGGTGCATTATTATAAAAAAATATTGTGTGAACTTGCATTGTAAAGTGCACACAGTCGAGTTTCACTTTACTGCCATGTCTGGTGTCTGGTTAGCCATCAACAGTCGAAATGGGACCGTTCTTCGCAAAGTTATGGTATGCTACGGAGGCAATTGTGTACACTACCATTTTAGTACACAAAACACTGATGCAGCCAACACTACATACCACCACTTTACTCAATATTCCCTGTGGCCGTATAATATGGCGCTGACTGTCGAAGCCAGGGAGTGATGTACTTTCTGTGACCTGGTGACCTAGCCAGTTGATCTTGGCCTCTGGCACAGAAGGCAACTAAATATAATAACGACATATTAAGCAACTTACAAAGGCAGAAAACTAAGGGTAATTCCGCATACTGCCATGGTCACACAGTCTCTCACCGTAGAGAACTGGCAGTGGAATATGGGTGATGGAGTTCATCACCCCTGCTTTAAAAGGTCAGTAAGAGAATGGTTTTGTTTCTATGGAAATGTCATTTAAAGTAATTAAATGGTGTAAATTCATTGTTTGCTGCTTGCCTAATAAATGGAAAAATAAAGATTGTGACTGCCAAAACCTCTTAAGTTCTAACTATGTTTCTGTATGTTTTTACTTTGTCATGGGATACTACCACCACCACCACCACATATTTTTGTAGATTTATTATGGATTACAAAAATTGAAACAGTAGAGTCTCTGTGTACCACACAGTAAAAATGCTAAAACCTAACTTTTATTACAGCTAAAGTCAAAAAAATAAAATAAAACTGTAAAATATGTAAAACAAGTGCTTAAAGAAAAAAACTTCTTAAAAACAAGTGCAAATTCAGAAAATAAACTTTAGTTGGAGACAAACCACTTGGTTCAAGAGTGGATTTAAAGTTTTACAGTGAGGAAAACCATTTTACTCCCTGCTACACTATCTGTTTCAGCCCGGTACAAGACCTGTGACTTCAGCTTGGCGCACTGAACGAATGTTATCTTCGGTTCGTCAACTCATAAGGTCATTTTAAAATACATTTTTTGCTGTATCTACTGATCCTTTACGGATTATTACAATCTTGGCAATATCTGCCTACTCATATCTAAACCTCGAGGAATATTGTTAAATCTCTGCAAGGAATCTCAAGTGCAGCTGTGCATTTTAATAGACAACAATACCAGTGATATAATTACTGTTTTCTGATTTTCACTTAGGCTTAAAACATGTATAGATCGCTTGGGGTGTATGAACAGTATTTTTGCATGACGGCTGGATAGATAGTTAAAGGCACATTATCTGCTGCCAAACGATTGTGTGAGATTTAACCAATCTGGGAAATTTGTGCTATAAAAGGTTGGACATTATTCATAAGTGTTTAAAACTCACCTGTGGTGGAGACCACGCAGTTTACAGCTTTCAGTCAGCATCATTGTTATTTGAACTTCAGAAGCTTGATCTATAAAAAATAAAAATTAAATGTTTAGCCTGTTTTCAATTTTTCAAATATATCCGCACTTTTAAAATAACCTCTATTGTACACGTAATCCCACAAATTTAAACAAACTCAAATGAATTCATTCTTGGCTTATGTTTGGTGTAATCAAGAGTACAAGTCTGGATTTAGGGGTTAAATCACCAAACGCAGTTTAGAGTAATTTTACCTGGACTTGCAACATTAGCACTGTGTTGGACAAAGTATGCACTAAACGTGATTATGGGATTTTTACAAAAGAAAAAAAAAATCAGTCACATCACTGGGTTTAGGTGAATAAAGCCTTATTTTCAACATGTGAGACATTGTGTTTAAAAAAAATAAATAAATAAATAAATAAATACAGTAAAATATGAAATTACCAAAGATATTAATTAGAATAATTAACACTACCCATTCTTTAGTGTCTTACTGACAGATTCCAATACATTTATAGATTATAATGGAATTTGGAAAATGAATTCTAAAAGGACAGAATTGTGTTTGAAAGGTTATTTGTATGTGAAACAAAGCACCATGCACTCACAGATCTTGGTACATCCCATGTAAGTAGAATTGGTTTAGGTATTTCCTTGATTCGAAGACTTTCCAATTCTAACATGTCTGGAAAAGGGGTGTGTCTTAGAAGCAAGGAAATATAGTGAAAAGCAGCAGGTATGGGCAGTGCTGTATTTACCACTGAAAAAAAAGATAAAAAAATAAAAACCTCCCCTTTAAAAAAAAACGCGCTTGCTAGCAAAGACGGAGGTGAGAGGAGATCGGAAGATCCCCCTTCACTTTCTCTGCCTGCCGGCAGGCTGCGCAGGAAGCCAAATAGGCAGCACAGAGAAAACTCCGTGCGGCCTGTTCGGCTCCCCGTGCAGTGTGACACGGAAGTGCTGACAGGTCGCATGACCGGTGCGCTGACGTCATACGCGCGCCAGGTAACGTGACCTGTCGGAAAAACCCGCCAGGGAGAAGAACAGGCAGCATGGAGGAGACCATGCTGCCTGCCACTAGTCACCAGGGAAAGGTAAGTGCTGGGGAGTGGGGAGATGGGGGGGGGGGATGTACTGGGGAAATTGGCAGGGGCTTATTAATGGGACATAACACTGGCATATTAGGCAAATTTACTGGGGCATACTAAATGGCAAATAACACTGGCATACTAGTGAGCAAATTGGCTGGGGCTTATTAATGGCAAATAACACTGGCATATTATTGGGCAAATCGGCTGGGGAATATTAAATGGCAGAATAACACTGTCATATTATTGGGCAAATTGGCTGGGGAACATTAATGGCATATAATACTGGCATTTTATTGGTCAAATTGGCAGGGGCATATATTAAATGGCAAATAATACTGGCATAATATTGGGCAAATTGGCAGGGGCATATTTAATGGCAAATACTGGCATATTATTGGGCAAATTGGCTGGGGCATAATAATGGCAAATTAATACCCGCAAAATATTGGGCAAATTGGCAGGGGCAGATTAAATGGCAAATATTGGCATATTTTTGGGCAAATTGACTGGGGCATTTTAATGGCAAATGATACTGGCATATTATTGGGAAAATTGGCTGGGGAATATTAATGGCAAATAATATTGGTAATGTGTATGTAATGGGGTGATAGAGGCATGTAAATGGGGTGATGGGGCATGTCCTTGGTGTGCAACGTGGGTTATGGGTCATGTCGTGGGTGTGCATCGTGGGTAGGGGTGGTGCCCAAATTTTGACTGCCTAGGGCAGCACAAAACCAAGATACACCACTGGGTATGGGGGTACAGTGATCAAAAGATTCATGCTAGTGAGAACTTAAATCATAGGTAACCGATAGCCTACACACTAAATCCTATAGGGTAGTCTTGTATTCAGCCTTATTTTTTTTTCCTAAAGAAATATCCAAAGTTTCTGGGGTTGTCTTATATACAAGCAAATATAGTACATGTCAGTTTATCCTCTGAACGGCATACCGGTCTAGTCAGCAACGGTATCTCTCGGCAAGTGCATGGGATCAACAGAGGATACCTTAACTGCAGACCCTGATCAGAGAAGCGGGATGAGTCCCCACTGTGATTGGCTATGCGCACCAGCCTCCATGACTGGCTGTGTCTCAACTGTGAGACACAGCTGAGAGTAAATCTGCATGCATCTATCAAGATAAAAGTCGTGTTTACTCTGGAGAAGCAGGGCATTTTCTGCAGCTCCTACCATATTTATGTGACTTTACATCACGTCTCACTTTTATTTTGCTTCTTTACAGAAAGAACTTGGAGACAAAAGAACCAAGAGACCTACCCCGCCTAGCTAGACATCATAAACCTTGCCTCAAAATCTGCCTATAAAATATATACATATATTTTTTTTTTTAAACAGGCAAATGACTGGAAGTAATATGTTCAGGTTAAAATGTTTATTAAATTGTATAACAAACACTGGTCTGAAATCTGTATTAAATGGACACTACCACCAAAAAATGAAAAAGGTTTTATTTTTTTAATTTTGCATTGTTGATTTCAGATATGTCTTGTTTTTGCTATGTGCGTTTATTTAACAAATATTTTACCAAACACGTGTGATTGGGCACCTCCATTTTGTGAAATAGTTTTTTTGGGTGCCACCCCACAGTGAGACTTTACAGAACTAGTATCTCACTAAGGGGCTGGTGACACAGAATGCAGTATATAGGTCAGAATTCTGATCACAGACTTGCATTGAAAGGGAGGGTAATGTAACTATTACATTACAAGGGGGCAGGTTTGAGCCTACCGAAAAAGATGTACTATTTGTGTTGGAGGTCAAGGCAGGTTTTAAAAAAAAAAAAAAAAAGTGTACACAGCCACCTAGTCCTGTCCACACAGTGGCCAGCAAGAGAGCAGTAAGCATCGGCATGCAGGCTCTGCCCACAGTTGTAAAGTGAGACTTGCTGGAAGATTTGTAAATGTTGCATCATGAGCAAAATTCACAAAATGGATGCAAGAGACACCTAATTTTATTTTTCCTTTTATATGCAACAAATTCAAACAAAGAAAAACAGTTAATCTAGTTACATCTTATGTAAGTGGTAGTGTCCCTTTAAAGGTTTTATGGTGATTAAGTCTGTTTTTGAGCAAATATCTTCTCTGTTTAATGACCTTGCTTTACAATAGCCTACCTGTATATTATCTAAACTTAAGCCCCTCTTAAGGAGTCCATGTCTAACTATCTGCTTCTTCATCAAATGCCTCTTTGGAATTAACTCACCCTTGGCCAACTTTGAGTTTCTGTCCTACAAAATAATTCCTCTTTGCAAGGCAGGGAATGGAACAATAGGAGCTAATTACTAAAACTGAAGTGCAGGATAGTTGAGCTGAAATGAATATTACACCCCACCAATGTATCTATACTTTGTGAAGTGACAAACCTATTATATAGACCAGTTCTGTTAATCTTTCATCTCTCAATAAAGAACGATATAAGTTACCATGTTGCAGAACACCAAGTTAAAAACTCTTGAAGGAAGAAGTGAAATTCCATGAGGTTTCACAATCATGGACTGCAAACATAAAACATGCTTTATTGTCAATTTAGTGTATGTAGAACAATCCTAAAGCCTTATAATGTAGAACTGAAATAGTGAATTAACAAAGGATACTTCTGTAGTGCTGTAGAAAAGTACCACGTTAAGTGTACTAAATTAGAAATAAAAAGGGATTCAAGAACAAACAGTAGAGGCCAGGGAGATTCCACCTTTCTTCAAATAAAAAATAAATACATTAGCTGCAGGGCTGAACTTTCCAGACACTTTGAGTTACATCATAGTTTAAACAGTGGAATAGTGTCCTGAAATCATAGGGATAATTCATTTATGAGCAGAGGTACAGAGATTACAACATTTCATTCAAGCATGTAAAACGAAACACTGCTACAGGAACATCTCCGGTATTGTCTGATGAGGAACAGAGATCAGACTGAGAAATGTAGGTTTCGGGTTAAGGACGTTATGAAACCCATTGGCATGATGAATTAATCAAAATAAAAAACATTATAGCACACCTATTTATTTGCAATCCAAGTAAGAGAACACTATTGCCATTTTCTTCTTTTGCATAGTCCACAAAATAAATGCATAACAAAATCTCTATGAATATGAAGCAATAATAAAACCAATATCTTCACTGCTATGTACATGGCATCCTTAAAGTGAACATTGTTTGTACTGTGCATGTACAGCATAACAATTATTGAAAATGATCTACACATTGTATTAGCAAATTTGCAAGCATTTATTCTACGTTAGGAGAAAAATGTGTTTTAAATGTGTCTGTGGAGTCTCCTGCTTATGACATCACCTGTGGCACAGTATGCAGACTACACTTTTCCCATTGAAATGCAGTTAATTTGCATACCGTGCCACAGGTGATGTCACAAGCAGGAGACTCCACAGACACATTTAAAACACATTTTCTCCTAACTTAGGCATTTGCTTGCAGTTTTGTACATTTTATCTATGTATAGATAATTGTTTTGTTATGCTCTATATTCACAGTAAAAACAATGTTTTGGTGATACAGTCCCTTTAAACAAATGTTAGTTAAGGTCCCCCCCTGCTGATCCCATGCAAAAACAAGGGTCTCTCACTGTGTTAGCAAAGAGAGCCGGTCACCGACCAGGCAACTGCCCGATTCCTATGGAAGCATGGCAGTTGTCGGTCAGAGGATAAACTGGCGTGTACTATCAAAAGTACACACCACTTTATCCTCACACTAGGGACAACGGACATTTCACTTGTGCTTCTATATTAAGCACAAGTGAAAAAATGCTGTGTCCCTTTAAGAATCCAAATGCTATAGTCATGCATTGGTTTATTGAGAACCAATCTCCAGGTCTACTACAGACACTGTGCTTTCAGTAAACAAATCCAGTGAGGTATAAAGAACTGCTGCTGCTGCTCATAGTTGTAATGGGATTCCAGCGATTACACCCAGGAAGTACCACATTTGCATGGCCAACAGTGACGATTAAAAATAAGGCTTTATTCATGAACTAGGGAACTACATGGAATTGACAAGGGAATTGCAAAATTAAGGCCAAGACAGCAGAATTTGAATTATAATTGGAACATTTTTCCAACTCTGCGACTTAGGGCAGAGGGAATTACAAACGTACGGGCAGAGTGTTTAATTGTAACAGCTTTCACTAGTAAGCAATTCAGTGAGATTTAGGGACTGTCCATTTTTGTGTTGGTTGGTTCCATTTCTGATTGGTTGCCATGTCTTCAACCATTCCATTTGAGTATTTTTTGGGTCTGCTATGTAAGTTTCCCTAGAGGAAAAATCTCTCAAACCAACTTATTAAATATTAACTGCTGGGTAGAGAGGTTCCATCTGTGGTTGAGTCTAAGCCATGTCTTGGTCTGCTGCCTTCCTCAAGGGAACTTTATTGATAAGACAATCTGCCACCTTACAAAAAAAGACTCCCCATTGTTTAGCTGTGCCTGGAATGGACGGCAGGATTTATTATTGTTGGAGTTTCAAGCGACAGATTGACATTTTCCTACATTAGATGAGGAAATAGAAATCTTATCAGCTTGCACAGTTCCAGCATCCGTATTGTGCTTTCTTATCAATATTATTTCCTTTTTTTTCCCCTTCTGCACAAGTTAACCTACCATTCAGACAAAAGCACAATGTACTATAAATTCATGTTTGTAAGCAATTTTATAAATAAACACATTTACAAACTGGGAAAAGAGAGACTAAAAAAGAAAATACATATTATTGTAACACTGTCCCATTGTGACTACAAATAAATTATTAAAACAAAAATGTGTACACCACCCAAACTCAACTACTACATATACATGAGATTTGTCCTAGAACACCCGGTTTCATGCAAATTCGTGCAATACCACAACAAAAGAACGGAAAGACAATTCCCTGTAGGACAAATCAAAATAAGCAGCTCAGAAATCAGTTAGTTGATCACTTTGTTGAAAATGCTCAATACATTTATTTCTATGTTTAACACGAAATAGAAATCTGCTAATTTAAACAGGGCAAGGAGTCTGCAAACATGGCAGCCATCTTTTTCCTAGGTCTAAAGAGTGAAGTATTCACCGATATCATGGCGGCAGCATAATTTAGCAGTTGAAAACTTTAGGTGACGTACCACTTTCCCCAGTATTACTGCACAATTCCATGTGTGTTCTTCGCAATGCCTCTAATTGTTGCCTGAATGCTTAACACCCCTGAGAAAAAGTAGGATCCTTGATGCTATGATCCTGGCAATTAACTTGTATAATACATAATGGATTTTTCATCCGTAGATCCATGAATTAGAGGTGTAGAATACTATATAATGGCTTGTTGAATAATGAATTTACCCGATACTCACATATTGTTGGCTGTCAAGGTAGCTAGCATTACTGGGTTCAGGGGCTTAACATTGCCTGACACAAGAATTACCACCTGCTGCACATTAACGCGCCATCTCCCAGCAAATAAGATCACTTATAAGGTACTAAGTTAATCGGGAACAGGAAACAAGCTGCCTGAATAAATTCAGGTGTTCACCAGGTGTCGTCTTCTTTTATTGAACCAGTGATACAAAAATAAAAACCATTAATGGACAACTGCATTTTTTGAAAAATATAATTTGGTAGCTTTTCTGTCAATCAAGGCAAACCGTGACCTCTGGTAGTGTCAGTTTGCTTTTCAGATCTTGCAGATTTAGGAGGCTTCATCGTGATATTTGTCATGACATGAATACGTTATCTCTTATCTCTATTGGCTCTTGATTAATAAAAAAAATAAAAAACTCCTTTCGAAGTAGATAAAATGAGTTCTATTAAATTAGGTAATAACATCACCTGAATGCTGGGCAAATCTAACATTCCCAGGACATACTTGAAAACCAGAGAATATCTGAATGTATCTTTCCTGGTTACACGTTCATATTATTATAACTCTGGTCATTTCTTCTCTGTCTAGTTGGAGCAAAGCATTATGTATTCTCAATATGAGCTCTCTCCTAGACGAAAGAGGCATTTTTCCACAGGATAACATGTGAACGTTAGAACACCACAGTTAGTGACCATAAGAATCACTATAATCGGTGAATCAACTCGTGTTCAAGGACTGCTAATAATGAAATAAGGCCTTATTTCTATATTTTAAAGCATTTACAAAATGTGATAATATGATACATTGTATTTCAATGATTTTGCAAGTGTTTTGTTTTATTTTTATGGGGGAGTAGATTACACTTAGTAGCTTGTACTTGTGGATTCTGGAAGCTCCAAGGAGAAGGTGTGGATTTTGTACATAATGTGTGATAGTATGTTCAAACAAAATTTGAAGTGATGTGGATATAGATCAAACTTTTACAAAATGTCTTGTTATCCTCATTTGTTTCAACATTATTATTATTTTTTTTTTTTTTGGTTAAACAGTATCAAACACCCACAGTGACACAACCCAGACCCAAGAGGTCATTTTTCCTCTTTGAAGTGCTCTCAAATATACAGCACGGAAAAACAGCTCCAGCATTGCGGATATTCCCCTGCCAAGGAGACCTTCGTTTCTCTCTTTCAGAAATTAACTCAAAGCGGAGTAGCTAAGGAAAGTAAATAAAATCCGGCCAAAAAAATGATGCCCCGGGCATAGAAAATTATGTTTAAACAGAGCTTGGATTTCCATGTGTGTTTTGCAGGCATTCAGTGTCAATTATAGAAGGTTGTTCCAAACATGTTGGCTGAACAAAGAAGAGGTTCACAACAAGAATGTCCAAACAGATTCTCTTTATCTAAACATCAAATCACTACAGTGGTTTCCATTTACATAAAACAGTCAACAAACTGCATACCGTAATGGTAAGTGTTTAACCAGGAAAGGTACATTGAGATATTCTCTAGTTTTCAAGGGTCTCCTGGGGATGTTACGATTGCCCAACATCGAGATATTATGAATTTACATTTTAATGGAACTCAGTTTTTCTGCATGGGAAGGATGAAGGGCTGTGTTAATCAAGCCTGGAGTACTCAACAAATTTGTGACCTGTGGAATGAGGCAGGGCATGACAAAATGTAACCGTTTTAGGAGCTAGCAAAAATTCTAGGAGCCAGACAACGGCACAGTCACTCACACACAGTCAGTCACACACACAATCAGGGATTTGTTGAGCCCTGTTATAGGGAGCGCCCAGCTTGCTAGAGCCAGCCGGTATTCTAAACATAGCAGGATTTAAAGCAAATACATTTTATCAATTAGAAGAAAAAATTAAAAAGACAGCAAGAGATAATAACCACAAGTTCATCTACTACATATCTGCAACAGAACCGTACAGTGAATCAAAATACTTGAGAGTTACCTGACACTGGATGTAACATACAAACAAAGCCCTGAAGGTCTCACCTTTCACAGTCTTTACAAACACAGCTTTCTCTTTGCTCGGATCCTTCTCATCAACAAGGATTCCATGGAATATGCGTCCAAACGTACCTAAAATAAATGAGAAAAGTGTGGATTAATATAGACATTCTAAAACATGAGACTTCGAAAAAGTCTTAAAAATTAACAACTTGTAATGAGGTAAACAGGGAGTTGGGTCAAGTGTTTCAAATTAATAAGCCATAAGCTCCCTGTTAAAACAGCCCACCTGGTAATGTCATTTATTTATTTTTTGTTTTCAATTTTGCTTCTTACTGTGTATAGTGACCAATCATGTATTTTTATTTATGAATTTTTCAAGAATAATAAACAGGGAGATATGGATCCAAAAGGAATCACTGAGGTTACAGTTGGATTGAAACGTATGATTGATACACAAGGTGTGATAAGAAAAAGTTGCTTTTAAAAGGGACACTCCCACCAAAAAAATGAAAAGGATTTTCAGATATGTTTTTTGTTTTTGTTTTGCGAGTTAATTTTATGAGTATTTTACTAAACAAGTGTGACTGTGCACCGCCATTTTTTTTGAAATATAGTTTTTTTTTTGGGTGCCACATCCCCAGAGTCTTAACAACACTAGAATCTCACTTTGGGAGTGGGGACACAGAATTCAGTCTATAAGCTTCCCAACTTTCTTTCCTCAGATATACCATATCTCATTCTGGGAGATTTCAACATTCACATTGACCTAACCAAGTCTCCTGCCACTTCAAAACGCCTCTCCTTAACCTCTTCCTTTGTCCTCTCCCAATGGACCAACTGTCCAACCCACACTGTAGGCCACTCACTATACCTAGTATTCACTAATTCATGTGCCATGTCTAACTTCTCGCAAACTGCTTTCCCCGTCTGACCACCATCTTCTTACCGTCTATCCCACCCTACCTCAGTCAACTACTGCATGTTTCCCCTTGACTGAACTCAAAAGACTGCTATCTAACTCACCCTCCCGCTACTTGCCACAGCTCTTGAAACCTCTCTGCCCTCCTTCCCTCAACTCAGTCCTCGACAACATTGCCCCTGTTGCTGCCAAACGTGCCCACAGACCCAACAAACTGACTTTCTTCAGTATAAGTTCATGCTGGCCTCCTCCAACGCTGCTTTCGCTCAGTCCAAGCAACATTATTTCTCTACCTTAATATCCACCCTCTCATCAAATTCCAAAAGTCTCTTCTCAACATTTAATGCTGCTGCCTTTGACCACCACCTTCTTAACAGATTATCCTCATTTGGCATGGGAGGTATGGCACTCTCATGGATCGAGTCGTACTTATCTGAGCGTTCCTATTCAATGTCGCTCGCAGTAGGCGATATCATCACCTGTTCCGCTCTCTGAATACCACCTATATGTGGATGATATGCAGATCTACCGCTCCTCCCCTGACCTCACTGCCTCTGTTGTGTCATGTGTAGTTGATTGTCTCTAGGCCATCTACACTTGGATGTCTGATCACTACCTGAAACTTGATCTTTCCAAAACAGAGTTGATCATCTTCCCTCCCTCAAACGCCATCCCTACACCTGGCTTCACAGTCTCCATTGAAAATGCTACAATCGTACCAGCTGACCATGTCAGATGTCTTGGGGTCATTTTTGACTCTGTTCTCTCCTTTGTTTCCCATATTCAGTCTTTAGCCACATTCTGTCGTCTGCCCCTAAAGGAACATCGCACGCATTCGGCCATTCCTCAGTGCAGAGACTGCCAAAATCCTAGTGCACTCGCTTGTTACTCTACCCTTGACTGTAACAGCCTCCTGACTGGACTACCTCTGGCTCATCTTGCTCCCCTGCAATCTATCCAAAACACAGCTGCCAGACTTCCTCATCGGTCTGTTTCGGCAGTTCCTCTCTGCAACGCCCTCCACTGGCTCCCAGTCTGCTCTAGGATACAATTTTAAATTCTGTCTTTAACCTACAAAGCCCTCTACTCGTCAGCCCCTCCATACATTGCCTCATTTGTAAATTGATACTTCCCTGCACGACCATGGGACTAAAGCTCTCCTCTAACCTCATCAAACCTCTTCCCACTCACGCCTCCAAGACTTCGACCGAGCTGCCCCCTCTCTCTGGAACTCCCTTCCGCAGAGAATCCAGCTCTCTCCCTCCTTCTCAAACTTTAAAAAGTCCCTCAAAACGCATCTCTTTAAAGAAGCTTACTACCCAACCAACTAGAATACCGTTCAGTTTACGTCTCGCCAATCCCACTTAGGTGGAACACACACACACAATTAATCTTTGGCCAATCCCACCTAGTGCCAACCATCCACATTACTCTTACTACAACTACATTCCCTCTGTACTCTTCACTCCCTTATGAGTTTCATGTACCCTATTCCCGCTAGATTGTAAGCTTGCGAGCGGGGCTAACTACCTCATGTACAAGTTTGTTCTAGCTTGTCTAATTTAGTATGTAGTTCCCTTCTATGCTCTGTACCCAGCACTATGTAAATTGCTGGTGCTATATAAATGTTAGTAATGTGTCAGAATTCTGATCATAGACTTGCACTGAACAGGAGGGTAATGTAACTATTACATCCCAAGGGGGCTGAGTTATGACCTTGTTTGATCAGGTCTATCTGCTATCTCTTGTATTGGAAGAAGGGTAAAAAAAAAGTTGTAACAGCCACCTAGTTATACACAGGAGCCCGTAAGAGAGTAGGGGTGTAACTTATGACATCATCATGCATGCTCTGGCCACAGTTGTAAAGCGACACTTGCTGGAAGATTTTGGAGAATGTTGCATCATGGGTAAAATTCTCAAAATGGATGCTGGAGATAGACATCTAATTTTATTTTTACTTTATATGGAACTAAATCAAATTCCAGCAAGAAGAAGATAAGAAAAAAAACAGTTGCATATGCCTCTTAGTTTTTTTTAACCTGCCTCCAGTGACGAGTTACATATAACCGATTTGTTATGGACTGACAGAGGGCAATGATGGAAATAAATTACAACACAAATTTTCTTTAAAATATATTATTTAAATGTTCCACCTTAGGCTGACTGTCAATTGATGTATGATCATGTGTAAGCAGACTGGGAACAAGTTGAGACTCTTTCTTAGCCAAAAGGCAGCAAAGTTCATACACGAGACACACCATTTTTAATATTTTGTTAAAAGCATACAGACTACTTAATGAGAACAACACACTACCATGATTTCCTTTTACAGCTTTAAGCACAATCTAAATAATATTTGTAGATTCTTCATTATGTTTTTAGGAGTTTAGATCTCAGATATCAAAAATAGGAGCTACTTTAACTTTGTGCTCTATGGATAAATGAAAGGATATTGTTTGGCCTCCTTTTGCACATACCCTTTTTACTTAGAATAATATTTATTATAGTACTCCATTACACCAGGAATGATACATTGGGATACTCTCAATTTCAGCTATTTTGTTAATAATAATCCAACATCCAGGGGGCCTTACTATTAACCAGTTTAAAGGCCAATGGTATACTAGTTTTAGAGATGTGGTTTTTTGAAAATATGTAAACACTTAAACAAAACAGACATTTTCTGTTTTATAGCTGTTTGAAGCGCTAAAAACTCAGGAGTGATGCATTCTAAAATCATGACATTTGCAAGGCTTATCCTGGGACAAAGCCGTGTACTAAAACCTAGTTTACATATTTTACATATACACACACGCAACTATATACATATAAATATTTATTTCAGAAACACCAACATAACTGTCTTGATAAAAGCGCCATGGTGCGGACCGAAATGTCGATAATTAGCTTGGCGTTTCTGACCGAATAAATGGACTATATTTTGCTATAAGTGCCGTGAGTGCGTGCGTTATTTGGATATTGTATGTGGAGTGGCATGGCACCCAGGCTGAGTAGGTACATTAAATGGTAGCTGAGTGCACTATCCCTGGATGCTTATACAAATTCCATAATTATTAAACCATCAGCCTTGTTCAAATGAAATTATATCACTATTAAAATCTAGCACAGCAAAAGCTAAAGTACAGTGTGTCATACGGAAGGGGACGTCAAACATTCAACTGGTTTTACCAATATCCATCACTGAGCTGCTTTGGATTTTAGTATTTGCTCAAACAGTCCCTACCTCGTAACCAACAGTGAATGTTCCCAGCCTATAAAATGGTAAATCAAATTGCGTTCATTTTATTCCACAGTCAGTACATGCGTAACCCGTCTGATATTATATATGTAGTTTTGCCTACGGACACTTTAACAAACTAAACAAGATGCAATGACAAGTAAAATAAATCCTTAGGTTAGGTTGATCATATATGGAGAATATAGGCAAAATCACTGCTACTTTTAGAGACAGACTTTTTTTTCCCTTAAAAGGGGACATTAGGAGAACCTACTTTAGATGGATCTAGAGATATAACTGTTAGCAAGGAATTAAATACATTATTACAGTTGCAGTAAAAGTGTGTGCGACCTTTAGGGATGGGCTTTGCACCCACTTTAACTTTTTTTGTTTCTAGGGAACAAAAATTGCTTATGGGGGTACGAAATGATTGTCAAACCTTATGCTTCTATATGGCGTTTGGCAATAATCTGGTGTAGTTGTAGAAAGGTGACCCAAACACAAGCTGTTAAAGGGAGGTGTCACTTGGTGTTTGTCAAAGAAGTTTAAAGAACAGATTTTGCACTAGAGCATTTCCAGACATGCTGCAGATTTTCACGCGGGGATTTCTGCTCTGTAGTTGAGTAAACTATCAAATGGCTGAGATGTACAAGCCGACAAGACGTACAAGCTTTGATCCTCTGAAAACAGTACAAAGAACTGTCTCTGTTCTAATACGTATGCTGTTACTTTAGCAAAGTAACAATCCACTGTATCTTTCTATGAAAGTATACAATTTATGATGATCCTAGAGCTTTTCTCAGACACTATTTTGTTAGCAACATCGGCATAGCTTGTGACGCTGGATACTTTTATATCCTTAAAAGGAAGACTTATTGTAAAATGTTAGCACTGGCAACTCTTAACTGAAGTGTTTAGGTAATATTTTCACAACACAAAACAAATACTGCTTTTTACCCCCAAAAAATACTAAAAATATGTATTTTAGGTCCATGTTATTCACTTTGGCAATTCTGGGTTAAACCTTTACCCATTAAAGGAAGGAAATTATGACGAGTATATTTATGGGATGTGACTTGTTTAAAGCAGGTTAGAGAAACATTCTGTGCTTTGTATTGCTTACCTTCCTGAAGGACATCTTTGAGCGTCACTCGCTCCCGAGAGATGGCAATATCTTTCACTTTGGCCTTTGCCTCCAGAAGGGTGACACTCTTCAGGTCATTCTTCTCGATCCGCAGTGATGGATAACCTGAGGAGCCAACGGAGCCAAACAAAACCAATATGAATACCCAAGCTGCATCTGACATTACAAAATACATACGCAGGTGTCACATTACGATAATAGTATTATTCAAAGGTATTTGCTCATGTGGTTTGGCCAGGCAATCAGAAGAAATGTATTTTGCCATTTGAAGTTGTATTCAAACTAAATGGTATGCAAAGGTCTTTGAACAGTTACAATTCAATGTATCATACTATTTAAATCTGTACGAAATATCTTACACAAGTAGGTGCTACAGAAATAAGATTACATAATTCACAGAAGGGCCCTTTTGTCTGCAAAAACTGCAATAATTCTGACCTAAAAAAAAAACAAAAAAAAAACTGAGGAAAATGAATAAAGGAAGATCTACAGCGGTGCAGTGACATGGACAGAGGGTTATAACTCCACTACTAAGTCACACAATCTATATACTCTGGTGGGCAGTAATGGGAAGTAGGTAGTGCTCCAGTTATCTGCAAAAAATCATGACTCTTGGGAGGTATAGTTCCACAACATTTGTGGGTCGGTGGAAGGCACAAAGAGGGAAATTGAAATAACCTTGCTATTGGAAGGAAAGGGCTGTGGGATGGGAACACTGATATCTATAAAGTAAACTTAAAAACAACTGCCATCCATGTTTGAGTGCTTTTCATTTACAATGAGGTCTAGTTTGGACCTGTCCTGACTTGGTTCAGAACCATATGAATGGAGAATCTCAGATTTCTATAGAAACATGTTCATGCCAAACTAGCATTTAATGAAAATAACTGAATCGGCTATTATGGTGCTTATACTGCAAAACTGTCAATTTCTTATCGCAACAATTTTAGTGGCTTCTCACTATACCTTTCATGAAAATACAATACTGGAATGCTCTTTGTGTAGTCTTGAGAACTTGACATATTTTAAGACTGGAGCACAGTTTGTACAGTGTCTAATCTACACAATTGAAAGCTGAAAAGGCACTTGTCTCTCTAAAACTAAAACTACTGACGTACTTTATTGTGCAATGTTTAGATTACTTGGTCTAGGGAGCTTGCACTCACATGCTCAGGTGGCTGACGAAAGATAAATCGTTTTATGGATATCCATATTATTACCTATTTACCAAGTTCTGACAGATATATTCATGCAATGCTTAATTCTAGTTCCACAGTACAGAAATACCACTGAATTTCAAGAAATCACCATGCAAAACATATGTATTAATTTGGTTAGCATATTCTGGGGGAAATAACGTGGGGTTTATTCAATAGATCAGGGCTTAACAAGTTCAGGGAGCCATTGCCCCTACTGCTGGATCATGACTTGTTTGATTGTATCATATTTAACTCTATAGAAGTTCCATTTCCATGGTCAATACAAATAACCAGGCTGGCTCCTGAGTTGGTCTGTCTGGCACCTAAAGACCACAGAAATATGTCAGTCCCTCCAGTACATAGTATTCCAAATTCATAAAAGTAGGGAAATTCATTACATACCCGTGGTCTCGGAGTTAACAAGACCACAACGTGATTTTTTTAAAAATCCCATTAAACTGTAACC
Source organism: Pelodytes ibericus (assembly GCA_036172795.1). NCBI lineage: Eukaryota > Metazoa > Chordata > Amphibia > Anura > Pelodytidae > Pelodytes > Pelodytes ibericus. The sequence continues at coordinate 178,173,283 of CM069861.1, forward strand.
ACAAACTAAAAATTTTAAAAAAGATCTGCAAAGGTGGTTTTTTTTGCACAAAAAATCTGGTCAAAGTTCAAAATGTGGTCTAAACAGCAGGAACATTACACTGGTTTCCATGGTGACTGTTCTGCTTTTAAAACTTTGCCACATAAATGATTTTCGAAATAACTCCCAATGTATTAGATCCTGTGATTACATTGTGTATGTATTGTTCCTGAAAGAATTATATTACTAAATATATAGTAAAAGAAAGAGAAAGATCTACACCAGCATTTTGTACTGAAAACCACACTGATAAGAGAAGTTGGGTGTACATCCACTGCTGTACTAATGTCTGAAGCTTTAGAGTTGCTATAAGTTTTCCTAATTTCACAGCCTTTTGCTTTGACCACTGCATGCAAGTTTAGCTCTTTAACTGGACCAAATTGGCTTTCACCCAACATTTAATCCAAGCTACATTTTGTTCTGGAATTGAAATACCCGGGTTCGTACCGAACATTACGGTTTTCGTACCTCAAACCCAAACATTTCACTGTATGTTCGGGTTGGAGTTCGAGGTTCGCTATAAACAGAAAGTCTTTAAACCGAAAGTAATTCGGTTTATAGAATAGCCAACAGCATTACATGTATTCTATAAACCGAAAGTCTATAAACCGAATGTCGTTCGGTTTATAGACTTTCGGCTTATGGAATACATGTAATGCTATTGCTATTCTATAAACCGAAATAGAGTCCCCATTCATAAGAATCAATTGACCTATTCTTATGAATGGGGGCTCTATTTCGGTTTATAGAATAGCAATAGCATTACATGTATTACATCTGAGAGTCAAATAGAACCATCAGATACTGTGCTTACAGCGCACTTTGAAAAATTCTATTAGTTTTGGGTGCTAAATAGTACATTTGCGTCTTGCGGTGCACTTCATATCTGAGAGTCAAATAGAACCGTCAAATACTGTGCTTACAGTGCACTTTGAAAAATTCTATTAGTTTTGGGTGCTAAATAGTACATTTGCGTCTTGCGGTGCACTTCATATCTGAGAGTCAAATACTGTGCTTACAGTGCACTTTGAAAAATTCTGGCTACCTCCTCCAGCGCCGCTTCCACACTGCCACGGTCACCGCCTCCTCAACCTTTGGGTCACTTAGGATAAACTGAAAGAGAATACCCTGTTGATCCTCCTGGCAGCCATGCTTTGGATTTAGATTTATGTTCTTCCAAAGCTAAAATCAAAGATTCCATATAGTGCTATTTTATGGCTCAGCTGTATTTGTAATTTGTATGTATTTTATGTTATTTTAAGTTATTTCTCTACATTTGTTTGCAGGGCACTTGTCCTACTCTTACCCACATTTTAATTCCTTTTGCAGCCCTCTAGCCATTTCCAGGACTTTTTTTAGAGGCATTTTAGTGCCCAAAAGTTCGTGTCCCCATTGACTTCAATGGGGTTCGGGGTCTAGTTCGAGCCCGAACCTGGACTTTTTTCCAAAGTTCGGCCGAACCCGAACATCCAGGTGTCCGCTCAACTCTAGTGAAGACATAACCAGCAAGTCTAATATTTGGTAAAGATTTAAAATAGATTTTAAATTCTTTAAACTATGCATTTGCTTGAAATTCTGCAAACACAATCTATAGATCATTTTCTTCTCACTGCATTTGCAATACAAACAAGGTTTAGGCAATTACTTTATTATATGCTAGAGAATATCTTCTGAAGACTTCATGGAGAGATTAAAATTAGTACAATCTTGCCCCCTCCTGGCCATAGTATATACCACCAGGAGATAAACATAATTAGTGAGACCTAGGATTTTTCGCAGTATGGTGTAAACAAAACCTAAACACATTTTTCCTTTCAATATACATTATAATAATAATATGTGACATGATTAGCTAACACATGGAAAGAATCTCACTAGAACAGCGCCAAATGTATGAAGAAGAAGAAAAAATATAAAATGTTATTTGCCAAATAAAACATATTTGGAGTAGGTATTTTCTTTCTTAATATTGAGAAGTTTGAAATCCAAGCTATCACATACAAAAAAAATTTTTTCGCCAAACTACAAAGTCATAGAATGACTTCAAATGAAGTATTTCAATTGAGAAAAACAGTGTTTACCCCACATGCAAGACAAAATATACTTTTGAAGTTACTGCAAGCAGAATACCCTGTGCTGGCTGTGGATTACCACATAATACAAACCACTGAGAGAATATACTGTGTACCCCAGGGAGAACACTGTGCTATATTTACTCACATTACATGAAAAGGAAAAACACATTAAAGTGAGGCAACACCAAAAGGCTTATGCATGCAAAAGCAGTGGGTGGAAAAAAGGCTGGCTAAGGGACCAGACTGTGTTTTGCTGTGCTACATTTAAATCAATACTTCCATGAAGCCTGCATTTATACAAGTATAACCTAAAGTAATCATATGGTAGGGCTGCAAAATGTAAACAGCATTCTACTGGTCTACTCATCACAGACCACCAGGAATACAATCAGGGCATAGTGAATTTGCCTCTCTACACCGGCCTTTACATTTAACAGTTACTTTACTATCGATCAGTAGGTTATTGATTAATTTTACATGAACGTATCACTGTACATTTTTACTTTTACAGGTAGGTAGGTTACAATAATAGGTAACAAACGTATATAGGAAAATCAGTCTAAATATGATCTACTAGTACACCATTTTTGCTTGCACAGAGACTTATATTAATGTTTATTATTATTATAGTGCTAACAATTCATGCAACACTTCGCACATAGGGCTCACAATCTTACAATCTAGAACATTTTATGTGATGTCAAAGGAGTGGATTTTGCTGCTCCACTACCTAGGAGCATTTACTTTTCTATTTATTCCTTTTATGACTTTCTCATGCTTTAGTCTAATCTTTCAATAAGCATTTTAATCTGAACTGAATTACTCAGTCTTATTTACATGGTATGAACAATTTACACTGAAAGATGTAAACAGCACGTTATTAACTGTACTGCCACCTGCTGGTAGCAGAACGGAGGTGCTGAATAAATTTCTATACGGTACCACATACAGTAAATTAAGTAGAACAGTGTAAATTAGTAACCAATATAGTAGTAAATAATTACTAGCTTTTGTTTTTTATTTATTTTACTTTTTCAGGTCTCTAGAATATTTTAACTAGTAATGTTACCGTGTCTGTTTTAGATGTTATTCTGGTGATTTTTAGTGTGAATCACGATACTTTATTGAATCTCAACAAGATTAGTACTGTTTATTATGCTTCATGAAGTAGCAAACATTAGATTAAGTGCCATCCCCAGTGCTATGTGCAAATGTACAGTTACTGCACTAGGTAACCAATTGTGCATGCACAAGATGTAGCTCACTTGTGACCTCACACAATGTAAGTAAGCTTGTAATTGTTCTCCTCGTACATTTTTGGCTGCATTCGAGGAGATATGACCAGACACCCATGTGATAGATTTTCTCCTCCACAAGTGTGGAAGTGGTTCAATCATTACAATTCTAAGCATTGCCCCTACCCCCCTCAGGAACCATGAATCGTTTGAAAGTACATTGCTCAATGAACTCTTACTGGTGACTGGTGTTGCGTTGTTGGGAGTGTCTGCTCGCAAGTACTGTGTTGTTTGGGTAGATGGCTGAGACAGACCCTGGGAACTGCTGCTATCACTCATGCTGAAAACAAAGCAAAATTTGGTCAGAAAACAAGGTTAAAGTTCCAAAATGTTCTAAAAATTCCCTCATGTTTATCCTGAAGTCACACAGAAGGATTGTAGTGTAAATATACAGAACATGTTTTAGTGATTGTACATTACTGGAGCAGGGTTCTCTACCTCATGTACAAGTCTGTTCTTGTTTGTCTAACTCAGTATGTAGTTCCCTCTATGCTTTATACCTATCGATACGTAAATTGTTGACGCTATATAAATAAATGGTAATGTAATTACTGGCCAATAAGGATTATTTGGATGCTGTACTTACCTATCATCAAGCTCTACTCGTTTCATGCTGTGCAGGTGCAGCACAGCCAGTATAATGGCCACTAGGAAAATCACTGCACAGCAAACGCCAACACTGATGTAAAACACTCTGGTGGAGGTCGTGGGGGCGACATTCACAGGGTCAACTGGGAAACAGCAAAACAAAGGACATCAACGGATAAAATATAAGGAATACAATAACCTGGTTAACCTCCCCTCCAGGTCATTTAACAGAAGAGGCGCATCAGAGCTGACAAGACAAATTTGAAGGAATGAAACAAAAATAAACAAAACTGCACAAGGTTTTCCCCAATGCCAAGTCATATTTCATCTTCATGCGCCTCTAAGCCAAAAGGGCCATTTCCTGTGCAATGCAGATAAAATAAGCAAATCTATCAACGTCCCAATGTGAGAAGCTAGAATAGTCTGTGCACAAAACTTATTTTTACAGTGTCAAACATATTGAGCAAATCAATGCAAGCAAGGGGAAATTCTGTATGTGGGTTACTGAAACAAAACAGGATTTATTTAGTCAAAATGCAGAATTGTATCTTACTACCTTGAAACTGTATTCAAAATCTCTTGGGACAGCAGGTTTTTCTTTTTTAACAGTATTTATGCCAAGCACAAGTTTGAAAGGCATTGGAATTTGTAGAGGTGACTGTGCCAGCATCTTAATACTGGGTGCTTATGAAAAAATGCATGCTCTAGAGCAGTGGTCTACAAACTACTCTCCAAGTCCCTCCCCCAGCACCAAGAGGTGTGGTCTGGTCTGGTGTAGTGTGTGTGTCACAGCACGAGGGGAAGCAATCTCTGACAGTGAAAAGTCAGCTTGTGGTGGGCAGGAGCAGCAGAGTGCGGGATCAAGTCCTGAGTGCTGGTCGGTGGGTTAAGTCCTGAGTGCAAATCTGGTTGCTGGGGTAAATTATGGGTGAAATCTAGGAGCTGGGGTAAATTATGGGTGAAATCTAGGGGAGCAGAGGAAGGAAATAAAAACAAGAAATTGATTTTTTTTCAATAACCTATTACATATGTAAAAATATAATCATGTTTCTTTGTAAAATGTACAATGTGGCCCTCATACGCAACAGTTAGGAGACCCATGGTATAGAGCTAGGTTTAGTAAAATAGACTTTCTGTGAAAATTATGTCTATTTTTCAAAATATGGGAAGTTCTAGTCACTATAGCTGTTTTTGGTTTACATGATCTAGGTATAATACTGTGAAACCTGATTAGGGTATTTAATGCTTCAATATACTACAAGAACCAAAAGCACCAACATGGTCATCCAACTTTCAAGGGTCAGAATTTATACTGAAGACACTTACAGTGAATCCTAGTGTTGTTTCTGTCTGCAGATATAGGATCCCTGACATCTTGTTCAATCTCTATGGAAAGAGTATTTCATTAGCATTTGTAAACATCTGGAATATTACTTAAATTGTAACAAACCTCACAATTCATATCATAATTAGAAAGTCCTAATACATATAAAGCTATGGGGGGAGAGAGAGTAACAGAACTAGCTAGAACCTTACTCCAAATCTCTCTTAAAGTGGTCATTCCTCCAACTTGCTGCTCCGCTGACACTCCCATTATTTCAGTGCTCAAATATGAACCAATGACCTTAATGTACAAAGCACTAAACAGTTTTGATCCCTGTACATTGTCACCCTCATCTCTAAATATTACCCCCTGCTTGGCCTCTACATTATTCCCTCCTCCCACTCCACGTCTATGGAAGCTTCCACATCAAGTATAAAGTACTTCGTAAATTGTTGTTAGCACTGTATAAATATAGTAACCCTTTAACAGTATATGGTGAGCTTGTTCCTGAGGACAGAAGCACCAAAAACATTGATGATGTCCCGGTCACAGTGAGTGATCGGGAGCCTGGTACACAGAAGCAGAGACCCTTTATAGACCTTGTGGGTCCCCGCTGAAATGAATTGGAATGCTGTGATGTGCCTGAACACAAATATTCGTGTATGGCGCTATTCTAGTAAATGTCGTTTGAGTGCTGGCTACGCTTACTGTGTCATACTGAGGCCATTATAAGTCGCCTCATCTGACAGAGTGGATATAACAGCAGGTCCCTGCAGAAGAATACGCAGAACAGTTCATTGCGAGGGGCTGCTCAGCTGCAGAGCACAGGACATTATATGCCGTCCTATTTGCGTTTGAGCCCAGTATTTTAGTACAGCGTAGAACATCCTAGCGTTGCCAAGGGGGTCTTATTATGCATTTTATGCTTTTCCTGATATATATCTGCAAAATACGAAGTTATGTTTAACTGAAAGACTGCATCGCATGTAGGCATCTTAAATAAAAATGCCTTCATGAAAGAAAAAAAAATGTACCTTATTGAGACATGTTTGAATAGCTCTATCAGGGTTGCTGGGATCCACTAGGTCAGTCCCCTGATAGAGCTAACAAGCAAAGAAAGATCAATAATGTAATTTATTTGCATTCATTTAATAAAGCATTTAACATGTTTATACTTGATAGGGTCATTTTAATTAAACATAACTTTTTTTCAACAGTCATCCTTTAATCTGTTGACTTCCTTACACGTTAATGAATCTTAAATGTCCTCTTATTCTTAAATTTAAAAAAATATATATATATATATTCTTTTGTTGTGCAGTAACTAGCTGGTTAAATAAGGGTTAATACAAGTTGAAGACCAGATAAACAGATCATGGTGATTAGGTATTTGGGTATGTTTGTTCTAGAAAGAGTCACACTATACAGGCTTTTACTCCTGAAATGTCATGGCCAATAAATCATTTTAAAGTAGAGTCACAAAATCCAGCATCAATATCTCATAAAGCCCCCATGCAACAACACTTACTCCTGTAACACATTTTCCTCCGTTTGAAATTCAGGACTGTGATGTTTTTGGCAGAGCTGATTGTTACGTTGAGCTGCATGAGTAACATGACCTCGGAGTCCATTTTACCAGAGCAGAAAAGGTCCACTCTAAACACTGCCAACAAAAGAAATAAATAACAATGTGTTAATACAACTTAACACCGCATTTTATAAACTACCAGAGAACCTCATCAAACACAGAAAATTGGAAGACATTACAGCAGATTGTATTTTTTTTCACAACCTGTTGGAAACTAAATATTTGTGATTAATAGCTGTATATAACCTTACAAGTTACTATTTCATCAGCCGTAGATGTACAATGCACTCCAATGCCTGAGCTTGAGACTGTTGAGCTGTTTAACCCTGCTACAAGTAATATGTGGCCAATTATAACTCATAAAAGAATGCACTTGGAGCATTCCCCAGCTTTTACGAAGGTTGCATATCTTGCAGGAACATCGGTTGTGGGTCCGATGTTAGTAAATTAATGAGCTAGTCCCCATGTCGAGCCTAAGCGTCCAACTGTGGGCCTCAAGCTGCTTTTGAACAACTACCATAATTCTCTGTCATTTTAGAAGCTAGTAGGGAATTGTGGGATTTGGAGTTAAACAGAGGTTGAGAACTACAACCTAAGAAAAAGAAAAATAAAAACAAAACCATAGCAAAACTGTTTACTACTATTATTAAAAAAAGATATATAAAGGATGTTTTACCCAATCCATTTGCTAATAGTATATGGCTTGACTGTTTTTCCAATTCCCCATTCAAGTTCAACTCTCTCAGGCCCAGTCTAAAATATATACATAGTTTTGTGACATGACGGCAATCTTTATGCTGGTTACTTAAAAAAAAAAATTTAAAAAAAAAAAAAAAACACACCCTAGCTCATAGGACAAATGCCTGCACAGGAATGGTACGTGTGATGTCTCTACAACAAAGAGCAGTATTAACTAAGTGTAGTATTTATGACTGTCACAAGGTGTCACTGTTGCAGAACATAGTTTTACAAGATTTCAAACAAAGTTGGAGCCTTTAAAGGGACACTACCATTTACATAAGAGGTACCGTATTTTTCTGTATATAAAAGACACCCCCATGTATAAGACGACCCCTATTTTTTTGAGCCCCAAATTAAGAAATTTAGAATAAATACAGTCACACACTGACGCTCACAATTATTAATTATAACCCTAACCCTAGATTTAGGGTTAGTAGATCTAGCTTTTCCTTTTTTTAACTGTAATGTTGCTGACTGCCCCTAGGGGCTGTCAAACAACAGTTTCCGGGCGATGGAAAAGATTTTTTTATCACTTCCGTCTCTCTCTGCTTGGCACGCTGTATTGGAGCATGCTCCTCCTATATGGCACCTGTGATAAATACGTCCAAGTGATTTAAGGGGTTAAAGCGGCCGCGGCTGAACTTCTTACAGCGGCAGCAATTGCAACATTCTGTGTAGAAGACGACCCCCAATTGTAAACGTAAAAAAATTTGGGGGAAAATATCATCTTATATACGGAAAAATACGGTAACTAGATAACCTGGTCAATTAAAACAAACACATACATAAATCATATGCAGCAGTGTTTTTTTATATGATTGAATTAATTGCATATAAAAAGTAAAAATAAAATTAGGGGTTTATGTCCTGGCTCCATTTTGTGAAATTTTCCCATCATGCAACATCATCCCCCCACTCTGTAGATACAAGTTAATATTCGGACATGTTGAATGTACATAAGTCTGAATAAGAGCCTCTCACCTGATAAAACACGTGGGACATCGCCACGCATGGTTATGTTGGTCTGCGGCATTTCCATAGCCAGAGGATTGTCCACTTGAAATCCTAGTTTGTATTCTACCTACAATAAATAAGAGAAGGCTTGCTTAATCACTTATCTAAGTAATGCTCTAAAACCATTACCAGCGAACTAATCACTTGCCTTGATTGCCCTTTAAGCAAACATATCACTCCACCACTAGGTACTCTCATAATGGAAGGAGGCAAGAACCAATGTATATATGTACAGACGTTCAGCCCTCACGCTGTGTCTTCTACTCTAGTCAGTTAAGACTGATGTGCTCTACTGTGGAACACGGAATTTTCTAAATAAATTATAATGAGTTATTACACTGCATTAAGAAGTCCATGTCTTACAACAACAAAGTCATTGAAATCACATGAAAGGCCAGTATCGTTATCTTATATGTCAAAACCATCTAACATCATGAAATCTGTGCTATGGCAGAGCACAAAGGAAATTAGAGGTCTTCTATTTAAACGACTAGTCAGCAAATAAAAGGAAATGGAGGACATGCCTCAGTTCCACCAGAATACATTCCATACACTGGAATCTCCTTCTCTACATTATACAGAATAAATACACATATGGCTTAGACATACTGAATGTTTGAAGTGTACTTCTGTGTTGCAACTAGAAGTTGATAAAACAAATACAGAGCAAATGTAAATGAGCCAGAAACCTGAATAAAAAGCATAGAAAGAAGGCGGATTTGGCTTAACATACCTTCGATTTAGCTTTCCAGCTAAAATGGAGACTGTTGGTCTCAATGGGAACAAGCAGGTTAAATGAAAGAGCATAGTGATTAATGATATCGTTCCTCACATAGTACAGCTCAGCATCCAAACCTAGAGAGAGAGGAGATTTAATTTAGTTTAGAATCAAGAAAATACATATGAGGAACATTTCAAACATAGAAAAGCATATTATTAAGAAACCAAATAGAAAAGCAGGTATAGCACAATACCGTGTAGTCAGTACAGTCTACACAATATGCATGATCCATTCAGAAATGTATTCGGTTTGGGCATAAATCAAATGGATCCCCAAAATTCGGCTATACAATGTGCTGCATTTCGGGTCTGATTCGTCAATAGATTTTCCTCTACACGCTATGCAGATATTAACCCCAAATGCAATTTGGATTTAGGGATAATCGTTGCATTTTGTCTATTTTAATTCACCTTTTTTAAGCAGGTGAATTGGAATGATAAACGTAAGTAAAAAATGTTTTAAAAATGTAAAAAAACAAATGGTTCATGCAGCTCTAATGGCAAGATGGTGAATAGGTGACATTTCTTCTAATAAGAGTCCATGTGTACGGTCAACAGGCTGGTGATTGTTCAGTCGGACCGCCAAGTTTCATTATTATACTATATATTCAATTACACGTTGTACAATTTTTTTTTTTATATACCACTACGCTTTGCACTATTTATTGTATTTGTGTTTTGGCCTGACAATCATGTGAAAAATATTAATTCAAAAAATGCTGCTATGCAAATCTGGAACCTCTCTGATATATGCATGTTTTTGGGGGGGGGGGGGGGGGGGGGGTATTTATCTAAATTGTTTTTTTTTTTTTTTCACTTAAAATTGTGTTGGGTACAGTGGTAGTTTTTCCTTTTAATGCTTACACAATACCAGTGTGGGAAAAGTAGAAAACACCCTACAATATGCAAATAACACTGTAGGAGATAGACAAGATAATTCATTATTTATAATAAGGTAGCACATAGTTTAATTTCAGTAGGTAGAAAAACTGAATAATAATGGATTCCAGAAGGAACTTTTTTTACTGAATAACCCGGTTTACTTTGTCCTGTTTTCAACCTCAAGACATGAAAATGAGCTCAATTCCACAGCCTCACTCTATGCAATCATCCACTCCAGTGAATCTCTTCCCATCTGCTTTGTGTATTAAACAATGGGAGTTAATTTGGAGTCTAATGAGCGCCTAATAAGCTAGCTAGGGAAGCATGGTGCGTACAAGAAACCTTGAACTAATTGGACCAATTAAAGAAACCATTTAATCCCATTGAGCTCTCCACTGGCAGCATGGTGGCATTGTTCACCAGGCATCCAGAGGGGATGGGGGAGGTAGTGTAGGATCTCAGTGTTGCATTACTAATCCATAGACTGGATTGCTGGGTCTTTATCTATGTTGTGGCTGACATTAAATCTAGGATTGATTTTTTTTGTCTGTTAAATCTTTCAGGGCTTTGTTCAACTTTCTGAGCATATCAAGCGTTTGGAGTCTCTTAGAAATTATCTTGTTTTTGAAAGAAAAACAACCTGTGTGCATTAAAATAACATCAAATTGACCAGAAATACAGTTTATACATTGTTAATGCTGTTATGCTTGTTAAATGACTATTGTAGCTGGACATGGCTGATCTGAATGGAATATGTACATAGGTCCATTATCAGCAAGCATCACTCCTGTTCTCTAATGACATGTTGTGTTAGCTAATCCAACTTTATCATTTTTAAAAGTTAACATCCTGACTATTTCCTATTCATTTTTCAACTCATTTCATGAATGTTTTCATTGAAAATAAGTCAATTCCTAAGTGACCCCAAACTATTGAACAGTAGTGTATGTATTAGCTTTCTGCTTCAATGCACCTACGGTAAATGATTACAGCCTAAATTGGCAATATGAGTTCACAAGTTCCAATGAAAAGAACTGTATGGCATCTGCAGAAAGACCATGCAAAGTGCAGCCTGGCAGTATGTAGGATGTGAAACAAATGGTGTCACTGGAAACATTGCCGATGTTGCCCACTATGGTATGGTTGTTCCAGCACTCAGCACAGACACCAGGGGCTATTCACCAAAATGATTTGCAGGCGAGATTTGCAGGCGAGTTGAGATTAACATTTCAGTTTGCCAATCTAACCACTGTGCACGAACAAACCTAATGAGTGTCCCCCACTAAGTAAAGTTTTATCCTTGCACAATGTATAGATAAAATGTTCATCTCCAGCAACTCACCTTTTAATGACTAGCCCTGTCTGTGTATCAGGCCTTAATGCTCCTACTTTTTTTTTTGTTTTACATAGAACTCTATGAAAAGACTATTTCTCTGGCTCCTAAAAGAACTAGCCAGGCTTGTAACCCCTTAGTGACAAGACATTTTCACCTTGACTTTCCCTTGGTGACAATGGCTGTTTTGACATTTCTAGGGTGTTTGTGTTTAGCTGTAATTTTTTTCTCTCACATACAGTACCCACACAAATTATATGTTGTTTTTATCGTCATAAGAAGGGCTTTCATTAGATACCATTATGTTCATCATATCTTATAATTTACTACAAAAAAAAAATCATAAAATATGATGAAAATTTTTAAAAAACCCACTTTTTCTAACTTTGACCTAAAATATAATTTACACAAATAAAATAATTAAAAAAGACCTCGTCTAAATAGTTTCTAAATGTTCTCCCGAGTTAAAAAATATGCATGTTTCCATATTTTTCGGTATTTTTTTGCGAGTTATGGGGCAAAAACCAAAAATAGTGTTTTTTGTTTTTTTCCTATATTGATCTTTTGACCCCAACCCGAACCCAAAATGTAACCCTAACACTAAATTTAACCCCAACTCTAATCCTTATTATATCCATTAATATTTTTTAACTTTAATTTAATTTTAACCCTATCCCTTATGCTAAAAAATATTTACTTCTAACCCTATAGGCTAATATAGCTAAATAACCAGTTTTTAATTAATTAAATATGTATTTTAAATATTTTCCATTGCAATGCTACTAAACTACCACTAGGGGCAGTCAAGTAGCATATTCAGAGCGACGGAAGTGAAGTTACTTTCACTTCCGAAGCTCAGACCGGCAGAGGGCTTAGCCATATTGACAGAGCAGCATGCTCCGTCAACATGGCTCCCCACGATCGCTCCGTGGGGCGATCGTGGGGGTCCCAAAATAGAAATTTCGGTGCTGGCTATTGCCTCGATGTCGAGGCAATAGACCAGCACTGTTAAAGCGGTTTTCGCGATCGTTGATTCACTGCAGGACGTGCCAGGCACGTCCTTTGTCGTTAAGGGAGTTTCTCACAGGACGTGCATGGCACGTCCTTTGTCGTCAAGGGGTTAAAGTCCACAAATATTTGTCAAGTCCGGCCTTAATTGCACTCTTCATGGTACAGAAAAAGAAATGAAAGTTTATAGAACATACATATATACCAGGATCAGCGATTTCCTCTTAACATACATGAGTGTGTGTATACACCCACTCCTCTGCTTCCTCTACCTACTGCTGTACAGAGGCACACACAACACACTGTACTGCTGTACAGAGGCACACACAACACACTGTACTGCTGTACAGAGGCACACACAACACACTGTACTGCTGTACAGAGGCACACACAACACACTGTACTGCTGTACAGAGGCACACACAACACACTGTACTGCTGTACAGAGGCACACACAACACACTGTACTGCTGTACAGAGGCACACAACACATTGTACTGCTATGGAGATATTAGCGATAAAACCTACGCTTTCTATTTACAGCAATGTAGTCCGACTCCTGATTGTAATAGCTTTTCTAGGCTTACCCGACAGATCCCCCCCAAAAAATCACAGAACTTTGACGTTGTGAAAGTGTTTGCAAGTTTACTGCTACCTCACAATTTACAGAGATGTAAAGCAACTTTAAATCTTGAGCACAACATAAACTGTAGTAAGGATACCTTTATTGTCTTTTTAAGTAAATGAGGTACTAATCAAACTCTGAAAAACAGTACCATGTCCTGCAATTTCCTGCCTGTATCATAACAGAGCCATCAGCAAATATAAGCCAGGGAGAAATTATACTGCCATTTTGTGGACAACATTACATTTTCTTCCTTTCTGAACAAAACTGGAAAGCACTTTGATTTGGGGTGGGAGGTCTGCCTTTACTGAACCAACAGGTATATGGAAAAGGTTTAACAAGCATTTTGTTGCAGCCAAAATTATTATGTATCATTTCATGTGATTGAAAAAAAATATTTAAAATTTTAGAGATGAATAGCACTGTCTGCAGCATATTAATCCATTATGACGGTTTATAACTGATATATCAAAGTTAATAAGTTAAGGACACAGGGTGCCATAAAAATGAGTAGTGCACCACTCCCTGCCCTCAAAGCATTTAGGAAGCTTCCCAGCATTACCTCTTCTAAAAACATAATTCATTCTGCTCAACCAGTAATGAAATAAGCGCAGTAACAAACAGAGGTGACTGCCTGTGGAGACTAGCCTACACAAAGCAACAAATGATGAAAGGTGTTTCAGCTGAATGCCGACATTCAACAAAATACTTCACTTTCAAAGGCCTACCTGGCAGCATGCCCAGCTCCTATTAACTATACGCTGTTACTGCTGTTTGCCCACAAACCTTTATCAACACACATTTATTGCACAGAAACGAAAAGATAAAAAAAAAAAAAAAATTTGCTTGTGGATGCTGGTTCATATGACTTGTCACCTCATAAAAGAACATTGCGTATAGTCTCTTGCACGATCAATCTGTCAGCTTTGCATTTAGAACCAGCTCCCAATCTAAATCAATAAAGCGCAGAATGAAATGAAAGGTAAACCTTTAATACCGGCTAGAGTGCTATTTATGATCAGTTTCCTAAAAACGTGTGACTGCAGAGTATGTAATCAACCTTCAGTAACTCAATCCAATAACACTTCTCAGGAATTTATGAATGAGAATAATTTAAAACAGAAAAGGTAGACAAGTATTCAGATATAGTTATTTAGTAAGTAACCTATTTGCAATGCAATCAACTGAAAACCAAAAACAGAAAAGTGACGAAGCAGTCTGAAAATGATCACCACAGCATTGGACATTCCCAATACAAATATAGGATTAAAAGCCAGAAGTACTAAACACAGTAGGGGTAATGTATAAAAACACTTGCCCTGCAAAGTGCTAGGAGGGGTATAAAAAGGTGCTGTTGGACGGAGATTCCCCCACACTTATCGATTTGTTTTATACATTGGCTGAGCCGGTGCAACAAAAATGTAAGTAACTGGCAGAATTAGCGTAGACTCCCCAAAATTGTAGGGAGTCTGCTTTATACAAAGGCATCCCTGCCGATAGCACCATTATTTTGCGATATCTGCATGTGCATCATGTTTATTCATGACCCCTAATGAACAACAGCCATGTTAACATCTTGGCAATGGCACATACCTAAGGCAGCTTCCAACACAAAACAACAGAGTGGAACTATTGTAACACAATCATTGAAAGGTTATCAATGCCTTTAAAAAAAAAAAAAAATACCCACAACATGTCTTGGCAGTTCTGCTGGTATTACGACAGCAGTAAAATGCATTTTAGAGAAGGAAAACAATAAGAACTGAGAGACGATATAAGAACTGCCATAGCTGACACATTGAACAGAGCTATATTCTGATGGAGCTTAGCATTCTAGTGGCCAATCACTATACAGTATCAATTCAAATTATATAGTCATGTGCCAAAAAACTAAAAGGTAACCCAAGGGTTGCCAGATTAGCATTGTTTTTCCTGGATACATTTAACTTTTCATGTCCAAAGAACAAAAATGTAAAGTCAGGGAGCACATAAGGTACTCAACAATAATAAAGGTTAGAATTGGTGTGCTGCAGGTATTAACCACGGCTGTTCTTACTTGGTGTAAAGTCCAAAGTAGAAAAAAAACACCAAGAGCACTTAAGGCAGGGCTCGACAAACCCCAGGCGCCAGGTCGCCATGGCGACCAGGAAATCAGACCTGGCGCCCGGGTACTGTTTGTTACATGGAGCCCTTGCCGGCTGCCATCCGTTTTACTTTCAGCGCGAGGGGAGAAGGTCTGTGCGGATCACACAGACTGTAAGCTCCGCCCCCTCGCGCAACACGTTGTAGTGCCGATTGTCACGTGACAACACGGCACTTAGCAGGAACCGAAAGAAGCTCGGGCTCCAGCATAAATGTCCCCCTCCCCTGCAATGAGGTAAGCAGCAGGGAGGGAGGACACCGTAAGAAATACATTTTTGTTCTTTGGTCTGTGTGTATGTATGAGTGAATGTAACTAGCTATGTATGTATGAGTGAATGTAACTGGCTGTGTATGTATGTATGTGTGAATGTAACTGGCTATGTATGTATGTATGTGTGAATGTAACTGGCTATGTATGTATGTATGTGTGAATGTAACTGGTTATGTATGTATGAGTGAATGTAACTGGCTATGTATGTATGTGTGAATGTAACTGGCTATGTATGTATGAGTGAATGGAACTGGCTATGTATGTATGAGTGAATGGAACTGGCTATGTATGTATGTGTGAATGTAACTGGCTATGTATGTATGAGTGAATGTAACTGGCTATGTATGTATGTGTGAATGTAACTGGCTATGTATGTATGAGTGAATGTAACTGGCTATGTATGTATGTGTGAATGTAACTGGCTGTGTATGTATGTGTGAATGTAACTGGCTGTGTATGTATGAGTGAATGTAACTGGCTGTGTATGTATGTGTGAATGTAACTGGCTGTGTATGTATGTGTGAATGTAACTGGCTGTGTATGTGAGGTGGGTGTATGCGACTGTCTCCGTGCGTTTATGATATTGTGAGGTGCCGTTGTCTGGCTCCTAAATTTTTTAGCTGGCTCCTAAAACTAAATTAAATTTGTCAAGCCCTGACTTAAGGGAACGCTAAACAATACTTTTCACTTGTGCTACTAGTATAGAAGCCCAAGTGAAATGTTCGCTGTCCCTAGTGTGAGGATAAACTGGGGTGTACACGCCAGTTTATCCTCTGCCCGACAGCTGCCACACTTCCATAGGAATCGGGCATCTGGTCGGCGACCGGCTCTCTCTGCTAATGCAGAGAGAGCCCCTCATTTTTGCATGGGAGCAGCAGGGGAAACCTTAACTAGCAGCGCAAGACCCTCACATTCGGCAGTCAGAGCAGAGCGAGCCAGGAAACACAGCAGATAATAACTGTATCAAGTTTAGGCATTTTAAATAGAAATGTTTTAATTAACGAAGACATATAAAGCAGCTGTTTAGAATCTTTAGTCAGATGGATCAGATTTACTTCATCATCTGACCCAAGATGTCAGCCCCCTATTAGGTATGGCCCAAAAAGGTACATTATTTGTAATTAAAATGTCCACACAGGATTGACAAAAAAGTGCACGTTTCTGGAATTGATCCTTTTAACAATGTGCAATGCTTTTATTGCTTTTTTCTACTTTGTATTTACATGTGTGTCCAAAGGAAAACACTTAACTCATTGCAGGGGAGGGGGAACTTTCGTGCTGCAGCCAATCTTCATTGCTCTTTCGGATGAGTGCTGGGTTGTCAAGTGACGACACCCAGCACTCACACACCCATTGCATGAGGGGGCGGAGCTTGCTGTCTGTGCAATCCACACAGACTTTCCCCCCTCGCGCTGCAAAAAAAAAAACCCCCAAAAAAAACAAACGAATGGCACCCGGGCACCAGGCTTAATTTCCAGGTCGCACGGGGTTTGTCGAGCCCTGTAATAGATCCAGTGGGTCCCTGCCATAAAAATCACAAGACCTTCCTACATCACTTGTGATGTCATCGAGGCGTGCTTGAACTCGGCAATTTAGCAAAACTATAGCCGGTGCTCGCTTTGAGCTTTGCCTACATTTTCCCTGTCAGACTCAGGCCACTCAAAAGTAGTGTCATCTGACAAGTGGGACACCGCTACAAGTCCCTGCAGCAAGATCCGAGCACAACATGGCTCCTCGCGATGGGCTATTAACTGAAGGACGTTCTATGACAGGGGTGTCCAAGTTTGTTCTGCAGTGGGCCACTTCACCGTAAATGTATTTGTGTGTGGGCCGCATTCATGCATGTGTGTGTGTGTGGATATATCTGTATCTCACGGTAATGTGCAGTGTGTGAATGTATCACAGATTTCCCAGCAATAAAACAGCAGAAATAAAAAATAAACAAACTCACATTAAATGCACACACTGACACATGCATACAGACACACATATGACGACCTAGCATCTTCTGGGACCAGAAAAATAGGACGATGTACAACGTCCAAGCATTAAATGCTTGGACGTTGTACATCTCTCCATGCAAGTCTAGAGAGAAAACCTCATTTAACATGCCACCATCACAGGTGACCATGGATATATCATAGCTACAGGTCACAGGATAAACTAGCCTGTTACTTAAAACGTACAAGCCAGTCTCCTATGATCTGAATCGCCCCTATATCCTGCGGTGTATTTCGTATATTTCACAATTAAAGTCGAGTGCCATTCCTGCTTTTCTGTTTGTCTTCATTGCTGATTGGTGCTAGGGTAACTACTACGTATGGAGGTGAACCCCTCATCAGTGAAGCCCGCAGATCTATTTTCTTTTTCTTAAGTTTGAAAATAAACCTGCTGTTAAAACTAGACATGCAAAGTTTTGAATAAACTACGGCCAATGATCTCCCAAATTACAGAACTTTCTGAAGAATATTGTAAATGCGGTTTCTACTAAGAATTATAAAAGTTATGACTACTGCTCTAAAGCCTTAATTTAATTGCTTGGTTCACAATATTGGAGACAATCTCTTATTTTATACTTCGAACAGGGCTTGACAATACTTGTGGACTTTTGGAGCCAAACACACCAATTCAGGAGTCAGCCTGGTGAATAGCATTTCAACAGTGCGCTATGTTGAATAATCAAATTAAGAGCCAGCAGTAGGGATTTAAGGAGCCAAGGCTACCTGTCACAATATTTGTCAAGCCCTGACTTCAAATGTTATTATAATACTGTTAATATTGAAAAATGAACCAGAAATTCCTATGTGAACTGTTAAGCACAGGCTAACACAGGAATTCTTTATACACACTTTATAAAATAGACCCCTTTCTCCTGAGTGACCTGTACATGTTGGATCTCTTGCAAAAAAACCCAGTAAGATACAAATTATTATTCCCCAACCCTTATGGTGTACTGATAGGCTTGAGTTAAATACAATAAATGTAAAACATAGCTGCTTGGTCCTGTACACTAAACGTTAATAACCAAATATGCAGAGGATTCAGCCTGCTAGATAATATATCATTATAAACACATTGCCAGGGTCTCATGGTAGTCTGGGAAATACAGCTTAACTGGACAACCTGCATAAGAAGCAGTGTAGGTTTGAAGCCTAAACCAGCAACAAATTAGAATAGATTACAAAAGTAAATTACAAAGTAAAAAACACAATTAAGATTTGGTGCAATTAAGGTGCCACGGTGCTTCACTATGAAGTAATAGCAGAATATATCAAATACCCAGTGCAGTCAGTGGTACAAATTAAACTGCAAATCTTAAAAAAAAGGAAAGCTAGAAACTTATATAAAAGTTTCCCCTAACTAGAAGAAAAGAGTAGAAAGAAATACACAGCATTTATAGCATGGTACAGACTGCTGAACTCTAGAGACGAGGGCAATTGTATAAATCATCCGCATTTCTAGCGGCCGATACCTGCAAACTGACACTAGACAAAGCAGCAAACTAATATATAACAGAGGCAATCGGTCTGTAAATGTGAAGAGGATTATTCAACACCTAGTACCTACTATAATATGACTGGCATATGGTGAAAATGTATCCAACTATACAATGTTATTCAACAATAACAATACAAAAAAAAGTTAATGACCAAATGTTTAAAAAGAATGTTAATAGACTATTTTCCATACAAAATGATTCTAGCATGCACAAGCACAGAAAAAACATTTAAACCAGTGGCCTCTAAAATGCCTGGAATGAAGAATTTGATTTCTCCCTTATTTAGACATAGATGAGATATTTTTTTCCAGACACTTATAATCGGTCTAGTGTCCTTGGTCAAAACCAACTCATTACTGAACTATTACAGTAAACAACTTAACATCTGCATATCATATTCATTATATATCATTTACACCAGGGCTTGACATATATCGGGCGCCAGGTCGCCATGGCAACTAGAATCTGGCTCCTGGCTCCCAGATCTTGCAGCTACCTTTTCCCACACTCTGCTGCCCATTATCTACCGATCAGCTAACGAGCAGTGTGTGGGAGAGCAGATAACTCCTCCCACGAGGCTTCCTGTTCCTGCTGCTCACCAGGCAGCAGATGGAGACGTGTGTGAGGAATCATGGGAGCTCCTTACAGCTACTGCTGCCTCAGTTTCAGGAGGAGGAGTCTCAGTGACCCCACCAAACCATCAATGTAGGATCTAAATGGAGGGAAAACCTCCTGCTGGCCTGTCCTCTGCCTCCAACTTTGCTTCCCAGCAGTAAGTAAATAGTGTGTGTTAGCATGTATGTTTGGGTTCAGCACCTGTTTTTATGAATTTGTCTATCAGAATCTCTGTGACAGCATGTGTAAGTATCAGCAGATTGGTGTGTATGTATGTATGTATGTGTTAGCATTTATGTGTATATGTATGTGTTTGTGCATGTATGTAAGAGTGAAATGATGTGTTAGTGTGAGTCAGCCTATAAGTGTGCTAGGATTTAAGTGTGTGTCTGTATCCGTAGGTGAGTAAGTGTGTTTGTGTCAACCTATTGGTGTGTTAACGTGTGTATGTATGTGTGAGTGAGAATGTGTGTGCATTAGTGACCCAAACATTTTCCTTTCTGACACACTGTTTGGTACTGGATCATAAACTTTGCAGCTGGCTCCTAGTACTACTTTGAAAAGGTGAAGAAATAGACTAATAGACTAGGAGACCCGCTCTCTGACACTGCTGCCAATTTGAAGGAATATCTGCGCTCAATCTACTGTGTATGTATATGTATTTATAAATAAAGGCTTTTTGTTATAATTTTGCCCTTTAACTTGGAATATAACTGCTTGGATCCAAGTGTCTCAAACGGTGCTTATTGCAAAAAATTATAAGTACTGAACAACTGGGTTAAGAGTTCAGATGCAGATACCCATAACCACATTCCTTTCCAGTTCTCAAACTCGGATTTGAGGTTATATATCTGTAAAAATGCTTCATTAGTTTCATATGTCTAGACGACACTAGGAAAAAGTGCCTGTGGCAGAGAACACGTTCTACTTCTTATTTTCCTGGTTACAAAGAACTGCACAATCCCAGAGCATTTGGTTTAGATGAAGTCTCCATGACCACATTACCCCTTCCCTGCAGGTCTGGAGTCTTTATCAACTTCCAGTATACGGAGTACACTACACAGGTTGTGCGATACAATGTACATGTGGTACATATTAATCTGTTTCTATTGCCTTGCTTTTTCACTTAGCTCAATTTTTATTTTCAACAGACTGATTTCCTCAGCGGAGGCTACGAACATCAATTTGTAATCAGCAATCGTTGCAAATGCCAATTCTTTATTCGTACGGAAATGAATAACCCTAGGCTCAACTGGACATGCTTCACAAAAGTAAAAAAAAAAAAAAAAAGTTTATTGATCACAGACATTTCTAGTGAAAGCCTGGTAATTATGGTCCTATATTCACAGTGACTGATAGTCACATAAGTCAAAATAAAGAGCTATTTAACCCCTTCGCGACACAGGACGGACTAGGTCCGTCCTGTGTGGCGAAGCGTTAGTGACACAGGACGGACCTAGTCCGTCCTGTGTCAAAACGAGCACTGAAAGCGGAGTTTTTCCGCTTTCAGTGCTCTGATGGTATTGTAACGATGCTTCCGTGTGGAAAAAATACTAAAAAAAATGCCCGGCGGCATTTCGATCGCTCCGGAGAGCGATCGAAATGCCGGTTTTAAAGGCACAGAGCCTTTAAAACGCGGGCATTAAAAAATGAGCATAGGAAGCGAATTTTTCGCTTCCTATGCTCAGAAAGTGTTCCTGATTGCCTCGCAAGTCGAGGCAATCAGGAACACAAAAAAAAAATGCACGATCTTGGTCACTGAGTGACCAAGATGGCGCTGCCCTTCTAAGGGCAAGAACACAGGAGGCAGGAAGTACCTGCTTCCTGTGCTCTCTGGCTGTCACACGATTGCCTCTTCACAGAGGCAATCAGTGACTGCCAGGCACACTGACAGGCAGTGGGGATGTTCTGCTGAACATCCCCACTGACTGGTCAGATCAATATTAACCCTATATTGATCTGACCAGTTATGATCTGCCTCCCTCTCCTCACATTTTTTTAGTGAGGGAGAGAGACAGATCAAAGTTATAAAAGTAAAAAAAAACAATAAACACACAACACACAAATATTAAATCAATAAAAAAAAAATTATTAAAGCAATTCCCTGCGTTTAACCCCTTCCCTGCCACTGATCTTGCATAAGCAGTGATCGTGCACATCAGCGCATTTATTTTTGCCGTTTGTGCATTTTTTAGGGGTTAATTTTTTTTGTACTGTAATTTATTACAGTACTAAAAAAGGCTCTTCTAAGAGTTATTAACCCCTTCTTTGCCGTCGATCACTGCTTACGCAATGATATTGACGCCAAAGCAATTTTTATCTGTCTGCATATTTTTATTTTATTTTTTTTACACATACCCGCTAGGGGATTACATGTAAAGTAAAAATATTTGAGTTTTTTTTTTTAAGCTGCCTGAGCGCATAGCGATCAGTAACAGCGAATTAGTGGCAAAGGCGATTTGGTGATTTCTCAATTAAGCTCACCATTCGCCCTGGTCAGATCAAAATTGGTCGGATCAATCTTCACAAATATTGATCTGCCTCCCTCTCCTCACTTACATTTTTGTGACGGAAAGAGACAGATCAGTATTAGTGATATAAAATAACATTTTATAAAATTGTCAGGTTTTATGAAAGTCTTTCACTGTGTATTAACCCCTTCCCTGCCATTCATCACTGTGTAAGCAGTAATCTTGCACAGCAACAGTATGTTTTTCTGTCTGCACTGTTTTATGGATTAATTTCTTTGTACTGTAATGTATTACAGTACTAGATAGGCTCTTCTAAGAGCTATTAACCCCTTCTTTGCTCGAGATCACTGCTTACGCACTGATTCTGAGGCCGCGGACTCAGGGTTCGATTTTGACCCTATTCAGCTTTCTGATACATCATCTAGCGATGTATCGGTGGCTGCTGAGCCCTTGCCACAAGTAGTGATGGGGGTCTACCGATAAAAAAATATATGGTTTGGTGGGGGTAAATTACATTGGCTGGCTTCAAAGATATATCCCATAAAGGACACGGACGCAGGTTGACTACATGTCAAAATTCCAAGTTGGAATTTTGAGATGCGCATCTCACAAATGTTGCCTTCTAGCCAAAAACAAACCAACAAACCTATGCATGGGTGCTATCCCTGTACTCGGGAGATGTTGCTGAACACATATTGGGTTGTTGTTTGGCAGTGACATATACCAGAATCTGTGAATTCATGCCTGAAGTACAATGCATGTGGAAAAAAACCTCCCAAAAAAGTACTACCACAAACTTTTACAAAGGCTGGTGGTAGAATTAGTACCTATACAGTATTAAAATACCACCATTTGAAATACCTTAGGATGTCTATTTTCCAAAAATATATGGTTTGATGGGGTAAAATTCATTGGACGGCTTCAAAAATGTTCCAAATGGAACATGGGCGCAGGCTGACTACATGTCAAAATTCCAGGTTGGAATTGCGCACCCCCTAAATGTGGAATTTTAGACCCAATACAAACCAACAAACCTATGCATGGGGGGTATCCCTGTACTCAGGAGATGTTGCTGAACACATATTGAGGTGTTGGTTGGCAGTGGCAAATACCAGAATCTGAAAATTCCTGCCTGAACTACAATGTGTGTGGGGAAAAAATGACATCCCAACCCTTTGACATAGGTTGGTGGTAGAATTAGCACTTGGAAAGTGTTAAAATACCACAATTTTAAAAACCCTAGGATGTCTAGTTTTCCAAAATATATGGTTTTATGGGGTAAAATACTTTGACAGGCTTCAAAAGTGTCCCAAATGGAACATGGGCGCAGGCTGACTACATGTCAAAATTCCAAGTTGGAAATGCACCCCCCCTAAACATGGCCTTTTAGCCCCCAAATAATCTAACTAACCTACACATGGGTGGTATCCCTGTACTCAGGAGATGTTGCTGAACACATATTAATGTGTCTTGTGGCACTGACACATAATAGGATCTATGAATTCATGCCCGATGTACAATGAATGTAAAAAACAAATTACTATCCATAACATTGACATAGGCTGGTGGTAGAATTAGTGCATGGAAAGTGTTAAAATACTACCATTTGAAATACCCTAGGGTGTCTAGTTTTCAAAAATATATGGTTTTGTGGGATAGAATACACTTTTTGGCTTCAAAAATGTCCCAAATGGGACATGTGAGCAGGTTTTCTGCACGTCAGAATTCCAAGTTGGAAAACCAAAAAGCGCACCTCTCAAATGTGGCCTTTTAACCCCCAAATAACCTAACCAACCTATACATGGGGGGTATCCCTGTACTCAGGAGATGTTGCTGAACACATATTGAGGTGTTGTTTGGCACTGACATATAACAGGATCTGTGAATTCATGCACAAAGTACAATGTATGTGAAAAAAAATTACTACCCAAAACATTGACATAGGCTGGTAGTATAATTAGTGCATGGAAAGTGTTAAAATACTACCATTTGAAATACCCTAGGGTGTCTAGTTTAAAAATATATATGGTTTTGTGGGGTAGAATACACTTTCTGGCTTCAAAAATGTCCCAAATGGGACATGGGCACAAGTTTTCTGCATGTCAGAATTCCAAGTTGGAAAACCAAAATGCGCACCCCCTAAATGTGGCCTTTTAGCCCCAAAACAAACCAACAAACCTATGCATGGGTGGTATCCCTGTACTCAGGAGATGTTGCTGAACACATATTGAGGTGTTATTTGGAAATATCCCTTCACATTTTAAGGTAATGTTTACCTAAATTGCAATATATGTGAAAAATTAAAAAAAAAGATTTTTTGCTGCAAACTTTGGCATAGATTGGTGGTAAAATGGCTACATGAAATGTGTCAAAATACCCCAAGTTAAATGCCCTGAGTTGTCTAGTTTTCAAAAATATGTACATGTTGGGGGTCATTCATGGATTTAGTACAGAAATCAGTGTTACAATGTCATTATCGCTAATTTTGAAAGAAAGGATTTTAAAATAGCTTTGCACCACTTATAGTTCTGGCCCTGTAACATGAATAAAAAAGCACAAAAACATAAAAACATGGGCTATTTCTGAACTCAGGACATATATTAGAAACTTTTTAGCAGTGTTTTTTTGTTGTCTCTTGTACATACGTAGTATACGATTTTTCAAATAAAAGTCATAAAAAAAGTATTTTTTCAATTTTGTTGCCATATTTTATTATTTTTTTTACATCAAATTATATGCTATTATCAAAATAATGGTATCAAAAGAAAGCCCTTCTTATAACGATAAAAACAATATATAGTTTGTGCGGGTACACTAAATGAGACAGAAATAAATTACAGCAAAACACAAACACCTCAGAAATGTTAAAACAGCCCATGTCACCAAGCGTCGGACAAGCCAAAAAAGTCATGTCACTAAGGGGTTAAACCTGGCTGTTCTTCTATTTTACTTACAGACACAAAATAACCACGTATGTTTGAGAAAATGAGCACAAAACTAATGTTGACATTCAAAATTAATAACTGCACAGTGGAAGCAGGAATATGGGGTAACAAATAAAGAGAATAAAAAAACCAAAATCATATTCATTTTATTTTCCAATATGAAAAAGTCCATACATAATATATAGCTTGTTACAAATACATATCTATAAACAACCAACCTAGGGAAGATACATAAAGAGAATCAATACAGTACAGGAGGAGAGTATATTTACAAGAAGAAAAACTACCACAATTGGAGGACATAGTCTTAAATTAGAGGGGCACAAGGATTAAAAGTATTATCAGCAGGTATTACTTTACTGAGAGGGTAGTGGATGCATGGAATAGCTCTGTCTTGTTCACTTTCCTAAATACACCGTACCACTCCTCTGTTTATACTTATATCGAATTTCTTTTCCCATATGATGAGCTGGACTTGGACAAGACTGTATCTACCAATACTTTACACTTGGTCAATTCCTTTTCAATTTTTTGGGAGTGAAAATATATTCCAACATATCAACTACTTCATCTTCTTTCATTACCTGATTTTGTTTCATAATGTTCTCTTCTCTCAAGTAAAGATTTTACCAGAAGGGAATTGAAAGGCATTAACTAATTTTGGGAAAGCCAGCATATTTTTCCTGTCTTTTTTATGGTTGATTGGTTTTCTTACATATTTTTAGTGATATTTTACATAGTATTTTCTATAAAAGAAGAATTTATTTTATAGTTTTGTTTTTAACATTCATAACCATTTTCAATGTATTCAATAATAAGTAACTCAATATATTATTTGGTTTACAGTTTTTGTTGTTAGCACTGTTCCTGATGATCCATACTACGCCTTCTAGTCCACAATGCTTTACGTCCTTTTGCTATTCTATACCAACCTTTCCCTTACATGTTTTTGGATCATGTAGCTATGGAACACCATACTTTCTTTGAAATAGCCTTTAGTTTAAAAAAATGTATGTCCATCGTGGTAATACATACGATTTTAGGATGTTTACCCTCCCCCACCTGGTCACTGCTATCTTTTGCCATTCTTTTAGGTCTTTATTCATCAGTTTCAACAGTCTAAGGAAATTTATATCCACAATCCTTTCTACTTTTGTTTGTTATTCTAAAACCCAAGGGTTTTTTCCTTTCGCAAGCACTCTCATTATATACCTCATGGGGGGGGGGGGGGGGGGGGGGGGGAGGCGATGGAGAAAGAGATTCAACTATTCAACTTCATCATTCAAACTTCATCTATGGAAAGTGAAAAGAAAGGAAATGAGTAGAAGAGACACAACCATTTATCCTTATATTATATAACCATTTTCTCCTGATTCCCAGAACACACCGCTGATTGTCCATATAAAAAAAACAACTTATACATACAACACTGGTCCATACATTAGGACAGGGCTCGACAAAACCCGGGCGCCAGGTCGCCATGGCGACCTGGAAATTGAGCCTGGCGCCCGGGTGCTGTTACCTTAATGTTCCCCTTGCCGCTGCTATCCATTTTTTGCAGCGCGAGGGGGGAAGTCTGTGCGGATTGCAGACGGCAAGCTCCGCCCCCCTCGCGCAACGTGTGTGTTAGTGTTCAGCCGAAAGAGTAATGAGGATCGGCTGCAGCACGAATGTTCCCCCTCCCCAGCAATGAGGTAAGGCAGCAGGGAGGGGGAACATTCGTGCCGCAGCCGTTCTTCATTGCTCTTTCGGCTAAGTGCTGGGTTGTCAAGTGACGACACTCAGCACTCAAGTTTAGAAAGGGGGAAAAAAAAAAACTTATATGTGAAGTGTGGGGGGGAGATGTATATGTGAAGGGGGGGTATAAATGTGAAGTGTGGGGGGGAGATGTATATGTGAAGGGGGGGTATATATGGGAAGTGTGGGGGGGGAGATGTATATGTGAAGGGGGGGTATATATGTGAAGTGTGGGGGGGGGAGATGTATATGTGAAGGGGGGGTATATATGTGAAGTGTGGGGGGGAGGTGTATATGTGAAGGGGGTATATATGTGAAGTGTGGGGGGGAGGTGTATATGTGATGGGGGGGTGTATATGTGAAGTGGTGGGGGAGATGTATGTGTGAAGGGGGGGTATATATGTGTGTATGTGAAGTGGGGGGGAGATGTATGTGTGAAGGGGGGGGTATATATGTGAAGTGTGGGGGGGAGGTTTATATGTGAAGGGTGGGGTATATATGTGTGTATGTGAAGTGTGGGGGGGAGGTTTATATGTGAAGGGGGGGTGTATATGTGAAGTGTGTGTATATGTGAAGTGGGTTGGTGTGTGTGGGGTGTATATGTGAAGTGGGTTGGTGTGTGTGGGGTGTATATGTGAAGTGGGTTGGTGTGTGTGTGTGGGGTGTATATGTGACGTGGGTTGGTGTGTGTGTGGGTGTATATGTGACGTGGGTTGGTGTGTGTGTGTTTATGAATTGAGTGTATGTTTGCATGATTGTCTGGCTCCTAAAAATTTTTGCTGGCTCCTAGAATAAAATTAAATTTGTCAAGCCCTGCATTAGGACCACCCTACCCATCAAATTTGAGTGCCCTCCATTGACCCTTCTTGAAGTATCCTCAAGTCTCTCTAATCTTAGCCACAAGAGGTTAAATTATTTCTTCTCTAACTGATTTATGTATAATTAATAACTTGAAACTGGGTTCTCTTCTTCCTTCTAGAGTAGTAATAGCTCCTCATTAAAACACTGCAGGGGCTATACTGAGAGGATTACAAAGCCCCTAACAAGTAAGCATGCAGTGCTTCTAGTCAAGTACCTTGAAATAACCAGGATGTAAAAATACATTTGTTACTAGCCACGTGAGAATAAGCGTATAAACCGCATAACTGAAATCATAGCATTGATCATTTAAAACACAGGGGAACACTCCTTAAATGAACCACTCAAGAGTTTTAGAACTGGTACTGAACGCCATAGATAGCTAGAGATCTCAACAACCTCAGAAATATTTTCCTACTGTGCTAGAAAGATTCTCAGTCAGACTTGAAAAGTAAACATTACGTCACATTAAAAATGTAGTCACAATGCCAGGCACTTTTTTGTACATTCAACCCAGACCAAAAACCCTGGGCCAAGTGTTATTTTACTTTCTTGCTTTTAATTTCCAGTACCATGGACCGAGGGAAGAACATTTATAGGAGAATGATCACAAGAGCAGCAAGAGATCCTTAAAAGGTACATATTCATTCTCACTAATGAAAATAATTTGCCAGTCTTTATACCATGTTTACATTATATGCTCCAGAGTGACAGCCACCAACCAGATCAGCTTGCATTGTCCATAGTGAGCATTGAAATTGCTGGTCAGTTGATAAAATGGCAGGGATCTTAAAAAATATTTTATCCTTATACTGGTGACATAACGTTTGAGGTCTAATAGAACATAGTTAAAAATAAGAGAAAGTGTATTTTATTTCTCCTGTTAAAAACACTACATAATAAATTCTACCTTGAAATCATCTCTGCAAAACCAATGTAGCCATGTTGCAGAGAACCATTCTCAACTTCCATTTCCAAGATCTATCCACCATTACTGCCAAACATGGCCCAGCAAATCCTTGCTGATAAGAGATTGTATTTCAACAAAAACTCAAGATCTGCGAGCTAGATACACATGGGAGACAATAGCAATTTAACCATATATAGAGATTAAATAAACAAGACCAAATGCCATTAGGAACCACCACAAACCATATATATAGAATTATGACCCATAACTTTGGCTTGATTTGCAAATTAACTGCTTTCAGTGGGAAATGTATAATGTTATGCCAGAAAGTGAGCTCATAAGCAGGAGACACCACAGATACAGGGCTTGACACATTTAATTTAGTTTTAGGAGCCAGCAAAAAAATCGAGGAGCCAGACAACAGCACATAGACAAAAAATAACACAGATGGAGACACAAGCCAGACGTTTGTTTTTTAAAGGGGAAAAAAAAAGGTGCATCATGCCCGTGTACCCCCCTCCCTGTTGCTTTACATCATTGCAGAGGAGGAGGTCACTTCCCTTCCAGCCTAATCTGTTAAGCAGAGGCCATTTTTCGGTGCCGACACGTGACGCCCGGTGCTCAAACACTAAAGCGCGATGTGGAAGGGGGCGGAGCTGACGTTTTGTGCAGCCACTCACAATGTGCACCACTTAAGTTCTGTCCCAGCGGTAACGTGCGCCATGAAGATGGCAATAGCTGGGATTTGCAGAGCCTTGATTTGTGCACTTGCTTGCATTTCTTGGACAAAAAAAATGTATGTATGTGTATACAGTCCAAAAACGTCTGCCCTACAACTGAAGGCAAACAGAATCACGCTTAATGTATTAGAAAAAAAAGCATATACAGCATAAAAAAAAAAAATTAAAAAAAAAAAAAAAAAAAAGACGTTTCGGTTCCTACCAGGAACCATTATCAAGATCAAGATACCAAAATAATGGTTCCTGGTAGGAACCGAAACGTCGATTTTTTGGCTGCTGTATATGCTTTTTTTTCTAATACATCGACCTTTATACTATTCATTTAACCCTGCGAGTGCGTGATTTTGTTTGCCTTCAGTTGTAGGGCAGACGTTTTGGGACTGTTTGTACTATAGCAACACAGCACCCAGGTATTTCTAGGCAGATTACTCTTATTTGGGCTGAGTGCTCCACTTTTGGGGATAGATTATATATATATATATTATATATATATATATATATATATATATATATATATATATAAAAATCAAACCATGAAACATTGTCTGTACATATTGTTAACATATAAAACTTTATAATACCTTGCTGCCAAAAATGTATCAAGTATCAGGAAAACAATACAAAGATAAAGAAAGGAAACAACTAATTTTACTAGTAACTACTTTCTATTGAAACAGCTGTACAAAGAAGACATCTATCTGTCTTAAATGACAATAAGCCTAGCATTTTAACAGTGAGCATGCCAATCAGGTATAAGAATGAATTTTAAAATGTTTTTTTTTTTTCAGTTTGTCACACAAACCAAGAACTCAGATAAATAAAATAAAAACATATACTTATACAGCAATGATTTAGTGAATCAGCAGGCTGATAAACATAAAATCATTAGAAGTAAAAGATTAAAAATAAAAAACAATAACATCAGTGGGGTACAATTTATTACAGGAAACCACAAGAGTCCTGTCTTTAGTCTTTATTAAACAAACACTCGACATTTGGTGTTTTCAGTGGTTTATTCCAGATGGAATCCCTCTTGCTGCTGTCTGGGATTATAAAGGGATAGATATGTGCTTTTGTAAATCATAAAGTGCTTTCCTCCTGTAGGGAGACTTATGGCCTGTTTATGTTGTGTTTATGTTTGGCATAATGTGGATAGAACTGGATTATAGCACTGCTACATAATATCACTTTAGTATTCTTGCCATTTTACTGGTTTCCAGATTTGTGAAGATAAATTGTTTAAGGGGGCTTCTATTGGGAGGCACACACAGGAAAAACTAGAATAAATATGACATAAGCCATAATCACAGAATTAAAAACCAGTGCCCAATACCTAAAAATGTACCAATGAATCTACAAATTTGCCATATTTAACACCTTCATGAGGGAGACTGTTTTTACATTTCTGCTGTGTGTGTTTAGCTGTAATTTTCCCCTCTCATATTTAATGTATCCACACATATTATATACTGTGATCACCATAATAAGGCCTTTCTCAAGATACCATTATCTGGACATATATATATATATATATATATATTTTTTTTTTTTATCAATATAAACTGTCTAACGTTGACCTGAAAAATCTTTTACAATTACAAACTGTATAAAAGAGCCCATCAAAATAGTTTCCAATATTTGTCCTGAGTTTAGAAATAGACCATGTTTACGTTTTCTGGGGGTGGGGGGGTTGCAAGTTATAGGGCAATAACTTATAAGTAGCATTTGTTTTTAAAACTTTTCACCCCAGCTTACCCTAGTTGCTAAACATAACCCTAACTCTTAAGCCTTTTTTTCCCCTCAGTGTTGCTGGCTTGACAAATACCAGGTCACCATGGCTACTAGAATCTGGAAGATGTAAAATCTTGCAGCTACACTGTCCCAGTCACACATTCTGCGGTCCGTTACTTACCAATCAGATAATGAGAGCAGAATGTGGGACAAACAGCACAGAGCAGCCAGCAGATTCAACGGGGCGGCAGCTGTAGCAGTAGAAATGATGGGAGCATGTGTGTAAGAGTGAAATAATGCGTTCATGTGTGTCAGCATACAAGTGTGTGTCAGCATTAGTATGTGTGAATGGTGTGTATATGTATGTCATGTCATTTCTATATGTTTATGGACTGGGACCCAAGCATTTTCCTTTGTGATACAAGGTTTGCTGCTGGTTTCTAAAGTTTGCAGCTGGCTCCTAGGTTTAAATAAAATTTGTTGATCCCTGATCTAAAGGCAGCGTAGAAACGGCAAAGACCGAAGGAAGTGATCAATCACTTCTGAGGCTCTTGCCCAAAACTAGGCAGCGCCATCTTGGAATGGCACGCCGTCTTCAATATGGTGCCTACAATCACTTCATGGAGTTATCATAGGGCTGCTGGATGGGGATTTTCAGTGTAACTCAACATGGAGGCACTGCAGCAACAATGGCTGAGCAGTGGAAGTAATAATTGTTGCATGACAGCGATAATTTGGCCTTTTCAGGAGCCAGTTAAGATAATATAATATTTTTTATAAATCAAGGTGCGGCTAATACAAGGCTTTGGGGTCCATTGGTGAAGAGAACCCAAAATGGACAGCATTGAAACTCTTTTATACAAAATAAATGACCAGTATGTTGTCCAATGCAGAAATGTGGGGGTCCGTTGCCTTACCAAAAGTGAGTTACTGACTTGGTGCATTGTTTGATAAATGCCATGAGCCAATAAGCCATGGATCCTAAAATTTCGTGATGATGGCTTCTACCATTTTGATTCTCTTACGTATAGATGTAGGAATGTACCAGTCGTCTTGGCTGGCTCCTGGTAACTTCATAAATACTACAAATATTTCACCTTCAAAAGCAGTTCACAAAAATAATTCTTCAGTTCAGCAATGAATACATCTTGTATTGCAGATCTGACCTACCATTCATTTTCCTGGTCTTAACATTCCTTCAGATTAATTGACATCTATTCGCAAGGCAATAAAAGCCTGATTAGATGGCATTCCAGAGTGCGTGGGAATGACAGTACTAAAATGTGCATCTTTACATCTAATGGACACTACCCATCTACTTTTAATCTTCTTTACCAATAAATAAAAGATAGGAGGTATGTGCACTTTTGAAAATGTACAGCTGCAACAGCAAAGGAAAATTACATAAGTGCATTCTTCATCATATAATACAGGGCTTGACAAATGTAATTAGATTTTAGGAGCCAGCAAAAAAATTTAGGAGCCAGACAATCACGCAAGCATACACGCAATTCATAAACACACACGCCTACTTTACATATACACATATATACAAACTCACACACGCCTACTTTACATATACCCATATATCCAAACACCTCACACACACCTACTTTACATACACATATATCCAAACACCTCACACACACCTACTTTACATATACCCATATATCCAAACACCTCACACACACCTACTTTACATACACATATATCCAAACTCCTCACATACACCTACTTTACATATACCCATATATCCAAACACCTCACACACACCTACTTTACATATACACAAATATCCAAACACCTCACACACACCTACTTGACACATACACAAATATCCAAACACCTCACACACACCTACTTTACATATACCCATATATCCAAACACCTCACACACACCTACTTTACATATACACATATATACAAACACCTCACACACACCTGCTTTACATATACACATATATCCAAACACCTCACACACACCTACTTTACATATACACATATATACAAACACCTCACACACACCTACTTTACATATGCACATATATACAAACTCCTCACACACACCTACTTTACATATACCCATATATCCAAACACCTCACACACACCTACTTTACATATACACAAATATCCAAACACCTCACACACACCTACTTGACACATACACAAATATCCAAACACCTCACACACACCTACTTTACATATACCCATATATCCAAACACCTCACACACACCTACTTTACATATACACATATATACAAACACCTCACACACACCTGCTTTACATATACACATATATCCAAACACCTCACACACACCTACTTTACATATACCCATATATCCAAACACCTCACACACACCTACTTTACATATACCCATATATACAAACGCCTCACACACACCTACTTTACATATACCCATTTATACAAACACCTCACACACACCTACTTTACATACACATATATACAAACACCTCACACACACCTACTTTACATATACACATATATACACACATATATACAAACACACACCCACCTCACACAGTCTTTTCTTGGTTTCTTCTTAACGTGTCCCCCCTCCCTGCTGCTTTACCTCATTGCAGGGAAGGGGGACATTCGTGTTGCAGCCGATCTGCCTGCTAAGTGCCAGGATGTCACGTGACGACACCCGGCACACAGACACGCGTTGCGCGAGGGGGCGGAGCTTGATGTCTGTGCGGATGGCACAGACTTTACCCCCTCGCGCTCCGCAAAAAAAAAAATCGGATTGGCAGTGGTGAGGGGACCATGAGGCTGACGGCACCCAGGCGCCAGGTCCAATTTCCTGGTCGCCATGGCGACCTGGCGCCTGGGGTTTGTCGAGCCCTGATATAATAGACAGGACCTCATGCAACCAATAAGAAGTATTTGCACAGAAGTGAAATGACAAGGCTGTGGATACTAGCAATATCCTACCTAATTCCCAGAGTATTAGCCAGTGACCAAATAAGGACCCACATAACAATTATATCAAGAAACAAACTATATAATAACATAAGGCATACATGTAGGCACATACAAACCTAAGATAATATTTGATCTCTACCCATCTCTGGGTACATGCCAACATCAGTGCACTGTACCTTGTAGCATTCTCTTTGGGCTCCTTGAATAAAAACAATATCCATTATGGTGGGGTAAAGCAATGGAAAAAACACTATCTCCTTTTTGCATGGACCCCTAAAGCATATGTAGACCCAATCATTGCAAGCCATTTCCATCCTAACAGAGCTCTTCAACATGATGCTTGGACAGTACAATGTGCAAAGCATTAGTTAGGGTTCAGTAAAGGGCACGGGAAGCCCCTCTACTGTAGACCATTCTTGGCTAAATCTACATATCCAAAACAAGATGAAGATATGACAAAACAGAACACGTGTCCCGGGTCTCTGCTTAAAGATGTCATAAGTGAAATAAATGAATACATCCTAATAAATAAGTTGTGCCCTTCATAAAAAGCACACAAATCTATACACAATTTTCAGTTATTTTAACATTAAGCAGTAACTGCTGCACATGCAATGACTCTTGCCTTGGATCTCTGACTCTCCGACCCAAGCACACTGCAGTCTCAGTTACTGTGAATGTTTACAATAAAAAAAATGATTTAAAATGAACTATACATATGCCATTGAAAACCAGTTAATTTGCATATTAGGTCACAGGTGATGTCATAAGCAGGAGACTGCACAGACATTTAAAAACACGTGTCTTCTAATTTAGGATTTTGCTTCAAACGTTGCAATATTTGGAGCAATTTTCAATCTTTTATTCTCTACTTCCCCATTAAAAACAAATGTTTAGGTGCAACAATCCCTTTAACCCCGTAGTGACTGAGTGCTCTGCTGCATTTGATGTACCTTGAAGACCAGAATTCCATTATTTTTGTGAATTTCTTTCTGTGTTCAGTCCACCCACACAAATTATATATCATTTTTAAAGGATGGATAGGGCTATAATTTGATACTATTATTTTCAGCATATGATATAATTTACTATTAAAAATATATACAATATGATGAAAATATGCCATAAAAACACTTTTTCTAACTTTGACCTGATTTCTTTTAAAAAAATTACAAATGGTAAAAAAGACCCTGTCTATATATTTCTAATATTTGTCCTGAGTTTAGAAATACCAATGTTTCCATGTTTGTCTATGTTTTATTTCAACTAAATAGGGCAATAAACAATATTAGTGGGGGTTTTTTGTTTTCTAACCATTTTATTCTACAGTGCCCTTTTTACCCCAACCCAAAATTTACCCTAACCCTAAATCTACCCCCCCCCCCTTTATCTAACCCTTTTCCTCACCCGAACCCCCCTGTAACCTCAATTATAACCCTAATTATGACCCTAACCCCTAGATCTATGTTTAGTAGATCAAGGGTTAGCTTTTTCCATTTATTTATTTTTTTTATTTTATCTTTCAAACTGTAATATTCCTAACAGCCTCTAGGGGCAGTCAAGCAACGTTTCAGAATGACGGAAGACATTTTTTGTTTTTTCTCTCTTCCGTCGCTCTCTGCTGGGCACGCTGTATTGGAGGAGCATGCTCTTCTAATACAGCACCCACCCGCGTTCACCGGGTAATCGCGAAGCCCAGGGGGGTACAGAAGGTGTTGCCAAGCACTCTCAGACGCTGCTTCAGACCCGAGCGCAAGGCTACATGAAAACTGAGGACGTATTTATACGTCCTCATGGTCCTCAAGAACCATGCTTTTCAGGACGTATATATATACACATGTCCTCATGCGTCAAGGAAGCAAGGGTTAAACAATGTTTAATGTTCCATTAACTAGGTCAGTGGTTTAGCAGAAAGACTGTCAGCCCTGATAGATCACGATCAGACAGAGCAGTGCGAGCCCCCACTATGACTGTCAGCGTGTGCTCATCCAATGTCAGCGTAAGCCAACTTCAGACAAGCTCCGCCTCAGATACAAGACGGGTTTACTCTGGAGTAGTGGTTCAAAGTTTTTAACTTTAACTTCTATTGAAGAAACGTTTAGTGCCACTAACTTTCACTCCTTAAACGACCTACTGGCATCAACCAAACATACTACCGAAACAGCTCTGAGAACAGTCATGGGTTCGCCTCTGTGCTCTCATTCCATTAAAGGAAACTACCACGTACATAAGATGTAACTAGATAACCTGGTCATTTAAAACAAACACATATATAAATCATATACCACTTTTTTATGATTGAATTAATTGCATAGAAAATGAAAAATAAAATTAGGTGTTTATATGCTGGCTCCATTTTGTGAATATTTCCCATGATGCAACATCATACAAAATCTTCCAGCCAGTCTCAATTTACAACTGTTGCCAAACCCTGTATGTCATAACATACTCCCCTGCTCTCTTAGTGGCCCCTGTGGATCATAGTCGGCAGGACTAGGTTGCTTTGTATAACTTTTTGTTACCTACCTTCCAACACAAAAAAGAGGAGATTAACCTGATCAAACAGGATCATAACTCCACTGCTTGTGATATAATTGTTACATTATCCTCCCATTCAATGCAGATCTATGGTCAGAATTCAGACTTTTAGACTGCACTCTGTGTTCCAAGCACCAAAATGAGAAATTTGTGCTGTGGCACCTACAAACACTATATTTCACAAAATGGCGGCACCAAGTCACACTTCTTTAGTTACATATTTTATTAAAAACAGTCACATAAGAAAAATAAATGTTTTTACATTTCTGAAATCAAGAATACAAAAGAAAAAAATAAAAACATTTTTGGTGGGAGTGTCCCTTTAAGAATGGGATCTGAACTTTTTCAAGCCTATATAGCCTTCTTTGATCCTGAAACCAAGGACAGGTTTCCCTTTATGTATGTAGTTTTATCCGTGCCCCATCTACACCAGTAAGCTAATTAAAGTTTTCTTCTCACTCACTCACATTTGTGCTTATTTCAAACCCAACTGAATAAACCATCATGTATAGTGATGCTTGCACACACTTTTTTTGTGCAAATTTTGAGCAGACAGCGGTACCATGAGAATTAGACATGCTCAGCACGTCAAGTATTGAAAATAGTGGAGAATGGAAATGGAATGCGTAAACAGTACATCATAGATGTGTGGTTCACACGTGTCACCGTATCATGTGGGCTCTAACATGCAACTCTGAGGATGGTGCACTGGCCTACGCTACAAGTTTATCAGCATCACATCTCTCTCTCATCCTAGGTGTAATACAAAAATAATAATTAAAAACTTGTGGTGGCAGGAAATTATTACGAATTTTAGCAAATTTAGTTGTAGAGGAAACGGTAATTTAACAAATTATTAAAAGATTGAGTGACTTGTCTGAATATCTATAATTCGCTCTTCAGAATTAATAGCAAATGATTCGTTTCTCTCATTGAACCTTGGTAAAGGGATTATATTTGCAGTGTAGGATGGAACAGTCAGTGGATCCATCCAGATTTCTGCCTACTACTATTTTTAAACAATATGTCTCATGTAACACACAAAGTGGCAGGAATTCTCCCAGCCCCCACTGGAGCATGTGCTATGTGAAAGATGACTGCACAGAACTGCGAGTTAGGATAACTTCTATCTGCCTCTCAGATTTCAGTGTTACAGCGCAGGGCTTAGCAAATGGTTTTTCAGACCAGGAAACTATAAAATTGCTAAGGAATGATTCAAACATAATGCTTCTGGATTATTAAACAGATTTGAAATATGGTTCTGGTTAATAATGCACATAATTACAAACACAGTATCCTTATTGTGTGGCTCACCAATCGAGCACCATCTAAAATCCTTCATTGGAAACTGAAAAGCTACTAAATTCTCCTGTTTAAATCATGAGGTATACATGCCTTTAGTTTCAGGTGCTGCAAGGTCTCATCTTCTCCATGTTCAATGCAACAAATGTCATATACATTTCCCTTGTTAGATGCACTAATTAATAGTAACTAACAGTAAGTGGGTGATCTGCCATAGTTCTGATAGCAGACTAATGTAGTGCCCTGAAAAGCATTAGATAACTGTAAATAGAGTTATTAATTACTGACCATTGATATTTTTATTAATTTATAGAGCACCAACATATTCTGCAGAGGGGTACAATGACAGTCCCTTTGTTACAAAGTGAAGACATGCTGGAACTAAAATGAGCATGGTCCTGCTGACATATTTTCAGTATCATCTATTGAGAAAGAAGGTTTATTGTCCACCTCCTGGCCGCTAAGTGTTCCAAAATTAGGTTTTGCAGGCAGCAGGCATGTATAAGTCACTCAGACTGTATAACACATTTAAAGTGACTCCACCAACTAAACATTGTTTATACAGTGAAATTAGATGGGTTTTTTCTCTAGCATAGTATTGTATTCCTGATACTTTAAAACAGGGCTCCACAAATCCCAGGATACCTATTGCTGGCTCTTTACTTTTTGGGTTTTACATAGAATACTATGGCAGTTCCATATCCCTGGATCCTGAATTAGTCTCTCCGGCTCCTAAATACCTGCATCGAGCCCTGCCTTAAAATATCATAGTGACAAAAAAAATGGATCAAGATTTATAAAATGGTGATTAAATGTACAGAAAAGGTTTCTGCAGAAATATATATAAAAGGTTGAGTATCCAAAATGCTGGGGGCCAGAAGTATTTTGGATAAAGGGTCATTTCAGATAACAGCTCATTTTCACCAATAAATTATAGTAAAGCCTCTCAGCACTCATGACATAAAGAAGTATCAATGCAGATCCTGTATAGATCAAATACATCACGTTTACTGCGCTGTAGCTGTGAGGCATCACTAGGAACCTGTAATTGGCGCCTCAGGCCTGCACATGTGCCATTGTAATACCCTTTGTCGGGGTATCTGACCAAACAAGGAAAGGCTAAAATCACTGCGTAAGGGGGCTGAATACTGAATAAACAGTTGTGCACTTGCAATACGACAGGTGTATGTGGAACTTGCAACTTGTGGCAAGCCCCCTAAATATTTGCATAACTGATTTCTGGATAAAGGATACTCAACCTGAATTATATTTCTTTAAATTGTTTCTGAAAATGGTGTGTGTCGATGGAGTTTTGGAACCGCAGGCTGAACTGGTCAAAATGTTGAACAGCAGAGGAGTGATGGCGTTGGCATGTCGATGTGCCGCGCACTAGAGTGCTGAGTAGCTGCACATTATAATAAAAGATATCTTCAAATCAGAGGAAATGGGGCATATAATGATAAAATTACACCTTTTTTTAACAAATGCAGACTTATGTTTCATAAAAGAGACTAACGCTTAGACATTGCTTATTCTGTGAATGTAGAGAATTAAAAAAGTGATGATCAGAGACATGATTTATACATTGTCTTAGAAGAACTGCAAGCACATTTGTGAAGATAAAAATGTGTTTGAAATGTGTGTGATATCTCCTGTTTAAGATATCACCTTGTGGGGCTTGATTTGAAAACTATACATTTTCCCCAATGAAAGTAGGTAATTTGCATATCATGGCACAAGGTGATGTCATAAACAGGAGACACTACAGACATTTAGAGACATGTTTGCGCGACAATTCTACTAACACAATAGATCATTTTGTATTTTGTTTATATTCAAAGCGTACATCAGGGGTCCTCAAACTACGGCCCGCGGGCCACATGCGGCCTGCTGAGGACAATTATACGGCCCGCGGGGGGTGCTGCCGAAAAATCACCGCGACCGGATGTGACGTTACGTCACATCCGGATCCGGTGACTATGTTTCCCTCCTCCGTGCAGGAGGGGAACACTGCGCGAGACGTCCGGCTGGGGACACAGCAGCTGGAGGTAAGTAATGGGGACGAGGGGAGGAGGGAGCTTCATAACGAGCACTGGAATGGCACAATATTCCTGGGCACCTGACTGGCACACTATTCTTGGGCATCTGACTGGCACACTATTCCTGGGCATCTGACTGGCACAATATTCCTGGGCACCTGACTGGCACACTATTCTTGGGCATCTGACTGGCACAATATTCCTAAGCTCTGACTGGCATAATATTCCTGGGCATCTGACTGGCAAAATATTCCTGGGCATCTGAATGGCATAATATTCCTGGGCATCTGAATGGCATAATATTCCTAAGCTCTGACTGGCATAATATTCCTAAGCTCTGACTGGCATAATATTCCTAAGCTCTGACTGGCATAATATTCCTGGGCATCTGACTGGCATAATATTCCTGGGCATCTGACTGGCATAATATTCCTGGGCATCTGACTGGCAAAATATTCCTAAGCTCTGACTGGCATAATATTCCTGGGCATCTGACTGGCATAATATTCCTGGGCATCTGACTGGCATAATATTTCTGGGCATCTGAATGGCATAATATTCCTGGGCTCTGACTGGCATAATATTCCTGGGCATCTGAATGGCATAATATTCCTGGGCATCTGAATGGCATAATATTCCTAAGCTCTGACTGGCATAATATTCCTAAGCTCTGACTGGCATAATATTCCTAAGCTCTGACTGGCATAATATTCCTGGGCTCTGACTGGCATAATATTCCTGGGTTCTGACTGGCATAATATTGCTGGGCATCTGAATGGCATAATATTGCTGGGCATCTGAATGGCATAATATTCCTGGGCATCTGAATGGCATAATATTCCTGGGCATCTGAATGGCATAATATTCCTGGGCATCTGAATGGCATAATATTCCTGGGCATCTGACTGGAAAAATATTCCTGGGCATCTGACTGGAAAAATATTCCTGGGCAACTGACTGGCATAATATTCCTGGGCAACTGACTGGCATAATATTCCTGGGCATCTTACTGGCATAATATTACTGGGCTCTGACTGGCATAATATTCCTGGGCATCTGAATGATATAATATTCCTGGGCTCTGACTGGCATAATATTCCTGGGCATCTGACTGGCAAAATATTCCTGGGCATCTGACTGGCAAAATATTCCTGGGCATCTGACTGGCAAAATATTCCTGGGCATCTGACTGGCAAAATATTCCTGGGCATCTGACTGGCAAAATATTCCTGGGCATCTGACTGGCAAAATATTCCTGGGCATCTGACTGGCAAAATATTCCTGGGCATCTGACTGGCATAATATTCCTGGGCATCTGAATGACATAATATTCCTGGGCTCTGACTGGCATAATATTCCTGGGCATCTGAATGGCAAAATATTCCTGGGCATCTGACTGGCATAATATTACTGGGCTCTGACTGGTACACTATTCCCATTGAAATACTGGTAAGTTTGTTGATTTAACTTTACTTCATTTTAAATATTGTATTTGTTCCCGTTTTGTTTCTTCACTTCAAAATAAGATATATGCAGTGTGCATAGGAATTTGTTCATAGTTTTTGTTTTTACTATAGTCCAGCCCTCCAATGGTCTGAGGGACAGTGAACTGGCCCCCTGTTTAAAAAGTTTGAGGACCCCTGGCGTACATGATGTCTGACAAAGTCTCTATAAAACACAACTAAAAAAACTCTATTTTTCACTTGTGCTTCTAATATAGACAGAGGATAACCTGGCGAGTACTTTTGACAGTACACGCCAGTTTATCCTCTGACCTGCAACTGCCACGTCTCCCTGAAAGGCAAGCAGCCTGGTCTGGGCAGCATAGAACCAGTCCAGCCATGAGAAACAGCTGAGAGTAAACCCACATGTATCTACTAAGATGCACGTCATGTTTACTTGAGAGAAGGACATATTTTTATTTGACAAACCAATCAAAAACCAGACTTAGGAGGCACCGTTTCCAACCAGTTAGAGCTCTTAGATTCCAGTTATGGAGAAAAGCGCTGTATAAAAACTGT
Organism: Pelodytes ibericus; assembly: GCA_036172795.1. Lineage (NCBI taxonomy): Eukaryota > Metazoa > Chordata > Amphibia > Anura > Pelodytidae > Pelodytes > Pelodytes ibericus. The sequence goes on from CM069861.1 coordinate 178,215,340, forward strand.
GCTATTACGTATCAGAAGTTACCACATTGACAAGGCACGAGGCTATCCATTACCATTGCACCAGTGACAGTATTGTAAAGTACACTTGCATATCTGAAAGGATAATTGTTTTGATTTTTTTTAAATGTCTGTGAGAAATGCAATTTCACAACTACTGGATAACAATTTGAGTGAAAAAGTGATAACATTTATAATGAATTTGTATAGCCCAATACAATACAGTTAAGTCTTTCAATGGACATAGTTTGCTGTGATATTTAACAGACCAATTCCTACAACAGTCAACAGCAAAACACTATAATTTATTTAATGATGGGATACAAAATTGGGAATTTAATGTCATCAAGAAATAAGTAAATGGAAAAATTTCACTTAAAAAAAATATGATAGGGGGACTGTAATAGGTACAACACATCAGATCTAATGAAAAATGTCAGTAACTTTTATATATTTATTGGCCCTTTAAATCTGTTATATGCATGATATTATGTTAACACAAATTCACACCCTTCAAGTTGATGCATTCTAACTTGAAGCCATCCTGTGCTTAGCTAACTTACGGTGTCCCCTAGTGGAAACACTTCTGCCATTTAATTGGTTAAACCAGTGATGGCTAACTTTGGCACGGCAGATCTTCAAGAAATATATTTACCATAATGCTTGGTTAGCTTGAATTATGACTGATTGTGGGAAATGTAGCTCCCAAACATCTGCAGTGCCAAGGTTATCCATCGTTAGGCTATACCGTGCATAATGACAATAACGAAGGCATTAGCCCAACAGTTTCTCTCTTTAAACAACTAGTTGCTAAAGTTATATAGAGCAAAGATGGTTCTATAAAGTATTTTATTTATATTTCTACTTAAAACATCTATGATTGATGCAATTTTCTTTAAATGGATTAGTTTATGCAACGAGTTGGCACTTTAAAGGTTAAGGCAACCGGATAGAGTCCTGTTCTATTTATGGTCTCGGTTTTGGAGACAGAGCTTTTAGGAGTGTGCAAAAAGGCATGGCCAATGGTTTTGCATCTTGCATGCAGCAGTTATTAGTCAACACTAAGCAATGTGCTTTAGGCTTCTCCAGTAGAAACAAAGTCTAGTTTTGGTCTTGTGGTTAACCAGATTTCTCGGAGTAGTTTCAGATCTGTTTGAACTCTATATGCCAAGTTCACAATAAAACACAGACAGTGCACTGCAGAGCTTTCCAAGTAACACTTAGTTCTGAAAAAGAAAATCTCCATAATAATTTTCCACTAGTTTCCCCCAGCAGACTTCCTGCATGAATCCTTGACTGAAAGAGGATAGAGGAGGGAGTAAATCAGGGGTAGTCAAATGACTGTTAGCCAAGCTTACAAGTAATCAAATTAGTAAAGGTCTACTTCAGAGCATGAATCTACCGATTTTCAAATTGTCCTACATCCTCTCGAAAAATTAGACTGCATTCTGGTAGAAACAAAGCAATAAAAAGGACAATTGCAAATGTTAAAATTGATGAGAAACATACAAATATAGATGACTGCATGAAAGGGATTGACAAACGTGTAGAATGCAGGAAAGACGTTGCCAAATGTTTGGGGGGGGGGGGGGGGGGTTGTTACATGTTTCTATAGACAATGCTAGAGTTCAATTTTTGGGATACTGGCATGCTAGACTTATTAAGGGCTGTTTCAACAGTGGAAGAAAGACTTTGTACAGAGGTGACTATAACCAGATTACGTAGTCTTTTAGTGGATAAGACTTCTAGACTTTTCTTTTAAGAAAGTACAACGGCTTAAACCGAGTAATAACTAGCTACCTTGGGCATCAAGAGCTTGGAGGCCTTGAAAAACCTCCCAGTTCCAATAAGAGCACACATTTCCTACCATGAGCATCATAAAGCGCAAATGGTTTACCACAAAACATTTGAAAAGTGTTGGATAGGTTCCAGATTGCAAAACTGAACTCCTACTGAACATTTATTTACTGGAATTGAAGGAGTAGGTTACAAAACATAGAACATTATACAAAAGATTGCTGTTAAAATAGCAGATACTTAAAGGAGCAGAAAACCTCCCATTTTGCTGGGGTCAGTGAAGCAAATAGTTACTTCACTGCCTAGTCTTTCAGTAATCACTGATCTGTCCTGCTACTTCATATATCATGGGCTGAAGGAATGATTCAGGGATCTTGCCAGTATAAAAAGTTGCTATTTGGCAATGGATTCCGGTATCTAATTGCATGCTTTTAACATGTGATCTTTCATTACAATGTATAATGTACCATGAGAACAAACCGTAGTATTGTAGAAAAATAAGACCTCTTAAAACACCATCCAAAGTAGGATACCTCAACCGAGAGCAGTAATGTCCTCTATAGGCAGCTAGACAGTAACTTGGCATCAAAACAGAAACAAAAAAAGGTTTCCCAGACCAGGTTTTAATCAGCCTGAACACAATCTGTTTCTAGACAGTATGACATGAGAAAATGCCATGCCTTTATTCCAGCTAAGACAACTTATAAACGGGCTTCTCCTGTTTCCAAGAGTTAACAGTCAGTCCCCTTTCTCTATTCCCTGAGCAATGGATGCTCTATATCATGAAAAGAAAAAACTATTGTGTTCATTCATGTGACCTAAATGCACTGCTGAAGGAAATGGATGTGCGATTAGAGGTTTACTATTAGTAATAGCCAATGAACATCTCGTGTTACGCCAATGACTCCTCTATTCTATAAGTGTGCATCTAAGCTTACATTGTCAGAAGAACTTTCTCACAAAATCTTATCCAACGATTTCAACCCATTCACATGCTATCACAATCATTTGCTGGAGTACTGGTGACTCAGGCCCTCCTCCTTGGATATAATAAGCATCACCTTAGGAGTCATTGCCCTAGGAAGCAAAAATGACATGTGTTACATCATTACAAATTAAGCTGCAATTCTTCCTTTGCCCACGGGCATTGAAAGGAAAGCTTTCTTCTTTTCTCGTTTACAAAGCAAGCTTCATAAATCTTACCAGTCAATTATGTCAGAACAGATGAGCTGGTAAGCATAGTTGTAACCTACCTCAAACCTGCTGTGTAAACAGGCTTGTTCAGAAGCCTGGCCCATTAGTTCTTACCACAATCACTCATAAAGACTTGAACAAAAGAAAGGAATGATGCTTCCTTACATGCAGCTTGCACACAATTTGTACTGTGCTAATAAATCCTGCTCTTTGGGATGAGATGCAGTTAATGTGGGGTCTTTGTTTCTCCTTTAAAAGGGATGCTCAACTTTTTTTTTCCCACTTGTGCTTCTCATATGGAAGGAAACGTTTAGTGTCCCTTTAAGTTCGCAGTGTTCATATTCATGAAACACTTCCCATAGGCCGGTACAATTACACTTTACTAAGCTTCATTCGAAAAATCCCAATTGGTTATGATTTTGAAAAAGAGATACAATTAAAATTTGATAATAAAAATATAGATATGGGTGGTGTGGTGGATGTGATATATTTAGACTTATATTGTCGATACAAAGGGCTTTCTAAAGACCTGTTCATTAACAGAATGGTACAAAGGACAAGAGGTCACTTGCTGATGACTAAGGAAAGAAGGAGATTTAGTCTACGACTGCAGAAGGGATTACTTACAGTAAAGACAATAAAAGGTATTAAATAACTGCCTGAAGAGGTGGTGCTATCAAATATATCAGATAACTTTAAAAGAGGCCTGGGTACTTTTTTTTGTGAAGCAGAAAAAAAATAAAAAAAAATAAAAGAGAGCTATGTAAGGGGGAGTGTTGCCTTCTTTTGGATCACCAGCAGTAAACAAGGAATAGGAAAAGGGTTGAACATGATGGACACAAGTCTTTTTTCAACCTAAACTACAATGTTTGATCATTTCAGTTGCGAAGTAGAGGATAGAGATTTAATACTATTTTGAAGTACACGATTACAGTAGAAGTGCCAAGTTTAATGTCCCTCTATATGTGGGGCTCATTTAACTTGCAAGAAATTCTTCCCCCTACATGGAAGTTACATTCACATGAATCCCGACTATCCTTCACAATTTTTCTCACTTTTAGCCTTCTAGGGAATCACAGGCTGTCCAAATGGAACCCTTCACATAACAGCTTTTATATGGCCCTTAGCCAGCGTGAGAAATTAAGACTGCTGTACTGCATCATAGTTGGCCAGAAGTTAACCTGAAGTATCCAATGTAATCCCCCAATAACATCGGACGGCACTGAACTTGAGCATGCTCATAATGTATAAAGCTAACCAAGGTCACAAAAGCCATTTATTATACAGCTGCATTCAAAATCACCACTGAAATGAATGGGATGCTATGGAAAGAAAAGAAATCAGAGAAACAAATATTCAACTGATTTAATTAGCAGTAAAATAAATATAATGATGTACAAGTCGGACATAAAAAGCTGCATATAATATTATAAAGAGTAACACTTAAAAATATGCATTGTAAAGGCAGTCAACATACAAAATATACTTCTAGGAGAAATTACAATGAGGTAATTTACATAATATACAAGGAATTTGAGTCATGGATATAAACCAGTAGAGTCATATTGTGCAGTAAAGGGAATAGTCAGCATCCCTATTTGAAAATATATTTCCCCTTCGAGGAAAATTTTAGACAACTAACTTTTATATGCATGAGAATAGTAGATAATTCAAGTTCTAAGTATACAAAAAGTACATAATTATAAAAATGTGAACATATGTATTCTAAATGATTAGTTTACTCAAAGAACAGATTTGCAACCTCAACTGAGCCTGGGTGGAAAAGAAGCAACATTTTAAGTACTAAAAACTTTAAAAAGAAGCACACACAGTACCCCAAATGATAACAGAACTTGCAACATACTCATACTTATATCATAAAGGAGTCTATACAGAGAATGCATCCCCAGCTTTTAACCACCATGTAGTTAAACCTGCCTTTTTAACAGACACAGGGCAAAGCAATTAATCATGGAGGGGATCCCATCAGAGCTACCATTAATTAACAGATCTGTCTGTGAACACAAATGAAATATAGGTATTGCAGGTAAAAGTTATAGGTGTCCTTCAAAAATGACTGAACATACATATATATGCTTGGAGTCAGCAGTAGGAGGCAGTAAGAGAAGATATATTCAGGTTAATAGCAAGAACATGCAATTCTGTGTGTCTGAGGTGGATGGCTACTTAGGGTAAAAGTAACAAAACATTGGGGAAATTGCATAGATTAGGCCTTTAACAGCATTCACATTTCCCCATTTTTGTATTACTTTATTTGGGCTAATAAAATGTGGAAAATAGGTAAATGTTCTTAGTGACAATTATGAGCCTATCCTAAAATATCCACATCTGTGTAAACCGAGTTTGGATGCGTATTAAGGACAGTAACTAATTCACTGGTGCTGTTGTAGAGAGCATCCTGTTTTGCAGTAATATTAAGGAACAATGTGGCTTACACCTGAGATTTGCTTTTCATAGCCTGTTTAATTAAACTAGCAAAATTCAAAAAGAAAATAAGGATTGCCATGTGTCTTTTACATACAAACCGGTTAACCGTTATGCATCTATGTAGAATCAAAATCTGCAGTAAATGTGATCCAAATTGGAGTGATTACTGATCACAACAAAGTGAAGCTCTCTGGTGAATATTCTTCAGTGTAAATAACATGGCAATGCATAGTTATGAAAGGCGTTTGGACCAACCAAAAATGACCCATCATGTGCTCAAAGCGAACAATACTAAAAGCAACCATATGGTACCTTCCAGCAAGCAATGAAAGAAATGTTCAGGCAACAAAATCTAATTAGCAAAGTGAGCCAGGAAAAAATGTTTATACAACTATCTGTCCTTGGGCTCCTGAGAGCCGAGCTTCAAGTTAAACACAGTACATGTCCTAAGTTCAATTAATTAACTCCTTTCAGATCGAACAGTCTTCATGTTGCAAATAAGAGTCTGGATGTTGTTTTAAAATCTGCAGATTGAAAATAAACTCCCCAAGATCTCTGCAGAGTTTCCACAAACCAGAAAACCCAAACCACAGTAAAAGATTCAACTCCCAGCTTTCTAAACAGAGCTCCTTCAACTCAACAGCCTTGAAAGTTTAAACAAACAAGATAGAAATAGAACTGAACTTTCACCCCCCAAAAAATTACCTGCCCAATGGTAGGAAATGACAATTTTAACTGAAGTTAGAAAGCACTTAAAAACAAAAATTAATGACGATGGCATAAAGGAACGGAAAGCACAAGCTTTGATGATCATATATATCCATGCTTTCCAGTTTTCCTAAATGACATTTATTACTTGCATATTTTTTGTCTGTCCAATGTGATTATGGTTTATTAATCCCTAATAAATTATATGCTGCCTAAAGAGGATAATTTGGAATGGGGAGAAGGTGACCAAATATGTAACCATTCCAAGTTGAAAATAAAGTACTTTTTTATTTTACAATAGTTATCTTTTAAACTAGAGATACTACCCAGCATTCCTTTGGAAAGTACCAGAGGTCTCCCATAGGGATGCATGGGAATGTCTAATGGGGTAATTTCAGTAATGCACACATGTAGATTAGTAGTTCCAATGCTTCTCTATGAAGAGGCATAGGGACGCACAATTAAAAGGTGGTAGATTATATGAGTACCATTAATTTTTTGGCAATAGTATTAACCCCTGGATATTGGGCAAAAGCAACAACCCCAGAACGTACTTGAAAACCAGAGAATATATGCACCCTTCCTGGTTAAACAATTTGCTATTGTTATTATTAGAATATGCTTTCTACTTACTCTCCACTCTGAAATGCAAAGATAACTTTGCTGCCAGTAAAATGCACCCAGGGTTATTGAGGCCAAATGGCTGAGCAGACAATGATCCAATAGAGTCTCTCCACCTTCTCTTTATGTGGCTCATGAGAAATAAATAAATGGTCTCTTTTCTATATTTTATTTCCAATGCTTATTTGGGAGAAACACTCGGCCCCGTGTTCCTCTGTATCCTTAGTGAAGTATACACTTGAACACACAGACACAAAAGTATATTACGGTTTCTTTTAACCATATTGACATAAATTGTTGTTATAAAAGTACCACCCCCCTGGCTCCCAAATTTTAACTGGCTCCTTAGATATACAAACATTTGTCAAGCCCTGATTTGGACAAACTGGAAGCATCCAGTTGCACTCCAATACAAAATATAGTCAAAAAGTGTATTTGAGATGCACGTTGGTCTAGATTTATTTCCCTACATCAAATTAAACCCCACACACCTAAACTGGTATTTAGTGTCTTGCTCAAAATATCTTTTGTGTCTCTTAAAAGGAACAAAATAAAGATTAAGAAAATGTTTACACATTTGTGTGACAGTGCATTGTTGATGTATATGTTTCCATAGCCAATGAAACTACATGTCCTTTTCTGAAGTTATGCCTGTGCATAACATTCACAATGATAGACGGATGCGTATTAGGAACTTCAACTTGTGGCTTGGAGAATGGTGTCGGGAGCAAGGATTTGGCTTTGTTTCTCATGGAAGTTCACTATGGGATAGAAAGGAACTGTACAAAAAAGATGGTTTGCCATATTCTCAAAAGGGAACGAATGTTCTCAGTGAGCAGTTCAGAGGTTTTGCTAGGAGGTTTTTAAACTAAAAGAGGGGGGCAAAATGGCGATAAAACATCAATCCAATTGCCCCCCAAAAAAGGTACAGAAGTTACCTGTAGTCAGTGTGCTGAAAAATGTTAAGCTTAGGGTCATGTCTACAAATGCTCGCAGTTTAGGGAATAAGATCCATGAACTTGTGGCAATATTGGCAACTGAGAATGTAGATTTAGTGGCTGTTACTGAGACATGGTATAATGAAAAACATGACTGGGACATTTCAATACCAGGGTACTCTTTATATAGAAAAGACAGAGAAGGTAAAAAAGGGGGAGGGGTGGCCCTGTATGTGAGGGATAGCTTAAAATGTAACGTAATACAAGTTAGTGAGGCGAACATAGAGTCAGTTTGGGTTACATTAGAATTTGGTAATCATATGGTAACTCGGGTAGGTGTGATTTATAGACCCCCTGGACAAATAGAGGAGTTAGATCATCTACTAGTTGAGGAAATAGCTAAAATGACAATGAAGGGAGAAGTGATCATCATGGGTGACTTTAATCTTCCTGATGTGAACTGGAAATACAAAACAGCTACTTGCGCCAGGAGTACGCATATCCTAAACTCCCTACTGGGATTATCTCTAAAACAAGTAGTGGAGGAGCCAACTCGAAAGCAGGCCATACTAGACTTAGTGTTCACAAATGGAGATTTGTTATCAGATATTACTGTAGGTGAAAGTTTAGGATCTAGTGATCACCAGACAGTGTGGTTTAATATAAGAACAGTGACGCAGTCACACCACACAAAAACAAAAGTTTTAGATTTTAGAAAAACAGACTTTTCTAAAATTAGATTAGGTGTAAAGGAGTCATTATCAGACTGGAGCAATTTAAATGGAGTCCAGGAGAAATGGGATTATCTAAAAGTTGCACTACTGAAGGCAACAGAAAATTGCATAAGGCTTGTCAGTAAGAGCAAAAAATTGAAGAAACCACTGTGGTACTCGGCAGAGGTGGCTAAAATAGTAAAAAATAAAAAGCTAGCATTTAGTAATTATAAAAATACTCAGAGTGAGGAAGATAGAAAGATCTATAAGAGTAGGCAGAAAGAGGCAAAGCAAGCTATAAGAGCTTCCAAAGCACACACAGAAGAGACTATAGCCCAGTCAGTGAAAAGGGGGGATAAAACATTTTTTAGATACATAAATGAGAAAAGGAAAGTAAAACAAGGATTAGTTAGATTAAAAACAAAAGAAGGATGCTATGTAGAAGAGGATAAAGGCTTAGCAGACTGCCTTAATGAATATTTTTGTTCAGTTTTTACAAATGAAAATGAGGGTAAGGGACCTCATTTAGGGAAAAAGACTAATGAGTCTTTTGATGCATGTAAGTTTACAGAGGAAGAGGTTTTACTTCAGCTGTCTAAAGTAAAGACAAATAAGTCGATGGGACCTGATGGGATACATCCAAAGTTATTAAAAGAACTTAGTGGTGTACTAGCAAAACCGTTAACAGATTTATTTAACCAATCATTGTTAACGGGAGTAGTTCCAGAAGATTGGAAATTAGCTAATGTTGTGCCCATTCACAAGAAAGGTAGTAAGGAGGAGGCGGGCAACTATAGACCAGTAAGTCTTACTTCAGTAGTGGGGAAAATAATGGAAACCTTGTTAAAGAATAGGATTGTTGAACATCTAAAGTCGCTTGGATTTCAAGATCAGAGACAGCATGGGTTTACTTCAGGGAGATCATGCCAAACTAATCTTATTGATTTTTTTGATTGGGTAACTAAAATAATAGATCAGGGTGGTGCAGTAGACATTGCTTACCTAGATTTCAGTAAGGCATTTGACACTGTCGCACATAGAAGGCTTATCAATAAACTGAAATCTTTGAGTTTGGATTTCAATATTGTTGAATGGATTAGACAATGGCTGAGTGACAGGCAACAGAGGGTTGTAGTCAATGGGGTATATTCGATGCAAGGTCTTGTTACTAGTGGGGTACCTCAGGGATCTGTTCTTGGACCCATTCTCTTTAATATTTTTATTAGCGATATTGCAGAAGGTCTTGTTGGTAAAGTATGTCTTTTTGCTGATGATACAAAGATTTGCAGCAGGGTTGATATTCATGGAGGGATAAGCCAAATGGCAAATGATTTAGCTAAACTAGAAAAATGGTCAGAGCAGTGGCAACTGGCATTTAATGTGGACAAGTGCAAGATTATGCACCTTGGGCGTAAAAACCCAAAAGCAGAATATAGACTATTTGGTACAGTCCTAACCTCAACACCTGAGGAAAGGGATTTAGGAGTAATAATTTCAGAGGACTTGAAGGTAGGTAGGCAATGCAATAGAGCAGCAGGAAATGCTAGCAGAATGCTTGGTTGCATAGGGAGAGGTATTAGCAGTAGGAAGAGGGAAGTGCTCATGCCATTGTACAGAGCACTGGTGAGACCTCACTTGGAGTATTGTACGCAGTACTGGAGACCGTATCTCCAGAAGGATATTGATACTTTGGAGAGAGTTCAGAGAAGGGCTACTAAACTGGTTCATGGGTTGAAGGATAAAACTTACCAGGAAAGGTTAAAGCATTTTAACATGTATAGCTTGGAGGAAAGACGTAACAGGGGGGATATGATAGAAACATTTAAATACATAAAGGGAATCAACACAGTAAAGGAAGAGAGTATATTTAAAAGAAGAAAAACTACCACAACTAGGAGGACATAGTCTTAAATTAGAGGGGCAACGATTTAAAAGTAATATCAGGAAGTATTACTTTACTGAGAGGGTAGTGGATGTATGGAATAGCCTGCCAGCAGAAGTGGTAGAGGTAAACACAGTCAAGGATTTTAAGCATGCGTGGGATAGACACAAGGCTATCCTAGCTATAAGACCGGGAACGGGGGACTAATAAAAGTACTCAAAAAAGAAAAAATTGGGCAGACTAGATGGACCGAATGGTTCTTATCTGCCGACACATTCTATGTTTCTATGTTTCATTGTGCTTAAAAGAGGAGCTAGAGATGACCATAATTTGAATAGCAGAAATGAGTTACAGTCTTGCCGGATGACTAGAACACCAGTACACAGTGGGGGAGATGTATAAATAGTATGGAAGGTGCAAAAAAAAAAAAAAAAAAAAGGTGCAATTGGTGTCATGCATATGATCACAATGATTGCAGTACTATAGATTTGTTTACTTTTAGGGCACTTTTTAAAATACATTTCCCAGTTATGTATAAAGTGACTGATGTAAACCAGAAATTAAAAATTCTAAGCTATTAAAGATTACGTTTCACATTCTACATGTACCACTTCATATAAAGTAATCACTATAGATGTATTCAGGTAATAGATGCAAAATAAGTTCTAAAGCATGAGAACATGTTTTAGTTTGCCCAAAGTAATTTTTACAACCCAGGAAATAGATTACATCTGAACAGGTAAGTAATTCTGCCACCAGACACATATGCACTCATAATAACCAACTATAGCTACTTTAAAAACCTCTCCATTGTTTTACTGACATATTTCTTCTAAATAGAATGGACATTTATTTACAAACTTTATTTCAAGTTTGGGGTGGGTAGAACACTTCAAAAGTTGAGGTCTTTCCAGATAGCTTCTAAAGCAGTGCACACTAGTATTACGTTTATGGGAAACCACTGCTGTTTGGATCTCTTGGGTAACATCCAAGTAGATTTTGAAGCGAAGAGCACTGATCACAGATATCCAAATATAGGGCCACTTAGGATAAACATATACCAACACTGCCACAACATAAGATGTATGTTATGTCACAGTCATATAGAATATAGCACAGCAATAGAGCCTAAATAATTTAGACTAACATGGTTAAAACATTTTTTCCCTGTCTTCACACCCTTGATTTCCAAGTTTTACAAACTTCATATCTTCTAGATGTAAACAATGCAGTGTTTTGTTTCAAAAAGCATCCCATGTTAAACGAACATATTTCACAGCCCATCAGATGTTACAAAGCACAACCATAAGAGAAACCTCAAAGGCTTCCACAGGTTCATCCACTATAGCAAATACAATTTATAAATTGGGCTAGTGATGAGACTACAATCAATCGCCCTTAAAGGGACTGTCTCACCTAAACATTGTTTTTGTATGAATGTAGCAAATAAAAAATGATTGAAATTCACAAAATTACAAATAAATGGCTAAATTAGGTGGGGAAAAATTGGTATGTGGAGTCTTCAGTTTTGGACATAACGTGTGGATTAATATTAAAACTACTTTTTAATGTGTAATTTGCATATTAAGCAACAGGTGAAGTCAAACTGAAAAAAAAAGACATTTAAAAACACGTTTTCACCTATATTAGGCATTTGCTTGTAAGTTTTTCAACACAATGTATAGATAATTTTCATTATGATATAGAATGAGTTCCCAAACAGGTAGGAGAAACAGGGTAGAATTCCAATTGCCATCCTAGAGACCTCAATTAAACAAAATGTGCCTTTTCAAGCATTATTCGTGCAAGGATGAAACGCAAAACTACCCCACATTCAAAGGGTGGAACATTTGGGATTTTAAGTAAATTTGTTCTTCATTTGGTGCATTATTAAATCCAAGATGAAGCTACCAAATATGACTTTTATATTGATCTTTATGCTTCTCAGAGTCCTTCAGACATTTTTCCCCTGTGCCACTTTCATGTATTTACAAAAATGATGCCAAAATACATAGAGCTATTTGAAAAGGAGAACACTTGCCTTTATCTATCCAGGAAAAAAAAAATCCATATAAATGGATTAAAAACAACAACATTAAACACTATCATGGAGATCAAAGCTTTTAACCACACAACACAATTCCTGAGTTAACAGCCATTGTGTGAGAAACACTAGCAGCCAAAATCAATCTGTGCACAGAGGGTTCCCACAGCTTCATCCCCGGGCTGAGACAAAGATTCCCCTGGAGTGCATCTGAAGGGGGCAAGACATGGGTAACCGAGGGGGTAGAGGGCAGTTAAAGGGGACAGAGGAGGCGGCAGCAGCAGCAGGGGCCTCTAGGACCTCACCACCCCCTAGTGTTATACTGATCTTCTCACTCACCGATGAGTCTCCGGACCTCCTCCTCGCTCATGTAAACGTTCAGCCCGGACTCTGTTTCTGTCTCAGGCCCGGCATGGCTCCCCGCCACCGGCAGGAGGAGAGCAACTAACGAGAGCACCAACGGCCACCACAGCCCGGGGCCCGGCTGCCTCCCCCTCCACCCCGGGGGGACCGGGGCCCCGGGCAGCATATCTCTCACAGGCCGTGCTGAGAAGGTCTGCCCCGGACCATCCCCGCGTACTCCGCTCCCTCGGCTGCTCTCCTTATTCTCCGGTCCGGTATGTAATCCTCCAATATTAACCCGCCGAACCGATACCCGCGCGCCGTGTCCCCGCGCACACACACACAGTATCTCGACAGCCAACGCACGCGCTGTTACAACTCGAACTATCGCGCTTTCCAACAATGTCTGCACCTTTGCGACCACCGTCTTCTCCTCACAATCACACGCCCCCTCCCTGGGATGTTTTGTCTTTTTTTTTTCCTTTCTCCTTCACTGATCTTTATTGTTCGTGTTAGTTCGTTGGCAGGTTTCCTAAGGCGGCGTTGGGAGAAGGCGGAGCTCTGTATGTTCTTTAGTCAGCAAGGCTCGTCCGAGACAAAGGCTAATGTTGTAACACCGTTCGCTCTTGTAACGATGAAGACATGTTTGGAGTCAACTTGAAATCGATTTCATTCAGACGCTTTAATTTGTTGCCACGTTTGGTTTCTGCAATGATCGAGCTCACACAGTCTCAAGCCTTGAAAGATCTAGCTTTGATTGTTGCATTTGCTTCAAAAGACGCATCTCCAGAATGGCATCTTTTTTTTAAGATAAACGGTTTCCTTTAACACATAGTTTGGAAACTAAAAGTGTAGGTTTTTGTAACATAATTTGTGGCTTGATATGCAATTTAATTACGTTTAACAGGGCTGATGTGAAATTGTTGTACCCTGGTAATTGCTGTTTTAACATTTCTGTGGTGTTTATGTTTAGCTGTAATTTTCCTCATTTATTGTACCCACTCGTATACTATTTTTATCGCCATACTATTATTTTCATCATACCATATTATATACTATATAATACATAGTTGCCAACATTTGAAAAAAAAAAAGTTTCCAGGGACACTTTGCAGCACAGCTATCAAAAACGTGCTTGAAAATTTACCCCATTCACTCCCCAAAGCTCTGCCCAACCCACATAATTAGCATTTTATGCATAATCTCCATTGAAACACCGTCTCAGACAGGTATAGTTAGATAATAAAAACGAGTTTGCAAAAAATGCATTCCTTGTGTTTGTTTGTTTTTCTCTGCTCCCCTTACCTCAATTGCCATTGCACACCCAGTTTGCACCCACAAGTCTTGTCAGAGCACCCACAAGTCTTACTAGAGCACCAAGATTACACACACAGGACTTGCCAAACACACAGATTGCACCCTTATAAATTTACATAGCACCCATAATACATCTACAGGTCTATCCAAAGAACCCAGAATGCATCCACACAGGCCCGTCATCAGGGGGTGAGGGGCGATACTGGCGTCCGTGGGCCCAGGTCACGCTAGAAAAAAAAAATTCCCTCTGTTTAGCCACGGCTGTGAAGGAAGCTCCCCTCCAGCCACGTGACTTCAATAACGTTTTTTTTTTTTTTTTTTTAAATGTGACCGGAGTTTCCCTTCTCCATGCAGGAGGGAAGACTTCACGGAGGAGACGATAGAGCGGCCAGGAGGTAAGTACTGGAGAAGGGGGCAGGGGGTGAACATAACGCTGGCATATTGAGTTGCAAAATACTGGCATATTAAATGGCATATTGAGGGGCAAAATACTGGTATATTGAGTGGCAAAAGAATGGCATATTGATGGGCAAAATACTGGCATTAAATGGCAAAAGAATGGCATATTGAGGGGCAAAATACTGGCATTAAATGGCAAAAGAATGGCATATTGAGGGGAAAAATACTGGCATATTAAATGGCAAAAGAATGGCATATTGAGGGGCAAAATGCTGGCGTATTAAATGGCATATTGAGGGGCAAAATACTGGCATATTAAATGGAAAAAGAATGGTATACTGAGGGGCAAAACACTGACTTATTGAGTGGCAACATATTCCTGGCATATTGTGTGGCAAAATACTGACTTATTGAGTGGCAAAATATTACTGGCATATTGAGTGGCAAAATATTACTGGCATATTGAGTGGCAAAATATTACTGGCATATTGACCAACTGCTCCCAACCACCCTCCATATTACACTAGACCTGGATAACATGCTCTTGAGGGTAGGTGGGGCGAGTAGGCGATATTGTAGGGGGCTCTGAAATTCGTGGTGGTGGCCCTGCATCCACCCACAGGTCTTGCTAGAGCACCCAGATTTCCCCCAAACACCTACCGTGCAACCGCAGGTCTTGTCAGAATACATATAATGCACCCACCGTTCTTGTCAGAGCACCTATAATGCACCCAGATTGCACCCACAGTTATTGTCAGAGCACCTATAGTGCACACAGATTGCACCCACAGGTCTTGCCAGAGACTCTGGATTGTACCCAGATTGTATCCATACATCTTGCCAGTGTACTTAGGCTGCACCTACAGGTCTTCTCCAATGCCCAGCTTGAAGCCAAAAGGTCTTTAGAGAGTGCCAGAGTAACCAGCCTGCACCCACAGGTCTAGCCAGAGTAATTGCCAGTGAGGAATTACCCCAGGACTCACTTTCCAATCAGGAATTGTCCTATAACCCACTTTGCACTCAGGAATTGCCCCAAAACTGACATAAAACGGAAAAACTGTTTCCTAAACATTTTCTCCTACAGTGATCGTTGGACCTAATTCTGCATCAACCTCTAATCCTTAATTTAAGCCTTTGACTAAGCGCCACCTTAAGGCACGACACACGTTAGACGTTTTGTGTGTCCCGGTTGGAGGGTCTCCATCAATTTTGTAACCTCACTTTTATGGATTAAACGATTTAACATCTACATTGTATCCGGATATTTATTTTTGTGGTGACATGTGGACTGCCAAGCCATTATACTATTTTTTTTAAACCTAAATCTAGCCCTAATTCTAACCCTAGATCAAGGGGCAGTCAAACAACAGTAACAGAAGTGATTTCTCATCACTTCTGTCGCTCTTGCTGGATACAGGCAAGCACCAAATTGGAGGAACATGTTTCTCTTTAATATTAAGCCCTCGAGAACCGAGTGGGGTGATCGAAGTGCCCTGCGGGGGCAAATTTCGGTGCTGCATGATGCCTCCTAATGCAGCACCGAAATTTGCCCCTACAGGGCACTTCGATCACCCCACGCGGTGCTCACCATGGCAACACCAGCAAAGCATAGGCAGCGACGGTTGCAAATAAAGCCACAAGGTGATGTCCTAAGCCAGGGGTCCTCAAACTACGGCCCGCGGGCCACATGCGGCCCTCCGAGCACATTTGTCCGGCCCGCGGGGGGTGCTGCCGGCACTCCCCGCTGTTTACCTTTTTTTTTTTTTTTTCCTTGCAGCCGCAGAAGATGCGGCTGCAGGAAAACGGAAAAAAAAAAAATCACTGCGACCGTATGTGACGTTTCGTCACATCCGGACCCGGTAACTGTTTCCCTCCTCCGTGCAGGGAGGAGGGAACACTGCGCGAGACGTCCGGCCCGGGGACACAGCAGCTGGAGGTAAGTGATGAGGAAGGAGGGGGAGGAGGGAGGTATAACGAGCACTCTACTATTCCTGGGCATCTGACTGGCATAATTTTCTTGGGCTGTGACTGGCATAATAATCCTGGGCATCTGACTGGCATAATATTACTGGGCTCTTACTGGCACTCTATTCCTGGGCATCTGAATGGCATAATATTCCTGGGCTCTTACTGGCATAATATTCCTGGTCATCTGACTGGCATACTATTACTGGGCATCTGACTGGCACACTATTCCTGGGCATCTGAATGGCATAATATTCCTGGACATATGAATGGCATAATATTCCTGGGCATCTGACAGGCACACTATTCCTGGGCATCTGACTGGCATAATATTCCTGGGCTCTTACTGGGACTCTATTCCTGGGCATCTGAATGGCATAATATTCCTGGGCTCTGACTGGCACACTATTCCTGGGCATCTGAATGGCATAATATTCCTTGGCATCTGACTGGCACACTATACCTGGGCATCTGAATGGCATAATATTCCTGGGCATCTGACAGGCACACTATTCCTGGGCATCTGACTGGCACACTATTCCTGGGCATCTGACTGGCACACTATTCCTGGGCATCTGACTGGCACACTATTCCTGGGCATCTGAATGGCATAATATTCCTGGGCATCTGACAGGCACACTATTCCTGGGCATCTGAATGGCATAATATTCCTGGGCATCTGAATGGCATAATATTCCTGGGCATCTGACAGGCACACTATTCCTGAGCATCTGACTGGCATAATATTCCTGGGCATCTGACTGGCACACTATTCCTGGGCTCTGACTGGCACACTATTCCTGGGCATCTGAATGGCATAATATTCCTAGGCATCTGACTGGCACACTATTCCTGGGCATCTGACTGGCACACTATTCCTGGGCATCTGACTGGCATAATTTTCTTGGGCTCTGACTGGCATAATTTTCTTGGGCTCTGACTGGCATAATATTCCTGGGCATCTGACTGGCATAATATTCCTGGGCTCTTACTGGCACTCTATTCCTGGGCATCTGAATGGCATAATATTCCTGGGCATCTGAATGGCATAATATTCCTGGGCATCTGACTGGCACACTATTCCTGGGCATCTGAATGGCATAATATTCCTGGGCATCTGACTGGCATAATATTCCTGGGCTCTGACTGGCATAATATTCCTGGGCATCTGACTGGCACAATATTACTGGGCTCTGACTGGCATAATATTACTGGGCTCTGAATGGCATAATATTACTGGACTCTGACTGGCATAATATCCCTGGGCATCTGACTGGCACACTATTCCCATTGAAATACTGGTAAGTTTGTTGATTTAACTTTACTTCATTTTAAATATTGTATTTGTTCCCGTTTTGTTTCTTCACTTCAAAATAAGATATATGCAGTGTGCATAGGAATTTGTTCATAGTTTTTGTTTTTACTATAGTCCGGCCCTCCAACGGTCTGAGGGACAGTGAACTGGCCCCCTGTTTAAAAAGTTTGAGGACCCCTGTCCTAAGCAGTGCACAGTACAGACATCCAAAGTGGAGTTTACAACATATTTTTCTTTTAATCTCTGCATTTGCTTACAATTCTGCTAACACAACCTCTAGATCATTTTGTTTTATTCTCTGAATCTAAGTATGAACAATGTTTAGGTTACCCCACCAGCATTTAAATGAATAAATTATGTATTTTGTTGAATGTGTTCCATTCCCATAATTAGGTAGATATTATTACTAGACAGATGAACAAAAAATACAAGTTCCAGTTAAATATAAGGTGGTTTATTCAGTACAGGATCCAACAAAAAAAGAAAGCAACACAGAATGCGGGAAGAAAAACAGATACACCTTACGCGTTTCGCGTATTGCTATGCTTAATCATAGGCAAATTGAGAAGTGAACACGGGTCAATTAAATACAGTGCTTAAACCAATCAGTGAAAAGCTTAAATAAATTACACATATGTGTGTTAAGTGGATTCATGAATACAAAGTTCTGTGGAGCAGGATACGGTGATCGTTTTTTGGATTTTATTACTACCCAGCTGATATGGTACAAGCAGGCTGGTAAAGATTTGTCTTGAGGCATAACCATTATATACGTAACCATTTTAAAAAAAATAAGAAAATGTGACAACCCTCTAAGACAGTAAATGGGCTTGCAATAATAGATAGACCCCAACATTTTTATCAACTTTAGGTTCCTTTTTTGAACCCCTGATGATGAGAAAATACCAAAAAAAATTTAAAATACAGGGAAAACCCTTTGCCATGCTTCTAATCAAATAGTTAGGTTTGATGATAAGCTCAACCTACAGTATATTATTTGACTTATGTTATTTGTAAGAATTGAGATGCTACTTCATACTTTGTAAATGTCAGACTGACCCCTTTTGTTGTTGTTTTTGTGTATGGTATAATTTTTTGGGACACAGAATTGTGTCATCTTTTTATTGAAGCAGTGATATTTACGCCTGTGCTTACCCCAATTACATCATCAATTTAACATTCTTTCCTAATTATTGGTTTGCTGGCCTAATTTTTCTACCTATTTTTCCATATGTTTCAAGGTAATTATTAGTGCATGATGCAGTGGCTGAATAGATCATATCCCTGAGAAAGGAGAATTTTTCCAACTAGGCTACAATGGCCTAAAGTTTAAAATGTTGGGAGGGTGAGTGAGCCTGGTCAGAGGAGTGGGAGGTCATTACTATGAAGCCGGACAGTGTTTTTCCTGTTGCACTTAAACTTTAAAATTCTTATCTCATTTCCCTTCAGTTCTCTCTTTATTGAGTAGGTCCTTTAGTTTGTGTAATGTTTATGGTGCGCACATGCTAATTAAATATGAATGAAATAATAAATAGTTCAACTATACTCCTGCTGCAAGAGTCTGGTTCCTCGTGCAACTTTCCTCTTCCCTTTATTCAATAATACGCCCTTGAAGCAGTCACCAGTGCAATCGCTGTAAACTGCTTGGCCAAACCTCTATCCCATTCTACCACCATTTACCACTATGAGCTCACAGCATGCAGGCTGGTCAACCCCATGTCCCCACTACAAGCCCCCCCCCCCCCATGTCCCCAACCAATGAGGAACCCCCCTCAAAGTTTAACTCAGCGGACCTGCATACCATGCAAGATGACACGATGACCAGGTCAGTAACTCAGGCCCTGCAGTCGACCATGGGCCTGATGTCTGCTAACATAGCGTCCTCTATTTCTTCAGCCCTGCGAACCTCGCAAGGCCTGAGCCCCCAGGCCTTGCGATACTGACATGACTGACAGGGTACGTCCTGTCCAAGATGGCTTGGCCACACCATGCAAGAGAGCCTTCCAACGGACAAAAACAGTAAGAAATTGGAAAAAGGCAAAAGCCTTAATTGATACAGACTCCGAGTCCACATCTGAGGAGGTCTCTGAGGGGTCGGACTACTCTGACCAAGATGATTTGGCCGATGAGGCCGCACCCATTAACCCCAGTGAGGGATACGATGATTCAGGAGAGACGGGTCCTACCATTGGTGACTCTACTATAATCGATCCTAGTGGGCAACCATTATTTGATCCCGTCCTGATTAAACACCCCAGATTGGCAGAGTGGACCACGGCCGAACACGTGGCCAAATATTTATCCTTGAAGGTCTATACGTCTCTTGGCAAGACTGCTAGAGTCAACTTAACAGCTGAGTGGCCCTGATCTAGCATTTCTGATGAGGTGTGCAGTACACCCGAAGTAGACACCCAAATAACTCAGTTCCTGGGGAAGACGGGGTGGAAGCCCAAGAAAGGTCTTGATTTTTCCTTACGTAACTGCCAAGATAAAATACTAGATACCTTGGGGCCTTGACGCTGGTATTCTTAGAGGCTGGATTCAGTGAGCAATACCGTATTTGCTCGAATATAAGACGACCCTGATTATAAGACGACCCCCAAAACTTTGGATATTCCTTTAGGAAAAAAACTAAAAGCCTGAATATAAGACTACCCTAAGGAAACAAAGTTTAATTTGTATATATTCACTTGCTTTTTAATATTTAAAAAAAATTATGATATTTAAAAAAATGCATTTCTTGTCTTTATTTCCTTTTATGTGCCTATGCTGCCTCTCTCTCCCCCTCCCCCCAGCGTTGTCTCTCCCTCTCCCCAAACTTTTCTTTCTCTCTCCACCTCCCTCCTTTTCTCTCTCTCCCCCCTCCCTCTCACCTTGTCTCTCTCTGCCCCCTCCCTCCTTTTCTCTCTCTGCCCCCCTCCCACTTTGTCTTTCTCTGCCCCCCTCCCACCTTGTCTTTCTCTGCCCCCCTCCCTATGTCTCTCTCTGCCCCCCCTTGCCTCTCTCTTCCCCCCCTCCCTCCCCTTGTCTCTCTCTCTGCCCCCCTTCCCTCCCCTTGTCTCTCTCTGCCCCCGTCTGTCTGTCCCCCCCTCCCTCCCTCTCACCTGGTCTCTCGTTGGTGGCTAGTGGGGGAGGCCGGGGGATGTCTGCACGATACGTGCAGACATCCTCCATGCTGCCCGACACTTCCGTCCATTATGACGGACAGCTGGTCCGTCATCATAGACAGAAGTGTTGGGCAGCATGGAGGATGTCTGCACGATACGCGCAGACATCCTCCGCTGCTGCCCGGCACTTCCGCTGGGACTTTTATGATGAAGCCGGAAGGACCCGGCTTCATCATAGAAGTCCCGGCGGTCGTGCCAGGCGGCAGCAGGGGATGTCTGCGCACAACGCGCAGACATCATCTGGCTGTTAGCGAGGGGGATCCAGGTCCCCTGCAGCTCTGTGGGGGACCTGGATCCCAGTCTTATAATCTGATCTTGATTTGAGTTCAGATTAAAAGACGACCTTGAATATAAAATGAGGGGTCTTTTTCATTTGCTCTGAAAAAAAACTAATCTTATATAATCGAGCAAATACGGTATGTATGGTGGGTAATGCCAATATGGCAATTTCTATTGAGAAGAGGAAGGCAAACCTCCTTAAAACTGATCCAAAATTGGCCCCCAGTCCAAAGACTAAAGGGAAATTATGTGGTGACACATTTATTAAGGACCTAGGGTTGTTTGTGCAGACTTTCACAGCCCTGGACAAGGCTCAATCTAACATGAAGAAAAGCCTTTAACCTTAAGGTTTTCCCAGGTGCCGGCAGAGCTTTATTCCATGGACCTAGAGGCCTCACATCACATCCACCTACTGTCCATGAGATCAGATCAACCTTTTTCCCACAAAGGGAGCGTCCCTGGCAGACCCGTTCATTCAGAGGAGCGTTCTCACAGTGAAGACCCTATGGTGAGTCACAAGCCCCCTCTCCTTTCTTCCCATTTAAAGGTTGGGGGCAGGATCAGCTCATTCTACAGAATGTGGTGCCGGATTACAGTAGACCCTTGGGTTCTGCAGATGGTCAAAGGGTATCACATAGAGTTTTGGGTAAACCCAGTCCAAGTAGCAATGCCGAATGTGATCAGGTTCACCATCAAGACCGGGTTTTAGTGGATCAAGAGGTTCAGACTTTATCTACCAAAGGGGCTATCGTCCAGGTGCCCAATCCAGAGGCTTTGTGAGCAATATTTTCTTGGTACCAAAAAAGGGCGGCGACACTCGCTCGGTGATCAATCTCCGCCCACTAAATGCCTTCCATTTTTTAAAATCGGAAGGCATTCACTGTCTGCGGGACATTCTCCTGTTAGGGGACTGGATGGTCAAATTAGACCATTAGTACATTTTATCACTATTAGGCACTGACAAGCTTTTTGTGGACAGAGGTGGCAGTGGCAAGTTGTTTGCGGGCAGAGATGGATATAGCAAGTTGTTTGGGGCCTAGATGGCAGTGGCAGACTGTTTGGAGGCATAGATGGGAGTTGAAGGCCTTTTAGGGGCAGATAAGGCAGTTTCAAGCTGTTTGGGGATAGAGATGGCAGTGGCAAGCTGTTTGGGGGCATAGTTGGCAGTTGCAAGCTCTTTTGGGGCAGAGATAGCATTGACAAGCTGTTTGGGGGCAGAGGTGGCAGTGGCAATTTTGGATTTTGAAATAGCTTTGCACTACTGCTGACCCTGTAACATGAATAGAAAAGCAGAAAAACATAAAACATGGACTATTTCTGAACTCAGCACACATATTAGAAACTATTTAGCAGTGTTTTTCTGTTGTCTCTTGTAGATGAGTATAAGATTTTTCAAATAGATGTCAGATGTAATTTATTTTTTCATTTGTTTGCCATATTTTATTATTTTTTGTATATTAAATTATATGCTATTATCAAAATAATGGTATCAAAAGAAAGCCCTTCTTATGACGATAAAAAACAATATATAGTTTGTGTGGGTACACAAAATGAGACAGAAATAAATTACAGCAAAACACAAACACCGAATTGTTAAAACAGCCCATGTCACCAATCGTCAGACAAGCCAAAAAATTAATGTCACTAAGGGGTTAATTAAGCCTCATCTGATCTGTAATTTGAATGATGCACCGATTGTGCTCCGTTCAAAAGCTCCTGCCTTGCTGGAGATGTGTTTGGTGTCACAGGAGCCGCGTACCAGTCAGTGCTGCCTAGAGCGGAGCAGCAGCTCTGCAACATAGCAGCCAGAAAGTCATAAGGAAACTTCCAAAATAATTTTGCCCTGCTTCTCAATGGTGCTGTATTGGAGCATTGTTCCCAAACCTTTTTAACCAGACATAACTGGCCTTATAAATAAAAGTACTTTAATTTTAGTTTTAATTATGAAGAAGATAATTTCTCCCTTTTTTAAAATTTCCATTTGAATTGTGCACCATTCACAATGTTATTCAGAAGCTCACCAGGTTTGGCCCTTTATAATGAATTGTGAAGTCAATAAGGTGAACTGTCATCTCACCTCTGCTAAACGGCACCTCCCTTGTAGTGAATAGCCTATTGCAGGGGCATCTAAGTTTTTTCTGAAGTAGGCCACATAAGTAAAAAAAAAAAAGCATGCGTGCTTTGGGACTTTGCCCCAGCACCCAGGTATGCACTCAGAGCTTTGCTCCAGCACCTAGTGCCACATAATAAAAAAAATGCATGTGTGTGTTGGGCTGTATTAATGTCTCTTATTTACAGAAATGGTGCAGAATAGCTTGTTAGCCATATAAAAATATTTGTTTATTTAGCAGTAATACAAAAGCAGTTCCTTACAAGTTTAAATTAACTTTATTTAAGCAAAAGTATACATTTGTAGGGATAATTCAAATATGAGCAGTTAACTCAGGTGGTCCGCACCTTTCTGTCAAATGGACCTCATTTGGCTCACAGGCCTCACATTGGATACCCCTGGCCAACAGGAACATGCCTACGTTAAAGATGGCGCTGGTGAATTCTCTACCGTTCATATCAAAAAGTTAATGTGGGTGAATTAATAGCGGTGTTGGGAAGATAGACAAGTTGTTGCCAGTTCACAACAGTTCTCATTAAACTATGTTACTATGTATATGAGGCTTTCAGACCACTGCTAAATCAGGCACTTACTGCCATCTACTGACAGTAATATGGAATTGTGTCTAATTGGGGCAAATAATGGTTAAGACCCATAACATTTCCTAAATTAATTAACACTGTGATTTAAACTAAACTAAACTTTCTTTTTAAACAGCTGCCTCCTTAGAAGCAGTTAGTGTCCCCTTCTCCAGAGTAAACCTGAGTGTATCTATATAGGCTTGCCTGACACGTCTTATCGAGATCTGTGGGGATCAGAGGTCTCTTTCTGCCATTCAGGTAGTGACCACTTGGGGTCAGCAGAAGGGACCTACTTATGGCAGCAGCTAGGCCGGGGCAGACCCAAATTTGAAAGGTCAGAAACCCTAAAAACTGCAAATTCAGGACTGTTGGCAGCTATTGTTGAATGAAAATAAATATCCTTATGTAGATTTTGTTTTATAATAAGTCTATCTGTCAATTTATACACTAGCATCCAACTACAGCACTCCAGCAGCTGATGAACTATAAATACCATAGTCTCCCAACAGCCTTTAATAGCAGATAATACTGCTAATCAGTCTCCCGTAATCACTCACTGTCCAAGTTATTGCTGCTCTAACACTGAAGAATCACCCATTATACCTTCATGAGCAGCGTGAATCAACCTCTGTCTTGCTCACATGTCACATGCTAGGCGTTTCTATAAATAGCTTTCACATATGTAATGAAATTTTATTGACAAAATGCATTTCTTGGTTTAATTTACTGCTTCTGTACCTACAGGACTTGTCACTGCACCCATATTGAACCCAAAGGATTTTCCACTGCATCCATATTACACTCAAAGTACATATTACCATTGCACTAATAATGCACCCACAGGACTTGCCATTGCATCCATTTTGCACCCAAAGCACTTTCCACTACACCCATATTGCACACACACTTGCCTTTACAATCATATTGTACCACAGGACTTTCCAATACACCCATTTTGCATATACTATTGTCATATCAGCCATATTGCACCACAGGACTTGCCACTGCATTCATATTGCATATACTATTGTAATTTCAGCCATATTGCACCCCAGGACTTGCCACTGCATCCATATTGCACCCAAAAGATTTGCCAGTGGACCCATATTGCACCACAGGACTTACTATTGCACACAAAGGACTTTTCATGGAACCCATATAACCTTTACTTCTGGAGATGCGCCAACCCATATAACCTTTACTTCTGGGGTGCCAGCAGAGCACATAAACATCCTTCTATTGAGATCCAGGTCCCTGGTGCTCTGTGGTGAGCCTGAATCTCAGCCTTGTAATTGGACCTTCTTTGAGATCCGATTACAAGGCGAGATGGAATATAAGTCAAGGTCATCTTTTAGGGCATGTGCTATGAAAAAACACCTGCCTTATATTCAAACAAATTATAAACATGTTCAGCAACAAACATTTGATTTGTTCCCAAAGCAACCCTTTAAACATCATTCAAACGAGATATGTGTGTTGCACATATTGCACAGGAAAACCTAAAACATAATATATAGGTAATATTATATAACCTAATATCCAGAATCTTTAATAAAAAGTAAAGGATTGCTCTTTGCATCTGTAAATGAGATAACCAACAGTGTGAAAACCTAGGATCACACTGGGCAACATAGCCTATAAAAATGAATATATATTGGGAGCTGTTCACTAAAAGTGAGGTGCAAGTGAACTGAGGCAAGATAAACAGTTCTTCAATATTTAGAGCTTTAACTATGCCTTATACGGGGCCAAACTGAGCTCATCTAGCAGGATAAACGTGCCAGGTTTGTCCCTGTACAGTATATGTCAGTGAAATCAAGGGAGCTATTCACAAAAAGTGAGGTTCAGGTGAGTTGAGATAAACAGTTCTTCAATATTTAGAGCTTCAACTGGGCTCTTCTAGCAGGAGAAACTTGCCAGATTTGTCCCTGTACAATAGATAGTTTAGTCAGTGAAATGAAGGGAGCTATTCACTAAAAGTGAGGTTCAGGTGAGTTGAGGTGAGATGAACATTACCTCTCACAGATTTAGCTATACATTGTGCAGGGACAAAAGTGTTAGAAGTAGAGTTGAGCGGACACCTGGATGTTCGGGTTCGAGAAGTTCGACCGAACTTCGAAAAAAAGTCCGGGTCCGTGCTCGAACTTGACCCCGAACCCGAACCCCATTGAAGTCAATGGGGACACAGACTTTTGGCCACTAAAATGCCTCTAAAAAAAGTCCTGGAAAGGGCTAGAGGGCTGCAAAATGAAGTAAAATGTGGGTAAGAGTAGGACAAGTGCCCTGAAAGCAAATGTGGATAGGGAAATAACTTAAAATAACATAAAATACATACAAATTACACATACAGCTGAGCCATAAAATAGCACTAGATGGAATCTTTGATTTTAGCTTTGGAAGAACATAAATCTAAATCTAAAGCATGGCTTCCAGGAGGATCAACAGAATTATTCATTTGAGAGAGGGTTGGAGTGCAGGGTATTCTCTTTCAGTTTATACTAAGTGACCCATAGGTTGAGGAGGCGGGGACCATGCAGGGGCGGGCTGGGCCGGGGGGCAGGGTGGCAATTGCCCCCCAGGCCGCCCTAAGCTATGTAAAACACGGCCGCTGGGCCAGTGTTTAAAAAAAACAAAAACAAAAACGCGCTTGCAGGCAGAGACTGAGAAGGGATCGGAAGATCCCCTCTCACCTCCGCTCTGCCTGCAAAGCTGCACGGGGAGCCGAACAGGCAGCACAGAGAAACCTCCGTGCTGCCTGTTCAGCTCCCTGTGCAGTCTGACACGGAAGTGCCGACAGTCACGTGATCGGCGCTCTGACGTCAGACGCGCGCCGATCACGGGACCTGTCAGCACAACCGCCGGGAGGCCGAACAGGCAGCATGGAGGGACCATGCTGCCTGCCACCAGGGAAGTCCTCCTGCCACAAGCCACCAGGGAAGTCCTGCCACTAGCCACCAGGGAAAAAGGTAAGGGGGTGGGGGGGGCAAAAAACACTGGCATGTTATTGGGCAAATTGGCTGGGGAATATTAAATGGCAGAATAACACTGGCATATTATTGGACAAATTGGCTGGGGAATATTACATGGCAAATAAGACTGGCATATTATTGGGCAAAATGGCTGGGGCATATTACATGGCAAATAAGACTGGCATATTATTGTGAAAATTGGCTGGGGCATATTACATGGCAAATAAGACTGGCATTTTATTGGGCAAATTGGCTGGGGCATATAACATGGCAAATAAGACTGGCATATTATTGGGCAAATTGGCTGGGGCATATTACATGGCAAATAAGACTGGCATATTATTGGGCAAATTGTCTGGGGCATATTACATGGCAAATAACACTGGCATATTATTGGGCAAATTGGCTGGGGAATATTACATGGCAGAATAACACTGGCATATTATTGGACAAATCGCCTGGGGAATATTAAATGGCAGAATAAGACTGGCATATTATTGGGCAAATTGGCTGGGGAATATTAAATGGCAGAATAACACTGGCATATTATTGGACAAATTGGCTGGGGAATATTACATGGCAAATAAGACTGGCATATTATTGGGCAAATTGGCTGGGGCATATTACATGGCAAATAAGACTGGCATATTATTGGGAAAATTGGCTGGGGCATATTACATGGCAAATAAGACTGGCATTTTATTGGGCAAATTGGCTGGGGCATATTACATGGCAAATAAGACTGGCATATTATTGGGCACATTGGCTGGGGCATATTACATGGCAAATAAGACTGGCATATTATTGGGCAAATTGTCTGGGGCATATTACATGGCAAATAACACTGGCATATTATTGGGCAAATTGGCTGGGGAATATTACATGGCAGAATAAGACTGGCATATTATTGGGCAAAATGGCTGGGGAATATTAAATGGAAATTAACACTGGCATATTGGGCAAATTAGCAGGGGCATATTAAATTGCAGATAACCTTGGAATATTATTGGGCAAATTTACTGAGTCATATTAAATTGCAGAATAACACTGGCATATTATGGGACAAATTGGCTGGGGAATATTAATGGCAAATAATATTGGAAATGTGTATGTAATGCGGTGATGGAGGCATGTAAATGTGGTGATGGAGCATGTCCTGGTGTGCAACGTGGGTTATGGGTCATGTCGTAGGTGTGCAACGTGGGTAGGGGGGGGGTGCCCAAATTTTGGGATATTGGGTGTCTAAAACCTGGCATATTGAGGGGCATAATCCTGGCATATTGAGGGGGAAATCCTGGCATATTGAGGGGGCATCATCTTGGCATATTGAGGGGGAAATCCTGGCATATTGGGTGTCTAAATCCTGGCATATTGAGGGGCATAATCCTGGCATATTGAGGGGCATAATCCTGGCATATTGAGGGGCATAATCCTGGCATATTTAGGGGAAAATCCTGGCATATTGAGGGTGGCATCATCTTGGCATATTGAGGGGCATAATCCTGGCATATTGAGGGGCATAATCCTGGCATACTGAGGGGCATAATCCTGGCATTTTGTAAGGGAAAATTCTAGCATATTAAATGGCAAATCCTGGCATATTGTGGGGTAAAATCCTGGCAATATTCGTTATAAAACAAGGAAAAGATGGCCGTGGATGGGGAGGCGATTCGATGATGCAATGGGCCACTTGACTGGATTTGCCCCCCAGGCCTAAGGCTGCCAGCCCTCCCCTGGGACCATGGCGGTGTAGGTGGAAGCGGCGCTGGAGGAGGAGGAGGTAGCCAGAATTTTTCAATGTGCGCTGTAAGCACAGTATTTGATTGTTCTATTTGACTCTCAGATATGAAGTGCACCGCAATATGCAAATGTACTATTTAACACCCAAAACAATTAGAATTATTCAAAGTGCGCTGTAAGCACAGTATTGGACTGTTCTATTTGACTCTCCGATATGAAGTGCACCGCAAGATGCAAATGTACTATTTAGCACCCAAAACTATTATCATTTTTCAAAGTGCTCTGTAAGCACAGTATTTGACGGTTCTATTTGACTCTCAGATATGAAATGCACCGCAAGATGCAAATGTACTATTTAGCACCGAAAACTATTAGAATTTTTCAAAGTGCGCTGTAAGCACAGTATTTGACGGTTCTATTTGACTCTCAAATATGAAGTGCACCGCACGATGCAAATGTACTATTTAGCACCCAAAACTATTAGAATTTTTCAAAGTGCGCTGTAAGCACAGTATTTGATGGTTCTATTTGACTCTCAGATATAAAATGCACCGCAAGATGCAAATGTACTATTTAGCACCCAAAAGTATTAGAATTTTTCAAAGTGCGCTGTAAGCACAGTATTTGACGGTTCTATTTGACTCTCAGATGTAATACATGTAATGCTATTGCTATTCTCTAAACTGAAATAGAGTCCCCATTCATAAGAATAGGTAAATTGACCTATTCTTATATATGGGGACTCTATTTTGGTTTATAGAGTAGCAATAGCATTACATGTATTCCATAAACCGAAAGTCTATAAACTGAAAGACATTCGGTTTTTTAGACTTTCGTTTTATAGAATACATGTAATGCTATTGCTATTCTATAAAAAGAAAGTCTATAAACCGAATGTCGTTCTGTTTATAGACTTTTGGTTTATAGAATAGCCAATAGCATTACAGGTATTCTATAAACCGAATGTCTTTCGGTTTATAGACTTTCGGCTTATAGAATACATGTAATGCTATTGGCTATTCTATAAACCGAAAGTCTATAAACCGAATGACTTTCGGTTTAAAGACTTTCGGTTTATAGCCGAACCTCGAACTCCAACACGGACATACAGGGAAATGTCCGGGTTCGGGTTCGTGGCACGGAGACCGTAATGTCCGGTATGAACCCGAACAGTGCGGTTCGGGTTTGCTCAACACTAGTTAGAAACACTCTATTGGCCCTGCATAATGCAATCGTAAATCTTTAAATATTGGAGAAATGTTCATCTCAGCCTTAGTGAAAGCTCTCACAGTGGATGAAAAATAAATCACTGAATGTGGATTCTTGTGCTGATGATCGCTTGCTCAAAGCTGCATTATCAGATCCTGACAGTTGAGCATCCCGGAGCAATCAGCTGCCAAAGAGAGAAGACAATAAGGGTGAAGGGTGGTATCAAATGGAATCTGAACAGAGTAATAGAAACATACTGGGCGGAGTATTCTGGCTTCCCCCAAAAACAAAGGGGAAAAAAAAGATCTGGGTATAGTTATGCAACACCTATGGGAATTTTGAGCCTCATTTAAAAGGAGAGCAGGCATAAAGAGTGCTATCCTCGATAATCACCCGATAAAAATCATAGTAGATCAGGTAGAAAATATAAATCTAGACCACTGGGTGGATAAAGGTACAAATTGAATAGGGGATTTAATCCATATAGACAAGATCAAATCACTTCACCAGCTACGTCACAGTTTGACCTATCATTAGAGTTGAGGGGACACCTGGATGTTCGGTTTCGAGAGGTTCGACCGAACTTCGGAAAAAAGTCTGGGTCCGTGCTCGAACTTTACCCCGAACCCCACTGAAGTCAATGGGGACACAGACTTTTGGCCACTAAAATGCCTCTAAAATAGTCATGGAAAGGGCTAGAGGGCTGCAAAAGGAATTAAAATGTGGGTAAGAGTAGGACAAGTGCCCTGCAAACAAATACGGATAGGGAAATAACTTCAAAAAACAATTGACCTATTCTTATGAATGGGGACTCTATTTCGGTTTATAGAATAGCAATAGCATTACATGTATTCCATAAACCGAAAGTCTATAAACCGAAAGACATTCGGTTTATAAACTTTCGTTTTATAGAATACATTTAATGCTATTGCTATTCTATAAAAAGAAAGTCCATAAACAGAATGTCTTTCGGTTTATAGACTTTCGGCTTATGGAATACATGTAATACTATTGGCTTGCTATAAACCGAAATAGAGTCCCCATTCATAGGAAATTCTTATGAATGGGGACTCTAGTTCGGTTTATAGAAAGCCACTGAAGAAACCACTGTGGTACTTTGCAGAGGTGGCTAAAATAGTAAAAAATAAAAATCTAGCATTTAGTAATTATAAAAATACTCAGAGTGAGGAAGATAGAAAGATCTATAAGAGTAGGCAGAAAGAGACAAATCAAGCTATAAAAGCTTCCAAAGCACACACAGAAGAGACTATAGACCAGTCAGTGAAAAAGGGGGATAAAACATTTTTTAGATACATAAATGAGAAAAGGAAAGTAAAACAAGGATTAGTTAGATTAAAAACAAAAGAAGGATGCTATGTAGAAGAGGATAAAGGCTTAGCAGACTGCCTTAATGAATATTTTTGTTCAGTTTTTACAAATGAAAATGAGGGTAAGGGACCTCATTTAGGGAAAAAGACTAATGAGTCTTTTGATGCATGTAAGTTTACAGAGGAAGAGGTTTTACTTCAGCTGTCTAGAGTAAAGACAAATAAGTCAATGGGACCTGATGGGATACATCCAAAGTTATTAAAAGAACTTAGTGGTGTACTAGCAAAACCGTTAACAGATTTATTTAACCAATCATTGTTAACGGGAGTAGTTCCAGAAGATTGGAAATTAGCTAATGTTGTGCCCATTGACAAGAAAGGTAGTAAAGAGGAGGCGGGCAACTATAGACCAGTAAGTCTTACTTCAGTAGTGGGGAAAATAATGGAAACCTTGTTAAAGAATAGGATTGTTGAACATCTAAAGTCGCTTGGATTTCAAGATCAGAGACAGCATGGGTTTACTTCAGGGAGATAATGCCAAACTAATCTTATTGATTTTTTTGATTGGGTAACTAAAATAATAGATCAGGGTGGTGCAGTAGACATTGCTTACCTAGATTTCAGTAAGGCTTTTGACACTGTCGCACATAGAAGGCTTATCAATAAACTGAAATCTTTGAGTTTGGATTTCAATATTGTTGAATGGATTAGACAATGGTTGAGTGACAGGCAACAGAGGGTTGTAGTCAATGGGGTATATTCGATGCAAGGTCTTGTTACTAGTGGGGTACCTCAGGGCTCTGTACTTGGACCCATTCTCTTTAATATTTTTATTAGCGATATTGCAGAAGGTCTTGTTGGCAAAGTATGTCTTTTTTCTGATGATACAAAGATTTGCAGCAGGGTTGATATTCATGGAGGGATAAGCCAAATGGCAAATGATTTAGCTAAACTCGAAAAATGGTCAGAGCAGTGGCAACTGACATTTAATGTGGACAAGTGCAAGATTATGCACCTTGGGCGTAAAAACCCAAAAGCAGAATATAGACTATTTGGTACAGTCCTAACCTCAACATCTGAGGAAAGGGATTTAGGAGTAATAATTACAGAGGACTTGAAGGTAGGTAGGCAATGCAATAGAGCAGCAGGAAATGCTAGCAGAATGCTTGGTTGCATAGGGAGAGGTATTAGCAGTAGGAAGAGGGAAGTGCTCATGCCATTGTACAGCGCACTGGTGAGACCTCACTTGGAGTATTGTACGCAGTACTGGAGACCGTATCTCCAGAAGGATATTGATACTTTGGGGAGAGTTCAGAGAAGGGCTACTAAACTGGTTCATGGGTTGAAGGATAAAACTTACCAGGAAAGGTTAAAGCATCTTAACATGTATAGCTTGGAGGAAAGACGTAACAGGGGGGATATGATAGAAACATTTAAATACATAAAGGGAATCAACACAGTAAAGGAAGAGAGTATATTTAAAAGAAGAAAAACTACCACAACTAGAGGACATAGTCTTAAATTAGAGGGGCAACGATTTAAAAGTAATATCAGGAAGTATTACTTTACTGAGAGGGTAGTGGATGTATGGAATAGCCTGCCAGCAGAAGTGGTAGAGGTAAACACAGTCAAGGATTTTAAGCATGCGTGGGATAGACACAAGGCTATCCTAGCTATAAGACCGGGAACGGGGGACTAATAAAAGTACTCAAAAAAAATTGGGCAGACTAGATGGACCGAATGGTTCTTATCTGCCGACACATTCTATGTTTCTATGTTTCAATAGTATTACATGTATTCTATAAGCCGAAAGTCTATAAACCGAACGTAGGGAGATCCTAGAACAGAGAAAGAAGTAGAAGAAGTAGGCAGAATAAAAGTACCCAGCCCATCAGCCTAGGAGTCAAGTTGCACTGGAATTCTGAATATTGAGAACTGTTCAGAAAAAGGTTTACATTGTATTGTTTTGTATTGTTGTGGGAATATAGAAGGTGCCAAGACAATATCAACTGCATTTTAATAACGGAAGATAGAGATAGTGTGATTGGAAGAATTTATTAATTATAAGGGAAGGGGAAAGGATTAAAGGGGAGAGATAACGAGACGTGTAATAGGAGGGGGAGGAAGAGAATACCAGTATCCTAAAGGAAATTGACTACCTCATGAGAGGATGACTCGCAGACCCAGATAGGAGTACCCCAATCCTGTATTAAATAATGGCACTTTATAATTTATAAGGTATATTAATGTATGTTTGTACTGTTTGTCTTTTTCTACTTGAAATAAATAAAAAAGATTATATAATGCAAATATAATGATTTAAAACAGATTTTCTCGTAATTCATGCATTTACTTGTAATCCTACTAACACAGTGTATTGATCATTTTTGTATTCTCTACACTGACAGCATAAACAGTGTTTATTTAAATGGTAGAGCAGCTTTAAGGGTGATAGTCAGGCTGCTATTCAGCTGACATATGAGGGTTAATTTGTAGTGCTCTATCCTGCTGGGACACATATGGCTGGCGTTGTGTAAGCTACAGGATGCTGCCCTGCTCTAAAATGAGGGATTCATTACATGTGGTGGGCAAGCTAAAATATGCCTTGATGTAACAGAAGAGGTTCCATATACCAGGTTTACTCATTAGATTTGGGGCACGATCACTTATGATGACGTTTGGCAGGGCAGTGATGCTTTTCCTTATGTGTCAGTCATTCTAGAATGTTAACAACCAATCAATAGTTGTGTCTTCTCATAGACAAAGATCAAATAATACGCCCACTTTTCTGGTCCTCATTCTTCCTCATTACCTCTTTGATAAAGGCAGACTTCACATTTTTTAGTGAATAGACCACTCCCTTTGAACTGAAAAAAACAGTAATTCATAGCTGAGATGAAAAGATAGACAAGTTGGAGATGAATGTTCACGTTTAGTGAATAGATGTGACAGCACTGTGGGGGAGTATATGTGCACACTCACTATAGTGCATAGCCATAGTTCTCATCCCTATGCCAGAGATCCGAGCAGATAACTGATTGCTCAGTTTGAAAATAAAATAAAAATGTTGATCTGTTTTGTCTAATGATTAACATTAAGGGCTTTATTCATAAAAGAGAGAATTGAAAAGGGAATTCCAAAATAATCGGAGAATTTTTCGCCCTAAGTTTGAAATTCCCTGTAATGTCTAAAGCCCTAGATGTTTCACAACAACGTGTTTGTCTTTGAGTTAAAAGTGATTGATACAACTGACATGTGCTGCTAGGTTAATTACATGTCCATTATCATTTATAATTATTATTCCCCTGTTTTTTCATTACCATTTGGTTTTATTTGAGGATACAATATTACAGCCATCAGCATTATCAATACATTTCATTATACTTTATATGCTCCTGAGAACATACATTAAAATGCTAATGTTTACTTCCTGGTAAAAGAATTGTGTTAATAAACACAGTGTTTGCTATAATTCACATCTGTTCAAAACCCATGGAGAGGGTAAAGTAAATGTAGGGAAAAATATTAAAAAAACTTAAGCAGTTAGCCCAAATAAAGGTGAATCCCAGCTGCTTGGGGCTCTAAGCGGCAGATGCCTCTGTATCAGGTAGGTGAACTTCTTATTGGTAACTCCAGGGGGATGGGACACTTCATCGCTCCTGCATCCGCGCAGCCGCTTCACCGCCGTCTCTTCACCACACGACAGCTCGTCACTGGAGATTTCATCGCGGGACATTTCATCGCTAAAGGTAAGTTTATTTTAGTATTTTATCTATTTTAGTTTATTTTAGTAAGGGTGGTTAGAATTAGGGTTTAGGGGGTTAGAATTTGTATTTAGGGGGTTAGAATTTGTATTTAGGGGGTTAGAATTAGTTTTTAGGGTTCGGGGTTATTTTTAGTATTAGGGTTTAGGGGGTTAATTTTAGTATTATGGTTCGGGGGTTAGTATAAGGGTTTAGGGGGTTAGTATTAGGGGTCGGGGGTTAGTATTAAGGTTTAGGGGGTTAGTATTAGGGGTCGGGGGTTAGTATTAGGGTTTAGGGGGTTAGTATTAGGGTTTAGGGGGTTAATTTTAGTATTAGGGTTCGGGGGTTAGTATTAAGGTTTAGGGGGTTAGTATTAGGGTTCGAGGGTTAGTATTAGGGTTTAGGGGGTTAGTATTAGGGGTCGGGGGTTAGTATTAGGGTTCGGGGGTCAATTTTAGTATTGGGGTTTTATGGGTTAATTTTAGTATTGGGTTTTGGGGTTAATTTTAGTATTGGGGTTTGGGGGGCACTTTGGGGGAGAAGCATTTATTAGGGGGGTTATTTTATTTTTACTCTTACATTTGTAAGAGCTGACAGTTCAGCGCTGAACTGTCAGGTCTTACATAGCTGCGTCCGCGATGAAACGGCTGCGTTATTCTTCATTGCTGACAGTTCAGTGTTCTAACTGTCGCGCTGAACTGTCAGCGATGAAGAGTCCTAGACCCCACTCCAGACCATGCTCCTAGCCCATGTATGGATGGGGATATAGCTCCTAATCCTAATGGTCGCCACATCCGCCACCTGAGATATCCATATATATGCGGGGCTGGGTAGCTTGTCATCTGATTGGAAGGAAGGCCGTGTTGTTTGCATTCTCATTGGCTGCTGGTTTAAAGGTCCATCATGGAGCTGTCAACCACCCCTACTGGTCAGGGATTGGTCGCTCCTGTTACACTTTGTGTTCTGATTGGTGCCTTGCATTGAGGCACTAAATTCAATTACCTGATCCAATTGTTCTCCCCAAATAATCAGTTTATTTCCTTTGTTTCATTAAGTTTTATCAGGATCGTGTACAGTATAAATGTCCTACTGAATCCCCAATAAAGTGTTCCTGTCTGCTGTACTAAATGGTCGTAGTCTCATGTAATGATTTGGGTACAAAGAGCGGAGTACCAAGGGGTGGCGGTTGAGTAGTTCCGGAGCAACAAAGGCCCCTGGAGGAAAACATTATGGATAGCAAATTGAAGGATCGGAGTAGAATCACTTTTTTAATTGAAATTAAACCAAGCTACCAAGGATATTGGGACATCCCTTTGTTCTAATGAGATCCATTGTTTCCTAGAGGGGCCAAATGAGTGGTATTGCGGTATAGTTCAATATTGGAGAGACCGAGGCCCCCCAGATGTTTGGGTCTAGTGAGGTAGTGATAGCCCAGTCTAGGAGTTTTGTTATTCCAGATAAATTTGGGGATAGCCATTTTCAGTTTGTTGAAGAAGGATATGAATATAGAAATATGGAGAGCTTGCAATATCAACAGTATCCCTCGGCGTATGTTCATCATTACCGCACCCACGTGGCCGAACCAAGACAAAGTCTGCTTCGCCCACTTGTTTATGTCAGCCCTGATATTTTACATGAGTGGCATAAAGTTAAGAGTAAAGAGTTCTTGTGACATTTGAACTTCTGGGTATCTAATGCTTCTCACTGCCCATGAAAAAGGAAACCATTCTTTTCACCATCTCAAGTTAGAAAGAGTTAGAAATCTGCCCATCTACTAGCTGGGTTTTATGTAGAGCTGACCTTACTGTCTTAATCTTGGAGTATCATATATAAGCTGCACCGGTGGAGTCCAGTCAGGGTCCAGTAACATGTTTCCTCCTAGGATTGAGATCCCTTACGAAAAGCTGGAGGATTTGTTACCAATAGTTAAAGGTTCAGACCCAATCTTGCCCTTTGTAAACAGCGCTATGTTTCATTATCATTCCAAGTTTCCATTATATTAAATAGGAAATTCTTGAAAATTAGGATAGCAACCCCTTTGGATTTTGTAAATGGGGAGTGAGAGAATACATAGAGGTCGTACAATTTATGAACTTTATTCCTACTTGCTACATCAACCTTAAGGCTGTGTAGGTCTCCAAACAACCAGTATATGGAATACTGCAATATTTGTATGTGGCATATTTAATTGGCTCATTTAAATGGCATATTTATTGGGCACCTGCATGTGGCAAATGTAATGGGCTAATATATGTGGCATATTTAATTGGCCTTTGTATTTGGCATATTTAATGGGCATTTGTATGTGGCTTATGTATTGGGCATTTGTATGTGGCATATGTAATGGGCTCCTGTATGTGACATATTTATTGGGCTCCTGTATGTGGCATATTTTAATAGGCCATCCTACTGGCATATATTAATGAGCACCTGACTGTGGCATATTTTGATTGACACTTAAATGGGGCTCATGTTAATGGGCACCTCACTGTGGCATATATTAATGGGTATCTCACTGTGGCAAATGTTACTGGGCAAAGAGATGCTGTGGCATGTTCAATGGGGAAAAAATTCTTGATCTACGGGGCATGATTTGTTTGAGCACTAAGGGTTCTGTGTGAGCAATGAGGATGCAGGGGCAAAACCTGTTTGCTCAAACAGGACTTGCCCCTCCATAGTCATTTCTCAAACAGGACTAGAAAAAGTCCTGATTCAGAAATGAAGGTTTAGGAACAAGTTCTATTTGAACAATGGGGGTGCAAGGGCAAGTCCTGTTTAAGCAATATTGGAGCAGATGCAAGTTCTGTTTGTGCCATATGGGTGCATGACCAGTGCTGTGGGTGCAATATAGGCACATGGCGAGTGCTGTAAGTAAAATGTGATGCAGAGAAAGAAAATTAAAAAATAAAGCAATTTTATAATATAATATAAAAAAATTCATATAAATATAAATGCTATATATATATATATATATATATATATATATATATATATATATGCACATAAAGATATATGCATATATCTATCTATATGTATTGGGACACCTGACCACTACACCAACAGGGACTCTTATAACATTGCATTCTAAATACTTAAGGGTCTACAAAATATGCGCCAACCCGTTCCAAAATGGATTCAGATCAGACAACACAATGTACTGCATTTTGGGTCCAATTTGGGCTGAAACCAAAGCATTGGAGGTATGCAGACTGGAACATTTTTGCCATAAAAACTGCATTAAAAAAAACTACATTACATTACATTACCATGTATTTATTTAGCGATCCGTAACTACTTACGCATCGCATAGCTACAGAGCATAAAAGGGAACTTACAAACAAAATTAGACAAACAATTTCCAACAAAAACATGTATGCTTGCAAGCTTCCAATCTAGAGGGAATGGGGAACATGAGATACAAAAGGTGAGTGAAAAGGCTGAGGAAAGGTGGGACAGGTAAAAATAGAAGAAGATTGTGATAATGGAAGGTATTGGGGAGCTGTGAGAGAGTGAGTCACACCACAGGTTACTTAATTGGTGATTTAGCCACACTGAAATAAAACATCTTTGGATACTGTTGGAAAGTCAGCCGATCAGATGTCACTTTCTCTGAAAATAAAATCCCCTCTTAGAGGAGGGATTTCATTATGCATCTGTTCATTATGCATGTGGATTGTTGCTATACTTGCCTTCCATTTTCTGTTGGATGGTTTTTGTAATGTGTGAGTCTAAACCTGCCATGAGAGGGCAGTGCTGCATCAGTTCTGGCAGAT
This sequence comes from Pelodytes ibericus, assembly GCA_036172795.1. Lineage (NCBI taxonomy): Eukaryota > Metazoa > Chordata > Amphibia > Anura > Pelodytidae > Pelodytes > Pelodytes ibericus. The sequence goes on from CM069861.1 coordinate 178,253,922, forward strand.
AATGCATATGAATTATGTCTGAAAAATAGCACTTAGACTTGATGATATGGTGCTCTAAAGGCATTTATCATTAAAGCACAACTACTGGTAAAAAATAATAATAAAGTTCTGTTTTACTGAACAATTGTATCAAGTGTAGTCATTTTATCCCAATCACGGAGGAGCAGCTCTGATCAGCGCGGACAGCATAAGTTTGCTTTTGGCTAACACAGACAAGTTGGCTAATAATAACTTGCTGTGGCCAAACAAATATGCCAAAATTGCATTTTGTTTTTAGGGGGAGAGGGGGGGGGGGGGGGGGTGGCAAAGTGCAGCCACTGCCTGAGTGCCCCACACAAGGGCCTGCCCTGTTTATTTGTATTCCTTCCTTAAAGTATTTCTATATAAAATGCAATCTTTCAATTAAACAGAACGTAATTCTTTGTCGACAGTTGTCCTTTAAATTATGGTAGCATCTCTTGCGCCATGACCCAGCAAAGCAAGTCACACATATGAAACTGAACAATATGCTTTTTAATATGAAATATTGTTTTATTCATGGACACTTATAAAAAAAAATTACAACAGCGCTGTATCAGATGAAACAAAAATGAAAACTATACAGTAGTATGTCTGGAGTACCATTTAATGATGCTATAATGCTGGAACCCTGCATTGCAATGGCCAGTATAGCTTCCAATATTGTGAGCTGTGAATCGAAATGTCTGAAATACCTTACTCTTTCCATACGTCCGCTGCCAAAGCTATACCGGTCCCTGTACTCAACTCCTACTTAAGACAAAAGATTGGCAAACCCAATCCATAAATGCCAAGTTCTAACACTAACTACTGTAGAATATATTTGGCACCAATAAAGACAGGAATGTACACCGCTGAGTTCAATGAGGGCAGAGAACTGAAATCCCGTGCCTCAAGTCTCTTGATTACTCGCAATTCAGCAGTTTCTGCCATAAAAATAAATATTTCTGCTTGTATCTTGACCTGGCCAGACAGTCATGTACCTGTGAGTGATAGGAACAAATAGTGCCACGTTCAGGGATTTATGATCACTTTATGGAATTGGAACGTTGCTTGACAAATGTTATGTCTTTCAGACCAATTATAAATAGGTAATCTCAGGCATTCCAGATGTAAAATGACATCCATGAATGGTAATCCACAGCAGCCGAAGTGACAGCACCTTTCCCTCTGTGTCCTAACATACCTTCCTTATCATCCTGGGGACAATGGTATAATGCGGTATAACCAGGTCCTACTTGTTACTGCGCCTTCCTGACCCCCCTCACCCCATTTTATTAACCAATATAATGAAAGGCCCCCTATTATTTGTGGAATGTTTCTTCCTGTGGGTTATTTTCAGAGAAGAAGCAATAAAGACGTAAAAATGCTAAAGATTAGAGGACCCACCAGTTACAGAAACGTCCCCAATCCAGCTGTATGTAACAGTTTGTTTTAATTAATGAAGAATTGCTTAGAGGGAGTAAATTCCTCAAAAGGTTTTAATCAGGCAGAAGGATGTATTTTTATGCTTCCCAATTCATCATCCAAATCACTATTGATATGTTAGCGGTCAGTGCCAAACACACTTTCAAACTGAGATGAGATGCTTATCTGCCATACAGTAAATAAAGAAATCATTTCTCAGCACTCAAAAGTGTAATGTTTTAATTCCAATTGAGCAAGTGCCAATGTTTTGAATCCAAGCCTTGAAAATGACCTCTAGGGGTTGAAACTATTTGGGGGACCTGGTGGAGACCTGGTTCGAGCACTATCCCATTTGGTTGCCATTTTACCACTAATTTTGTTTTTTGTTATCTACCATTTAGCCATTGCCAGTGACAGAAAGCATTGTCCCACTGAGCAGTTCCCAGAGCTGCAGCTAATTAAGATGTCAGTTTCCAAGTCTTTGTTTCTTCGGTATTAAACTGAAAGAAATACCAGTGAAATTATGTGCTGTGGCCACGATTATAGGCCGCAGCACATAATATGGACAATACATTTAGGATAAAGAAATAATGTACTCCGAGTGCCCAGCTCATTCTGTTTGCACTACTACTACTACTGAACAGACTGAGCATACTAAACAGGGCAGCACTTTCGTTCCCAGGGGAGTGCACTAGAGGACGGGCCACACTACCATAGGACCTCTGGGTCAGTAAGGTATCTATTGAACTGTAAAGCTAGAAGCCCAGTTGAAAAAGGAAATTCAATCAGGCAGAAGTGGCCTTTTTGAATGATTAAAACTCTTTTGGGGAGGTGTATTCTTCCATAAAGCCTAACATACAGCCCAGGTTTTCTTGAATTCTGTTGAAGTTGTTTCATTATTACCACACTTTCTGTGAAAAAATATAGATCTTGCTCTCCAAAAATACATTGTTGAGAAGCATAATTTTACACTGGCTATGCTAACATGCAAGACGTATTTAAATGTTAGAAAGATCAGACAAATATTTGATGCCAGATTTATTTTTACTGTGTCATAATTTAGGAATTGTATAACCCAAATGACACATTGATACTGTAACTGTGAAATAAAGTAGCGTAATATGTCCATGGTGTTATTTAACATCTCATTCGTAATGGTGAGGATATATGTTTTATGTAAAAACTTAAAATCTTGTAATGCCTGTAAAGAAAGCAGAAAATGGAAAATATTACTGTCATTCAAATCTTTGCAGCCCCCCCTCAAAAAAAGAGAGATTGAGTTACTTTTTGCTAAACATTTTACACATCTGCCCATAATGTATTAATTTAATCTATGCATCTCTAGGTTGCCCTGGTTTGCCAACCCTTGTATAAATAGTTTTCATTGCTCTGTCCAAACACTGTTCAATATATCGCACACAAAAATATGAAAGAAAAAATAAGGCATAATAACCATCGTACATAAGAAATGGCAATGGCATCTTTCACGTGTAGGACATGTTATCTATAACCTCCATATGTGACCTGCATGCTATATAACCCCCATGTGGGTTTTTATCAATTGTGTACCCAAAAGAGTGTAGTAAAATGTAAGTCAATGTAGTAAAAATCCCCAAATCTTCACTTGAGTTGTGGAGGTTATTTGCGATTGTTGCATTTTTAGGCTTTGAGTTAAGACTCTAAGACTTTTGAAGATTAAGGAACAAATTAAGTGTACTTGACTTCTGGTTTTGAGAATTTAGTATTAAGTGCAGCTTTAACGTTCCCTTAGTCTGTCCGTACTGAGTGCCCATATCCATCAATGAGGACTCAGCTCAGGAGCTCAAGTCAAGGGACCTTTGAATGCAGTTTGCACAGTGAGTGCTAGATTTCTACAACCTATAACTCATTATAAACCCCTCCATTCCCATTGTATCCCTCCAACTACCATGGACTATTGCCACCATTTAGAGATTGCTCTCCTTCCACATTTTCTCCAAAATGTAATCCTAACAAACAATCTCCTTTCACATCTGATTTTGCACACTCCCTCCTTTATGTTTTGCTAAAAAAAAAATCCCCTACACGTTTTTTGCCATCTCGTTATATAAGCTTTCAAAGTTTTTAAACCATCACCGTGGAAACCCTGGAATGTTTTTACTGTGTAATCCCAAATATGAGCATTGCGGGAGGGGGAAGGAGGGAGGCTGTAATGGGAGAGAGGAAATTCTAAGAAAATGAAATAAGGCAGGAAAAGAAGACATTCAGCAACCAGATGACTGGAAAATATGTTCCAGCTTTTTACATTCTGGACCCATTCACTTTCCCACTGGCCCAAAAACTATTTAACTTCTGATGGGATTTGGATGTAGACTGCTTCTCTGCTCTGAGCAAATAACTTCCAGAGAGGCTCATTGCAAAGAAAAAGATACATATAAACATGTTACATTAAGTACCGTACATACTCGGTTGACCTATGTTTGAAAATAGAAGGCAGTAATCGCGCAGTAACATGATTCGTCTTATAACGCAATGGAATGTTGGCTTCCGAACTCCCGTCTGGATCCATTTTACATCAGCAGTTTTACCGGGAACTGAATCACGACCCTCACGGTAAAGAGAATCACATTGCGATCCTGCTAATGTTGACATGTGATTCTTTGGAACTTGAGCATGGGAATCATAATGAGTTTCATTTATAATTAATAAAAAGAAGGCCGGATTAGAAGCACTTTTTGTGGGGTTTTTTGAATGAAACAATATTGCAATATTAAGGTAAAACATAATAAGCAAGACACAACAAGGTAAAACATAATAAACAAGACACAACAAGGTAAAACATAATAAGTAAGACACAACAAGGTAAAACATAATAAACAAGACACAACAAGGTAAAGTGATAATAAGTAAGACACAACAAGGTAAAACATAACAAGCAAGACACAACAAGGTAAACCATAATAAACAAGACAAAACAAGGTAAAACATAATAAATAGAACACAACAAGGTAATACATAATAAGTAAGACACAACAAGGTAAAATATAATAAGTAAGACACAACAAGGTAAAAAAAATAATAAACAAGACAAAACAATGTAAAACATAATAAATAAAACACAACAAAGTAAAACATAACAAGCAAGACACAACAAGGTAAAACATAATAAGCAAGACACAACATGGTAAACATAATAAACAAGACAAAACAAGGTAAAACATAATAAATAAAACACAACATGGTAATACATAATAAGCAAGACACAACAAGGTAAAACATAACAAGCAAGACACAACAAGGTACAACATAATAAACAAGACACAACAAGGTAAAACATAATAAGTAAGACACAAAAAGGTAAAACATAATAAACAAGACACAACAATGTAAAATTATAATAAGTAAGACACAACAAGGTAAAACATAACAAGCACGATACAACAAAATAAACCACAATAAACAAGACAAAACAAGGTAAAACATAATAAATAAAACACAACAAGGTAATACATAACAAGCGAGACACAACAAGGTAAAACATAACAAGCGAGACACAACAAGGTAAAACACAGCAAGCAAGACACAACAAGGTAAAACATTATAAACAAGACACAACAAGGTAAAACATAATAAGTAAGACACAACAAGGTAAAACATAATAAATAAGACACACAAGGTAATCCATAATAAGTAAGACACAACAAGGTAAAACATAATAAATAAGACATTTCTTGTACCCACAGTTTGTTATTCACATGACCTGTGTTTGTCTAGAAGGCTTGTGTTTACTATTGAATTAAACTACAGATCCTAGGCGTTCAGTGCTGATGAGCTACAAATCCCATAATCCCAAAACAGCCTTTTCAAATGGCAAAGGATTATTTGAGACCTGTCCCCTTCCAGCTACCACAGCCCCAGTCACACATGTTTTTTTCAATGCAGGCATCTCCTGTATCTGCACTCTATCTCAGGTGGTGAGGATCTTGCAATAAGTGTACCAACATGCTTGGGTAAGTTGTAGAGCCCATCTAGTGTCTGTAGTGGAGATGGTAATAGTCTCTTCAAAAACAAGCATCATAAACTTAATAAGTAATGGAGGAGGCTCAAGTCCTCCTGTTAAAGGTCATGAGCTGAAAGGTTGTGGGGTTGTGTTTTCCCTGGTCCAGCCTGTAGTAAGTCTTTATTATTTCTTTACTTATACGGATGCACATATAATTACTTTGTTACTTATTTGGATACATTTTTTATTTACAGTTACATATTCTCTTGTCTTATGTATGGCAGTTCTTGCCTTTATTGTTTATGGGATTATTTTAGTTTATGTTTTTAATGGAATAGATGTGATATATAGGTTTTATATGATGTGTGTGCAGCCTCAATTTGTTGAGTAATATTTACAAGGTGGTAGTTGGGGACCGCCTAGTGGCTTGCACCCTTGCTCCACTGTATTTGTATTATTGTATTTCCATGGTCCTGCCTCAGTTTTGTATTCTCCATAAAGTCAACAGAGAGATAACAGGTGGCTAGGCCTTGGTGCAAATAATCCTGGTTACTCCTTCTACATACAGGTCTATATACAGGCACACAACTGTAAACATGGTCTCTGGTAACATTTTAGGACCAAAACGCTTCACCAAATCCCCAGGAGGTGACTTTTGTAAATTACCATTGGAAGTCTTCTTTGGAACAGAGTATATCATTCTTTGGGACCAGTGCTAACAAACAAAGTGCATCCTCCATACACTACAATAGTACTCCTCTTCTCTGACCTGCTCCAGCAGTGATGGCTAATGTTTGGCACTCCAGCTCTTTTGAAATACCTGCTATGCTATTGCCTTCATAGGCTTAATATTGGCCTCAAGCCAATTTTTAGTGGCTTGAAGCCAATCGTTTACTGTTCTGTGCAGCTGAAATTGACGACTATTGCCTTTCCATTGTTCTGTGGCTCCTATGATCCTCAATACAACTTTTGGCTAGTTAAACATCATAAGAGGCATACTACACAGCAGTTGGTGTGAAATATGTTTCCCTCCTTTAGTCTCACTTCTAGAGGGTCATGACTAATAATGGCTAGGTAATATAAGGCAAAATTCAACCTTATTCCTGAGGAAGTTACACTAGGATTTTAAGAACTTTTTTTAAATTACCTTCTTATCAATATCCTTAACATTGTCTAGCACCATAAACTTATCTAACACCTTAACATTGTCTAGCACCATAAACTTATCTACCACCTTAACATTGTCTAGCACCATAACATTGTCTAGCACCATAAACTTATCTAACACCTTAACATTGTCTAGCACCATAAACTTTTCTAACACCTTAACATTGTCTAGCACCATAACATTGTCTACCACCTTACAGGGCCGGACTGGCCCACCGGGATACCGGGAAAAATCCCGGTGGGCCGCCTGCCCCGGGGCCGCCTCGGCCACTAAAATTGAAGAATTCGGCTGCTGCAGCATCCGGCCGCAGCAGGCGAATTTCTTAAAGCGGCGACGGCCGCCGAATTGCTTAAAGTGGCACCGCCACTTTAAGCAATTCGGCGGCCGTCGCCGCTTTAAGAAGTTCGCCTGCTGCCGCCGGATGCTGCAGCAGCAGTTCCGGCGGCGGGTTGGGAAGTAGAAACCAAGGTGAGTGAGACATACAGGGGGAAGGGGGTGAAAGACACTACAGGGGGGGGGGGGGGGGGGGGGCGGTGAAAGACACTACAGGGGGGGGGGGGTGAAAGACACTACAGGGGGGTGTGAAAGACACTACAGGGAGAAGGGGGGGTAAAAGACACTACAGGGGGGTGTGAAAGACACTACAGGGAGAAGGGGGGGTAAAAGACACTACAGGGGGGGTGTGAAAGACACTATGGGGGTGTGTGTGAAAGACACTACAGGGGGGGTGAAAGACACTACAGGGGGGGGGTGAAAGACACTATAGGGAGAAGGGGGGTAAAAGACACTACAGGGGGAAGGGGGTGAAAGACACTACAGGGGGAAGGGGGGAAGAGAGATGCCACAGAGGGGACACACAGAGAGAGAGACGCCACAGAAAGGACAGAGAGAGACGCCACAGAAAGGACAGAGAGAGAGAGAGAGACGCCACAGAAAGGACAGAGAGAGAGAGACGCCACAGAAAGGACAGAGAGAGAGAGAGAGACGCCACAGAAAGGACAGAGAGAGAGAGAGACGCCACAGAAAGGACAGAGAGAGACGCCACAGAAAGGACAGAGAGAGAGAGACGTTACAGAAAGGACAGAGAGAGAGACGCCACAGAAAGGACAGAGAGAGAGACGCCACAGAAAGGACAGAGAGAGAGAGAGACGCCACAGAAAGGACAGAGAGAGAGAGAGAGACGCCACAGAAAGGACAGAGAGAGAGAGAGACGCCACAGAAAGGACAGAGAGAGAGAGAGACGCCACAGAAAGGACAGAGAGAGAGAGAGACGCCACAGAAAGGACAGAGAGAGAGAGAGACGCCACAGAAAGGACAGAGAGAGAGAGAGACGCCACAGAAAGGACAGAGAGAGAGAGACGCCACAGAAAGGACAGAGAGAGAGACGCCACAGAAAGGACAGAGAGAGAGAGAGACGCCACAGAAAGGACAGAGAGAGAGAGAGATGCCACAGAAAGGACAGAGAGAGAGAGAGACGCCACACTAAGGGGGAAGGGGGGAAGAGAGATGCCACAGAAAGGACACACAGAGAGAGAGACGCCACAGAAAGGACAGAGAGAGATGCCACAGAAAGGACAGAGAGAGAGAGAGACGCCACAGAAAGGACAGAGAGAGAGACGCCACAGAAAGGACAGAGAGAGACAGGTTACAGGATATGTCTCACACACTGCCCTGATATATACCTCTGCACAGGGCAATTCATATAACTCTGTGTACATACTGGAGGTATATATATTGCCCTAGACAGGCTTTTATATCAGTCTTATCTATAAATAATACACTGTTCAGATGTGCTTTTGAAAATGCATGATTTTCCCTTCTATGAACAAAAAAATTATATTATGCTATGGGCTGCTTTAAAAATCTTATGCGATGGGGCTGGTATATAAATTTTTTCCAGGGCTGGTTTTTGTTCCCAGTCCGACCCTGCCACCTTAACATTGTCTAGCACCATAACATTGTCTAGCACCATAACATTGTCTACCACCTTACCATTGTCTAGCACCATAAAATTGTCTAGCACCATAACATTGTCTACCACCCCACCTTACCATTGTCTACCACCTTACCATTGTCTACCACCTTACCATTGTCAAGCACCATAACATTGTCTACCACCCCACCTTACCATTGTCTACCACCTTACCAATGTCTACCACCTTACCATTGTCTACCACCTTACCATTGTCAAGCACCATAACATTGTCTACCACCCCACCTTACCATTGTCTACCACCTTACCAATGTCAAGCACCATAACATTGTCTACCACCTTACCATTGGCTACCACCTTACCATTGTCTACCACCTTACCATTGTCAAGCACCATAACATTTTCTACCACCCCACCTTACCATTGTCTACCACCTTACCAATGTCAAGCACCATAACATTGTCTACCACCTTACCATTGTCTACCACCTTACCATTGTCTACCACCTTACCATTGTCAAGCACCATAACATTGTCTAGTACCATAACATTGTCTACCACCTTACCATTGTCTATCAACTTACCATTGTCTACCACCTTACCATTGTCAAGCACCATAACATTGTCTAGCACCTTAACATTGTCTAGCACCATAACATTGTCTTACACCTTAACATTGTCTAGCACATACTTAGTTTCCTACTTTTTTTAGTGAAAAGCATGCCTGCAATGCATGTGTTTTGCCACCTTAGGATCATATTAGCTATTTTAGGCATGTGCTTATAAACTAGGCTCTTGACACAGTACAGTTTTTTGTAAGTATCACCTTTAAAGGAGCAGTTCCACACAAACGTTTTTCTTATCTTCTGCATGTTAAATGAACTTATTAGGGTGTTAAGAGTTTTCCTTTTGCATTTTTTGTTTACACTGAGATCTCTATTTCTAATTTAGTATAAACTGTATACTGTTTTTTAAAGGAAATGTATGGCTTTTTTCGTTTACTGTTCTGTGCAGCTGAAATTGACGACTATTGCCTTTCCATTGTTCTGTGGCTCCTATGATCCTCAATACAACTTTTGGCTAGTTAAACATCATAAGAGGCATACTACACAGCAGTTGGTGTGAAATATGTTTCCCTCCTTTAGTCTCACTTCTAGAGGGTCATGACTAATAATGGCTAGGTAATATAAGGCAAAATTCAACCTTATTCCTGAGGAAGTTACACTAGGATTTTAAGAACTTTTTTAAATTACCTTCTTATCAATATCCTTAACATTGTATAGCACCATAAACTTATCTAACACCTTAACATTGTCTAGCACCATAAACTTTTCTAACACCTTAACATTGTCTACCACCTTAACATTGTCTAGCACCATAACATTGTCTACCACCTTACAGGGCCGGACTGGCCCACCGGGATACCGGGAAAAATCCCGGTGGGCCGCCTGCCCCGGGGCCGCCTGCCCCGGGGCCGCCTCGGCCACTAAAATTGAAGAATTCGGCTGCTGCAGCATCCGGCCGCAGCAAGCGAATTTCTTAAAGCGGCGACGCCCGCCGAATTGCTTAAGCAATTCGGCGGCCGTCGCCGCTTTAAGAAGTTCGCCTGCTGCCGCCGGATGCTGCAGCAGCAGTTCCGGCGGCGGGTTGGGGAGCAGAGAACGCAAGGTGAGTGAGACATACAGGGGGAAGGGGGTGAAAGACACTACAGGGGGGGGGGGGGTGAAAGACACTACAGGGGGGGGGTGAAAGACACTACAGGGGGGTGTGAAAGACACTACAGGGAGAAGGGGGGGTAAAAGACACTACAGGGGGGGTGTGAAAGACACTATGGGGGTGTGTGTGAAAGACACTACAGGGGGGGTGAAAGACACTACAGGGGGGGTGAAAGACACTACAGGGGGGGTGAAAGACACTATAGGGAGAAGGGGGGTAAAAGACACTACAGGGGGAAGGGGGTGAAAGACACTAAGGGGGAAGGGGGGAAGAGAGATGCCACAGAGGGGACACACAGAGAGAGAGACGCCACAGAAAGGACAGAGAGAGACGCCACAGAAAGGACAGAGAGAGAGAGAGACGCCACAGAAAGGACAGAGAGAGAGACGCCACAGAAAGGACAGAGAGAGACAGGTTACAGGATATGTCTCACACACTGCCCTGATATATACCTCTGCACAGGGCAATTCATATAACTCTGTGTACATACTGGAGGTATATATATTGCCCTAGACAGGCTTTTATATCAGTCTTATCTATAAATAATACACTGTTCAGATGTGCTTTTGAAAATGCATGATTTTCCCTTCTATGAACAAAAAAATTATATTATGCTATGGGCTGCTTTAAAAATCTTATGCGATGGGGCTGGTATATAAATTTTTTCCAGGGCTGGTTTTTGTTCCCAGTCCGGCCCTGCCACCTTAACATTGTCTAGCACCATAACATTGTCTAGCACCATAACATTGTCTACCACCTTACCATTGTCTAGCACCATAAAATTGTCTAGCACCATAACATTGTCTACCACCCCACCTTACCATTGTCTACCACCTTACCATTGTCTACCACCTTACCATTGTCAAGCACCATAACATTGTCTACCACCCCACCTTACCATTGTCTACCACCTTACCAATGTCTACCACCTTACCATTGTCTACCACCTTACCATTGTCAAGCACCATAACATTGTCTACCACCCCACCTTACCATTGTCTACCACCTTACCAATGTCAAGCACCATAACATTGTCTACCACCTTACCATTGGCTACCACCTTACCATTGTCTACCACCTTACCATTGTCTACCACCTTACCATTGTCAAGCACCATAACATTTTCTACCACCCCACCTTACCATTGTCTACCACCTTACCAATGTCAAGCACCATAACATTGTCTACCACCTTACCATTGTCTACCACCTTACCATTGTCTACCACCTTACCATTGTCAAGCACCATAACATTGTCTAGTACCATAACATTGTCTACCACCTTACCATTGTCTATCAACTTACCATTGTCTACCACCTTACCATTGTCAAGCACCATAACATTGTCTAGCACCTTAACATTGTCTAGCACCATAACATTGTCTTACACCTTAACATTGTCTAGCACATACTTAGTTTCCTACTTTTTTTAGTGAAAAGCATGCCTGCAATGCATGTGTTTTGCCACCTTAGGATCATATTAGCTATTTTAGGCATGTGCTTATAAACTAGGCTCTTGACACAGTACAGTTTTTTGTAAGTATCACCTTTAAAGGAGCAGTTCCACACAAACGTTTTTCTTATCTTCTGCATGTTAAATGAACTTATTAGGGTGTTAAGAGTTTTCCTTTTGCATTTTTTGTTTACACTGAGATCTCTATTTCTAATTTAGTATAAACTGTATACTGTTTTTTAAAGGAAATGTATGGCTTTTTTCGTTTACTGTTCTGTGCAGCTGAAATTGACGACTATTGCCTTTCCATTGTTCTGTGGCTCCTATGATCCTCAATACAACTTTTGGCTAGTTAAACATCATAAGAGGCATACTACACAGCAGTTGGTGTGAAATATGTTTCCCTCCTTTAGTCTCACTTCTAGAGGGTCATGACTAATAATGGCTAGGTAATATAAGGCAAAATTCAACCTTATTCCTGAGGAAGTTACACTAGGATTTTAAGAACTTTTTTTAAATTACCTTCTTATCAATATCCTTAACATTGTCTAGCACCATAAACTTATCTAACACCTTAACATTGTCTAGCACCATAAACTTTTCTAACACCTTAACATTGTCTACCACCTTAACATTGTCTAGCACCATAACATTGTCTACCACCTTACCATTGTCTAGCACCATAACATTGTCTAGCACCATAACATTGTCTAGCACCATAACATTGTCTACCACCTTACCATTGTCTAGCACCATAAAATTGTCTAGCACCATAACATTGTCTACCACCCCACCTTACCATTGTCTACCACCTTACCATTGTCTACCACCTTACCATTGTCTACCACCTTACCATTGTCAAGCACCATAACATTGTCTACCACCCCACCTTACCATTGTCTACCACCTTACCAATGTCAAGCACCATAACATTGTCTACCACCTTACCATTGGCTACCACCTTACCATTGTCTACCACCTTACCATTGTCTACCACCTTACCATTGTCAAGCACCATAACATTTTCTACCACCCCACCTTACCATTGTCTACCACCTTACCAATGTCAAGCACCAAAACATTGTCTACCACCTTACCATTGTCTACCACCTTACCATTGTCTACCACCTTACCATTGTCAAGCACCATAACATTGTCTAGTACCATAACATTGTCTACCACCTTACCATTGTCTATCAACTTACCATTGTCTACCACCTTACCATTGTCAAGCACCATAACATTGTCTAGCACCTTAACATTGTCTAGCACCATAACATTGTCTTACACCTTAACATTGTCTAGCACATACTTAGTTTCCTACTTTTTTTAGTGAAAAGCATGCCTGCAATGCATGTGTTTTGCTACCTTAGGATCATATTAGCTATTTTAGGCATGTGCTTATAAACTAGGCTCTTGACACAGTACAGTTTTTTGTAAGTATCACCTTTAAAGGAGCAGTTCCACACAAACGTTTTTCTTATCTTCTGCATGTTAAATGAACTTATTAGGGTGTTAAGAGTTTTCCTTTTGCATTTTTTGTTTACACTGAGATCTCTATTTCTAATTTAGTATAAACTGTATACTGTTTTTTAAAGGAAATGTATGGCTTTTTTGATGCCATATTTATCCCAATAATGCAGAAATTAATGATTTTTTAAAATTCCCCATGCCCTCGGTTTGCGTTTATGATGCATGTACACATCATGCATCCATAAGGGGTTCAAATAAGTTGCATTTCTCTTACGTTGACAATAATTTCACAGAGACCTCTAATTTCAGTGGGAATACACAGCAAATAACAGCAAAGTTCATGCTGTTATTAGCTATTAGATAATGCAATCAGACCTTTCTCTGTTAAATGCATAGTGGAGGCCAGGATGGATTTAATTTAAATCAAACTGATTTAAATCACTAGTCAGTAATGCTCGATTTAAATCATGATTTTTAAATGTAAATGATCATTCTTGCTGGTAGTTATAATCTTTAATATTTGCAACCAGATGAAGATTTCATAATTAGAATAACCTGTCAGATTCGGTTGCATCCACAGACTTAGTAGTGCTAATTTGTACATCGTTAGGGACAATGGATATGGATTTCATTAATGTACAAGAGAGAAACATAACAGACATCAAAGTATTAATGCCAAGGAAGTAACAGACAAATACATCATGTCACACAAAACATATATTTAGTGTTGAGCGAACCAGAACCGCACTGTTCAAGTTCGTCCCGAACATTACAGTTTTTGGACCCCGGACCCGAACACGGACATTCCACTGTATGTTCGTGTTGGAAAAAAAAATCCTCCCCCTTCCCCCTTACTTACCTCCTCGCTGCTGCTCTGTCTCCCGGTGCAGGTTTAAACAAACTTTATTGAATACGCATTGGCTGGACGGGAACGCACAACGCTTCCCTCACAGCCACGGACCTGCAGCACTGGGAGACAGAGCAGCAGCGAGGAGGTAAGTAAGGGGGAAGGGGGGAGGAAGAGGGTGGCTAAATCCTGGCACATTGAGAGGCAAAATAATCCTGGCATATTGGGTGGCTAAATCCTGGCATATTGAGAGGCATAATCCTGGCATATTGAGGGGCATAATCCTGGCATATTGAGTGACATAATAATCCTGGCGTATTGGGTGGGAAAATCCTGGCATATTGAGTGGCATAATAATCCTGGCATATTGGGTGGCTAAGTCCTGGCACATTGAGAGGCATAATACTGGCATATTGAGGGGCATAATCCTGGCATATTGAGGGGCATAATCCTACATTTGTACCCTGCCCTGAGCCCAGTGCCACAGAGAGTGCAGTGCACTTGCAACTGCATGTGTGCCAGGCACATGACTTTAATCCTGTTCTGTTAGCTCAGTGCGCAACATCTAGGCATTTTTAAATACTGCAATTTTTTGCTGTTAAATATTACATTTGCGTCCTGCACTTCATATCTGAGAGTCAAATAGAACCATCAAATACTGTGCTTACAGCGTACTTTGAAAAATTCTAATAGTTTTGGGTGGTAAATAGTACAATTGCATCTTGCGGTGCACTTCATATCTGAGAGTCAAATAGAACAGTCCAACACTGTGCTTACAGCACACTTTGAAAAATTCTGGCTACCTCCTCCTCCTCCAGCGCTGCTTCCACCTACACCGCCACGGACACCGCCTTCTCAACCCGTGGGTCACTTAGTATAAACTGAAAGAGAATACCCTGCACTCCAACCCTCTCTCAAATGGATAATTCTGTTGATCCTCCTGGCAGCCATGCTTTAGATTTAGATTTATGTTCTTCCAAAGCTAAAATCAAAGATTCCATCTAGTGCTATTTTATGGCTCAGCTGTATTTGTAATTTGTATGTATTTTGTGTTATTTAAAGTTATTTCCCTATCCACATTTGCTTGCAGGGCACTTGTCTTACTCTTACCCACATTTTAATTCATTTTGCAGCCCTCTAGCCCTTTCCAGGACTTTTTTAGAGGCATTTTAGTGGCCAAAAGTTCGTGTCCCCATTGACTTCAATGGGGTTCAGGTTCGGGATCAAGTTCGAGCACGGACCCGGACATTTTTTTGAAGTTCGGCCGAACCTGCCGAACCCGAACATCCAGGTGTCCGCTCAACTCTACATATATTACTTAGTATGTTCCCACATATAAGTAGAAATTTACACTGCAATGTGTTACTATCTGACCCTTTTTACTTGTAATTTGTATTACTGTTCAACTGCAAACTAATAATTAGCGCTATCCATTCAGATAATCACGTGTACTCTCTCTCTCCAGTGGTGACCCATAGCGCTGTCCATTCAGATAATCACGTGTACTCTCTCTCTCCAGTGGTGACCCTTAGCGCTGTCCATTCAGATAATCACGTGTACTCTCTCTCTCCAGTGGTGACCCTTAGCGCTGTCCATTCAGATAATCACGTGTACTCTCTCTCTCCAGTGGTGACCCTTAGCGCTGTCCATTCAGATAATCACATGTACTCTCTCTCTCCAGTGGTGACCCATAGCGCTGTCCATTCGGATAATCATGTGTACTCTTTCTCTCCAGTGGTGACCCTTAGCGAAGTCCATTCAGATAATAATGTGTACTCTTTCTCTCCAGTGGTGACCCACTGTGAATTACAAGAATTAGCAGCTTTTTGCTTTTTAAGACATCACTGTTCAAGAATTTCCCCTGAAAACCTGTGGAGTACGTCCAGCAAATTAGCCCCATATTTAGTGTTCTCTGTACCTGAGGGGTTTCTATTTATTTATTTTTTGTTACTTTGTTTTCTTTCGAATATTGGGTGAATGGGTGTTACCACTAGCACCTAATTACAACGACTGCTGCGTTAGTAGGCCCTGTGTATCATTTTTTTGTATTACTTAAATTGTTTTATTTAACTAAACCAATAACATTACTTAGCATTACTTAGCATACATATTCTTGTATTTGCCTAAACATCCATGTTTATTAGCTGAAGTGGTAATGTGTTCTTTGTTTGTAAACAGATTTGCAGAACAACAGTAAGATTAAGGTATTTTCATAAACTTTGCTTATTTTATTCCATTTTTACTGTGGAAAAGTGCATGTTATCTGAGCTTGGATAACTTGGATTAATTGAATTCGTTTTCCAAAAATGGAACTATTGCATGAATATACAGCCTCATGTTACATAACTAAGCGCTTTTCAATGCTGAATATCCTTTGAACTATAATGTAGCTTAAATATAAAACAATTTTTAGATAGATTTTTCCTCCAAAAGCATTCTCTTAAAATAAATCTGATTTAAATAAAAAAAATCTGATTTTTTTAAATTTTGTTTTTACAAAAATCATCGATTTTTAATCCACCTTGGTGGAGGCAGTGCAAAATCGTGAGAAAACGCAGTAAAATTGTTGGACACCTTATATATGATCTGCAGTCGCTCTGGAAGCTGACCTCAGGGATCTCATGTGTCCAAGAAAATGTTATAGTGTAGTCACCAGGAGAATTCCCAAGTCACCAGAGACGATCATTGACATATACAAGGGGAAAGGTCCTCTGTGGCAGCTGGAGAATACGCAAAGTTAAGATAGCCCTACCGTTTCGGCTGATTATTCAGACTTCGTCAGGGGCCCAAAAATTATGTGTAGCAATAAAACAATCTGGGAAGAGAACAATACGCTTCTTCTGCAATCTTTGTTTTAACTAGGGTTGCCGCCTGGCCGGTATTTTATTGGCAGGCCAGTAAAATATTGTCATTAGGCCAATGTTAAGTCTATGGAAATAGTACCAAGGCCGGTATTTTTCTGAAGAAAATGTGGCAACCCTAGTTTTAACCGATGTAGGCATTTTTTAATAAGCGTCAAGGGGTAACTATTTTTTAAAACTGTATGCTACAGGGGTTTATTAATGTCATTTCTAAGTTTTTCTGGTCACACAAATTTTGGGGTATTTCCCATATATTTATTGTATGTGTGTGTGTATGCTTTGAATTTGTTCACACTAAAAATGTAATATTTTTTTTTAATGGGTAGGGCTATGCTCACATAAATAGTATTTCAAATAAACAGAGCATGTTACTTTGAGTTCAGCAGTAATTACCTATATGGCTTGGCTTATGCAAATAAGTTGATGTGGCAATTCAACTGGATTTAACCCCTTTTACTACAGAGGAATGCATAAATTCCAGTCAGCAATTTATAGGCTGTAATTGGGATAGCAGGGAGGGGTTGGGTTCATGATGAAGTAAGACATATATCAGATGACATAAGAGGACATATCCAAGAGTTTCCTTATTACATAAAGTGCACAGATGAAGGCTCCTCCCAATTCTTATAGCTGCATGGTGCTCTCTTGGATATCCGCCCAAGCTTGTTAAATGTTCATTGTACACAATTTTCCCACACCTCTGGAATGCAGGTCTAATGAACAAATGCCTGCAAAGTAGGACAGTAAAATCTGCAACAAAATCTCCCTGTTTTTTTTTTTATTTTTTTTTTACAGTGACGAATATATGAAAGAAAAAGAAAAGGAACATAAAATGAATGTCTTAAATGAGCCTAAATTACCAGAATATGTTACACTTTCCTTTCACACCATTTCCTTTGAAATCCATTGGGTTGTATGCACTGAAATGGTGACTTGACAAGGATATTCCCCAAATACAGCATTAATAGCTGAATCAGAAATCATCCTAATTAGGATTCTTAGTTCAACTCAGCTATTTTGACTTAATTTTTGCAGTTTCAATGGCTATTTACCACAGTTCACTGTTTAATAAAACTTTTTTTTTTAAAAGTCTCATTGACACCCACCCATAAAGCCTTCTCTTACTTTCCTTTACATTGTCTGTCTTAAAATGTCCTGGTGGCACTGAAAGGGTTAACCAGTTTCCAGTGTATATCAAACTTACAGAGTGTACCCCAAATGGGTGCAAAACCTCTTCGGCAAGAGTGTCGTGTAACTTTTAATAACATGTCCTAAGGGAATGTAAAAAAAAAAAAATACACTGCATATAATGTTAGCAGAACTGGGCAAAACTTCCTTGATTGCGAGCAAATTGTGTTTTGTATTATGTTTTGTCCTGTTTATGACATCATCCTGTGTTACCATATGCAAATTGCATGTGGCTGCTTACAATGATGTCCTAAAAGTGAGGGAGCACTGTCTATGGTGGTTACCGTATTTATAAATCTCATTGTAAAAGTGGTCTAAGCAGCAGGAACATTCCATTGGTTTCCATGGTGACTGCCATGGAAGTTTGGAGCAGAACTAACTTTTATAAATAATCCCAGATTTACAGACATTTTATTTTTGCTCTACATTTTTAGGTAACAAAGACCAAAATCAAGAAATCATGAAATATCCTATAATTATCCAAACAGCAAAAAAAAAAAAAAAAATACATCAACTCAGCACCGATATCAGGATGTACTTGTAAGTGTATAAATAAATAAATGTGTAGCAACTGGAATTATCTTTCCCTTACTACAGATGGATCATTGTGTTCCATTCTGCATGTACAGTCTATAATTGGAATTCCACAGAGAAGTAAGAAACCAGGTATGTTAAATGTGCATACTAGAGTAGGATACATTGCCAGAAGTTGCCAAGAACAATCATTACCTAACAAGCCAAGTGTCAGAGAGTTGCAGTTATTGTAGAACTTTTAAATTGATGATTTGTAGGACCATTAAGGCATTCATTGAATTTTAATAATGTCCCTGGACAGAGCTCTGCCCTAGGGAGAAATGCCTGGGCCTCAAATCAGGACCTTGTACCTCCAGAGCTGGCTAGCCACAAGGATCATTCTTATAGGCTGAATAACACAGGAAACCAGGTCACTATGTTCACTTTGGTTATTACAGCACACAGTGATTATTGTATTATTAATGGTAATGGGAAATGCAGGAAAAATGCTAGGAATGTTCTGTATTATTAATCACGACAATAACTCAATAATAGTCTAATAGCAGCAAAGAATGTAAAGTCCATTAAGTAAAGCCATTTGTTACACAGAGAGAGAGAGAGAGTATGGGGGAGGTTCACCTCAGTATTGAACAGGAGTGGATCTTATAATTTACTAATAAGATGAATGATCTTACTGTCTGTCCTAATTAGATAGCACCAGTGAATGGAACCTTTCAGTACTTCTCCTAAACACTGAGACAGTTAACCCCATTCTCAACCGGATCTTTTTCTTATCAATAATCTTTGATTAATCAGAATTACCCTGCTGCACCTGATTATATTTCTCTTACCATCCACACCCTACATGTGTCATATCTATTTAACATTAATTCTATGGAGTGTTACACTAACCAATCAGATTTATTTTTACCATGCATGCCCCCCGATTTTGTACTCCTTTTTTGCTGATGGCTTTGCAAATGGGGTCCGTGATAAGGGTGGGCATTACTTCCTGCAGGCTGTGTCAGGGAGTGTTTACTCCCTACAAATAACTTGGTGCCTCTGGTTATATTTAGGATTTGCAGACATGCCTGGTATCTGCTTCAGATTTCCATACCTCCCAACATTTTACATGTCTAAAGAGGGACATTGGTTTTTGTGGGTGTGGCTAGAGGCGAGGCTGTGGGCGGAGCATTTCAGAACATTTTCGTCGACTTTGAGGCCAATTGATAACTTTTTGTGTAATTTGGTAACTTATTAAGAATAAAGCATCTTATGTACACTAATTAATATATAAACGCATTTACTGCAAACTTTATTGGGAGTTTTATTGTGTTGAAGCTCTGTGATACACTCATACAAATCATATTGTTTAAACTCACAGAAATGAGGGACAATAGAGGAGAAAAGAGGGACAGAGAGTTTAAAGTGTAAAACAGAGACTGTCCATCCTAAATAGGGAAACTTGGGAGGTATGGATGTACATGTAGAATTCATGATCTTTCCCACTCTTAAAGAGTGGTCCTTTTTCAAACAGGACTTTAATTCACTATGTATTAGGCTCATCAGAACTGTATTTTTATTCACAGACCCGCTGTGATGGATTGCCCCTTCCGGTGGCCTGGTTCTCAGGGACAACAGAGGATAAACGTTTTCTACTTATAAGTGTTAATTAATAAGCATCCAGCACACTGTGCACCTGTGGTTGGTTCATAACATGCCTGTTAGCTCCACCACTTGTTGGCAGTTAGCTGCTGAGCTCTTCTGTGCTGCTGTGCTCTTCTGTACAGCAGTCAGGCTCCACAGACATGCACTCTGATGTCCCTGGCTGCACACCATGAATTTTGGGATGCATGTACATATATTAGCAAAATATGGCCATATATTGTGACTAAATCTCCAATATTTTTTCATCTAAGCTAGGTGCTTTTAAAAATATTTAAAAATTATTAAAAATGTTTAAAATTATTAAGATTATATGTTGTATGGGTGCAGTCAGCATTTATTGCCTTTATTGTAAAAATTGTGGTCTCCTTAGTGGTGCTCTGTGCAACATATGCCGGTTCTGGGGTGCTGTCCAAACCATTGTTTTTGTACAGTGAACCTGTCATCCACATAGGTTGTCCAAATTCAGGGAAGATATAAAAATTTGGGGCTTTATTCATGAAAGAGGGAACTGACAAGGGAATTGCAAAAAAACTGAATGGGGGAATGTTTCCAACTTGATCACTTTTAGGTGGCAGAAAAAAGCACGGATTAGTCACGATGGCCTTCTTTGTAGTTTTAATCTCTATGCCTTTTGTTTAGAGGTCAAACCAAAATCTTAAATTTGACGATAATATTTGAAATGTTATTATCTATAAAGTGATATCATGCTTTTGCATAAAGAATACATTTTAACATAATTTCTAAACAGAAAGGTGCATTTTTATGTCTATGTATGCTGACTAAAAGAAGGTTTTACTACAGGAGTAAACCACCCTCATAACATAGCAAGAGACTGATTAGGAGCGAGCGCCATTAAGCTCATTCGCCTGGAGGGTTTGAGATGGTTCCAGGGTGTCTCAGGATGTAGTATACACATAGAAAAGCAGAATGGCGCAGGATGGTAGTACCTTAAATTGAAAATAAATAATAATAGTGCAATACTGTGGAACACCACAATAATAAATATAAACGGTGGTAAATACACTCACAAACCAACGTGTTTGATATTCATAAAGTGCCGTGATTCCTTCACGGATGTTTAATGGATTCTGTCAGTGTACCCGGCGCTGTACTCGGTCCCGTTGGCCGCGAGGATGTAGCCCAGAGACAATAGGGCAACAGGCTATAGCCTGAGACATCCTGGCAAGTTGGGGATTAGCAGTAATTCGTTTAAAGGTTCAAGGGAGGGGATCTTAATTAGGGCCAGGAAGGTTATCAGTAGGAGGGGAATAGTGGGGGGAGTTAGGGTAATCAGGCAGGGATATTTCATCTGTAATTTGTGGAGTGAATCATTCTAATGCTTGTTCTCTTTTGTTTGTGGTGGAGTGGGGGGTCCCATCTTGCGGTAATGCGGCACTCACTACTTCTGGGGATAACAAAAACACCCTGCAGGTTGAGTTGGGCGCGATTTGGATATTGACGGTGGGGTCGGGCCCATGCGGTGAGCGTAGCCAGCCGGCTGGTTGTGAATAAAAAGCCGGGAACCGATTGTGTGGTCGGGCCCACCGCTGGGGCACGGTTATGGCTACTGCAGAACGCAAAAATGTTGGGCAAGTGAGTTGGGGGGCTCACGGGCCTCCAAAAAAGGGGGGGGGGGGTTCAAGGCCAGCAGGCTTTCCTGGCCGCCCCGGGATACCCCAGTATCAGTAGACGGCGGCCGGTGAAGGTTGGACCGGCCGTCACGTGCGCTGCAGGCATGCGGGGCTCAGCGCATCTCCAGGTGGTAAGGGGTGCCGCACTTGGTTTGGGGGACTCCTCCCCTTTTTTCCCGTTGTTATAAATAAATGACTTCAATTTGCCACCATATGCAAGTGTCCTGGTTTCATTCAAGTGTTGTAAGGGGTTGATAAAGGTTAATTTTCTCCATCGGGAAACCGATAAGGCGTGGGAGCTTAGGGTACTCTGATATACTGTTAATTTAGAATTTTTAAAGAAGTGTCTGTATTCAATACCTGTTGATGAAGCAGCTGCATGCAATGCTGTACTGTGCATGTTAATATGGTGGTGTTGAGAGGAGGGAGTTTACTTCCATGCATTTTTTTAAGTACAATATTTTATAATTCAGTTCCTGTTTTTCATCAGTAAGAAGGAGGGCCCTCTTTCTGTTACATTCCTAATATCCTCAGCTACTCTGTAAATACCCAGCAGGAAGTAAGGTGTTTATACTATCCTACTAAGGAATTGACTTACAAAACATTTACATATAGCTGACATATTTGTAATGCCCGTCCTGTACGCATAAAAGATTACCGTCGCTTTAAGGATTTTGAGAGACATTGTTTAGAAGATCAAATCTTTCATTACTTATGGGGAAGCTCTCTGGCCGTGAAGGGGTTAATTTAGAAAGTATGTTAAAAATGGCTGGTTCTTTAGATTGTGTTCTCTCCACTATCATGACGTAAGAATAAGTTGGTATTAATGAGGCTGACGATGGTGGTGACTAATTGCTCACTCAATGTACTGCTCAGCACTAGAATTAGGTCAACTGTCAGTTGAGACATTGCTGAGATGCTCAGGAGATGAATTCCTGGCTTGCAGCCTATTTATTTATAGGCATCTGCAAGAATTTCTGCTTTTCCTTACATGTGATTTTAGGTGTTTATTTAGGTAAGGGAATTGCTCAGAATACATGCTGTGCACATTGACTTGACCGATCTTGTAATGTGCACAACAGGCACTGAGGTTATATGAAATATGTGGATGCATGAAAGTATTAAGGTACATGCACACACATGGGTATTTGTTCATGTTTTTGCATAACGCTGGAGAGGAGGGACCCAAACAGAGAGGAGATGCTGCATGCGTTTGCAAAACCCAGATAGCTATGGATGTTCCAAGGCGTGGGTCCTCAAGCAGAGTGCAGGCCAAGCTCAAGCAACTGCGGTGTCCAATGGTCCAGTGGTCAAGGCAGGCAGCACAGAATCAGAGTCCAGCAACAGAAGAGAGTCAGTAGACAGGAGAACATCCGATCTGGCTGAGTTGCAGACAGGGTTGGACTGACCCACCAAGAAAAAAGAAAATCCGCTTACACTGAAGCTGGCTGATTCCTACTGATTTCTCCTCTTTTAACATTATGTTAACATTTATTTATACAGCGCCAACAATTTACTCCACTAGGTACAGAGCATAGAAGGGAACTACATACTAAGTTAGACAAACTAGAACAGACTGATCGATGAGGTAGAGAGCCCTGCTCGCAAGCTTACAATCTAGAGGATGCACCAGAATTTGCTCTTAGCATATAACCTCTTTTGTCCCTGTTCTATAAACAGTGTATTTTTCAAATGTGCTTTAAAATTGTATGTTTTTCCCTATCAGGCAATACTATGCTATGGAATGGTATAATGATATGATTCTAGCAATACTATGGTGCTGGTATACAATTGTTTCCAAGCGAAAGTCCAGACGTCACAAAACAGCAGACCATGGAGCTGTAGTTTAGATGGATCTTTATAGCATCTTAAAGGACAACTTTTTTTTTTTTATCTTTGCTTCATTAGAGGAACATTTTTAGGGTGCCCTTTAGAAATTGGTGACCATTGCTGTCCTGATGCATCCTGAAGGCTCCTGACTGCCTGTCAGAGAATAAACTGGCATGTAGCTTTAAAAGAACATTCCAGTTTATCCTCATACTACCTAATACTAGGGCCACTCAGTTTTACACTTGTACTTCTACAGTAAAAGCACAAGTGAAAAAAAAAGTTTAGTAGCACTTTAACAGGCAGTTATCTCGTGTGGATTGTCAACATGTGTGCTCCAAGGGATATAGCAGGCCAGGAACAGCAGGATGCACAGAGCTGGAAAAAGGCTGAACCATGTGATGTGCTGGTGGTGGACTGCAATCACCTCCATTCATTGTAACCCCAAGGAATATAGCAGGTCAAGAGATTTAGCTCCATGGCATATAGCAGGCCCAGTAATATAGCTCCAAGGGATACAGCAGGCCAAGGGATATAGCTCCAAGGGATATAGCAGGCCAAGGGATATAGCTCCAAGGCATATAGCAGGCCAAGGGATATAGCTCCAAGGGATTTAGCAGGCCAAGGGATAAAGCTCCAAGGCATATAGCAGGCCCAAGGATATAGCTCCAATGGATATAGCAGGCCAAGAGATATAGCTCCTAGCATATAGCAGGCTTAGGGATATAGCTCCAAGGGATATAGAACGCCGAGGGATATAGCTCCATGGCACATAGCAGGCCCAGGGATATAGCTCCAAGGGATAAAGCACGCCATGGGATATAGCTCCATGGCATATAGCAGGCCAAGGGATATAGCAGGCCAGAAACAGCAGGATAGAGTGTAGCACAGTGCTGGAAAAAGGCTGAACCCTGCCATGTGCAGAAACCTTTATTCATTTCACCCCATCTTCCAATATAAACTGGACTCTTGCAATATACAAACTGAAAGGTGATGGTATGCTTCAAAATCTATAGTAGGGATTATTTATACACCCCTGGTTTACATGACAATGATGGTAGATCAGATGCATTGTTCAGTTAGTATTTACAAAATCTTAGCTTGTTTTTCTCCCAAATTGGAAAGTTTTGCCCAGATGGCTGGATATTGTAGCTGTTGTCCTTTCTACCCATTAAATAATCCACTGGTTATTTATAATATGGAATGTAGTGTAAGATTTGAGTCACTACTACTAATCCCAATTATACCAACCTTTCCCAAGATGTTCTTTAACACTTAATATCCACCCTATGGTGAACCTATACAGCTATGAGCAATACAAACTATGAGATTACATTATAATATACTATGAAATAGTGACTGATTTCATGCTGACCTGGATCCTGGCCGGGCCATTCAGATGTTTACACCGCCATTAGCGAGAGGGTGGAACTGATGTAGCAATATTTAGTGAATGACAATTTCCAGACGACACCGTTACACATTACATAATCAGGTGAGTCAAGATTTCCAAGGGAATGTAGAACAGTCTTGGATTAGATCATAATAGTCACCGATAGAAGGCTTTGGGGTGACATGGTGCAAGTCAGGAACCTCCCTTTTTACCTTGAGTCACCAATCTAGTGTTTGCTGCTCTCTCCAATCTGACAGGAGTTTGTGAGTCAGTTTAAAAATATCTGATAAAATGTTTGTATTATTTAAAGTTAAAGGATGGAATGTACATTGTTCTGAAGAGCTTCCATTTGAATGATCTGCACCTAAACCATACTACTGTTGTAAATTAGTACTATACTACTGTTATACTACAGATTTGTAACTATATTGTTATACTACTGTATCTAAACCATATTATGATACAGTTATATATGTATCTATTTGTTTCAGGGGCATGGAACACCTCCCTCTCTAGGATATATATCACTTCCCTCTTCCCTAGTGAATAAAATGTCCATCTCAGAGTAGAGTAGAGTTTGGGTCCATCATCAACATCTCCATTTGAATTAGTAATTAGAATCACCTGCCCAGGTCTACCAAAAAAAATGAAAAAAAAAAACAACCAACGTGAGTTTGGGCTTCACCAAATAGTTGTGAGAAAGTTGCATACCTCCAAAGCCCTCATCAAGACAGTCATTATTGCTCTATTACACGGGCTTCCAACGTGCGGCCCGCAGGCCAAATGCGGCCCGCCGGCCAGAGAGGTGTGGCCCGCTTGAGAGTGGCAGCGGTAGCCGCACCTCTGAGCATCTGAAACAAAGTGTGCACTGGGATGTGGAAGTGTGAAGGTGTGTGTGTGTGTGTGTGTGTGTGTGTGTGTGTAGAAGTGTGACACAGTGTGTGGAACTGTAACACAGTGTGTGAAGGTGTGTGTGGAAGTGTGACACAGTGTGTGAAGGTGTGTGTGTGTGGAAGTGTGACACAGTGTGTCGGTTACGGTGATTGTATGTATATATGTAAATATGTATATATGTATGTGTGTGTGTATACATACATACATACATACATACATGCATGCATACATTTACTTTCAATGAAACATGAATATGCGGCCCACGGACAAATAGATTTACGGTGAAGTGGCCCACTGCAAAACAAACTTGTACACCCCTGCACTATTATATAGAAAACAGTGCTCGTTATAGCAGAATCTCTCCAAGTGCTTCCCAGAACGTCATCTATCACAAATAACCGCTTGGTAACATCCAAGAACTTGCCGTTTACTCTCCTTGGTTAATGTGTGTTAATAACTCAGCAATAAGACTGAACAGAAATTGTATTAATAAGAGGATTGGAGGAAAATCTCCCTATTAAGACCATTGCTGCCTGTGAATTTCACCAAAAGTCCGAGAGAATCAGGTTATGTGGGATAATATTCCCTTGTCTAAAGCATCGAAGGTGGAACTTTGGTTGGCAGAAAAGAAGCATTACGTTAGAGAAAAGTTATGTGAGGCGGAAAAGAGAAGCATTAAGAATGGAAGAATTGCAGTCCAATTATTAAGCATGTTGGTGGCAGTGTGTGAGGAATGCTATTCTGCCTCAGGACCTGGATGGCTTGTCTTTATTAACAATATACTGTACATTCAATTCATTTCCTAACCACTGGCTTCTGTGGGAAAAGATTTGAAGAAACACTGCTGTAAACTTACATCACGTCAAGTCACTTTTTTTTTTTTAGACTGCAAGCTGCAACTTAGAAGATTGCTAAGCACAGCTTTTTTTATGATAGTATCTCTTTAATAATTTAAAGGTGTAGTTCCACCTACAGCATGTAAACAGCATCATTTTTAGGTAACTGATGCACTATGTAAAGTAGAGAAAAGTTTCCTCAACTTTTCCAAAAAACTGCAAATAAAGAGATAATTTGCTGTTGCTCCAGCTAGCAATAGTCCTGCCTATCTCACCCAGCCCTCCTTACTAGATGTCATTGAATTTAGAGACCTAGATGGAATTATTTTACTCCTGGAAAACTACAGGAGACCCGTGAATTGTTTTCAAGCAAAATTAAGTGTATGTCATATATATTATACACATGTATAACATACAGAAAATAAGCTAGATGGAATTACCCCTTTAAAAGCGTTAAATGTTGTGCTTTATCATATTTTAGAGTGGGTACAGTATTGCAAGTTTTTAATGATTGACCCATATTCTTATGATGCTTCCAAAGCAGGCAGATAGCATTACTATACAAATGGGGCTAAATTATATATTAAAAGCTAACTTTTTGTTTGTTTGTTTGTTTTTATTTATTATGAAATATAGAAAAGGTTGCAATATATATTATCTAAATACATTCTTACATCATTAAAATTTCCACTAGATCATAATATTCATAACACTTTGTCTCTGCTTTCTACATTCATACTACATTTGCGCTCCATTCACACCACATTCACTCTCAAGTTGGTGTCTATACAATTTGTTTTTTTGTTTTTTTTGTTAGGTTTAAATTATAAACTATTTCTTCTATTAAGCCAGTTGTGTCAAATTCCTTCATATGTAGTCAGCGATTTTCCATTATTAGACCAAAAAGCTTTTTCCATTTGGGCTTGATACTGAATCTGCTGTTCCAGTTTTAACCAACATGGAAGGGTGGTTGATACCAATTTATAACAATCTCCAACTTCACAGGAAGAACTATATGAATCAAAAGGGTTGTTTGTCTCTTTCTTTTACCGGTGGTCAGACTAATATTTTTATTTAACAATTTTGATATTTTAAGTTCAGTTTGTTTCCATAATGTGCATATTTGCTGACACCCCCCCCCCCCCCCCCAAATATGTTTAAAAGAACCATCCCTACTTCCACACCTCCAACATTGTAGCTAACTTTTATTACCTTGTATTAAAGTCACTTTCCAAACACAAAGGGAAAGAGTGTAAAAAAGTGTTGATTGCGATTATAAAATGACTTGCTTTACTAACCATCTTTAGATTTTTCTTGCTGTTCCTCGGTTCGCTGCTATTTCCATCAACTGCATTAAGGGCATCCACAATCTGCTGCCAGAGTTGATTTTTCCTCATTTGGCTTGTCCTATTTGCTACTGGTACCAGTACCAGTACCAGTAGTTTTTTACATAAAATTGCTAACCTTAAATAGATTGACTTCCAAATATCTTTGACATTACATTCACACAGCAGAAGCAATCACACCTGAGTAAAAGAGAAGGTATACTTGTTTCATTGCATGCAAAACCCTTCTCTCATGAGTGTATGAGAGTTCAGAGTCACTTGGGTGCATTTAGCCTCATTATCATAATTGTGGGATGCCAAACAGTGTAGGGTTAGAAGGGAAGGATACTGCTTCCCCTGGTCAGTAAATTACAGGGTCAGAGAGGTTATGTGAAAGAATAGAGAAGATTTGCCCAGAGAAACTACAGGGAATATTTTGGCCTTTCTTGAATTCTAGGAAAAGGAGAAAGAAGGGGGGGGGGGGGGGGGAGCCACAACTATGTGAAGTATGTCAGGGGAAGAGGGAACTGTTTACAGTTTCTATGCAAAGAATTCGGAGTTGGCAGGAGACGAGGGAGATGGAATGATCTGATTGTGACACCAGGGAGCGCATTAAGCGGCTTTCTCAATGCGCACTGTATGTACCATGTATATATACGCCTGAAGGACACACACATACATCTAATTTATATAGGATATGCCAGCTTTACCGCTTCTGATAACTTTGTACCATCATATATGCTCTTTATACACACACATATATATATTTACATGCCTTAGATGCCTACATGTTTTATAACGTGTTCAGTAGACCTCTTCTTGAAGGTCATGTGCAAATCCATACACAACATAGGAGACTTTTTCTGAAGCTTATGTACAAATCCACGCAGTGGCCAGTCACCATAGCTTTATCAGATATTTCGAGTCTGAGTCCACCCCTCATCAATAAGAAATTTAGCCAGGATACAGTGCTTAATGCCACTGAAACATATGGCGTCCTTAAAGGATCCATTGTTTAAACATTGTTTATTCTGTCCATGCAGAGAACAAAAACAATTCTAAATGATCTATATATTTTTTTAGCAGAATTGCAAGCAAAATATAATGTAAATATAATGTAAAATCTGCTATGTGTAATTTGCATGTCCAGCCACTAGGTGATGTCACAAACAGAGAACACCACAGTCACATTTAATACACATTTCTAATGTATACATTTGCTTGCAATTCTGATAACACACTGCATAGATTATCTTTGATAATTTCTTATCTCTACAGCCGCAAGATAAACAATATTGAGGACACAGAGTCCCTTGAATTCATGCATTAGTGTCCTTTCACCTTGATTATTGTAATACCCAGAAAAAAAGTACATAGTCTGCAGATAGCGCAAAAACACTGCAGCCAAGCGACTAACCAACCAGAAGCTCTCATGTCATAGAACACCTACTCCTGATATCTCATTCCCTTTAAGCCAACTAACATATTGCACTAATATGAACTCATAGATCGAGTTGCCTCTATACGTACTTGTTTAGCACTTTTAGTATCACAGGGAGAGAAGCGATATAATTTTTATTGAATGGACAGATAACGGAGGGTTAATGTATGGTTTGTTGCACTTACTTAATTCTGTACTCACTACTTTACCAAAAGCTTTCCGGACAAGGAATTTACACTTGAACTTCCATCCACATTCCCCTCCAACATCCCTGATGTATGGGTCTGAGGATATCTTTACGATAAGGACAGAGACAAGTAAATCCAGGCAGCACCGTATCTGTATGAGAGATGAAGATTCAGGAGGTATTTCAGACAGATAGAGAGAACTCTAAAGAATGTAGGAGCCAGACAGCCCGACTGTGCAAACAATTTAACCTGTGCTGTGTCAGAAAAGCCAGCAAACCATAGCAAGATGGAGTATAATAATGCATTAAGGAAGTTAAACATCCTCCTAGAAGGGGGGGGGGGGGGGGGGGGGGTTAGAAGTCTAGAAGTGCTTTGATCACCTCATTATAAAAATATCTTAATCTAAGAATGGTTTATTCTTTCACTGATTGCAGTCAGATGCCTCTGCTGCTTTTTAAAGTGGTAAAAAATGATGACACTTTAATTAGAAGGCTCCAGGCCTGTAAAAATGAGGCATGGCATTAACTCCAGTCTTGCCAGCAACATCAGAAAAGCAAGCTCACTTGTGCAGATTTTATAAAAGCTGAGAAATGACCAAAGATCTGTGTTCATGTCTGTGGACAATGTGAATAAGGCCGTGGGGGAGGATGAGAATTATTTATGGAATTTAATGCCTAATGAATCACGTTGTGGGGAATCATATGACCATCAATATCTCAGAAGCAGCAGAATTCTTCTTCAGTCTCTCAGACTTCCCGCCATTTTCTCCCACTTCTCTCTTCTCTGCTTTATCTTCTTAATTCCTTCACATAACTTTTTATCACTGAATGCCTCCATCAATGATTAGTTGCCTGCATTCTTGCATCCTACTCAGGCTCTCTCTGTACTAAGTAATAAAGTTATATTGTGTATGCAAAGAAAACAGACAAAGCTTTTTTTCTGTTTACCACTCTTATTATTACTAGACACACAACGTAAGTTATAGTGGGGTAAAGGTGATGGAAAACACCCTAATGGCAGTTCTGTGGTAAAAAGCAAGTGGCTTGTCTAGTGTGTGTAGATTTGTGTTTAATAATGCCTCTGCTATTACTAGTAGTTATTGAAATGGGGAAAAACATCCTTATTATTTGGATATGAATTAATTACTGGGAAAAAATGATAGTGCAGACATCCTCCATGCTGCCTGACACTTCCCTCTATTATGACGGACCGGCTGCACGTATCGTGCAGACATCCCCCGGCTGGCCCCAGTAGCCACCAGGGAGAGGGGAGATAGAAAGACAACGATTTGAGGAGGGAGGGAGAGGGGAGATAGATAGAGAGACAACGATGGGGGGGGGAGGGAGAGGGGAGATAGATAGAGAGACAACGATGGGGGGAGGGAGAGGGGAGATACATAGAGAGACAACGATAGGGGGAGGGAGGGGGAGATAGATAGAGAGACAACGATGGGGGAAGGGTGGCAGAGGGGAGATAGATAGAGATATAATGATGGTGGAGGAATGGAGAGGGGAGATAGATAGAGATACAAGGATGGGGAGGGAGAGGGAAGATAGATAGAGAGACAACGATGGGGGGAGGGAGAGGGGAGTCTGGGTGGTAGGGGCAGCATTGGCACATAAAAGGAAATAAAAACAAGAAATGCATTTTTTATATCAATTTTTATTAAATATGAAAAAGCTATTTACGTGTGAATATATACAAGTTAAACTTTTTTCCTACAGGGTAGTCTTATATTCAGGCTTTTAATTTTTTTCCTTAAGGAAATCCAAAGTTTGGGAGGTCGTCTTATAATCAGGGTCGTCTTATATTCAAGCAAATGTGGTATATATATATATATATGTACATATATATATATGGGAAACAAGAGCTGTATACAGTAAGTCATTGATTCCTCTACTGAGTAAGTTGTGCACTCGAGGTAGACTTGACTGCTCACTGTCTTGTTCATCCTGAGTTCAAATTCTAAGGGAATTTCAATTGTGATTGGCACAGTGAGGGACCCCTAAGACTCCATCTGGTATATATGAAGAAAACACGGATGGCTCAACGCTGATAAAGTGAAGTGGAATTTATTCCGTAAACTGGCAACGTTTCAACCCAATAGGTCCTTCTCAAGCCATTTTACAAAATAAATTCCACTTCACTTTACCAGTGCTGAGCCATCCGTGTTTACTTCAGTTATACTTTGGAGGTTTGGTGGAGCCTCTATCTCAGGCTTTTCACCATTCTGGTGCTGCTTCAACCACACCTGTTGAATCCATCTGGTATATGGCAGAGAGCGTGACCTGAGTTTTCTAACAAGACTACACTGATCAGGGGTAAAAGGTGGGTCGCCTTAATGAGTACCTGACATATGTCTGGTTATTACGAGGTATTATCTGTGATTTGCACACTACTCAGTTGTGGCCTTCAGTGAATTTGGTGTCCATGAGTACATGATTTGTCTTTCTGTAACTATAACTGCACTAGGGCTTTAAGAGGGACTGAACAATATTTTTAGTATGAATGTAGAGAATAGTAAATAAATACTAACTTAGCCAAAAAAGTATTTTAAATTTGGAAAATGTGTAATCTGTAAATCAAGCCACTAGTGATTTCGGTAACTAGAGAAAACACAGACCCATTTCAAACAGAATTTTCTCTTAATTTAGGCATTTACTTGCAATTCTGATAATACAATTTATAGCACATTTTTGATAAAAAAAAAACATTTTCTCTACACTCACAGGTAGAGTCCCTCTAATGATGTGTATAAATAGCCAACTTGGACAGAAATAGACCATGTTTTTCAGTTGTTTTTTGCAAGTTATAGGGCAATAACCTAAAGTAGCATTTTTCCATAAACCTACAGTGACCCTATGACCCCAACCCTAATCATCAGCATAATCCTAGCACTAACCCGAATCTAACTCTAACACTAACCCTAATTGCTAACCTAAATCCGAGGAATCAAGGACCGTTCAACACAAACGTTTCACAGCGGCATTTATAGTGTTGACAGCTCAGCACAGATGTTTTGGCGCTAAACTGTCATCGCCAACAATCCGCCCTAATAAAGTAAGCCCCCTAACCCTAAAACTAAGCACGAACTCTAATACTAACTCTAAAACTAGCCTTAATACTAACCCTTCACCTCTAATGCTAACCCTAAAACTAGCTACTGACCCTAAAACTAACCCTAAGACCCTAATAATAACCCTAACAGGACTGAAATATCAGACCCTGTACGTTCCAGTCATTGGAAACCAGTTAATTTGCATATCAAGCCACAGGTGATGTAATTTAAAACACGTTTCTCCTAATTTAGGCATTTACTTGCAGTGTTGCTAATAAAAGATCATTTCAATCGATCTCTTATGTTCTCTACATGCACAGTAAAAACAATATTTAGGTTATACAGTCCTTTTAAAGATCTGTTTGCTGTGAACCTCATTTGAATATATTAGGAAGGGTTAGAAATTGGCATAATTTCATGTTAATCCTATAAAGATGTGTCTACTGCCTTCCACTTCTTTTCACAGGTGTAACAGGTAGGGTTTGCTTTGTCAACAAGGCAGTAAAAACTGTTCATTCCTTGCTATTACACTGATAAGCCCATAATAAATGGAAATTACACTACAGCAAAGAGTGGAGAAAGTATGCTTGTGTTAGGAATTGTGTTCACTAAACCAATATAACTGAAACATTGTGACTTGTAGGTGTTGGATAAAATATATTTGAGTAAAAATTCCAGCTCGATATTGTTGGTCGCGTTAAATAAAGGACACAACCCATAGTTTGGAAGTACAATATAATGATTTAGACTGAATGACTTTTGTTTAAAAGAATGCAGGGAAAGAAAAAATCCCTGCAGGAAGGAGGCAACTGAGGAATTTGCAGGGGGGATTAGGAATCTGCTAGGGATGGAGCTTGCACAGGGATCTGCATGGAATAGGAGAAAGGCCAGAGGAAATAGACCAGGCTTAGGCAAAATCTCTATATTAGAACACCCCAGTGTCCATGACAAGGTCTGTGAAGGTCCACAGAACACTGCATTGTCCTTCACAAAGTTAGTTAATCACTTGCGTGGGTGAAAATGGTGCAACAAGACTTTGCTCTAGCCATATATGTTTTTATTTCCTGGACAGGGATGGCCATCCACTAGGGTGACCCCATTTTATTTCTGCCGTTCAGTGACACATTTCATATTATATAAAATATTAGGAAGCCTTGGGAACCATGTAGATTTCCTATTTAATAATATATTTACAATATACATACAGCCATTACCAGACAGGAGCAGTTTCAGAGAATTAACCTCTCTATTACCAGACAGGAATAGTTTCAAAGAATTAACCCCTCTATCAGCAAACAGAGGCAGTTTCAGAATGTTAACCCCTCTATTAGCAGACATAGACAGTTTCAGAGAAATAACACATCTCTTAGCAGACAGAGACAGTTTCAGAGAAATAACTCATCTATTAGCAGACAGACAGTTTCAGAGTATTACCCCTCTACAAGCAGACAGAGACACTGATCAGAGAATGCAGTTTTAATACAGGTCATTAAAAGACATCTTTAATTGAATAATCTGCATTCAAGGATGGATTTCAGATTGGAATTAGTAGTAATAGAAATACGAACTGGACTGAATGTTTAGTCATATTTTATCCGCTGCCCTCATATACTGCTTGTCAGGAAGTATAAGAACCTGACCTAATGCGGTGTAACTACCGTATATACTCGAGTATAAGCCGAGTTTTTCAGCACAATTTTTGTGCTGAAAAATGCCCCCCTCGGCTTATACTCGAGTTAGTGGGGGAAAAAAAAAAAATCTAAAACTTACCTCGTTCCTGCTCTGTCCCCCGGTGCTCTGAAGCTGCGTGGCTTTAAGGGAAGCGTTTTGAGCTCCCCTCCGGTCGCGCGGTCAATAAAGTGTGTTTTTTTTAAACAAACTTTATTGACCGCGCGGCTGGAGGGAAGCTCACAATGCTTCCCTCACAGCCACGCAGCTTCAGAGCACCGGGGGACAGAGCAGGAACGAGGTAAGTGCTGGGCTCTGGGGGAGGAGGGTGGCATAACGAGCATACTAAGGGGCAATATCCTGGCATATTGGGGCAATATCCTGGTATATTGGGGGCAATATCCTGGCATATTGGGGGAAATATCCTGGCATATTGGGGGAAATATCCTGGCATATTGGGGCAATATCCTGGCATACTGGGGCAATATCCTGGCATATTGGGGGC
This sequence comes from Pelodytes ibericus, assembly GCA_036172795.1. Taxonomy (NCBI): domain Eukaryota; kingdom Metazoa; phylum Chordata; class Amphibia; order Anura; family Pelodytidae; genus Pelodytes; species Pelodytes ibericus. The sequence goes on from CM069861.1 coordinate 178,288,910, forward strand.
AATATCTTGGCATATTGGCATATTGGGGGAAATATCCTGGCATATTGGGGCAATATCCTGGCATATTGGGGGAAATATCCTGGCATATTGGGGCAATATCCTGGCATATTGGGCGCAATATCCTGGCATATTGGGGGCAATATCCTGGCATATTGGGGCAATATCCTGGCATATTGGGGGCAATATCCTGGCATATTAAATGGCATATTGGGGGCAATATTTACCAGTAGCTGCCGCATTTTCCACCCTAGGCTTATACTCGAGTCAATATTTTTTCCCAGTTCTTTGTGGTAAAATTAGGTGCCTCGGCTTATATTCGGGTCGGCTTATACTCGAGTATATACGGTATATATTTTTAAATCTAAATTGTGTATGTACATGTTACATATCCACATATAATTTATATATACCATTTTACAGTTTTTATCATTAGCAAGCAAGTCAGTTATGCAAACCAAGGTCAAACTAAGAAACTGTAACTGGATTGACTGCACATTGCGATCATTTTGCCGCCTTTTTTGAGCGGCAATGTAACCTTTTTTTTTCTTTCTTGTATTTTATCTATTTTGTTGCCGGTTTAGTCAGAATGGGGATATAATCCTTGGAATGTTTAGTCAGTTCTGGGTTTGGTATTTTAATTACGTTAGCTGTGGAATGCAGACAAACAAGGCAAATAAATAACTAGTAATAAAGATAAAGTATTTCTTCTTTTACCACCTGCATTTCACCTGAGAATAAAATGTGGGATCCTACTGTGCTGGAAAATCGGGGTACAACCAGTGTGCTATAATTGTGCAGCCTAATACGTGGCATACTTTAAAAAGGGGTATCACCATAATTACACACCATCAAGCTGTAAGAAATGGGGTGCGTTATAATTATACACCAGCAAGCTGAAAGAAAAGGGGTGCGTTATAATTATACACCAGCAAGCTGTAAGAAAAAGGGTGCATTATAATTATACACCAGCAAGCTGTAAGGAAAGGGGTGCATTATAATTATACACTAGCAAGCTGTAAGAAAAGGGGTGCATATAATTATACACTAGCAAGCTGTAAGGAAAGGGGTGCATTATAATTATACACTAGCAAGCTGTAAGGAAAGGGGTGCATTATAATTATACACTAGCAAGCTATAAGGAAAGGGATGCATTATAATTATACACTAGCAAGCTGTAAGTAAAGGGGTGCATTATAATTATACACTAGCAAGCTGTAAGAAAAGGGGTGCATTATAATTATACACTAGCAAGCTGTAAGCAAAGGGATGCATTATAAATATACACCAGCAAGCTGAAAGAAAGGGGGTGCATTATAATTTTACACCAGCAAGCTGAAAGGAAAGCGGTACATTATAATTTTACACCAGCAAGCTGAAAGGAAAGTGGTGCATTATGATTATACACCAGCAAGCTGAAAGAAAAGGGATGCATTATAATTATACACCAGCAAGCTGAAAGAAAAGGGGTGCATAATGATTATACACCAGCAAGCTGAAAGAAAAGGGGAGCATTATAATTTTACACCAGCAACTTGAAAGAAAAGAAGTGTGTTATAATTATACACCAGCAAGCTGTAGATAAGGAGGTTTCACTAGAGTTAGCATGCTGTAAGACGGGGGCACTATCATAATTATACTTATATACGTAAACTGCTGAAAAAGGGTGTGGAAACATGATACCATTTGTTTTTAATGTGATTCACATGTGAATTGTATATCAACCAATAAGAACACTCCAAGGGTGTTCCCAGTAATGTTCTTAAGTCGATTTGTTGTATTATTTGTCAGTCTATGATTAAGCCTCACGGGCGAAATGCGTGAGACTGCGCTTGCCTTTCTGATTTTTTACATTAAACTTAGAAGATTTTACTATAAAGTCTGCCCATTTCATCCACTTATTTGGCACATGGAGAGGTGCACCGACTGCTCCAACATATCTCTATTCATTATTCACGGCTGGGAACGCTGTCAACGAGCTGCACTCACCTGTGCTGTGTCTTGCGGGGCTGATTGCTGTGGATTTGGAGCTGCCGGTTCCTGGGACATTGTATTGGAAACATGATAACAATCTAATATACTATGAGGAAAGGGCCTAATATCTCAACCACAATGTGCAATTAATAAATGTGTTCCATTTTTGTAGTGTGCAGTGAGGAAAGGAATGGTCCAATAATTACATCACTACATACTGTAAAGAATCCAGGTGCAGCTTCAATTATAATCCAGTATATATTGAGGGTTTGTACAATTATAACTTCAGTGCAGAATAAAGTAATATCAAAATATAATCACATAATAATCTACCGGGAGAAATTGCCATCTAGAATACTAAAGTTACATGTTGTATTTCCAGTCTTAGACATGATGAGCACTGATATTACCATACGTATTAACAAGTGCACAGTATTATTTGTATTAATGGGCATATCGTACTGTAAGCACTAGCATTATCACAACTATTAATAGGCTATTCTGTAGCTTCTGGTATTATGATATGTATTGTTCTATTAACTGTTCAGTAATTCCTGAGCTGCTGCTATAATAAGAACGGGGCAAATAGTTTTAACTATAAGGTTAAATGAAAAAAAAAAAATACTTGAGCCTTGTTTGTCTTCAATGGGTGTTTCCATCAATGACATCAGAGGATTCTGTAGCATAGCAATGCCTCAGTGTACTGTAAGAGAATGTTTTTTCGAAAGGTGATGAACTCCTTGGTTATTATCGAGGTACATAAGTAGTGTGTGATTTGGGGTAGTTGCATCCTTTACTTTCTTCATATCCAAGTGGAAGACCAAGTGTTTTACAATAGCTCAGTGCTATACTGCTACAGGGCGATTTGTGGGACTATAGTGAAATGGGCTAGCATAAATGAGGGGTTTGCTGAAGTTTACTTACAGTACGTGGTTTTTGGGAGGGGATGAACTGATTGTCTTGAGCAGTGGTGTATCTTGGTTTTGTGCTCACCTACGACATGCCCCATCACCCACATTGCGCACCGACGACATGCCCCATCACCCCATTACATGCCCCATCACCCACATTAAATCCCCAATTATCCCATTACATGCCACCATCAACCCGATTAATCAGAAGGAGCTAAAGCTTGCTGAAGTGTGCTTTAACACCCTCTGGCAAAGTGCTGCCCTAGGCGAGTGCCTTGTTTGCCTTCTGGAAGTTACACTACTGGTCTTGAAATGGTTCCAATAAACACTAATTAATGCCTGGGGCACTTGCCCCTATATGTGTTAGGGGTTCCGGGACCATTTGTGGAGCCCACAGGAACCTTTTTGGCAGGGGGGGTTTAAAAAAATTGTAGTTTTAATTTTTTCCCTGAAAAAATGCTTCACCACTTCGATAGACTATAATGGGTGGCAAATTGAAACTAGCAGTTTTTCTCTATAAGTCAGACTCGACCGTCCAATCTCAGAAATCAGGAATTAATGTCTTGAAAAATTCTCCCCTGGTTTTTAAAGCACCTTATTATGCATCTTTACCACATTAATCTTTACTACTTCTACTGGATGATTATTTCAGGTACCTACTACTCTTTCAGTCAAACAAGAGTTTCTCACATTTCTCCCTACAAATGTAAGGTAACACCTGTTCAGACATTAGAATAATGTACTGTATGCCAGTCATCCTTATCATGGGTCAGAGTAAGTTTACTGCTACCTGGGGACTGCTTCTATCTAAATATTTTTTTTATCTGTGCCCCAGTGACCTCTTTCCACTGCAGGGGGTCTTTGGGCACCACAAAATATTTCTCATCTGGTGATTATCAGCATTGCACAGTATACATTCCATGCACTGTCTGTTTGCTTTAAGAGATGGAATGTTAAACTGTCTGAGATCCTATTTTTCCACAACTAGACTGCTATTTTATATATTGCCAGCTATGCTTACAAATGATAACCATTAATATATACAGGTCTATTTATTAACTAGGGCACTGCAAACACCGGAGCAAATTGTTCTAGTTGGAATAACAGGTAAATTGGAATTCTCAAGTTGGCTGTTTTGTACTGATTTTTCCAGTTCCCTTGTCAGGTCACTACATGTCACTCTCTTGTGAATAGACCATATAGGGGGCCATTCACTAAAAGGTGAGATGAACATTTCATCTCACCAATTTAGCTTCACATTGTGAAGTCACAAACCTAGTGAGTTTCCCCCACTAAGCAAACTCCCCAGCTTTGTACCTGCACAAAGGTATAGCTAAATTGGTGAGAAAAAATGTTTATCTCAACTCAACTCACCTGCAACCAGACTTATAAACGGAAACTATTGTAATTAATAAAGTGTACATAGAAGGACTATGGTCAATACAGTTTACATTTCATTGTCACTAAAAACTGCATATTTGACAGCGATTCATCAACATTTTTAGCAAAGTTTGTAGACGTTTGAACAGACCTGGTGAGTACAAAAGGTAATGTCTAAAAACAGAACAAGACAAAGGCCTTGAGTGGTATTTTGACAAACACAATTCTTCCATAATGATGGCAAACTTTCTCAGGGTTGCACGCCATTTTAGTCACGAGAGGGCCAGCAAACATGGTCATTCACACTAACTGGAAGGATAACTATGAGCCTTTTAGAATTTAATATTTGGTGACATCTGCTGCTATCAGATCTGTTCATTAGGATAAATGGGAAACCTAAGCCAATCCTTTAATCATCTAAGAAGTTAGATATTCAATAGCCAACCCAAACACTAAAAATTGTGAACCAGATGGTCATTTGTCATGAACTGAAGGGCCCATTTGGAATAATGAATAGGCTGAAGAGGTTGTCATCTGCACTTGGCTTGTGATATTTTTGTAAATACATCCCACTGTATTCAGTAGTTGTTATTTAGAAGAATACGACACATTTCATCATCTCAGTGATTGGGGTTGTACTTATTACAGCACTGCACGGTGCTCTAGCAGAACCTTGTGTCTTCTCCTGAAAAACACATAAAAGATTACAACAGCAAAATGTTTAACTAAAGTGTGCTTAGTGCAAGAAAATCCAAAAACAAAAAAGGTACAATTACTACCCTTGCAACTTTAAACTGGTAGATATACTGATGTAGTTACCAATGCAGAATAGCAAATGGAACAGACAATAGTGTGACACTGCTAATACACAGTGATTTATTGTAGGGCCATATACTGTACTCACATATTTTCCAAGTACATCAGGTTCATCATAGATATGTAGATTTGCTTGGATTGGCTGACATCCAAAGATTCAGGAAATTTCCACATATGGTCCCATGAAAATAGTTATAAAGCAGGAATCAGGTGCCAATTAATAACAATATTTAATTTTAAAAAAGTAGCAAGATCACATCTCAGATCAGGATATTCTGTAAAGAATAAAATCCAGGATGGGTGAGCACAGCTCCTAAATCTGCTACACGTTTCACCTCAATATGGGCTTAAACGGGTGGCTTGTGGAGCTGTGCATGGTATAGAAATATATACATTCATTAATGAGTTCTAATCAATCAAAATGGGAGCCTTTGTGATGATTTCCTATTCTGGCGGACATTTTGTATGTGGATAATTTTATTGAAATTGTATTTATTTTTAACTAACTCTGAATAAAACAGTGTAAACTAACCTGCATCTCTTATTATTTTGCCATGGGCACTTTCTATATACTTGGAATCTTTCCTTTTGGCCTGAACCAAGGTGGGCAAAGTGTGAGTAGAAATGGCTGTAGTTTGACCAGTGTGTGAGGGACTTCACCAAACTCTTTTTTTTTTTTTACTCGAATGGTACTTCAAAAAAAATGGATCACTAGGCAAGTACCTATCCTGCGGAATAGCAAAGATGGTTTCTGGTACCATTTGGGGCACAAGTTATTTATATACATCGTGCCTTCAATCAGAATTTAAGGGTATAGATAAACAAGGAACATATAGTAAGTATGTTAACTTTGATATGTAGTTTAATTGTTTGTACTTTATTTCATTGTTCTGTCTCCAGCTTTCTAAAAGACAAGAAAATCAATGGTCTCCAATAAGTCCAGGCCTGTTCCAGATAGATTCATGATTAGTAGAGCCCCTTAATATAGCCCATTGATGTCCATCTGGTGGCATGCGGGCCAGATGCTATCCACAAGGGGTGTTGTGTAGCCCCTACACTGGCTAAAAAGCCCTTTAGGTTCTATAGTATTATATCATAAAATTAATATTCAAACGAGTCTATTCAATAAAAAGTGAAGCATGGTGAACTGACAAGTGAACTCTAAAAATCAGTCCATGATATCTGATTGGGAAAGACAGACAGGTTGTTTTTTCCCAGTTCACCTATTAATGACTGCTTTTTTGCAGTTCACGTTATAGTGGATATAGCCCCAGAGATTCTTGTATTTCTCAGTATAGCCACTGCTGTTTTCCTGATAATATATTAACAGTAACTGCTGTTAATAACTAAACTCTTTCTTTGCATGTGGTTAATACTCACATGAGGCAAACATTCCATTTGCTCTAATTATAATGTGGAACACTTTTTTTGAATGTGGGGTTGGCGAGGATTCCCCTGATGAATGTTATGAAACCTAATTTACAGACAACCCATTGGTCCAGAGATAGATGTAACAGCAAATGTCTACTGCTTGAGAATTTAGACAGAAATAGAGCAGGAGAGAGAATAAAAAAAGGAAGAGAGACAGACGAGGGTGAACTAAAGATTTGCCAGACGGGGCAGGGAGCTCGGAATGGAATGTGTAAACACATCTCAGAATATTTGTTCACCAATAGCTCTTGTGATTATGAAAGGCTGGAATTTTTTTTCTGTTTTTCCTGCTAACACCTAGGAATGGGGGATGTGTGGCAAAAAGAAAAAATGTCTTCATTCAGCATAGGAATATTTTAATTACCAAAAATGGAATAAATATTTTTAACTAGCAGGCAATCCACAGTCTAATAGTATGTTAACTTAATGAACTACATTCAAAAGAAAGAGAAAATATATTATATTTTTTATTTTGTTAGGGGAAAAAAATGATTTACCATTAGATGTATAGAATCAAACTGTAAAAGTGATCTGAAGAAATGGTCTTGGTATATTATTATACATTTAGCCATAAGTTAGCATTTTCTAGTTTCAGAGCTGTTATTGTGTTATACATAAATAATATAAATCAAGCTGTCCGTACTCTCCCTTTTTCTATCTTCTAGTTGCTCTATGTAGCCTAATATTGCTATTTAGAACAAACCCCTTTATATATCCAATTGTTTCATCTTCCCAGCTTTAGGATACAACTGAAAAAATACCAGCCAGGGCCAAAAGTTGGTACATATGAGGAGAACATAATAGTAATGTTGGATATATATATATATATATATATATATATATATATATATATATATATATATATATATATATACACATGACATTACCTACCTGTATAAAATGCTGTATTTTATAACCACTGACTAGGTTGAAATGGCCAGCTCAAGTCTCCTTCAAACAAATTAAACATTTCCCCTAATTGCGACCTAGATGAACACATATGCGGTTTATTCATTTAACAGTCAACTAACTGTTAACCTAATCTTGACACGTGTTGTCAGTTTACCAGAGTTCACCATTCAGTGGATTAGAATTGTCTGCTATAATAACAATACTGCTTCTTCTAGTTACTGACGCTTGTAGTATGAGATATCTCATCACCCAATCTCCCATCTTATAACATGGATGTAACTCTGTACTCTGAACAGGATATGACTTTAATGCCAAGAAACTGGGTATATCAGCAGGAATGCATAAAATAGAAATGGAGTAATAAAATGAGGGGTAATATTCATATTTACTATATGCCTGGGTTAGTCTTTGAGAAGATGTTGTAAGGGAAATACACAGTTAAGAAATAAGAAAAAATGCCTAGGATATGTGCAAGATCAGCTTAAAAAAAAACTGACATGCTAACCTAAAAGTCAGTAGGATAGTAGGAAGATGTCATGCACTAACTAATTCTAGAATGCCACCATAATGGGATCAGTTTGATGTATCCTGCTCATTTTAATGATATTTATTTTATTACATGCTGGGCAATTTCAGTATAGTCAAAGTCCTCACATTAACGTCTATGGGAGGGCTTTGGATATATTTGGAATAGCCAAGGTCCTCCCGAAAAGGCCCCGAAATAAGCCAAAGTCCTCCCCACTGAAGTCCATGTGGAAGACCAAAGAGACCAATTAATTTCTGTGCATATCGGCTGATTTTGGGGTCAGGAGATATTGGTGTGAAAATGGCTAGGATTTCCAAAATGCAAACATATTCAGAGGCACATCGGGGCAGCCTGGGTACCTCACCATTCAAGTTCCGATGCTCAAATCAGTCCGCAATTCAGACACACCATTATCAGTGTATATTGAGTCGACCCTAATGTTTTCATAGAAACATAGAATGTTTCGGCAGATAAGAACCATTCGGTCCATCTAGTCTGCCCAATTTTTTTTTTTGAGTACTTTTATTAGTCCCCCGTTCCCGGTCTTATAGCTAGGATAACCTTGTGTCTATCCCACGCATGCTTAAACTCCTTCACTGTGTTTACCTCTACCACTTCTGCTGGAAGGCTATTCCATACATCCACTACCCTCTCAGTAAAGTAATACTTCCTGATATTACTTTTAAATAGTTGCCCCTCTAATTTAAGACTATGTCCTCTAGTTGTGGTAGTTTTTCTTCTTTTAAATATACTCTCTTCCTTTACTGTGTTGATTCCCTTTATGTATTTAAATGTTTCGATCATATCCCCCCTGTTACGTCTTTCCTCCAAGCTATACATGTTACATTTTCCTAATTTAGATGCTACCGCTAATACCTTAGTAAACCTGATCACGATCGGTTATTCTTTTTCATACCAGGACAATGATCCAAAATACATCTCTAATTGTCTGAAATAATACAGTTTCCCATTTCCCACATTTCTAGTATCAAGAAATTACGGTCAGCACACCATAGTATTTTTGTTTGCAAATTTATTTAGTTTTGTATTTAAAATAACAATAGTCTGGTCTGCAACAGCAGGACCAGGTGGAATTCAGGCAGCATATAATATTGCAGAATAATATTAATAAACAACAGCCACGCTTACATTTTTAAATACTTTCGATAACTTAAGTACACTCTCAAAAAATAAACCAAACAAACCGATTCATACGTCTTTGGAATAAAACTCAGACTTTCACAGCACAGAGAGAAGAAATAAAAATACAGAAAAATATATTATATTTGTAGCCCTTTCGCTGCCCGAGGTAAGACACTGCAGATACTTCCCCGGGTAGGAAACAGAAACTTAGGAAAGGAGCGACCATTTTTTATTTTAACTATTTACTTTTGTAATTGCTCAGGGCAATATTTAATCGATTTAAATTCTGTAAACAATGCACAAAGTATTGATTTTGAAGAACAAAAAAAAAAAAAAAAATGGCTGTTGACCGGCAACAGCAACCAAATAAGAGCATGAAGATCAGGGGTTAAAATATTTTCATGATATAAAATAAATAGAACATAGAAAGTATGGTTGAGGGTTGAATATCTGGCTCACTCTTGTGTCTGATAAAGCGCTGTTAGTAAATACCACGTGGTTACTGCAACATCACAAATTGTACGAGCTTATTACGTGAGACTATTGTAACAGGCTTCTGATCTATTCTGGACCCCTCTGTCCTTCTAGATTTTTACCACATTAGACAGAGAGGCCAGGAACGCCAGAGAAATATTTGTTAGTTATATAAATACTGAGACTGAGATTTAAAAAAAAAAGAAAAATAAACAAACAAATATTTACATGAAAAATGCTTGGGACAAAATGTCCGGTAACTTTTAACCACTTCACTCCCTACAGGTTATGTTTGCGGGTTGTATTTTTAGCAGCAAAAAGGTGTTGGCCTGTGACATTTCAAAACCAAAAAAAAAACAATTATAAATGGACTTTCCTTCTTGCTCTGGAAAATATCTCCAGCTATTTACAGGTAGGCCTAAATTAAGGTGAGCTGCATTGGAAAATCAGCTGTCCAGTATGCTTGAAGGTTGATCATTTTAAGTCCACTTGAGTCTGGAACCTTGTCATCTTCTCAGTCCAAACCAGCGGACAGTTAATTATTTCAGACTCACACAACTCCTGAAGTATGAGCCTGTTCGCCTCACTCTCCAGCAACAGGATGGATTGTTTGTTACTGTGGAAACACTGGATTCCACTGCTCGTGGGCTGTACGACCAGCTCTGAGAGATCCTCCGGATGCTCCAAAAGCAAGGAAGCCTTCTTACGTGGCTTCCCAAGATTGTGTCAATAGTCCAGTTAAAATGGGACTTAGATAAGAATCTCCACCATTTCTGAAACGCTTGAATTCTTGGAGGAGGTTTCTGCAAGAGATGAAAGAAGTGTGAGTTAATGATCAACAATAGTCCAGATCACAGAATAAAAACAAAAACAAAATTGAAAATAAATAATTTCACTACAATTCCTGTATGTTTCTGACTTTTATTTCTTATAAATCCCCAATTTATAACATCGAAAATAAAATATAAAAATCTACATGTTAAAAACAAATGTTAAAAATGTCAAGCTTTTATTTGAGATGCCTTAAGACAAATAAACAGCTGGTAATATACATTCACTAAATATTCTCGAAGACACAAAGCACATTGGCTGTGCATGAATGTGTGATAGCTCTAGATCTTGGTATGCACAGAACTCATTCCATTACCAATGATTCAGCCTCTAGGTTGTTAAATATATAGGTGTTGAGACAGTCAACCTGTGACCAATTCTGTCAATATGTACAAAGCAGGCAATGAATCTCACATATCAAACAACAAACTATAAGACAGAATGAGTACGGACACAGAGTATTTTTATTATCGAATGTCAAAAAAATGCCTGGAATTGATATAATGTTATACTAAACTGTTAGCAATCTTAAGATTTCATATCTATGCTGGAGAGGTTATTAAGAAAATGTGGAATCTAGATAGGACTTTGGTTCTCTCTCTCCCAAATCCTACTAAGACACAGCCCTTTTTTTGTCTGTGAGACACGGTGACACATCCTGAGTGATTGTATGTTGCTTCGGACTGCAATGTCTGAATATTTTTAAAGATGGGTCACACTAGCTTATTTTCACAGCCCCGATGCAATGTATGAGGGGGAGGAAGATTTCAAGAGAGGACATTCCAAGCATGTCTGTGGGTTTGGATGGTCAGCAGATACATTGCATCTTCCCAGGGTTACACAAGTGGCGAGGATACAATTCAGCACAGGCAGAGCAACCAGAGAACTGAAGATGCGTACTAGAGACTGACAAATGGGAAGTCCTAGTAGATCAGACCTTTGACCAGCTAGTGGATTATTGTTATAACCTCACTATTAGTAGGACTGCCAATGATTTATAAGAATTGAAGTATAAACTATGGTAATTCAAGAAAAAACAAATAAGTGAGGTGGAAGAATAAACTGGCTTCTCTCCTATCACCCAAACGCACACAGTACAGGACCAGCAGTAGTTGGAGCTCTATGAAGTCTGGTCTAGTTGGGGTGCATTGGGATTTTTATTTTCTCCCAAATATCAATTTGCTCCCTTCCCCCCTTAAGTCTCTTGGCCTCACACCTGCATTCTGTTCCCAGCTGCATAGCTGACATTCACTGGGATTAGTCATCACCAAGGGAGGCCAAGCCTTGGCAAGGATTGTGAGAGGAGAAAGCTCTCAGCTATGCAGGGCTCGGCACAGGCTCAGCCTGGGGGAGGGGAGGTGAGAGAGTTGCAGCTTCTGTGGTTGTGAAACCGTCCTCTGTCAACATTAATGTTTCTCTTAAGAAAAAAAAAAAAAAAGGCACAGATATCTTTCTTCCATGTTACCAACAAATTATTTCAGTGTGTGGAATGAAAGATTTTAGAACCAAAAAAAAAAAACCTCTTTAAATGTAAACATGCTGGAATCTTGTACATGTGATATGGGACAGCACAGTGTAAACCTTGATAAAGATATGGATTTATCAAGTTTTGTCATCACTTACTCACGGGAAACATCAGACTTTATGATGCTACAGTCTACGTGATGATGAACACTCACCTATTGAGGTACTCTGACTTCGTTCGACATGGTATTCGGTCACAGCTGTCTGCTGTGTGCCACAGTCTGTTTGGGTACAGCCATCTTTGCTCCCGTGCTTGACGTGAATGGGTAAGAAGGTGGCGCAGAAAGGCAACTGATCGCATGGCTGGCTGGCTACACAAAAACACACAGAACACTCAGTAAGAATGGATGGCATTGTTAAAAATGTTATGTAAAGGCATTGTAAGGACACTAAAATAGGCACTAGCTGTGACAATCTCCCTGCATCTATAAGTTACAGTTGGCCACAATTTTGTTAAAAAGGCACCTAATTGGCGAAAATGGAGTTCGCATTTTAGTAGGTCTATATTTAGCATTCCAAATCTGCAGTCTTTATGATTTAATTCTAGGCCAAAATCATATGTCCAGAAGCAATTTATAAATAAGAACATATCCAACTAGTCAGATCAGACTCTAAAAACTCATGTATAATTTGTTAAGAACTCACTTGTTGCTGCTTTAGGAACACTGCCTGTTACTCTTTCCATTGAGGGTGTATTTTGGATGATGCTTGATGGTGTGAAAATAGAGGGAACAGATTTGGCAGGTCGGAGAGGACCCTGGTAAGGTTTTCGCTGATGTAGAACCTTGATTACTGCATCTTTCTCTAGTATCTGAGCATGAAGGGCCTTGATCCTAGAAAAGAACAGCAATGGTTACTTGAGAGAATCAGCTACGGCTTTTAAACATCAAGACAAACACAAAACCACCTGGAATAACCCATTGAATAAATATGAACAGAGGGATTCCTAAAACGACAGTCCCCTCCCAACATCTAGATTATTTCATTATGGCAAACAATATGTAGATAATCTTTTTTTTTTTTTTTTACACAGAGTATTTCTAAAAATAAATAGAGATCAAAGGAGTTAATTTGAACAAAGTGCAGAACAAACACAAGGAAATGTGCCAAGATCTCTTTCCCATCTCTTGGGAATATTATGAGAGTGTCAATCAGATAATGAGCAAAACCATCTATCTGCCTCAACATGTACCCTTGCTTGTACTGACTGAATGCCTAATAAAAGAGGCGAGCCTTGAACCTTTAAGAAAAGAAAAAAAAAAAGTCTGTAGTGTTGGAGCATCTCTGATTGAATGGGTAAGAGAATTCCAGAGCATGGGAGGGGCATTAGCTGAATCTGTGGGAACCTGATTATGTGTGCAGTCAGACCATGGTCACTGATAAGCTGTATGACCAAATGGAACCGAACAGAATGGTCAGGTGTTTGGAGTCCTTTCAGATAGTGTGAACCCTGATTGGTTAAGGCTTTGAAGGTCAGCAAGTCTATTTTAAAAATATATTTTCCATTTAATGAGAAGCCAGTGTAGAGGTGCTATGTGATATCCAGAAATATTATGTTTAAAACAAAATGTTATTTTCTTGCCTCTGTTGGCATCACCTAACTAAATTATAAGTTGGTAGCTCAAAAGCTATAGACTTTGATTTAAATCAGAATAAACCAAGACAGTGATTCATGAAGCCTAGCACATAACTGCCTGTTCTTTTGATATTTGACAAATGAGCAATTGTTCTTCCTGCCATGGAACTTACCTATTCTCCATTTCTTGGTGCCTATGGTTGACCATCAGCAAGTCCTCATTGAAACTATTGTTGGGAGAGTGGCGAGGCGAGTGATTGATGATCGTTGTATCTCGCTGAGCAGCAGCAGTAGCCGCTGCATCCATTGCAAACTGCCGCATGGTACGTTCCTCCAGATATTTCTGCTCCCATTTAGTCATGTCAGCTTCAAGGGCAAGTATCTTCTCCTCCTTTTCTCGCAGATGTTCAGAGAGTACAGATGCAGAGAGTTCAGGAGAATGGTTTCCACTTTGCGCCATTGGCTGCCTCTGTTATGAAAGATACATTGAGTTGACAATTGCTCTTACATTGACTCAGTGACCTACTGAAAATCATTATTTGTCCTATACGCTACTAAACTGTCCCTCACCTGCTGCGTCCTTAGCATCTTCAATTCCTGTTCAAGCCGCGTTCGCAGGCGGAGCTCCAGATGTTCTCTCTTTTCACAGGCAGCCTGGAGTTGGCTCAGAGCTTGTTGTAGCCGCTCCACTTTTTCCACATATGCCCGCTTCTTGCGTAGCTCATCCTCGGTGCGTGCTGCTCTGGACTGAGCATTACTTAGAGCCTGCTCTAGCAATTCTGCTCGCCGCCGCTGATCCTCATTGGCACCGCGGAGGAGGCTGATTTCTCTTTCCAGCTTTTCTCTCTCTTGTTGTTGCTCACGACCTGCATGGAGAACCAAATGCTCACACTTAGAAGGGTGTTGTTAAAAGCACATGTGTACGTCCAAAACAAAATTAGCCCTGGAAAACATTTTGTTTGTAGTATCACACTCACAGCTGAAGAAAGTACTGAAATTAAGTATAGAAAAGGTGTTTCAACTACTGTACTTGAGTGACATACTTGTCCTATCATAGTACAAAGAAGTGTAGAAAAACATGCACCCGTCAGATATAGTAAAAGGGCCGTTTATGTGAGGGATGGGAATCTGCACCTACTAGGCTAAGCTTTCAATAGTATTGTTTGTGTATTTCATTTGCATAGCCCAAGAGGAATAAGGTAAATTTGGCTGTGCATGTAATCTTCAATGAAGAGGTTAAGCAAACACATAGGTTCCCAGGCTTGGAACAGTCTGATAGCAGAGAGTTGACAGCTCCAGGATGTATATCCTGGATAGACCAGTTCTCCATCATGGCATTTCCAGCCTTCCAAACACAAGGATGTTAGTGATGAAGCTAAAAGCCCGTCGGATGAGGGTGACTGAGTGAGTACTCAACAAACTAGAGCTATTGGAAATGTCCGTTTGCCAACGATGTTTAACTGGCCTTACACAGCATCAACAAATAACACATGCCTATTACAGGGCATAGACGTTTTCTATAAATGTTTGGGGTAAAGTTCTAAAAGTGATCTAATCAGCAGCACCATTCCATTTGTGTCCGTGGAGATGGGGCAACTTTTAGAACTTTGCACCCACAATTGACAAGTGTCCAGTTTCAGCACAAACTGTATTTGTAGATCAACAAATATCACTATTAGAATGCATGAATAAGGAGAACGCTACTGGCTGCGGTTTGGCTTTGTTGAATTTTTAAAAAGAACCTATCCTTTTACTCAATAAATTTGACTTTTCAATGTATATAAGTAGAACAAGCAAGTGTAAAAAAAAAAACCTGAATGAAATTCCTCTTGGATAAGCATGGATAACTGTTCATGCTTATTTGCAACCCTATCCTGTTAACCCATTGAATGCAAGATGGTTGGATGATTTTAAGTGTCTGCTAGGCAGGGGGCGGGGCAGAGGTCAGCTATTGGAATGCAAGGAATTCAGGTCACATTGAACTCTGTTTGTTTGCCAAAGGAACTCAAGCTTTTCTACAGGAAAGGTGAAAACATTTTACACTCCCTCCTTGTATCCTGAAAGGTGTGACTGTACAGCCCAAGCACCACGTCAGGACTTTAAAAAAAAACAAAAACAAAAAAACAGCAAGTAAAGTGGTTTAGCTCTAGCCCAAAGAAAATAGCCTTGTGCTTTTAACAAAGGGTTTGATATGTAATTTGAAATGTAATTCTCAGCAGGCATTACTGAACCAGTCGTAATAGGGATAGTAGTCATTACTCGCAGGAAGCATTACTAAACCAGTTGTAATAGGGATAGTAGTCATTACTCTCATGAAGCATTAGTGAACCAGTCATAATAGAGTTAGTAGTCATTAATCTCAGGAAGTATTACTGAACCAGTCGTGACAGGGATAGTAAATCTGTGCTTTGGTCCAGTTTACAATTAAGGGATGGTGGAACTTACACTGAGCGATCAGCTTTGATACAGCTCCCTGAGTGTCCTCTCTTTGCTCCACACTCTTGATATTCAGCTGTTTATTAGCAGACTCCAGGCGCTCTAGACAAATACAAAAAATTACAAAATGTTATTTAAAAATACAACAAATTTCTATTTCTATGACTCCCACTTCTTTGTGGAAGCAGCTGGCACTTTCAAAGTACTCAGCTTGTAGCATTTGGGAGACCAATACAAAAGGTTCAGATTTAGAACAATGCTTATCTTCTTTTTTTTTCCTTTACAGCATTTAATACATAATCTAAACTCACGTGTAATGAGCTTTCTAAAAAGGAATTATATATGGTTTATTCAATCTCTAGCTGTCCTATTGTCAGTGTCCTCTTTGTACATGGCTTTTCAGGGACTTGAGGTTGTGTCCATTCATCAAAACCTAATAACCATTGTACTTTGATAATGATGATTGACAGCTCACGCACTGCTAGACTGGGTTAAAATTCCATCTTGCATTGGCCCTCTTACCTCTTAGATCACGGTTGAAATCTTGCATGCGTCTCATCTCTCCTTCCATCTTGGTCCTCATGGCATTCTCAAGTGTCTCTCGCTTGGAAGATGCCTTCATGAGACTCTCGTAGGCTTCCGAGATGCGTTGAATCTCTGTTTCCAGCTGCAGAAAATGAAAAATTAAATTGCATTAAATTCTCTAGAACCATTAACAAATTATACTAGCATGGCTCAGGTAAGACTTAAAAAACCATTAAAGGAGAACTGATGGCAAAAAATTAAGATATGTTTAACTGAAAGATTGCTTGGGACAGTTGCCCATTAAATCCTTTGCCACCAGAATACATGGTTTCAAAATTAGAAATAATAAATCTACAAGGTCTACAAAATTATTTTGAGAAAACATGTGATCTTTTTTATTGCCGTAAGTCCTAAAGAATGTACATGGGTAATGTAGCAGTGTTTAAAAAAAAAAAAATACTGATTATTTCTGTAGACTTTATGCCACCTGCCTGTCTGGATTACACATTTGCTAAGGGGCTTGATACCCCCCTCCCTCCTCCTTACAGCTGAGGCCTTCCCAACACAAGCACCTTTTCATCCTCACACAATGGCTCATTTATGCCACATCAGGTCAGCTCAAGCAGAACACAAAATTCAAGCAACTGTCAGCGGCCCTCAGCTCTACGTGTGCCTCTAACAAATGGCTCTTGGCTGCCCCATTGTGCAGAGATCTCTTGCAGCTGTTAAAATGGGAAAAGATACAGAGGAAGGGGAGGGCAGTGGGCTGAAGAAAGTGAAAGGGCCTAGGTTGACAAAAACGAAACTGAGAGGGGTAGACAACCTTCGTACCCCCCACCCTTCGTGGCCAGCTGGGTTCCCTTCGACAAAGACCTGCTTGTCGATGAGTTTAATGGCAGCTTGGTAAGGAGTTTTCCAATGTTTATGGGGTTGGCTCTCAATATTTTAAGAGAAACAGCTGCTCAAGTACAATTCATAGTTACATAGTTGATACCGATACCTCTTAACATTGTTCTTGCCAATGTGTCTAAGCATACATAAGCCAACTGTAGGAGTTTATAGTAGAATGGCTACATAGAACTTACTCAGTAAAGGATCTCACCACCACATGCTGTACTACGGTACTTCCCTTTCTGTGATACAGCAAGCACATCAATGGTACCCAAGCCACATTCATTTCCATATTTATGACATGAACCTTACCTTCTGAATCTTGACAGCTTTCTCACTGTAGCTCTCTAACTCCCGTCGTAATCTTTCATTTTCCAGCAGAAGAGCATCCATTCGGACCATGTGAGAACCTGCCACATTAAAAGATGCTACAGGACCATAATTTAAGTTGGGATCCTGCATAGCCCTATTGGGAATAAATTGACACGAGGCATTAAACATTTATTTCTTGTTTACAAAAAGGCTGAAATCACAACAACAGCAGCATATAGTCAATATAGTGGAAATGTAGCCAGATATGTAACTGGTTTATTTTTTAACAAGTAGTATTTTTTATGTGTATTTTTAATGACTGAATTAACTTCTCTATTATCCATGCATAATATATATATATATATATATATATATATATATATATATATATATATATATATATATAGATAGATAGATATTAGATATCAGAGCAGAATAGCAACTGATACTTAATATTAGAAAGACCACTTTATATGACAATAATTATACTTTAGTTTGATGTTATGAAACGGTTGCATGTAGCTGTAATGAATACTACAATATGTACGGTTATGGCACAAAGGACAGAAATAAATTAAAGGGGTAAAAAAAACAACTTTCAAATTGAAGCACACACTAATAAAGAAGTCTTGGAAAGCCCAGTTTCTCCAAAACATATATTTCTTCAGTACCAGGAATTGATCCAAACCCAGTGTCCTTATTTCTAAAAATAAACTTATTACTATAGTACTGAAGTTTGAAAAGCGTTTTAACCCATAATACTATGATATTGTCCTAGTTCCAAAAGACAGCTCAACATTCCCACGTTATTATATTACATCAAGATCATAAGATGTGATCAAAATAATATGGCCTCAAGCAAGATGGTAAGTAGACTGCAGCTGGTGTAGGTAAATATGTAGGTAATATGTAGGTAGCTGTTGACATCACCAAACAAAATGCCATTACTATGTCAATCAAGATACCAATGCCTGAAAGGAAGGGTGAGGGTCATATTGATTTAGTTTTCAGAAGTCAGAAGAATACATTTTCCTTTACTGCCAATGTTTAACACTCTAGGAATTCAAAATGGCCACAACAATGGAACCTGATATTTCCGCCTGCGAACCTACACCCCTTACTGCAAAAGGGTCACAGGATTTAACAAGGGAGCAAATTCTTTCATTGTGAGACTGAACATACTACTATCCATTATCTGCTTTTGTTATAAACAGAGCAACTTCCTGTCTCCATTTATCTCTTCCTGTCTGAACAATAAAGAATGGTCGAGACTCCACTAAGTCAGTGTTAAAAGTCAGAGAAATACCAAATAACAGAGACACCAATATTTAAAGGATTATTTTTGTTTTCTGACATCCCCTTTGTAGATATTAATAAAATATAGGTCCTTCCTACGTGCAGGCATGCCTAAATCCATTCTGTTTGCACCATAGTGACTAAGCTGCAGTCAGCAATTCTGTTTCCTGTCTTTTTAAAGCATCCATGCTGCCTATGAGCTACTGAATATTTTTACCTTTTAATAACTTATCAATAACAATAATCACTGAGAGAGCACATAGTGTGAACAAACACAGTAATGTGACAGGAATGTATGAAAAATCAGTTACATGATGTGTTGTATATGAACACAGGGAATGCTCATTTGGCTTCTTACAAATCTAAGAACCACAACAAAGAACTTAAGTCAAATACCATAATGAATGACGAAAATTGGTGTTTCAGTGCCTATGGACCAAACTTCTTGGGATCTTTACACCACAAATGAAAAATGTACTTCACAATTACATAGCATATCAATCCTCTTACTATAGCAGGTTATGTAGCTAAGTATAGGTTAGTAGACTTATCTTACCTGACTTCAGGCTGGTGGTATATAGGAAGATCCCCAGCATAGTGTCTCTGTTCTGGAACATACACAATTTGTTCAGGATGTGGATACTTTTCGTACTCTGGAGGGGCTGACCTGTAATGTACCCCTTCCTGTTGTCCATGTGCTACTGATAGCTGGTAATGCCTAGAGAGCTGGGGGAAGCTGTGAGAAGAGCTCATAAGGTTTTGGGGCTTGGCACCATTACGTTCCAAGGACATCTGTAGCAGACGTTCGCTCAAAGACCTGACATGACCATGCTTGAGTTCTTTGAGAGATTGGTCCTCCTGACGATGACCATGTTCTAACTGTGGGTTGTTGTGAGCTGCATAGTATTGGGAGAGAGCTGCCTTAGCCTCTTCATATGTTGGAAGCTCCTCACCCTTATGCTGATATTCATGAGCTTTATACATGGGGTTTTCCAAGTAGAAATGATCACAGTGATGCTCCTGCCCTTGGGGTTCCTGCCTTGCTGAAGGGGCCATATGCATTTCCTCCTGTTCAAGGCTTTCAAGAGACGACCTGGGACTACCACTGCTACCCCCTCCTCTTAATGCCTGTTGCTGGATGGCTAATAAGGTACGGTTCTCACTGAGGTTGCCATACCTCAGCTGCTCCTGAATAAGGCGATGCAGAACTGTTCCTGACGAGTCTTCTGCCGTCCTCATCCTTGCTTTAAACAATCAATCAAAAGAATTTCCACACCCCAAAAAAATAATGGTTTCCTTACAAAACACAGGATAATCCGCTCTCCCAAAGATTTATGGTGACCTTAGAATCTGCTTCCAAAGCCTGCAAATAACAACAACAAAAATGGTTTAAGATTTATTTTTAAACCAAATATATAACAAGTCAAAATGGTTAAAGTTGTGTAAATAGAATCTGTATGCTAACTATGGGTGATGAGCTAATACAAAGCCTCTAAAAAGTCACTTTGTTGCACTAATAAATTCCATTCATATGTGTATAGCCAAAGCTTTCCCAGACAAGATAAAAAGGCAGTTTACAGCACATGAAATAAGTACATTTGCTGTAGCACACATGCCAATAGATAACATCAGAGACTTCCTAGGACATTGCTAGAGGCTGGAATGCAGAAGTCAGAGGGATTCTAATTAGCTGTTAGTATTGTGACCTGCATACCAATCGGATTGACCTTGGTGGTAAATTATTATGGTTCTTTTCAAATACCTTTGAAAAACAAACATTTTTTGATGAGTAGACCACACACAAAAAAAAAACATTACAAAACAAAAACAGCAAACAAAAATACAAACAAAAGAAAAAACAAAAATGTGTATTATTAGCCTATACCACAACAATTCCGGTCTTCTGATCCCTTCCCTCACGCCAGCTATTTAGAAATAATCTATAGAGATAAAACTATTGCCCAGGTTTGGTCTCTAGGAAAGGAAAGGAGAGGGGGTTAGAGGAATGGAATTTCCTCCCTCCCTTTCTTATTCGGCTAAAGCCCAGTGTATCTGTGGTATGCCCCCCTGCTGCCTTTGTTTTGTAGCCCTCCCCTTGAATTCCAGATTTGCTAGTTTAAGGTGAACAGTCAAAGACAGTACAATACCTATTATTTTACGGGCCTCTCTAGGGCTATAATAAAAGTATGTCTTTTTTATGTTTAAAGAAATCAGCATTCTTTTTAAAAAAAAAATTGAAATTTCCTATTTTTAGGGGTGATAGAAGATGGACTCTTTGGCCTCTACACTGGATTAACTGGCTTTTTGCCCACCTGGCAGCAACAGAGGTTGATCCACCAACCATGATCTGTTCGTTATAACATATTACACTACAATATCTGTAAAAAAACAATTGATTTAAAAAAACACACACACATCTTTTTACTTCTCCCACAAATACAGAGCCAGAGCATAACAGACGCCAACACCACCTTGTACATAGCTAGGCAGTGACATCACCAGGCTCTATTGTGTTGCAATGGACATTCTTTCTGAATTGCGGCCCTGCCACAACCTTACAAAAGCCTGTTTTCAAAACAAGAACAATAATATAAAAAAAATACCCGTGGATTCCTTAGCCATTGCTAGGGCGACCAAACACCTGCAGGCCCCCACTGATCTACCCTTTAAAGAATGCACCACGGTTAACCCTTTAGTGGAACTGTAAACAGGCTATAGAATATTAACATTACCTAAGAGGATATGTTAATAGTTATCTTCACCTAAATGGATTTTACAACAGACATGCTATTCAATGCATACTATATCACAGTTTCTACATTATAATCATAATTCGTATAATAATCATAATCATAATAATAATCCGCAGCAGCACTTTGTTCATTGGTGTAATTAAAAAAATATGTAGAACATTTCCAATATTTTACTAACTCTGGCAATACTACAATTACCAATTGCTAACAATAATTATTAATCTATATTTGGAGAGTGAACAAGTCGGTCATAAAGTCCGGGGGCTTAATAAAGAAACATATCCTGTTTACATTCAGTATTAAGCACAATGTTACGCAGCCAATATTTTTGCTTTCCTGGTACTTAAAAAAACATGTAGGAATTTTCCCATGTACAGAATATATAAAATATGGATGAAAAAAAGTGCCATAATACTGTATAATAGAAGGAGTAAAACATATATACTAAATATAAACGCGCACACACACATATAGTTAGACATATATGTATATTAAAGTTTTTTCATTAAAAAACGAAAAGTATGTTCATAGGCAAATAGGTTAATAAGAATATACATAATTTGAAATAAACACTTTAAGTTTGTTCAGTTACAGACGGAATAGAGGCGCAGTATATATATATATATATATATATATATATATATATATATATATATATATATATACATACACACACACACACAGTTAAAACCTTGAAAACAACCACGGATACAACAGACAAGCCGTACACATAAAAGATGTTTTTTGCCCCAAAAGTCATACATGTAATATACGTTCCATGCACTAATCCGAACAGACACATGTTCCGTTGTATGAATGCATGCACTACACCAGGACAATGATCCCTTGGACCCCTTCACGCTGTATCCGAACACTCACCAGATCATAGCAATGTATAATGCAGCAGATCGGGTCCCAGCCGGTGAGTGTGGAGAGCTAGCTGCTTGCAGGATGCGAGTATTGAGCAGACTGATTCTTTATCGCTTGCTCTAACCAACTGCCTCTGTAGCTTTGCTATGCCAGGAATGTGAGAGTTTCATGCTCCCCCTGGGATAAAAGCTAACCACACATAACCTTTCTCCCGCTCCTCCTCCTCCACCACTCCCCCTCCCTCTCTCTCTCTCGCTCGCTCGCTACCCAGCTCGCCTGCCTCACTCTCTCCAGGAGCTGGGCAATACACACAGCCGCCGCTAGGGGCAGGCAAACACCCAGTGATCCAACCCAACAGAACCTGCAGAAGAGATACAAGCTGCGCTTGTCTATCACTTTCTTTCAGTATAGATAAATGTATAAATGGCACGCACATTGGATACATATTGATGTGTATTTACATCTAGATAAATGTTTTATTTTGACATGGGATTAAAAAGTTATAATATGTATTCCCAATATGTGCCTTCACTTCTATAACAAATTCCTTGGGTGATTATAAAATGTCATTTACCGTTTAAGGAGCATATTACCCTCTGACTAGGAGCTGCCATACTTGCAGGCTTATCCAGCCTCCACTGTCTCTTGCTCTCTGCTAGCGCAGTGTATGGTTATATGTAATACATTCTGCTTACACTTAAAAAAACAAGGTTTATCAACTAAAAGGTGACTTGCAGGTGAGGAGGTAAAATTAAGAGTACATCTCACCATTTTATATATGTTCAGGTAGAAACCTGGTGTATTCCACACTAAGGAAACTCTGCAGGATAGTCCCTATATAGTAAATTGGTGAGATGAAATGGTAATCTCATCTAAACTCACCTCATCTCACTTGCAACTCACCTTTTAGTGAACAGAGCTTTCTCTGCACTGCTACTGGTAGACAAGACAGACCTGAGTCAGACTGAAGCAGCAAGCTGTCAGCTCACTTCTACAGCGAGGCAGAGCTGATGGTGAATCCATGATTATCTATATAGATACACATCAATTTAATAAAAATATATTAATCTGCCTGGTAGCTGATAGAAGCTGTTGATAAGCTGTTTTGTTTTTACCATTTATCACTTTGGAGGTCAGTCTGATTATAGTTCCATATTGTTCTCAAGCAGTGGTATTAGGTGCAGCTAAAGACAGGGATGGATGATATTTAGAGGGGTGGAACAGTTTAAAGATAGGACTAACTATCCACATATTGATTTATCAATAAATCCCTTGGAGAGGATTGGGGATAGGCAGCCAGTAATGCTAGTAAGTGAACACTTAAAAAAGTAAGCCATTAGTTTAACTAAGGATTGTTATCCTGTTGTTTGATATCCAAATGCATGAAGAAACACATTGCTAATAACCCGGCATTTTATATTCAAACAAATATGAACACTAGATCCACAACATATTTAAATTCACAATGTGCACAAAGGTTACACTGTGATCCTTCACAAGCAGGGAAAAGGTTTACTAGTTTCTAATAGAAAGCCTGAACTATGATGTTTCTTTTTTAACACAAGTCTACATGATGCAGGACGTTTTCACTTTTTTCGCAACTCTTTAATTGAAAACCCAGTTATTACATAAACTGAAGATAAGGAGTCTGGGCTCACTGGTGGGTGATTTAGCTCCATGTGTAGTTATTCCCCACTTTGTAGTTTCTGGTGCCTCTGCAGGTGCATGGCTAGCACCAATTGATGCTTTTCACGCATCTAGTGCTTAATCATAAGCACCTTATGACTAAGCGCTAGACGCGCGAAACGCGTCAAGCTTAACCTATGATCTGTTTTGTATTACTCCCCCACGCTGCTGTGTATTTTTGGATTCTACACGTATTTCCATATTAAAACCTTTTGCATTTTCACCTGGTCTCGTGTGTGCCGTTCCTGAAATTTCCTTTACACCCATTACATAAAATGAGCCTAAATTAACCCTAAGTTCATCACCTCACCCCAGTTCCTTTTTTAAAACATTTTTGGAGTTGTGACTTTCAGCTAGGTGAAAACCGAGTAGGGGTCACTGGAGAAAAAATGTCAGGAAGTTCTCAAAATAGTGATAATACGAGGGGGTGATTGTCAGATTACACACTGACTTAACTCAGCAAATCATAGAGGAGCACAAGTTGATTATCTCATGAAAACATGATAAATAAATCTGCTTGGCCATGGTGCTAGTTCTTGCTAGTCTGCATGGTTATCAGATATCATCCACATTGTTTAATAATCTGGTGAGATAATGCACTGGAGTAATGCAAGTGTAGAATCTGTTCAACCCACCGGTTGCAGCTTTGATTCCCTGCCTGGTCGACTCTGAGCATCATCCTTCCGAGGCAGATAATATGAGTAACATTAACGTGGTGAATAGACATATATCCTGAATGTAACTGAAAACTAGAGACTATCAGAACATGCACTGCCTGGTTAAACACTATTCGCTTTATTCATAAGGAAATTGCAGGGAATTGACAAGAGAATTTCAAACGTAAACATAGAGCTTACACATTTCTTATTTTTTTTTAGTCGTTACAAACTTCCCTTCCTAACTTACTTCGGCTTACTTACTTCAGCTCATTTCCAACTCGGCTACTCTGGCCTTGAAATTCCCTTGTCAATTGCCTGCTATTCCTTCTTTTATGAATAGATATCTATATTATTTCCAAAGATAAATCTTAAGCCCAAAGTAAAGGTTTACCAGTTTGTTACCATCTTGTCCATTTCTGCTGTCACCTGCACCATTGTTTGACTCCCTTGGAACAGCTGCATACATATAATCTTTATTTTATTCCTAAAGAGACATAATTGGCCAAGAGCTTATAGGATTCTATGTAAATTTGAAAGCGTAACTTTGTTTTAAAGTGGCAGTATCTGTCTGTGTGTAAAAGAAACCAGACTCTAATAATCAGTAGACTTTGTGACATTAACACAACAAACTGACAGACTGATATCCACAGTATGTTCTAGTGCACTTCTAACTGGTCTGCAATCTCTATCAGTAAATGTATTATTTCACTAATGGGTTTAGCAGTCTGACATGGCCTGTGCTGAACTCTTACAGATGCTCTTCAACTGGCATAACAGATGTCACTAGGAACAGTACCCCATTCATTCTTAATGGGACCTTGTGTGTCTATATTGTCCCTTCCCATCCAAGACAACTTGTGCTATGATCAATCAACCTATGTAATGTACCCCAAGCCTTCAATTATTGCCAGTCAGTGATAAGACAAAAATATGCCTCTATGTATATATGTCTGGCTTGCTTACTCTCCAGTGGGTTGAAAAATAAAAAGGTTTGTTGGATTTACTGTCACAGAGATAGAATGAGCATATTTGTGGTCTATCAATGTGGCACTGAAAAGGTAAAAAAAAACCATAGTATTATTAGAGAAATAGCTAAAATCATTTAAGATGTCCCACAGGTAAGGATGCTGTAATTCATTTAACCTTTCTATAGGGATGGGCTTGGAAATCAAGTGGCACAGAGTTGAAAATTCTGCTTTAATGTATCTTTTATAAGCATATCCTTTTAAAGGGATGGGTAATTGATAAAGCAAAGGAAGGTCTACCAACCTCAAGTGATTTTGTTTCAGACGAGAATGAGGAAAGAAACTATTTTGTGTGTTTTGGTGACAAATTTGAAAAAAAGTTGATTCTTGGAAAGGAATGATGAAATTTGAGTTCCAAGTTAACAAATTCTAGACATTAAATAGCTACAGTTTAAGGATGATCAAGCTGTCCAAACAACAGTAATACCACTAGAGTGTTCAGGATCAAAAAGAGCAATGTGGTTGGAGCTGCTATGTACTATAATGCCAAATACTATACTATATAAAGCGGTGCTAACATTTACAAATAAATAAATACCAAAAAGAAAAGCAGGAAGCTGTTTGAATCAGTTCTCATGGGCAAAAAGAGTCCACCAAAAATATACTGCAGCAATCAATAATCAATATACAATTGCCTAGATAAAAATAGATGTAGTAATATAATATAAAGTACTAGATCACACAAAGGGAATTGATAAATGTAGCACATCACCAAAATAAGAAAAACATAATGTGCTCCATATGTAAAAATAGTAAATACTACAAAACTGTAATGGTGAAACCAAAACTGGTCCATGGGTCACCAGTGAACCAAAACTGGAATGAGTCTCTTATATAGATGTACAGGCTGCGTATCAGTACAGGAGACTTACAAATGTATTAAAAAGAACATCAAACGATACAAACAAAAGTGCATCAGTATTATGTTTACCATGTAAATGAGACTCTGTAAAGATATATTTCTCACTTGTATATCCAAAGTGTTACACCTGTTTATACTGCACCAGTTTCATAGTCCTATTTATATTTATTGTATAGCTATATTTATATGTCATTGGCCCATAAACAATGCTGGATATTCTGTGGATACAATGCAGGAGTTAATAACCCCAAGTCGTACTGAAATATATATTATCTTTATCTCTTTTATATCCATTAAAGACAATTGTCAATTGATTATTGATTGGTGCAGTATATTGTTGCTCATGAGTGCTGATTTAAATACTTTCCTGTTTTCTTTTCGGTATAGTGTTAATGTTGCTGGGCAATAAAGACATTGTTAATTCAGATGTATAATAAAAATGTAACAGAGGTGATCTGAACCCACTTAGAGACAACTGCAGATAATAAGGAGCTTGGACACTTTATCACTAAATAAACTGGCAGATGCAGAGTTTCATTCTGCTTGCTTGCACTTTTTTGGGAGTTATTGTACATTTTGGGGGCGGTGAATAGCATACACACTGTCCCTTGTATTAATAATTCAACAAGCACATTGAGGTCTGCTGTATAGTATACTGACACATTGCACATTGGCATGATTACTTGTACATAAGTATACAATTATAAATTTCAAAGCACTTTATAAATAAATACGGTACATACTGTAATATGTATTATAATATGATATATCAATGGGTAAACTTTACACGATTGTGGCAAAGTATTAATTTGACCATTGAAGCTTTGACATGTTTTGGTGACTCTACGGCTAGTCAATAGTCGTTAGACTGAGATCAGCCAGATGAGGTCCCTGTAACTCCCGACATATGGAGCATAGCTAACAATGACAGCACTGTGTAAAGAGCCTACAATTACAGGTGACCAAACCCCTCCCCAACAGTTTCATACACACTCCAACCACCTGCTCCCTCTGCATCTGCTACATTAACCCTTTTCCTCCAAGAAACACAAAGATGTTTTTGTAAATATAGCTTCCGAGCTGACTGAACATGTCTGACTTAATGAATCCCTTTGTGTTCCAGCATGATGCCTTTTTTGTCCACTGTAAAATGGGTAGAATGCAGTGGGGGTGTTGGGCTAGCTTTGGATACAGGCCTTTTGGTTGTCTTACAATGCTACAATATTGTCTAATTTATTATAGAGCTCCCATCTATAGGTAACAGCTTTTCTGCACTCTGTCTTGTGCTCAGATGTTGTTGGAAAATGTCAGTATTCTAGAATGGTCTGCCCCGAACAAATTACAATAAGTCTGTATTCTGCTATGTGTTATTCTGCAGAAATTACATTATCTCAGTGCTGTGTTCTAGAGAGACTGCACTCACAGCAGCAGGTAGACCTGTTTAAACAATCACAGGGTCAGTGTCTTTACATACATAACATTCTATTCAGACCATTCCATAATGGCAAAGTTCAGAAGGTGTGCTGGGATGCTATCCATCGGGGTTCATCATCAGAGGGATGGCATGGGTGCATCTCGCTTTTATCTCTTCCGTGTAGTGCTGACTAACAGTTCTGTAATATTAAACCCCATTAACCTCAGTCACTGCAAATTAGTGATAGGATGGGAACAGAGTAAATGTCAGTGGCATCCAACTCATTCCTTCACCCAGGACTAGATCCGGAAGAGGGGTGCATGTTTCTTATAACTTGATTCTTAATCTCAGGTGCACCCTCTATTGTTATGACTCAGTTTGCTTGATTGAGAAGCCAGCTTTATACAGAAAATTGTATAATCTTAAACTAAAGAAAAGGAAAAAATAAGTCTATAGAGAAATATATATGTATGTCTATTAAACATGGGTTACAAACAAAGCCAGAAACATTTAATCATAGTTCTAATGCCAAACGTTGGGTTGAAACACTTCCATAAATTTTCATTGATGTTTTTATTATACCTAGAGAGATATTGAAATATCTGAAAGTGAAGCGCTATGTTACTGGGTTTCAGTGGAAATTTGATGTTGCAATAGAAGATTTGATTTTTTTTTTTTTTTTTTTATAATATATTTCAAAGAGTGATTTATTTGAGGAAAATGAAGAGACCATTTTAAATGATATTTCAGGGGTTATAAATTTCTGGTTAAAGGATCTAAAGACTGAAACGATACCCAAGGACAGGCTAGTGACATTACCAAAGGTTAAAAAAAAAGTACACTTGAACCTAAACTGCAGTACAGGTTGAGTCTCCCTTATCCACAATGCTAGGGACCAGAAGAATTTCAGATAATGGATCATTTTCACCAATGAGATATATTAAAGCCTCTCAGCACTCATGAATTACAGTAGCATAAATGCAAATACTGTATAGAGCAAATAAATCAATTTTACTTGTCCTTTGTATAACCCTTGTCCTTTGTATTACCCTTGGGGGGGATCTGAGCATGCATTGAGGTATATTGGAGAATGATTGGATGATATCTAAGTAATGGAGGCCCTTCAAATGAAAATGAATATCAAGGATAAAAATAGTCTTTTATAAGCACTCCCCCTGTACCAAGAATGACAGATATAGGCTCATATGTTATTGTATTTGTAGCGTGATATATACTGTGTATGTATATGTGTTTGTAATGCAATAATAACAAGATATAATATGTGAAATAGTATATTAATATTAAATGTTTTCTAAAATACAACATTTAAAAAAAAATACACTGGCAGATTTTGAAATGACTAGAGTTTCAGGAACAATCTTTGCAGAGTGCTATATCATGGAGTATGGCCAGGACATAGATGGGAATATGAGATGGGAGATGAAATGGGGTTTTTTTGTATTCAAAGTAATGAGGAAACCATCTTATCGCCTCCATAATCTCCTTGAGCTGGTTCCCTGTCGAGCTTGGCTTTAATTATTATTTGGTTGCTCTCTCCTCCTCATTTTAAAGCTACTATGAAGCAATAGTCAGTTTTACAACCAACCCTCTGCTTATCAGAGAAACACACATGCTTCATTATGCAGGAGCTGAGTCAAGTATTGTGTTTACAGTGTCTGATTACAGATATAAAATGCATTCCAGCCTCTTGCCTTGACACCTTTATTCTAATTCATTTCTCTATCTTGGTTTGGCCAACACATTACTAACGACCCAACATTTTATGTGCCAGCAAATATGAACACTTGATCCACACCATATGCAAATTCACAATGTGCACCAAGGTCACAAAGGTCACCGTCACAAGACCTCTTCTGTTTTAAAAGGAGTTGGAATGATGCTCCCATGGATCACGGTTTAGAAGCGATTGCAAATTGTTTTGGCAGCCAAACAGAGATTTCCAGGCTGCTAACTCTAATCTGACAGCCTTGATTGCCATCTGATGCATCTGTGGCACCAAACACACCTGCAGCAGGGGAATAGATGACCATCTCCTTCTTTGCTATTGGCTGCGTGCAGTGCTACTGACACGTGCACCCACCAATGACAGAGAGAGGGCAATGCTCGCTCAGTCGAATGGCAGCCCCCCACTCTGTGCTTTTGTTAAGACTAGGGCTGAATATCTTTTGTTGCACAATCAGTGCACCATTCAATCTATCTTTAAATCTGTTTTTAAGTATTTAAATTTAGATTCAATATTTGAAGCTGTTTTATAACATCTATAAATATTATTTTTTTAGAATCAAGGTTATCTTTTTCCCTATGTTCAATAAAAGTAATAATTTTAGTTATTCACATTGGTAGCCAGCTGAATTCACACAGTAAAACACCTTGAATGTGTAGAAACAAAAAACATAAATCACAAAAAGGTATTATAAAAGACGTTACACATTTGTTTTTTAGTACAATTTCCCTTTAATACACAATGTAAACTATTGAGTGGTTCTCTTGCTTGCTGTGTCAGATTCACCATATAAAATACAATGATTTGCATATAGTCAAAGTCCATGGTGTTTGAAAAACTCAAGCATTCCACACAAAAAACAGGACCGGTGTTCAGACAAAATTCTAATGCACAGGCTCAGTAGAATTCACTCATTGTGCACCACAGTATAAGCGTACTTACTTATTATTGTCACTTATTAGTGTAGCAATCACAGTATAGTTTCTTCTATCAGTGACATGCTACACTAGTAAGTGGAAATCACACACTCAGGGCCGTCTTTAACGCGGGGCAAACGGGGCAGCTGCCCCCGGCCCACTTACTCCTGGGGGGCCCAAGGCAGCTGCCTTGTGGTCCCGCTGCCCCTCCGTATGCACCTGTACTATGCGATCAGCACTGATCGCATAGTACAGGTGCGCCCAGCGTTCTCTCTTCTCCCCGGCTCCCTCAGCGGGGAGACGCAGGCAGCATGGGCTCCGTGTGTGTTAAACACACTGAGCGCTCAATCCATGCTGCTTGCAACTCCCCGCGCGTAGTGTTGGTTCAGAGCATTGGAAATACGATGCTCTGCGTCATTACTACGCGCGGGGACCGCGAGCAGCATGGTTGGAGCTCTGTGTGTTTAACACACACGGAGCCCATGCTGCCTGCGTCTCCCCGCTAAGGGGGGCCGGGGAGAGCAAAGAAAGCTAGGGTGGGGAGGGCAGTGTAGGGGGATAGAGATAACGCTGGGGTGGGAAGGGGTGATAGAGAGAACAGTGGGGAGGGGAGGGGGGGATAGAGAGAATACTGTGGTGGGGAGGGGAGGGGAGGGGGGGTAGAAAGAACACTGGGGTGGGGAGGGGAGGGGGGATAGAAAGAACACTGGGGAGGGGGGATAGAGAGAACACTGGGGGGGGTAGAGAGTACACAGGGAAGAGGGGATAGAGAGTACACAGGGAAGAGGGGATAGAGAGAACACTGGGGAGGGGGGATAGAGAGAACACTGGGGAGACAATGGGGGACAGAGAGAACATTGGGGAGACAATGGAGGACAGAGGAGAGAACATTGGGGGACAGAGGAGAGAACACAGGGGAGAGAAGGGGGGACGGGGAGAGAACACAGGGGGGACAGGTGAGAACACTGAAGGGAGAGAAGAGAATACAGACGGTGGAGAGGAGAGACATACATGGGGAAGAGTAAAGAGAGTGAACTGTAAAGGCAGAGGAGAGACAGACATGGGAAGCAATGGGAGAGAGACAGACATGGGAAAAAAGAGGATACAAAGACAGACATGGGAAGGAGGACGAGAGA
This sequence comes from Pelodytes ibericus, assembly GCA_036172795.1. Classification (NCBI taxonomy): domain Eukaryota; kingdom Metazoa; phylum Chordata; class Amphibia; order Anura; family Pelodytidae; genus Pelodytes; species Pelodytes ibericus. The sequence continues at coordinate 178,320,931 of CM069861.1, forward strand.
GACAGGCAGACATGGGAAGGGAGAGGACAGAGACAGGCAGACATGGGAAGGAAGAGACAGACAGAATGTGCCCCCCCAGATCAGAGTTCACTCCCTAACAGCGCCTCACCTCGAGGTGCGGACTGCAGGCAAGAGGTAACCGCACCAAGGGGTGAGTACAGCGCGACGGGGGCAAGCTCCGCCCCATCACGCTGTGTAACTTCAGAGAGTGTTCTGCCTCTGCAGGGATGAGAGGCAGAACACTGAAACGTTCTCCTCCCTGCAAGTAAAGGTAAATGTGCAAGGAGGGGGACAAGCAGCCTGTATTTTTTTTTTTTTTGGTAAAGAAATAAAATAAATTTAAGTGTGTGACTGTGTGTAAGGCTGGCTAAGATGTTTTCTGAAAAAGAAATCCGGGCTCCACCGGGGCCAAAAATACTGGCTAAGAGTGTGTCTGTAAGTGTGGGCATGCATTTATGTGTGTAAGTGTGACTATGTGTAAGGGTGTATGTATATGTGTAAGGGTGACTGTGTGTTTAAGAGTGTGTGTATTTCTTTGTAAGTGTGACTGTGTGTAAGGGTGTGTATAACAGTGTGTGGATGTAAGTGTGACTGTGTGTATAAGTGTAAGTTTGACTGTTAGTGTCACACAAGCATATATATTTTTCCGGTAAAAATAAATAAAATGTAAGTGTGTGACTTTGTGTAAGGCTGTCTAAGAGTGTGTGTAAGTGTGACTGTGTGTAAGGGTGTCTGTATGTCTAAGAGTGTTTGTGTATTTTTGCGTACGTGTGACTGTGTGTAAGGGTGTGTATAACTGTGTGTATGTAAGGGTGACTGTGTGTGTAAGGGTGTCTGTGTATGTATATGTGTAAGTGTGTCACGTGAGGGGGGAAATCTCCACCCCCTCACAGAGCATGTTAGAGCAATGGATGTCCGTAACATACCGGTGCTCAGGACACATGGAGCCACGCACAGAATAAACAGCCCCTTCCCTGCAAATGTAAGGTAAGTGAGCAGGGAGGGGGACAAACAAGTGTGTGTGTTTAAGTTTGACTGTGTGTGTAAGTGTGTCTATCTGACTGTGTAAGTCTGTGTGTGTAAGTGTGTCTATCTGACTGTGTAAGATTGTCTGTGTGTGTAAGTGTGTCTATCTGACTGTGTAAGTCTGTGTGTTAGTTTATCTGTGTGTTAGTGTGTCTGACTATGTATGTAAGTGTGTCTATCTGACTGTGTAAGGTTTTCTGTGTAAGTCATATATATACACACACACACACACACATTTAATCTAAATATTATATAAACCACCTATACATATTATATATATATATATATATATATATATATATATATATATATAGTTTTATATAATTATATATTTACATAATATATAGCATATGGCTGGTTTATATAATATTTCATATAAATCAGTTTATATATATATATATATATATATATATGTATATATATATATATATATATATATATGTATATATATATATACATATACATACATACACACACACACACAAAGCAAGTGTGTGTGTTTATTTTTTTGTAGGGAGGTATTAGGGTGGAGGGTGTGATTGCATGCAGGGAATGAGGGGTGGGGTCCAGGGGCCCCAAACAAATGTTTGCCCAGTGTCCAGTCAATGTTAAAGATGGCCCTGCACACACTGGGGACAGAGGGGGACACACGGGAGCCTAAGGAGGTGATCACAACTCCCATAAAGATGAGGCAGCCCCCCGTGTGTCCCCCTCTGTACCCCGTGTTTGACTTCCACTTACTAGCGTAGCATGTCACTGATAGAAGTTTTACCAATTGCTTGCTACGCTAATAAGTGACAATAATAAGTAAGACGCTTATACTTTACCTGTCACCGCAGCTGATCCAAAGGGGGCGTGAGGTGGTGTGTGTCCCTCGCACATGCGCACTTCTGGCAAAGTTAAGGCTGAATGACAGCTGTAATTTTGTGTGCATGCGCTGTAGTGAGTGATGAGTGAATTCTACTGAGCCTGTGCAGTAGAATTCACTCGCGCTTTTTGTCAGAACACCATGTTTAACCCTTTGGATGCTGACTGGATGTGAAAATGATGCCTTTTTAATGTATTGCACATCATTCTAGTACACAGTGAAGTAATTGGAGGACATACATGTCCGCAGGGTGCAGTCAAAATATCCTCCTCTTCTCAGGGCATTGATTTACGGAAGGGGTTAACAATGCACAAGCTATAATGAACTAACGAATGCCTAAAGCATATCTTGGCCCCTGGGACTTGGCCGTTAATAATCTTTGCCTAATGTGTCCATATTACTGTGTGTTTCTTGTCAGAGGGTGTTAGCTCTGCCTGCCAGCTGGCCTTGTAATTCGAAATCCCCCTTATTTAATCAGTACAAGACGAGTGCACGTCTGCTAAGATGCTTTGTCGTTAATTCCCTCCAAACTAAACCTGCCATCTGCTCTTTCTCCACGTCCCTGCTGCCCGCCTCAGGCCTAAAGGCCTCAGGCCTTTTACACACAAGCAGACATAATGCAGAGAACACCAAATTATCAACTCTCCAGAATAGGACGAGCGTGGTCACATTTACATTAATAAAAGGGGATCTTTATGTTATGAAACAAATACAAAGCTGCACGTGTATTGGGTGAAAAGCAGACTCTGGACAATTTTCAACCAACATGCCACTGAAGTATGGACATTTTGTAAGCGCCCTTGATTAAGATGATATGTGCCAAACATTATGTGGGGTTTTGTATGATTCAGATGGACATTGGGCGTTAGGTAGACACATGGGGAGAGCGCCATGGCCGTTCGCAGAGTTTCCTCTTGGAGGGCATATGTTTGTTACCAATTATTAAGAAAAATATGACCGTGGTAGTAGCTGGGGTGGTAATGATAAACCAGACTGGCTATATAACATGGGAGCTGCCATCAGCAACAACAAAGCTAGTATGTAGTGAAGCATAGTTTACCATAACCCCAGTCTTTACCTATAATCCCCATGAAGTTCAGCTTGCAATAATCATTATTAATTTTGATTTAAATATAATTTGATTTTAATAAAATTGACAACATTTCCCCCTGTGAATCTGGACACTGGGGGCAGAGCTTGGGAGGTTGCTCATTGCATGCTCATTAACAAACTGAGAGTGTTACCGCGCATGCTCATTAACAAAACTGACAGTGTTACCGCTCATGCTCATTAACATGGTGACACTGTTAGTGGCCCTGACAGCTCTACTCGCCTTCTCTGAGATCAGGAATTCAGAGTGCGGCCCTGAATCCCGCTATGCCACCGAGGTTCACATCTGTCCCGAAAAGCAGGCAACTCTATCACAGCACTGCCTGCCTATTGCGGACTTCAATTCCCATGATGCTTAGCCAGCCTACTGAGTGTTGATTCGTATAACAGTACCTGTATCTCAGTCCCAGACTTTTACTTACATGTGGGTCCTGACTGCCTTACTTATGAAGAATTAATAGCAAAGCAGGAAATACAGTGAGTAGAAATACAGTGAGTAGGAAATGCAGTCAGTAGGAAATATAGTCAGTAGGAAATACAGTCAGTCATCAACTAGCTCCGCCCACTCCAGGCAGATGTGGCCGTGTGGAGCAGAGATGTGACAGAGGCAAGCATTTGCTTCTCTGTGCCTGCATCAAAAGGAAGACTCTGGACTGAATAAGGACTGTACTGCCATCCTGTTGCCATGTGCACTGTTACCGAAGTTGGAGGGACAATACATACAAATTTAAATACATGATTGACACTGGTGTTACTCAAGATCAAGATATATTGGCCCACATGCTTTTTTAAATTTAAAACCATTTTTCTTAAAATTTAGATATGGTGTTTTCATGTGGTGAACACGGGGTGATTAATTGTGATTGCACCAATTATTGTACTGTAAGCTTTTATGCCGTACTTGTGAATATAAAACAAAAAATTAAATTAAACCTCAATGATTATCATAGAATCTGATTGTGTCAGTACCATCTGGCAGGGCTGAGCTCACTGAAAGTGTGGACATTAGACCTGGAAGACTTGTGTTCTGGGATAATTAAGGGTGGTGCCCTGGTACATGGTGCCATGTTATCCCACACTCAGAGACTCAGAGTAGGAGGCCTCCTTCTATTTGAAAGTCTATTGGCACTGTCGTGTCCATATTACTCCCGTTGAGAATAAGTGTTAACAGGCATGGACAGTGGGTACAATTGTAGCATATGTTAATGGTGAACTCAGATACAGGGATGGAGCTTAGGGGAGGGGGAGAGTATCAACTCCATTTTAGAGAGATTAAGCTTTAGGAATTGACCAGACATCCAGGTCTACAGACAGTCCCCAACAGTGTCAAAGGCAGCAGAGAGATCTAATGGGCTCAGTATAGAGAAGTGGACTTTAGATTTTGCAAGTAAGTCATTTGACACTTTAGTGAGGGCTGTTAGAGTGTCAGGGTATAAAGCAAGATTGGAGAGGGTCAAGGAGGTCATTAGTGGACAGAAAGTAGACAAGTCCACAATCTTTTCCAACAGCTTGGACGGAAAAGGGAAGAAGGGATATAGGATGGTAGTTTAACAGATGGGAGGGATCTAAGGAATTTTTTTTCAGTACAGGTTTGATTTCGACATGCTTGAAGTTTGACAGTACAGTTCCAGAGGACAAGTGTAGGCAAAAAGAAAAGAAGCTATTGTGTAACTAAAATGTTGTATTACGGTTAGATGTTTAATGAAAGGATACCAGCAAAGTATCTTATTGAGCCATCTTTGCTCTGTACAACTCTGTCACAGAGCAGACATGTGGTTTAGAATCTTGTGTCAGATGTTCCTTCATCTTTACACCTTCTAGACCTATTTTTTTCTCTGCATGTTTTTTTCCTCTCTGTTCTGTAGAGCAAACAGCTTGCTTCAAATTATAAAGAAACAAATGAGATTGCGCAAAAAATGGCCCTGACCTCAAAACAGTGCGACTGCTTCTCTCAGAGTCTTACAATTCTCCTTATGTGCTGTTTTTTTATGACATTTAATGGTATTATAGAAATAACAGCAACAATAATACCGATAATACTACTACTAATTCCCCCCCCCCCCCCCCCCCCCCAAATGACAGGGATTAACTACTTCATTAACGTAATATAAATACCTACTTTCACTACCAGGGAACAATATCCTTTATGAAAAAAATACATGTGAAGTAAGTGATTTTGTTCATCATAATAAGATTATCTCCACCTGGAATTATGGAGTGGAGCAGGCAGACAGGATGCACTTTGTCTGTCTCACCTCACAACCCCTGCTCACTGCTTCACACACCTCATTGTGTTTCTCTCTGTGTACTAATGTGAGGAATGCAGCCATTTCCTAGTTACTTCTCCCCTCCTCCATTCATAAAGAGGAAGAAGACACATTTTAACAACAGAATTAGTTCTGGTGAACTCCCCTAGCAATAAATCTGCACACATGTTGCCACATTGTATACAATATAATGTGTATCCACTAACCAGATCTTACATCATATATAATGGGGAAAAAATAAAATTTTTCATTTATTATAAAGTTTTTTTTCAGATCAGGAAAAATACATTGAGATCACTCACATTTTCAAAGTACCAAAACATGCATTTTTTTTTACATTGTAGTTCACTGGTTCCTGGAGAACCAAGCTGTGGTAACTTTATTTATTTAGAAAGTATTTTATCCTGGGTACATTGAGTTTTGTCCCATTTTCAAGTATGTCCTGGGACAATGAGCATTGCATTGTTACAGAAGGTTACAATATAATATAACAAATATAAAATAATATGAAGAATATATAAACAAATTGAACACAAACAAAAATATAATCAGCCATGACTATGGGTCCATTCTGGATTGAGATATATTGACAGAGATGTTACCACTGGGGGAAGGTTTGATGGTGTCTGTGTGGTTATTCTACAGTTATGGTGCTCTGTAGGAAAATGAGGTGGGAGCCATTTTCTTTTTTTGTATTGTAGTATAGTAAATGATCCAGCTGATACTGGATCAGAGGTTAGAACTCTCTCTTTCTCAAATCACATTAAAATGTACTTTTTAGATTTGTAGTTCACTGGTTGCCAGAGAACCAGGCTGTGGTAATTTATTCTCAGATGTGCTACCAGGATATCCAATGTGCATCCTGTGGAACAGATGCGTCCCATCTCACAGCAAGGTGTGACTGGACTGTCCATATTCACATTAGCCCTATACATGTGTCATTTTGTTTCAAATTAAGTTAATTAAACTATTTCTGAACTGCAATTGTATCATAGCTAAATAAGTAAACATCCTATGGTTAAGAATTTTATTTATTATTAATGTAAATAAAATATGAATGCAGTCTAATACCCATATCTGTGACAACATGACTCAGGTCATAACTATTTACAGGAAGTACATGTTTACAAATCACTCTGCATTAGATCCCTAAGTTACATCGGTGTGCCTATTGTACTGGGTTAATATTATGATTATTTTATGTAAGTGCCATCATTTTCTGCAACGTTGTACCGTGGGGTAAACAAAGTATACACATGATAGGGCCAGGTCATCTAACATGGGGCCTGTGGTCCAAATATAACCCTCTCAATTTCTGCCAGTGGTGAAATGGGGACACCAGGGGGTGGAGCTTGAGAGGTGGAGTGTTAGTGCTGTCACTCAAGCATGCGCACAATGCTGTCACAGACACAGGAGAATGTTTCGGGACTGCAGGACTGAGGTTCCAAATCCTGAGCTCTACGTTTGTCCCGAAAAGTGTCAGGATAGTGCGTCCAAATCAGGGCTGTTCCGAACAAAGCAGGACAGTTGGGAGGCCAACAAATGTGGTCCATTATTTGGAAGCAAAGTGCGGCCCAAATGGATTAAACTATAAGTGTTTTGTTTTCTTTGAATAAAGCCGATTTAAACTGTTTGTAGACTGAATTTGTATTACGGCTAAAAAATGAAGCATGAACTGTATGTCTATGGCTTACAGTCTGTTTTTCACACATGCATTTCCTGTGGTCCACTGTCCACATCAGAATGAACAAGGGCCTCCCTGCAATAGGGGATGTAACAAGATGGATCAGAAGGTGAGGAGTGCCCTTTATTTTTCCTCTTTTGTTATACTGGTGCACAAATGACAGCCATGAATTTAGTTTAGTTTAGAATGGGAACACTAAATATGAAATAAAGGCTTTGGCTTCATTACCCTCCTAGTGTATATCTATTTAAAGCTCAGTGAATAAAGTAGTTATAATATTTGTAAAATAAAGCACAATGACTGTCATTAAATCTTTGATAGGTTGTGTAGTGAAATATAATACCATCTTCTTCTTGAGTCCACTAATATTTGTGCAATATTACACAACATTTTGGTATTTTCAGTTTTTGGCAGAACATTTACAGTTTTTATATTATATAACAATACAAATGGGTAACAGATTTTGAGACAGGCTTCCCATCACTTAAGAGAACCACATTGTACTTTATTCTCTGAGATTTGGTTAATATTTATATTTATAAATGATTCCATAAATATTGTCAGGTATGAATTTGGCTGAACAAAACTACCAGCAGGAATCTCTGTTGTCTTGGTCACGCAATGCTGAAAAAGAATGATATGTGAAATTTAGACCTATATGGTGTGACTGTAGACACAACAGGCACCATCAGGACAGGAACTCCTACAGTCCTGAGGAACAATCTGCATCAATGGAGCTCCTCATGGAATCATAATATTTAACGACAGATTAACTTTGAGCCAGTATAGTCTTTTTAGTCCTGGAGTTAAGTTCTCAGTTTATTTGATCTTTTACTTATAATGGTGTTGAGTCATTAAGGTTCAAATGCAAGTCAAATGTTCCTTCCAGAAATAGCCGGTTGTTGGGGACGTTGATCAAACAACCTCACATCACTCAGTTAAAGCACAACCCCGCATTTTCGGTTTTATTCAGGTCTGCTACAAAAATCGACTACAAATTCCATTAAAATGAGCCCCCCATCTCGCTCTCACTCTCTCTAGGTATACATAAATATATATATTTATAGGGTCTTTACAAAGAAACCTGTTGATGGAACATTTTGTCAGCAGGTTACTGTGTTGGACAGCTCCAAGAACTGTTTAGATTGGGAGTTTTGGGAGCAGAGGGTGGAGGGAAATCAGCTCCATTGCTCTCTGTTTTGTTTGTTTTTTTCACCAACATTTAATCTTATAAATCTTCAATTGGTCATCATTCAGCTGAAAGCTCACTCCATATATTTAGCCCAGCCATACATTACATAGAGCATTAACTGGACTATGAATATATATTGCATTTTTATTTTTATTTTGACCCTAAATTTCACAGCTCCTAAATTCAGAGCAAGTTTCAATGTTTCATGCAGATCATTACTAGTTTGGACCATTTATTATGTTGCAAGTTGTCATCTAAATACCTTGTTTGCAAAAATGTATTGCGTTTACCCCAAAGTGGCAGCTGAATCCTGCCTGGGTGATTACAATGGGAAGAAACTAAACATCAGCTTTGTTAACACTAACATGGATTCAAAACTGCAAGAAGTGCTGGTCAAATAGTAAATTAGCCCAATTAACCTCAGCTATTTGCCACAGTTTCTATCCATCTGATCTGGTAATTACACTTTATGGCTTCTTATAAATAACTTTACCATGTGATATTAACAACATAATATATTCCTATTTCTCACACCACTGCCTACAAAACCTTATTTTCCTTAGTTACCCTTAACTCATGTGAAATAATTTCTAAGGCCCTTTCCTCTTATTGTCTTTCAAAGAATATTCAATTAATATTTTTATTTTTTTTATGCAACAGATACAGAATTGCAATTCCCTAGAAAGATACCACATGGAACAAATATTGCCATACGTTGTGCATGATCTGCATCAATTACAATGTACATTGCAGTGATGCTGAAGTTCCCAGTGAGCTGAGGATAGAGTAAGTATCCACTGTTGTCTTCAAACGTCAACTTTGTCATTCCACTTGCATTTATTGCAGATCATTAAGTTCATACTCACTATTCTGTGTCCTATAATTTGGCCAGGACAGCATTGAAATTACTAAACTACATGGCATCCTACCATACAAGGTCTGATGCTGCTCATTCGAAGGCCACACAATCTTGTTCTCATTTAAAGGAACTGTCTAGATCTTCCAAATGTTAATGAATATTAATGTGCTTTCAAGGTACTTTAAAATGCACGTCTTACATTTTGCATTTCTTAAAATATAAAATACTTACAGCTAGATGAAATTGTGATTTTACAACAGGGCTGCCCACACTAGCTGAGTAAAAGTCATTTCCTTGTTTTTTTTTATTTTTTTTGCTGCAGGAACCAATGAGAATAATTTCAGTAAAATGAATTGAATTTCCTATCTCTCTGGTGATGTCATCAGACAATCTGTTGCCCGGTTAAGATATCCTACTGTGTAGAAGAGCAAATTTATCATAGTCCACACAATGTATTCAATTCCAAGAGCACAGGAAGTGACTAAATGAAACAAAACTTTATATCCTCAGAGTAATCACTGGGCAGGGCTTCAGTAAAATATTAAAAATGGGATTTATGCAGAATGCATAAAGCCTGTGCACTATGCAAGCAGTGATCTTCATCTTGCACCAAAGTGAATTTGGGGACTAGACTGTCCCTTTGAAGGACAACTAAATCTTTTTTTAACCCTCACTAACAGAGAGAGACAGTTGCCTATCAAAACTGGAAGCATGGCGCCTGCTGGTCAGAAGATAAACTGGCATGTACTATGATAAGTAGATGCCAGTTTATCCTCACAGTAGGGTCAAATACCTTTTCACTTGTGCTCTATTCTATATTAGACGCACAAGTGAAACATAAAGTTTAGTGTCCCTTTAAGGCCAAGGTGTTAAGCCGAATCTCTATATGGGATCTTCAGAGTTCCCAACCAGTGCTTATCCCCTTTATAACAATAACCAGCCACCAACAACCCATGAAGGAGGTCACTCCACACACCATGATACTGAGGTCTGTATCAAGTTGGAAAAATTCTCCACTTTGGTTGAAAATGTTTCCAACTCACCTACTTTGTTTGAAATTCTCTGCCTTACCTCTATAATGAATGAAGCCCTGAGTGTTTGTCCACGCGTACTCTGACATTGTAGTAGAATATTACTCAGCCCGTGAGAGTTTTTACAGGTGTTCCTGTATTGAGACTTTCTCTATTTAGAAGTAAAGTTAAAATCTAATTTTAAGTTAGGCATTGATTCCCCTCCTCTCACACTGAATATAAACCTCTGTGCTTACTGAGGGGCAGCTATGCATTAAATTATAGATAATAAGATGATAAAGGCACAGCTGGACAGAGGAATGTCTATCAGATGAGCTTGCAAATTAAGGTGAATGGTCAGCAAGTCTTCCATGCTAATTGGAGAGCACTGGTCTGTGACAATCTTGGTTAGTGGTCATTTAAAGTCATTCAAATATAAAGGCATTTAAAATGCACATTATGTGACTTCTAAAAGGTGACTATTCTTCCCTTTTACTTAAAATGGTTATGAACTGCTTGGCAGAAAACACTCTCCATATTGTGTCCCTAATAAACTGTGAACCGTGGCCTACCTACATAAACTGATCTCCAGGAGTTGAGTAACAGTGCCGTTGTGGTTTGTATGTTTAAAGGGACTGTATCACCTGAATATTGTTTTTACTGTGCATGTAGAGCATAAAAAATGACTGAAAATGATCTATATATTGTGTTAGCAAGATTTCAAGCAAATGCCTAAATTAGTAATGTGTTTTAAATGTGTCTGTGGAGTCTCTTGCTTATGACATCACCCCTGGCACAGTATGCAAATGAACTGCTTTTCAATTGCATATGTTTCATTTGCATTCTGTGACCCAGGTGATGTCACAAACAGGAGACTCCACAGTTGCATTTAAAACACACATTGTTCCTGCTAATTTAGGCATTTGCTTGCAGTTTTGCTAAGATCGTTTTTTAAGCTCTACATTCACAGTAAAACCAATGTTTGGGTGATACTGTCGCTTTAAGTGTATTGTATGGTGATATTTAGTGCTATAACATAATGTTTAGTGTTACAGAAACCAGAATCCTTACATGAAGGGTCCTATTTTGCTTTATACTCTCACATACATTGTATGAGATGAGCCATGGTTTGTTCTAAACCAGTGATTTTCCAATCGGTCCACAAGGATTCCTTTATTTGCTAATACAATCTGTGCTTGAATGCACATGAGTGAATCAGTAGACTGATTGGTTTTATTGGTTTAGGAAGCGATTTTGTCTTTCTTTGGATAGGTCCATCTACCTGACCGATTGTGAACTACAACTCCCATCATGCTCAATAACTTTCCTTGGAGTGCTTGATTTTACTTATGCTCCTATAGATGCTCCTGCGCATCCAATATCGGATAAGGTTTACGCCGTCCCTCCATGCAAGTTCTTTTTACACCTTTTCTTTTTTTATTACTGCTGTTTGATGAGAGTAGAGGAATCCCTTATTTAAATAAGCATGTTAATCCATTCTGTGCAAAAAACAATGAGGGACTTTACAATGTGGATAATTAATATGACATCATAGTTGCCAACATCGGCCATGTTTCCATGGACACATATTTGTTCCACATGCTGCAGAAATACCATGCAAAGTGCAGCCTGGCAGTATGTAGGATGGATATACAGACACAATCCAATTAATTAATCAGGGTGGAGATCTCATGCAACCTACGAGGATTAGTTAATTGGATTCTGTCTGTGCATATATATTTATCCTATATACTGCCTGGCTACACTTTGCATCCTCTTTCTGCAGCATGTGGAACACATATGTGTCCCTGGAAACATGGCCGATGTTGGCAACTATGATATGTCCGATATAGCACTTGCTATGCTCCTGAACTGGAGATTAAATAAAGCTTTTTAAAAAACGTTTATTACTTTATTGTTTACAAATCATCAGTTGCAGACTGTGTTCTCATTAAGAACTTTAAAAAAAAAAAAAAGCATACTTCAGACTGCATTATTAAATATATAATATACTCCAAAAGCTACTTGGATGACTATTACAGATTTATTAAGAAACAGAAATCTATAGACCAGTGCTGTCAAAGCATTTCTGTGATCACCTTAATCTCTACCTTACAGTGATGCTTTCTGCAGATTACCAGTGATTTTAATTCATGCATATGTTTTCTATTAAATTATGATCATCACCTTCATGCCATCACTATAGGGGGTACAGGAGATAACCAGGCCATTTCTCCATTTTACAGTATTCCATTTTCAAGGATTTTAAGCATGCGTGGGATAGTCACAAGGCTATCCTAGCTATAAGACCGGGAACGGGGGACTAATAGAACTACTCAAAAAAAAAAAAAAAGGCAGACTAGATGGACCGAATGGTTCTTATCTGCCAACACATTCTATGTTTCTATTAATATGACCTCTGGTCCATCTAATAAAGCAATGATTCAGTGGATAGGAAAATCTTAGCTAGGCCAATGTGATACCAGCCTTTTCAGAATCAATGACATCTTTGCTGGCAGCCGGGATTTAATTATAGTATTGTTTGGTCTGTAATTAGTCTGCCAAACACTGATTAAATAGCCATCCACTTGCCACTCCCAACTTCTCCTCTGGTCAATTGAATTTTCTAGGCTACAATACCAGAAAATTGTTTAAAAACAAAGCACTTGCTATCTAAGTGGGTGCACCTGCTCCTAGGGTGGGGAGGATTTTCCATTTAAACATTGTCATACATTTAGGATTTCTCAGATGCACGCGATTTCACATTTAAAAGGACTATATCACCTACACATTGCTTATACTGTGACTGTTTATGTTAACTGGATTTACTGTTAAACTGATGATGTTGTGTTCATTATGTGTCTTACTGTGTGTTTTGTAATTAGGTTTACTCACTGTATGTTATTCCTAATTGGTTTGCAGACTGAAAGTATAATGTATTCCTAGCCCAGTTAGTTGGAGAACTATGCTTAGTTCCATCCCCCCATTTTATACTAATGTCTGTGATGTCATGTTTATGTCTTTGTTGTTTCTCAAATAAAGTAGTTGTTCATTCTTGCTGTACCTAACAGCTAGTGGTCTCCTATCTGCTATTTGGGTCCAAAGAGCAAGGGTCCAGGAAAGACTTGCTGGGTGAATGCTGAGCTTTAATCGGGGGCTAAGGAGGTGATGTCCTACAACGGGCAGAGGGTCACATGCTTAAATTAGGAGAAAAATGTGTTTTAACTGTGTCTGTGAAGTCTCCTGCTTATGACATCACCTGTGGCTTAATATGCAAATTACACATTTCCCATTGAAAATATGTTAATTTGAATCTGAAGCCACAGATCATATGATAAGCAGGAGATTCCACAGACAAATTTAAAACACAATTTTGTTCTAACTTAGGCATTTGCTTACAGTTTTGCCAACACAATGAATAGCTAATTTTAAACAAAAAAAAAATATTTTCTACATGCACAGTAAAAACAATGTTTAACTTTGCTTTTAACTCTAGGACATTGACAAAATCCTCATGTATAAAATACAAGCAATATAAAATAAATTGTGTGGTCTAGAAAATGGAATTACAGCTGGAATACCAAGAGCCAATGGGCCAGGACTGGTTCCTCTGGATATGGATTAAAGGACTTGTCTGGAGCATGTTTACTTTAGACTGTCTGTTGTTTAAACGCAATGCTGCCCATGCACAGTGCTATGCCAGTACAGGACCCAAAACAACTTGATTTTACGGGGAAATCCAGGACTGTTGGCAACTAGGATATATATATTCACATATACAGTGATTCACATATGCAAAAGCTGTCAATGTATACATTTTATATTATGTCATTTATCAGATATTCTTTATCTATATTATAATATACATACTGTCATTACCAAGTATGGGTAGTTACAGAGAATTAACACCTCTACTACCAAACATGAGCAGTTTCAAAGAATTAACCCCTCTATTATCATACTTGAGCAGTTTCAGAGACTTAAACCCTCTATTACCAGCCATGAGCAGTTTCAGAGAAATAGAATCTCTATTACCAGCCATGAGCAGTTAGCAGTTCTGCAGCTTATACTGAGCCCCATGTGAAGGAGGGACCAATCAAGAGAGGCTTCTGAACTCTCAGCAAATCAGGAGAGTTGAGGAGTGTCTCCTAATTGGCTAAGACATCCTTTACTCATTCTGGGACTCTGCATTAGCCCAGAATTAGGCTGCCCAGGGCCCGTTGCAGATCTGTCCCAGGTATTCTATGCCAGACACATTAGCTTTGAGAACAACCGTATTAAGCAATCCCAGCTATCTTGCATATATCCTACAGTTTTTATATTACTGCCAAAAAAAAAAGGCTTTTTACTATAGTTTTAGTACAGATGAGCCTCTATGGACTGACCTGTTGTAGTTATTGTCAACAACTCAACAATTGTGAAACAGTCACATTTACATGGGCAATTCCCCATGTCTAGTGGGGTCCGCATTAAGTTGATTAGCTATCTGTAGTCATGTAAGTTTGTGGAACATATACACTGCAGAGATACAATATATTCAGTGCATGTTGTGTTTTTAAAAACCCAAATGGCAACTTTTATCAATGCATTTCCCATTCTATTGCATGTGACCACATTGTGAGTTGTATTGTATCATTTATGTTGATCATAATATAATTCCTCACATTTTATTGTGTCTATTCATATATGACTATAGTAAACTATGTAGACAATGCAGTAAACCTTAACAGACAAATGTCACATTTTATGTGACTATTGTAAAAAAAATAAAAAGCAGATGGCTCTGGATCTGGACCTTTAACCTGATATTATTCATATACAACTTATGTTAACGGGAGTGACGGTTGCTTAGCACTAATTTGGATGCGTGGCTAAGGGCTACACAGGGTCACATCTGTTCTGTAATTATTGATTTTAGCACCAAATTGTAATTTGCTAGATATTCACTAGACGTCTAGATTTATAATTACATTAATGGCATTCTGTATAATGTTTTATTTCCAATTTACAATCTACTGGTTATTAAATGTTTCTCTCATTATTACTTTGAAAAAGAGACTCGGTCAGGTTATTCCAAAACCTCTCTATGTATCTCTCACCTTACTACTGGTAGCCTAGTTAGTAACTCTTAAACAGACACACTCTCCCTAGTCCCCCACACCAAAAACAAATGTCTAATTGTGGAATTTTCCCTTTAATGCACAGTTTACAAAAAATGTCTTATGTGTTGCCCTCATGATTTTCACAGTTGTGTAAAAATCAGGGATAGGACAAGTGTCAATTAAAATCTGTGCAGTATGTGTTCAATTCTCAGGGTATCAGACTTGAATGCTGGCAGCTTCATCCTTCTGAGGTGTAAAGCTGAGTACTTGGGTAATATCAAGGTCTAATATTCAGTGGATGGTTTAGTTAATTATGAGAACATGTGCTAAAGTACTTTTAGTCCTGCTTGGAGAAAAAAAAACCTATTATTATTAACTTTTCCTTTATCTGCTACTGACTAAATTTAATTCCAGGAAACTGCATCTTGAGTGCTCTTTACCGTATGTGCATTGAGGATATGTATACATGGTTTAAGCAGGAAACTGTATGTGCACTGTGCAATGCAGCAGCTGTGCCATCACCATGACAACACCGAATGTGGCAACCCCAGATCTTTTGGAAACCTAGTAATACCCCTGGTCATTGGGTCAACTTTAATGCATTTTCTATAAACACAAAATGCACACAATATGCTGCATTAAGACAGCTCATCAATACCCGAGTGCACATCGAGATCCACCAGATTCTGAAGAGGAAATAACTCATTAGAATGTCTTGAATTCTCACCAGTGCCAAGGGTGGCTATTGTAGCAGACATGTGTAGATAAAATGGTCGAAGACCCACAGATATATCCTATTGAGTGTCCCAGTACACAATATCAAGTAAATCTTCTATGGACACTGTACCGGTGGAAGTGAGTAAATGATTGTAACATTGTGTTCAGCTAGGGAGTAAGACATGGACAGGAATTGGAAAATTGTCATTATAAATCGTACCATTCCTAACTTTGATGTTATATAAGGGTCCTGGGAAAGCCTTCATGTTTACTACTTATCAATCTATAGAGCACCTGTCGGTGAATGGGGTACTCTACATATTGGGTGTAGGATCCACACTATTTGTTCTAAATACTGGGAAAGGCCGACATTCTACAAACTGTAAATGATTTTAAAGACGGACTAACCAGTCTCTAGATGATCTTTTAATTCACACAGAAGGCAACTTCTGTGTGATTAAATGGGCTTGTGAACAATGCTGCTGTGGGGCATCCTTCAGAATCAATATTGATTTCTTTTGGAAGGAACAAAAAAGTGCTAAATGTAGTCTAATAACCATAGTCATTAATGGGCTATTGCTCCACTTTTACAATTTTCCACCTGAATTTGCTATTTATACATAACGCCTTATGTGCTATCCATCAAATGTACAGTCAGCAAATGTGCTTTAAAATGCATGGTTTACCCTTTTATGAACAAGAAAATAATGACGTGGTGATATTGAGCTGGTATAACGATGCAATGCAATGGGGCTGGTATAATGATGAAATGCAATGGGGCTGGTATAATGATGAAATGCAATGGGGCTGGTATAATGATGCTATGAAATGGGGCTGGTATAACGATGCAATACAATGGGGCTGGTATAATGATGAAATGCAATGGGGCTCACATGCAGTTATTTCCATGGCTGTTTTAGATTCCCAGCTAATGTATGTGATGAGGTATGTAATACTATGAGTACAATTAACCCTAGTTGAAAACCTTGTTTTAAACCTGGCTGCCATTTTTTGTATTTTTTTTTCAAACCTCATATAGCACTGACATCTTTCCAAAACATAGATAATTTGATATAAACAAAAAAAAAAAATTGAGCCCTGCATTATATGCTTGGAGGACACAGGGAAGCGAGGTAATCTCTTGTTAAAGAGAACATGAGAATTTGGATATGCTGTGTTTTCTATTCCATCACAAACCACATTCTCCTTGTGTTCAAAGTGGGCATAATCACACTATAACCTCCCAAAGTGGTTATTAAAAACTGTGCTGATGAACTATAACTGTAGCACCTGCATGAAAAACATACAAAATGTAACAAGTTTACTTGCACAGCTGCTGGCAATTTCCCGCCAGGCTGCCCTTTACCCTAGCTTAATGGGCTGCACCTCTTTTCAGTTCTAAATGCAATAGGGCCAAGGAGTCCAACCACGGTGCTCAGAACATCCTGTGTGACAAGAGGATGGAGCAAGCATCCCCTCACATCGTGCTACCACTACAAACAACAGTGGGGGGAAAGTGCTACAGGGAGCGGCAAAGTTCCGCCCCTGCCAGTGTGCCTTTCTAGGGCAGTTGAAAGGCCAGCCCTGCATGGTCTCATCTTCTCTCTGTGAACGCTTTGAATGCAGGTGGTGTGATTTCCGCTGGCTTTGTGTGCTTTCATGTAATGTAGGATGGAGGGCTTGGGGACTGTTGCTGTAGAAACAAAAATACCTGTATTACGCTTTGTTTAAAGTTTTTTTTAGGCGGTAGGAACTGTTGAGGATCAGAGAGTTTCTTTTTATTGACTTTACATGATTCAGAACTTATCTAAAAATATTTTTTGGGATACTGTAGGGGGAAGTTGCCCCTTTAACATCCATTAAACCTAAGAGTTTACTTTTATAAAATAGCAAAAACCAACTGTGATTGAGAAAAATATATTACCAACTGAAACCTTTTTTCTACTTTAACTCTGCAATTTTGGTTGCTAGTATATGGTCTTAAAATGCACACAAAGTCTCTAGTAATGGTATAATGGCAGGAGAGCTGAGATGCTCAACTCCTACATTTGATCTTCTCCTCATATCTCCTGTATCCTTGAGAAATTCCACTATCATTCCAATTACTGTGCATTATTCTGGGTTATAGCATTAACCCCTCCTATAATTACCTGCTTTACTTTCAACCTGCAATAGGATGAGACATAGTATGTACATGTCTGTAATCAGTTAATTTGTGTAATTAGACTGAAGTTTCAGGAATGCAGCTGATTAGTGTTAGATTGTTTAACCAGTCTGGGGAGCAATGAAATGTTAAATATTCGGGATCCTGAACTAATTCTTACTGGTCAATAATAGGCCAGGCTAATGTACCATGCAGGGGAATTTGGATTTTCATTTCACTCTAATTCTTTTGTTATGTTAATTAAAGGGCGTATACAACACCTTGATATTGCAGAATAGTCTTATGTAATTGTTAATTTTCAAGATGTAAAGAAAGCTGTTGTAAGGCGGTTTCTACTACATTCAGGAACTCTTATAGAAAATGCATACTTTGGGTCAGAACAGTCGCTGCCCTGCATAATAAAAAAAGGTTCAATGAAATCTCCACCCTGATTAATTAATTGGATTGTGTCTGTGCGTATATCCATCCTACATACTGCTGGGCTGCACTTTGCTTGATCTTTCTGCAGCATGTGGAACAAATGTGTCCCTGGATACATGGCTGATGTTGGCAACTATGCATTAAAGGTAAACCTCAATTTAGCTGCCATTTTGTCCCACACACAACAGCTAATTCCCTGGCAAAATCTCACTGTAATTCCAATGAAAAAACATCCTTTTAGTCCTGTTCTTGTGTGATCAATAAACCAGATTAAACTCATATTTGTTTTATAGTTTAATGTGCTCGTCCACCTTAACATTGTTGTGATAACACAGTTGCAAGAGAATTTGTAGATTAAAAGATAGATGTGTTTTAAATGAGCTTGGTTATGACATCACACACTGGCTTGATCTGCAAATGAACTATTGATATGCAAATGAACTATTTTACTAGCAAATGTGCAATTTGTGTGTCAATGCACAAAGAGACAATACAGACAAAACACATTTATCTCCGAATCGAAGGATTTTCTTACAAATCAGCTAATACAATGTATAGATATTTTTTCTCTGCATTTACAGAACAATGTTTAGGTGACTCTTAGGAGTCCCTCTAATGGACAGGTGTAATCATTTTTGGTATTCAGGGTTAAACCCATGGCCTGAGTGTGGAAATTAAGTACAATTTGGTGATTGGCGTGGAGTGACACACCTGCTCTTCAATAAGAGACAGCGATAGCCATGTAGTCCTATAGTGTACATTAAAAAGGTGGTGGCAGCTTACTGTAATGCCATTTTATGGTCTGTAAATGATGATTATAGTGCATTAAGTATTGGTGGAATCCAGAAGCAGTGATAAGGGTTTAGTGATAATGGGGTCTTGTGATAACATACTTTATCTGATAAAAGGAACCATCAATAGAAACATCCAATAATAACCTGATCTTCTAAGAATGTGAAAGAACCTGATCCAGTGATAAGATTGTAGGCATGGTCATCAGAAACTACACCTGTTCCAGGTTGTCAAAAGCAGTCAGCAAATCCAGTTATATTAATAGAAAGCATGCCATGGTATCACCAGACAAGGCACTGTATGAGATGGCAGGAACATGAATGGGCACATGTCAGTAGGTTACAGCCAGGTGCTCAGGATAGAACACTGCAGGATATTTATGGGGAATCTGCCATGTGAGAATGTATGGCATACAACATGATTTAACAATAGTACTAGCATTTTCATTCAGTAAATGCACAGATTTAAATTTGCCTGCACGTTATTCCATTTTTAAAGTCATCTTGTCGCTAGAGTTTCACCTCAGTGATCTTTTGCAACATCCCTAGTTGTGGCATCACACACAAATCATTCATGGTAGCAGTTTAATTTCATGTGCTCTACAGCACAGGTGTCCAAATGTGACCCTCTAGCTGTTTCTGAACTACCACCATGATACACTACATGTCTTAAAGGCTTTAGGGGATTATTATGGGATTATGGGATGTGTAGTTGCTCAGTAGATTGTGTATTTTGGGTTTAGATGCAGTGAGGCTGTCATTTTCCAGGATTTTGGACTAGTGGAAGATTTCATTGTTTATGGAGGGGTTGTTTGCATGCAGACATTGCTAGGCCTTATAGAGGCAGCAGCTCAGAGAAGAGAGCAAGTTGATGGTGCCTTTGGAGCCTGGAGGAAGAGGTCAATGTGCATCATGAAAGCTGGAAACCACCTAATACCAGAGGCGTACCTAAAGCATTTGGCACCCCAGAGTGGACCATGTATTTGCCCCCCCCCCCCCCCCTTTAAAATATTAAAAACACCCACACTGTTTATGTTTTCAAGAATATTTATTGAACAAACACATACTCCCACACAGTAAGTGTGTGTAAAAGTGAGTCTGTGTGTATAAATGTGAGTCTATGGGAGACACACAATTACACAGAGTCACACTTACAGTTTTTTTTTTTTTTACCTGTCTGCTCCCCTTCCTCTGACCCTTGTGTATGACCTCCCGTGCGGGGTTGAGGAAGGAGGCGCTCTGTTCCCTGACACTGCTTTGTATAGAGGTGCGGACCTGCGTATGGAAATGCTGCAGACATCATGTGGGCCGAATTGGAGGGTTGATTGGCTGGGGTGCCCAGGGCATAAAGGGTATAATGACTGTACAGTACTGTGTAATAATATACTACATCAACAGGGCTGCTGTCTTATTATATAGAGCCACATATCATGTCGAATTGGCAGCTGGTTGAGGAGCTCATTAAATAGTATGCAGCCTGACAAATAACCCTCTTAGGCACACTAGGATTGGGAGTAGCTAACTGGACATCGATATTACATTAGTGATTTAATAGGTTTGGCTTACAATGCAGTGAGGTTCAAACCTATCCTTTCCAAACGCTTTATTGCTGTGCTTAAAGCAGAGATCCGAAACTGCTGTTGAACAACAATTTCCATGCTGCTAAGCATTGTGGGTGTTGCTGTGCATCATGGGCGTTACAGCTGGATTGATGCAATCTGTTCTTCCTTACAGTATGGCACATTAATGGTAAGGTCTGGTTACCCTTCATTTAATTCCTGCTATTAACACTTTCCTTTTATCTTGAACTGTATTGTTCAATAAAAGGAACCTCTACCACTTCTCCCATAAACTGGATGAAAGCTTGTCTTGCTATAGATCATTGGCGCTGTCCTTGAAGAGGTTAATGTGAAGCCAGCTGTGTCTAGTGGCTCCAGACTGCTATCCATTCTCTGCTATCCATGTCTCTCCCAAGGCACACCTGACACAGTGACTAACTGCTTATATCCTGTTGCCTGGGGCAAAACAGAGGGGTGGGAGATAGTGCAGGAGGTCATACAGTCTAACTATAACATGGTTAGCGCCATCTACAATGCAGCTTATGTTTTTCACTTTCGCCTTTCAATGCCCCGGCCTCTTATATCATCACATATCTATCTATATTTACATTTAATAATATTTAACAATTTAGTTACCCCCCACCCCCTGTAATATTACTCTCCCTCCATGAACACAACCAAATAAGTTCCAGGGAGAATGATTGCAATGTTAGACTCAAGAATGGAATTTTTTCCCCCATAATTACATTTTTTTAATGAAATGTAATCAGTATTTGCACAATTCTACAACACGGTATGAAAACAAAATCCTTCAAATAGAATAATTTATGAAATATGTCTAGGGACGTCATATGGTACATGTCCACAGGATATCCAACCAGCAGGTATTTTTGATTGAATTGATGCCAATATTAAGTCTATGGAGGAAACTGCATGACTGTTTTTTTTTCAGTGGCAACCCGACTTCATTACCAAACAAAAATTACCACAACACAAAATAAAAAGGATATACTATCATTGTCATTCATTTATATGCACAAATTCCTCAATGCTACTTGCAGTAATTAAAGGGCATTTCTAGAGATACAGTACAATAAAAACCCATCACTATGGTTATAGACCATTTAGGATGATCTCCAAATAAATACACATGATAGAATTGCAGTTCAAATTTGGAAGAAAATTTTTTACGCCAAATTGAATCTGAATTGTAAACAGATATGTAAAAATTCATTATAAGCAGATATAAAACATAAAAAGTTCCAATCAATTTTTTTTCTGACCTCAGCTGAATTATTATTCTTTCCCATAAATTGAGAATGTTCAAATCTGTAAAAAGTTGATTTCCATTTAACTGCATCTTTAAGTGGGTCACATGATCAGAAGTGTATATATGTATGTGCGGGCCAGATTAATTATATTTATTAGCTATAGCAAATTTGTTTCTTTATTTTCTATATGATGTGTAGTTAAGTCAATTGGGCTGCACCTTGCTCTCAGATGAGCTGTATTTGGTCTACAGACTGCATATTGGACACACCTGCTGTAAAACATATTCTCTGGTGTATTAATAATGTTGGAGTGCCATACCGGCTCTTCATGTGATACAGCCAGTTCATCTATCATGTTTATAATCTACATGAACCATTCATTGTTATTTAAACACAAAGGGACTGGAGACACCTTGGGTTACCAGCTGGCTGTTGAGGAAGCAGATGGCCAGGCTGGAAGAAAAGAGGGGGGGAGGGAGAGAGAAATAAATAAAAAGAAGGATTAGATTGGGAGGCAGGTGTGCTGAAAGCTTTATAAGGTAAATTACAATATTCATGTTCTCCTCAGATTTATTGGTGAAAAAACTGCTCTTTAACCCAACTGAATTAGACAAAACCGAACCAATTACAGATTGTGTTGGGGTGACTGTAATGGAAGGCTCTAAACAGAATGAGGTTAATAGGATTAGTTAACACGTTAATTAATCATCAGCATAACAGGGTCCTAATAACTGTTCTACTGCCAAAATAAGATTACAAAATTCTGATGCAATTTTATTTAAGTTAGTTGCTGCAATTTCCCTACTGAAAAAATGTCAGTTTTATATCACATATTCCAGGGCTGCCAGCAGAACATAACTATGGGTTTGGTACAGGAAAGAGGACATGGACAATGAGATGGTAAATTATAAAGAAACATGTTAATCTGGGTCAGTGGTACTGCCTGAACCTCCTTGTCATGGTGCCGTTAACGTGACCGGTTCCTTTGTAAACTCCCCCTGCAACGTAAAGTAAGTTACTTCAGTTGCAATCAGGTAGCCATGTCACACTCTCTACTATCTGTAAAACCGGGGCCTGTAACCAAGGTCACCTAAAGGGTCCACTCAGTGGTGTATTTTGGTTTTGTGCTGCGCTAAGCAGACTAAATTTCAGTTCCCCCCACAACAGAACCAGGCCTATCCCAGGGCACATTTCACTCAGGACATGCCCCATCACTCACATGGCACACCCAGGACTTACCCCTGCACCCCAGGAAATGCCCCATCACTCACATGGCACACCCAGGACTTACCCCTGCACACCAGGAAATGCCCCATCACCCACGTTGCATATCCAGGACTTACCCCTGCACCCCAGGATATGTCCCATCACCCACATTGCATATCCGGGACTTACCCCTGCACCCCAGGACATGCCCCATCACCCACATTGCATATCCAGGACTTACCCCTGCACCCCAGGACATGCCCCATCACCCACATTGCATATCCGGGACTTACCCCTGCACCCCAGGACATGCTCCATCACCCACATTGCATATCCAGGACTTACCCCTGCACCCCAGGACATGCCCCATCACCCACATTGCATATCCAGGACTTATCCCTTCCCAGCCGCTCCCTGGTGTCTAGTGGAAGTAGCTAAATGTATGTGCAACAGCACAGACAATTCCCTGCTGCTTCTCGTGCTGCCTGCTCGGTTCTGAAGTCCGAGCGTGGCAGGTTACGTGGCCCATGATGGTCTAACCTCAGAATAGTGCGCGGGGAGCGAGAAGCAGCATGGGAATGTCTGTGCTGCAGAACAGACATCCAGCTGTCTGCTCGCCATGCAGAGGCTGGTGAGGAGAGATTTCTTGATCTCCCCAGACAGCGACTCTGCCGGCAAGCATTTTTAAAAAAAATTTGGGCATCATTTTTTTTTAAAAGGGCTGAGTTTTTAACCTCTTAAAACCATCTTAAAAATTAAGTACACACACATATATATATATATATATATATATATATATATATATATATATATATGTATAATGTGTTTAATAATACACATTGAGTATCCCCAAATGATAATGGATAATTTTCACCAATGAGATATATTAAAGCCTCTCAGCACTCATGAAATACAGTACTATCAGTGCAAATACTGTATAGAGCAAATAACTCACTTTTGAGTTATTTGCTCTATACAGTATTGTATTTTGAGGCATTGTTGGGTACCTGCCATTGGTGCGTCAGGACTGCTCATGTGTCGTATTACCCTTTGTGGTGGAGGAATCTGATTATGCATGAAAAGGCTATATCACAGCTTAAGCGACTTGGACACTGAAACTGTTGTGCACTTGCATTCTGACAGGTTGTGTAGAATTTGGAAAAATCCCCAAAATGTTTTGCATAACGGGTCATTTTGGATAACGGATTTCTGGATAACTGATACTTTACCTGTAATATGCATATACAGTATAAAGTATGGATATTCTGGCAGTGCACCTCCTGTCCTAAGATTTGTTTGAAAGACGGTATTGTGCATATTCTCCTAGGGGCACTAGCTATGACTTCAGGCAGTTTTGAGTATATTTTGATGCATATAACCATAATCCCATTGGAAAGATAGTACTAAAACGAAATAAACAAATATTTTTTTTTATACATTTAGATTATAAGAGAGTATATGGGATCTGTGTATCCAAATGTACAACACTTTACATAGACAAATAAGTATCCTGTGCATAACAAGCAATATTTTCTATTCAAAAATATATCAGAGAGAGTGCAGTGCCATCCCTAACATAGGGCATTCTAAGGATATACAAATAAGTGAAGGGATTTCCTGCTATCTTACCCTAACATCACTGATGTTGTGTCTGCTTCTCTTGGTACCCCAAGCTTCACAAGCAGTTGACAATCTCCATTAAAGAGACAGGTTAGTCCCCAAACCCACTTTGGTGCAAGCTGAAAACTACTGCTTGTATAGTGCACAGGATTTTTCAGTGTGATTTGATGCAGGCATTCTACATAAATCACATTTTTAATATTTGACTCAACCCCCCCCCCCCCCCCCCCCAGTAATTACTCTGCATTGAGGATATAAAGCTTTGTTTCATTTAGTCACTTCCTGTGCTGATGGAAAAGAATACATTGTGTGGACTGTTATAAACTTGCTCTTGGACACAGTAAGATCTCTTAACAGTGAGTGCAACACATAGTCTGATGACATCACTAGAGAGACAGGAAATTCCATTCATTTGAATGGCATTATTCTCATTGGTCGCTGCAGCCGAATAAATGGACTTTAACTCAGCTAGTGTTGGCAGTCCTGGTTTCTTGCAAACTGCTGTAATTTCATCAAGCTCTAAGTATCTTACATTTAAAGCAATGCAAAATATAAAACATGCATTTTAAAGTACTTTGAAAGTTCATGAAGATTTTGGCGACCAGAAAGTCCCTTTAAGAACGAAATAGATGTTTATCAGTAGCTTCATAGACACTGAACCTCTGTCCTAAGCTAACGCAGACTTGAGCAATATGTATATTCTCCTAGTGATCCATGTATAAAGTGGATATTAAAGACAAGCTAATGCTAGCCTTACGTGAATATTTTACATTTCATTAACTCTTTACTGAAAGAAACAAACTACCTTAAGTGACTGGTTAAACTGAACCAGTAACTGGAATATACACAAACTCTAAGGCAGGGGTCCTCAAACTTTTTAAACAGGGGGCCAGTTCACTGTCCCTCAGACTGTTGGAGGGCCGGACTATAGTAAAAACAAAAACTATGAACAAATTCCTATGCACACTGCATATATCTTATTTTGAAGTGAAGAAACAAAACGGGAACAAATACAATATTTAAAATGAAGTAAAGTTAAATCAACAAACTTACCAGTATTTCATTGGGAATAGTGTGCCATTCAGATGCCCAGGGATATTATGCCAGCCAGAGCCCAGTAATATTATGCCAGTTGCCCAGGAATAGTGTGCCAGTCAGATGCCCAGGAATTTTATGCTAGTCAGATGCCCAGGAATATTATGCCTGTCAGATGCCCAGGAATATTATGCCATTCAGATGCCCAGGAATATTATGCCATTCAGATGCCCAGGAATATTATGCCATTCAGATGCCCAGGAATAGTGTGCCAGTTAGATGCCCAGGAATATTATGCCATTAAGATGCCAAGGAATAGAGTGACAGTAAGAGCCCCGGAATATTATGCCAGTCAGATTCCCAGGAATATTATGCCAGTCAGATGCCTAGGAATATTATGCCAGTCAGATGCCCAGGAATATTATGCCATTCAGATGCCCAGGAATAGTGTGCCAGTCAGATGCCCAGGAATATTATGCCATTCAGATGCCCAGGAATAGTGTGCCAGTCAGATGCCCAGGAATAGTGTGCCAGTCAGATGCCCAGGAATAGTGTGCCATACAGATGCCCAGGAATATTATGCCATTCAGATGCCCAGGAATAGTGTGCCAGTCAGATGCCCAGGAATATTATGCCATTCAGATGCCCAGGAATAGTGTGCCAGTCAGAGCCCAGGAATAGTGTGCCAGTCAGATGCCCAGGAATATTATGCCAGTCAGATGCCCAGGAATAGTGTGCCTATCAGATGCCCAGGAATAGTGTGCCTATCAGATGCCCATGAATATTATGCCATTCAGGTGCCCAGGTATATTATGCCATTCAGATGCCCATGAATAGTGTGCCAGTCAGATGCCCAGGAATATTATGCCATTCAGATGCCCAGGAATAGAGTGCCAGTAAGAGCCCAGGAATATTATGCCAGTCAGATGCCCAGGAATATTATGCCAGTCAGAGCCCAAGAAAATTATGCCAGTCAGATGCCCAGGAATAGTGTGCTAGTCAGATGCCCAGGAATAGTGTCCCAGTCAGATGCCCAGGAATAGTGTGCCATTCAGATGCCCAAAAATATTATGCCATTCAGATGCCCAGGAATAGTACAGTGCTCGTTATACCTCCCTCCTCCCCCCCCTTCCCCATCACTTACCTCCAGCTGCTGTGTCCCCGGCCGGACGTCTCGCGCAGTGTTCCCTCCTCCCTGCACGGAGGAGGGAAACAAGTACTGGATCCGGATGTGACGAAATCAATCGTTTTCCTGCAGCCGCATCTTCTGCGGCTGCAAGAAAGAAAAAAAAAGGTATACAGAGGGGAGCGGGCCGGATAAATGTGCTCGGTGGGCCGCATGTGGCCCGCGGGCCGTAGTTTGAGGACCCCTGCTCTAAGGCCTCCGAAGTCGGGGAAAGGATCACAGTCAGTTGAACCCAAGTGAAAACTTGTCACAACGCCTTTATACATAGCTCCATTTGTTTCTAAGAAGAATAAAGGTAGGGAATGATCCTATAAGTATATATTATACTAGATTCATGGTCCAGGGAAGGGTCTTGGTTTTTTGAGGCCATAAGCAAAAAATCAAATGAGGGTCCCAGTGTCCGCTATTAGCCCACTCTTCATTAGCTGCTGTGGGGGGGCTACTGAAGTAAGTGAGGGTGGGTTTCATTCTATCTTGACAGATGATCGGACATAACCAGGAATTTGTCATTATGAAGGTTTAGGTCTGGCATACAAGGGTAAATATTTTAGGTCATGTTTATAATCAATAGTGGTCTCAGTGCCTACTGATGCCATTCCCTGCTGCCCACTGGTCACATCTTACTTAGACCTCCTGGAAAGGGTACAAGTGCCTAATTATTCCATGGTGCAGTTATTCTACTCAACGTAGCTGACATTCCTCTGCTTCCAATGTTTCTTGTTTGCCCTCAGGGATTTGCTCTGAGCTGGCCGTCCCCTCCCTTATTAATTCCTGAAATGCCAGGAACAGACTGTTCTCTGCTGTAGTAATGAAGGACATCCATTTAGCTTCAGTCATTTCAATGTCACTTCACATAAAGAGTTAACGTATTTTTGATAAAATATTTACGGTGTAATCATTAGCACAAGGTCATCTGGACTTTATCTTAACCCATACCAAACGCCTGCGCTGATACTCTGCTCTTTATTACCATTCTCTACTGATTGTGATATTAGGAGCCTTGGACAAAATGGTGCTTAAAGAGACAGTTCCAAGGTAGTATCTGTTTTTTTCTTCAGTATTTGCTATAATACATAACGTAACAATGTATTACTGTATATCCTGCCTATCTCCCCAAGCCCTCGTTACATTAGATCACACAAAGCTGGATGAAACCAAACCCTTCTGTACTCTGAGCACTTTAAACAGGGAAAAAATGTTTTCTTACAGGGGGACAGGAAAACTGCTAGTGTCACTGGATTTAGAGACCCCTGTGCAATGATTTTCAATGTAAAATTACAGGAGAAGTGGAATATATTTTAAAGTAATAAAACAACATACAGAACATATACAACATACAATACATATTCCAGTATTGTACTTGTTCCAATACTGCATGTAAGAATGGTATACTGCACAGTTACAATCATTGGAGTGTATCACTTTATGAGTATATGAAGTGATGTTAAACTGAAGAGAAGTGTGCATCACTCAGTATACAAAGCCACTAAATAGGATATAAGATATACTCTATACTCAAACATAAGCAACAATCTCTGCAGCTCTGTTATAAATGCCTCATTTCTGCTATTCCTTTGCCAGAACAACACATTTCATGGGTTAATAGACCCTATAGTTTATTTGGTTCAAACATACCAAGTACCCACATTTCTTGATCTAGGACCAGGAGAATGCAAACTACTCGCCAGTGCCCCCTGTCATGCTCTTCTGGAACACCTAACACAATGGAACTTTTAGAAGTGTGTTTGTCTGTATTTGCTAGAAAGGCATCCAAACTGTATTTAGTGGTGCGTTCCAGATCCTAATTACCCTCATTGTTAAAAACAGTTGTAGCTGATTTTAGATTAGGTATACTCAGCTTTATGATATAATTTGCTTAAACGATGAAAAACACTTGACAAAGGTATGGAGAATTAACGCACCCTCCCCCCAAGAAAAGACACGGACAACAAACTGGATATGAAGGTCACAGTATTTATTGAGAAAAACTGCAACAAAGATTTTATATTTATATCAGTAACTTAGAAAACTTTAACGCATACTAAAAACGTATCAAAACATTCAACACGTATAACATGTAAACCCATGTACAAAACACCATCTTGTTAAGTACAGGCATGTACTGTATATGCCACCAAGCGGTAGCATATCTAGGATTGGGTACCTGAGAATCAGACGTAGGCGTCACCAAAAATATCTGGCTACCGGCGTCGATGCCCCTGCAGGTAGCCGCCTGATATTCGCTCCCCAGGGACCAGCCCATGGGGAGCCCGTGCAGCTAGCTACCAGAGCTACTGCCTCCCGGGTTGGCCATACCCAATACAGCCAACCCCCTGCACTGACGCCAGACCTCGGGTGCCCCCTGCCAACATGGCACCTGACATAGACAAAGACAAATAGGGCTGGGTGGGAGGGAACTGATTTCTTTAATGTAGAAAAGAGACTCAGCAAAACCTCTGCAAGGGTTTATAAAGGTTTTGCCCAGCCTCCAAAGGGGGAGGAACAGCCTCCCATGAAGGGCAATTACTGGCCGAGGGCCTCTGACTGATAGGCATGTGATGAGGTTGCATCACCAACCTGTTGTCATGCTGCCCTTTCATATATTTCAATATTACAGGCCATTTCTTATCAAATAAAATGGGCAGAAGGTCTGTGATGTCCCCATCAATGGTAACTGCCCCACTAATTACTACTGTAAAAAAATATATATGTATAAGCTGTTACTGCACATGCTCAGTGCAAAAAGGCTGTTCACATATGCCCTGCCTACATATATTTATATGCAAAACATATTCAATACACAGGTTAAACACTTACAGATGCATCAGAGATAGTTTATCTGCAGAATAATGTTAGAGACTCAAAGACATAGCGGGCTAAACCTGATTCCTTTTGTCAGGTGTTTGCTCTTGCATGATATGCATAAAACAGTCAGAATGGATTTTATACATAAGAAAGAAAAGGGGGCAAAACTGTGACTTTTTATTCTCACTTTGTATGTTCGTATAACGCCAGATTAGCATTGGAAGAGATTTGTAGTCCAATAAATTCATCTACAGTAGGTCAAATTTTGCTACTTTTTTTGTAGATAGCATACGGCAAACTCTTAAATTTATAATAAAATCACTTTTATTTTGATGAAACTGGAAGTCTGTGGCTTTTATTTTGAAGAAAATCCTTTTATACATAATTGTGGACTACATGTTTGATGAATTCACCTTTATCCATAACCCCCATAGAATTCAAACCACTCTTCAAGCTGTGTCATAACAAGAGTTATTATTGAGCTACTTTGTATGTCGGTATCTGTTTCAAACCATAATTCAAATATTTAATACATTCATCAATTAGGAAACACATAAAGTTCAGGGAGTAGGAGTAACATTGTTAATGTCATGGATGCTTTTTTGGCCAGTAGTGAAAATGCACTGAAACATCAATCATTCTAGAAGACAAGTCTCATAATTGACCTTTTATACTGCAGGTACCAATGTAACTTACTTCAAGGGTTAATTATTCAGGGAGACAACAGAGGAACTTTGAGAAATGGAACTGCGTTCTATCTATGTCATGATCACTCTTACTCTCCGAAGTTTGGGATATCTGTGACAGGGCACATGGTGGCTGCATTGATTGGGAGTTTGCACATTCTTCTTTTTTCCACATATTACTCACATGGGGTGTAGTTTGCTGCTTTAGTCAGTCTGCAGTTTGGTTCTGCCATCTTTCCTTTGCCTCTCATGTGCAGTCTGATTTAACTAATGAGTTGCTTAAGCAAAATTTGTTAAATGGTCTGCACATGGGGCAAACCAGCATGGCAAATGCAAGGCCATACTTCAGACTATGACTTTAGCTATAAGACCGGGAACGGGGGACTAATAAAAGTACTCAAAAAAAATTGGGCAGACTAGATGGTCCGAATGGTTATTATCTGCCGACACATTCTATGTTTCTAAGTTTCTATGTTTCTAGACTGACTGAATTTAGGCCTTGGTAATTATGCTTTCTGGAGTAAGTAATTGGGCTGTAGCCCTAATGTATACTAGCTTGGTGTTAACTCTCTCTCCAGAGTGGCATAACTAGAGTATTTGGAACCCGGGGCAGATCCTATGTTTGGCACCCCTTGCCCCCCATTTGTAAATGTAAAAGTCATCACAGTTTCCCCCCCCCCCCCCCCACTAGACACCAGGGAAACCGGGGGATCCTTGTTATTTGCTGACTGGCACCCCCCACTATAGTTTGGTGCCCCGGGCAGACCGCCCCACCTATCCCCCCTATTCCATCCATGGTAGACTGCTCCACCCCTGCTCCAGAGCTCCTCATCAGATGATAGTCCTAATTTATCCTTGTTATGCCTTGGCACAACTTGAGACTAGATACTTTGATGTAAGTGAGTCACATTTCAGTATGGCTAGCGGCCCTATTGTCTATTCAAGTTGGATCTCACCACGTCCCTTTTATACCTTGCACCCCACTTCACTTACAGTTACCATGACCAGATTACATATACAAATGAGAAAGGATGACCATTTTTTTGCATGATTTTTCCATCAAACTTCAGTTTTAACTATGCATTAAATTAAAAAAAAAAAACTCCTGACCAAACACTAGAATCTTTAAATAAATGTAATTATTGGTCCCCTGTAAGGAACAAGTTGATCTACTGTGGCTGTTTATTACAATGTGTGTGTATATTGCTCGATGACTGTGCTGCCCTGGGATCAGGCTGGAATTTCAGAAATACATTGTTGTAAACAGTTTATCAGGTTATACTATATCCTCGGTCAGTAAAATAAATGTTATAGTGATGAAACTGTTTCCAGAAACATTATAATCCATCAGATCACAACTAGTATAAAAAAAATGTCTTTGCCATGTGGCCTCCACAGAGCAGGATATTTCTATTTACCTGGGGAATAAATAGAGGAAGAAAAAAATGTTGTGGAATGATAACAAGAAATGTAGACCTCTTTTTGCTAGCTGACTTAACGCGATATCATTGCAACTCTAAACAGTTACTAGGCCTGCATGATGAATTCAGTATGGCTATACAGGAAAATCCTTTCTTCATCCTCCATTTTTAGAGGTCCTCTTCTGCCTAGTCAATACGTCTCTCATGCTTTGAAAGTAGAATTGTTTGTTTAAACAAAGCTTTAAAATACTAGTTCTGTTGCTATGGACAAAGGCTTCTGGTCTGGTTAAGATAATGTAAGGATCTACTGGAGAGAACTGCAGGACACTGATGTAATTGGAGTTGGAAAAAATTCTTCAATGCAGCTGAATGGGAACTCGGCTACCTTGGCCTTAAGATTGAAAAGCCCATCTCCGTTCCCTGCAGTTCTCTCTTTATTGAATAGACCCTATAGTGTACATACACCATGCTCTATGTGAATATAACATTTATTATAATCCACCATGACTGGTTCTAATATGGGATATATTGATTTTAAATGTAATGTCTTAAATAGTTTCCAAGAACCTGTGTTACATCCAGTTTAAGGTAACTTAGGAACTTCTTTAATAGATGTTTTGACTGTATGTTAATGAGTTTTTTTCCCTTTTAAAGGTGAGTCTTGTCTTATGCACAGTGTATTTAATTCGGCCTTCGGGTGAACCCTTATCACTGTGTTTCGTGTATGGCTTTTTAATGTGCTGCTGGACTGCAACTAAACACCTCGTGTGTACTATGCTTGTACTGTTTTTTGTTTTCTTTTTGGCCATGATACTTCAGTGTTTTGTTTTGTTGCTTGTGTGTGTATGCTAAGTACAGTAGTCTAATTTCTACCAGGAAGCACAAGGTTAATGTGCTTTTTCACTGTAAAAACTCAACTGAATTTGTGTTGCCAAAACAAACAGCCGCCTCTGGATCCAAATGCCTGCAATATTTCTACAATATACACAGCACTTGGGCAGAGATTGTAAGGAAGTCTGCCAGATCCTTGCTGTTTGCAGCACACGTGGGCATTCATTTGGGGTATCCATGTTACACGTGTGCTCAGAGTACACAATGTTCGCTTGCGTTGTTTATAACCTTTTTTAGGGCCATATTAACAAAGATGCGCCACATTAAAGCACTGCTTAAAATACCACATGCTGACCCATGCTTTCCTATTTACTCTGTAAGACATATTTCATATTTAACTAGTTGCCTGAATCAATGTCAGCTATGAACATCCGTGGTATGATAGATATGAGAGGTATCACAACACACTGTTAAGAATGTTCCAGCTCAATTCTCATTGCGTTGTCCTGTGTTGTAGGAAACCGGTCCCATGATGCCTAACTGAGCACAGTCTATTCACGTACGGCCAAGTTTGACCTCCAGCTTGGTCATCTGCAGCAACCAACACTCTCTAGAACTCCCATGTGGCCATCGGTAACAGCAGTGGAAAAATCTGTGGTCACCAAAACCTTTCTGTGGTCAGTTTCACAGCCACAGGGAAATAAATAATCTGTGCAGGATTATTAACTATTAAGGTCTTTATCATGGTCTATGTGAGCTACAATATATAATGCATGTTGGAATTTATACTCGGGAAGTGATTTAGCCCAGAGACAGAAAATAATATTAACCCCAGGTGGGTGTGGCTATATTATTAACCCCTTCCCTTTACAAATGTCTCTTCCATTCATGTCCATTTAATTTTTGGAGGGGGGTGGGGGAACACAAACTTTATTAATAGTATTGCGGGGCAGCACAAACTTTATTTTAATGTTTTAAGAAAATAAATATATTATTTCTGCAGTATACTACTATTTCTATGATGCTTAGCCAGCAACATGGGAGACTTTTGGCTGCATAGCAGAGTGAGGATTGACTACTGTTCTCATAGTTCTCAACAACACCAGGAGCAATCAATAACCTTTTCCCATGCTCACCTCATGTCAGTATCTCCCCCCATACCCTCATGGCTGTGTGTGTGTCTCTCTCTTTCTTTCTCTTTCCCTTTTTATACCCATAATGCCACTTTAAAACCTGGCTTGTGTCCATTTTATTAGGTTCCATTTGTGACTTTCAAAAAATGTAAAACCAAAAGCCATTCATTTGAACTTTCAGATGGTTATACTAACAATAAACAATGAAGTCAAACAATGAGATGGGGTTGAATATGGTGTGAGCATTCCCAAGCCATTTGTTTTCTTACAAACTGTATTGTTTGTTTTGTGTAACCACACTTCCTCACACTGTGTGCTCCCCAGAGCAAAAATACCAACAGCTCAGCATTCAGGTGGCTTTTGGAATGCAAAAACAGATAAAATGACCTTTCTGTTCTTATCAAGACGTTCCCTGAACCCTGTAACCTGTGCCATGACCTTCCCTCAAACGAGTCCTATTCTGCATATGTCAACTCATCACATAGGCAAGCATCTCTACTTATCCAATGGCATACTTGCCAGCAGTTTTTAGAAGCACTGTCCCTTCAATTCTGGGCAAATCCTCCATTTGAGAACACTGAGCAAAAGCAGCCTTGCTAAAAGGATTTCCTCTAATTATGTCTGGTAGACTTAAATATGACAACCTACCCTTCTGCCATGTAGGCTTCAGCCTCAATTGGGATGGTGGGATTTCACACCACACTGGATTGGCTCCTCCTCTGTCACCTCCGGCAGGTGTGAGATGTGTGAGTGAGGAACTTGTGGGAAGATATGTGTTAGGCTACAGAGAAATAGTTTAGTAAATAGAAAGCTGGCAACAGGCTAAATGGCTCTATAGCATCAAATTTGGGTCAGTCCCTTCATAAACATTACATTAAAACTATGAGATTATAAAGCTAAATATTGCACAGAGTAAAAAAAAAAAAATTGAATGTCAGCTTTAATATGGATTAATTAGATATATTTAAAAAATATATATTTTTGCTGGATTGGTCCTTTAAGATGGCCAGCTACCAGAACAGAGCAGATAAAAATGACTGACTGGCAAGTGTACCAAAACTGACAAGTGTTCTCAGCTAGCATCCCACACAAGATGGGATGAAGGCCTAATGCGTCAGTTTCCAATGGAGTTGCCATCAATCATTAAAAGGATTTTAAAAATTGGCAGTAGCATGTGATCTGGGAGTATCCGACCTGAATTGAGAGAGTCTAGTATGGTCATCTAAAGCAGAAAGACTGAGTGTTCTATAGGTCAGGAATCTATACTATAATGCAGCTTGAATTGTTCATAAGAAACTAAAAGATTGCATTATAATTTTCTACATGCTTAGCATGGGCAAGCTTTGTATGGCCTATACCTTCTAAAGGAAGATCTATGTGCAGTTCTTCATTATTGACACGAATCAGCAGGAGCACCTATATAATATATGTGTGACGGACCCGCTGGCACTCCGACCGAGTACCTCCGCCAATCGAAGCTCCTAGTGCTTGCCGAGGACTTCAAGCACTCCAACCGACACCATCAGCACTGCAGACTTATCCCATCCCCAAAGCATGAGCCAAGGCTTCAAGAAAGGGTCAAGCAGGTCTGTTTTAATGAGCACCCAAAAGCAACAGCCCTCAGGCAGCCAAAAAACTCCTCCTCAGAGGAAAACAAACTGACAGTTACAGACAGACAGTGTTTGGAAATATGACAGTTATTAAGGGTTTTTAAACTGGTGTTCTAGGAGGGAGGGGAATAAAACAGTCAAACTAAGTCCATAAAACAGGCAATAATCAATGCAAAAGTCTCTTGTGGCTGCTTCTGCCACAATATGTGCAATCAAGATTTTAAGTGTTAAAAGTGCAGGGCACTAGTATCTCACTTTGGGACTAGGGACACAGAATGCAGTCTATAAGTCAGAATTCTGATCATAAACTTGCATTGAATGGGACGATAATGTAACTATTACATCACAAGGGGGCAGTGTTATAATCCTGTTTTAATGGTTAATCTCCTCTCTTTGTGTTGGAAGGCAGGTAAAAAAGGTTGTACACAGCCACCTAGTCCTGCCCACTATGATACACAGAAGCCAGTAAGAGAGCGGGGGTGTATCTTATGACATCATCATGCAGGCTTTTTCCACAGTTGTCAAGTGAGACTTTCTGGAAGGTTTTGGAGAATTTTGCATCATGGGTAAAATTCTAAAAATGGATGCTGGTGTTTAACACCTTATTTTAGTTTTTACTTTTATATGCAATTAATTAAAACATAGAA
Organism: Pelodytes ibericus; assembly: GCA_036172795.1. Taxonomy (NCBI): domain Eukaryota; kingdom Metazoa; phylum Chordata; class Amphibia; order Anura; family Pelodytidae; genus Pelodytes; species Pelodytes ibericus. The sequence goes on from CM069861.1 coordinate 178,357,151, forward strand.
TAAGAAAAAACAGTGGCACATGTCTTTTATTTGTGTTTTTAAAATGCACAGGTAATCTAGTTACATCTTATGTAAGTGGTAATGTCCCTTCAACAAAATAAGCAAGTATAATGTAATAAAGATTAAGAGATGTGACCTGAGCCAATTACTAATGCTCTAGAAAAACTTTAAATGTTAATGTGTCTTTCCGTATCACAACTAGTATATACCATTAAAATATTGTATGATAGAAAACATTAACTGCTTAAACCTCTTCGCGACTAAGGACGTTTCAGGCACATCCAGCAGGCACCTCCGCTCTGACGATGCTGCTCTGTTGCCAAGGCAAAAGGTAGTACCGAAATTCCGGCTCTGAGGCACCCACGCTCGCTCCACGGAGTGATCGTGGGCACCATATTGCAGGAGCAGCATGTTTAGTGTGGTTAGAGTTTAGTTGTTAGGGTTACAATTATATTGGGGTTCGCATAAGAGATAGGGTTAGAGTTGGGGTTAAATTTAGGGTTAGGGTTAAATTTAGGGTTCGGGTTGGGGTCAATGTAGGAAAAAAACACTATTTTTGGTTTTTGCCCTATAATTTACAAAGAACTTCAGAAAAACATGGAAACAAGTATATTTATGAACTTGGGACAACATTTAGAAACTATTTAAATGGGTCTTTTTTAATGGTTGTATTTGTGTAAATAATTTTTTAGGTTAAAGTTAGAAAAGGTGTTTTTTTTTAATCATCATTTTTTATGATTTTTTTGTGTAGTAAATTATAAGATATGAAGAACATAATTGTATCTAATGAAAGCCCTTCTTAGGACGATAAAACCAACATATAATTTGTGTGGGTACAGTATGTAAGAAAGAAGAAAATGACAGCTAAACACAAACACCCCAGAAATGTAAAAACAGCCCTTGTCACCAAGGGAAAGTGGTCTTGTCACTAAGGGGTTAACTAAAACTGCTAAAACTACTAAAAGTGCAATAGACAGACTACAGCTGCTTATTGATGAAGCATGTTTGTTTCCAGGCTCTGACCATAAGGATTTATGTTTTAGTAATAAGTTCGACTGATTAATATTGAACGCTCTGATCAGTCCTGGAGTTCAGATTCATTTGGTTTGTGTTCTCATTTCATGCCGTTAGTGTCCATGGAATGAAATGAATATGCCATATCAGGGTGACGACACAATGCACAGTTAATTGGATAGGACAGATGGAAAACCAATCAAATAGCTTATTGTTTCTGGCTGACTCTCCTTTCAGAGGCTCAGATGACCACCCAAAGGAACTACACTGATCAATAAAATATACAAATAACCTTTACCTTGAATGTATCAGCAGTCACCAAGAGCTACTGCAAAATGTATTAAACAAAAAATGAAATGCTCCCAATAAAAACAGTACATTGTAACTTAAAACCAGTTAATTTATGTTAAAAACTAAAAATGCCCATCCAAAGTCACCTTCTGTCTGTTTCAAATTATAATGCAGGCTTTCGTCCCTCTTTAAAGCTGCCAATACTTTTTTTTTCCCAATAAGTGGAGGTCGATCGAGCTACTCAGAGGGCTATTTACTAAAAAGTGAGTTTCATCTCACCAGTTTAGCTATACACTGTGTAGGAACAGACCTGGTGAGTTCCTCTGCTAAGCAAGCTTAGCACTTAGTCCCTGCTCAATGTATAGCTGAATTGGTGAGATGAAATGCTCCTCTCAATTCACCAGCAACTCACTTTTTAGTAAATAGCCCAGTGAGTAGCTCCATCTACCTCCTTGGAAGCAGTCATTACGCCACCAGTAGCTCATAAACTCCATCTTAAACCCTGCTCTAAATGTACCTCCAACCTTTTAGCTAAAAGAACATTTACATGATGAAAATGGTACAAAGATGAAGTTGTTCACTTTTTGTAATTTCTGTCCCGATGAGACACAACTAAATTGTGTCTGCTGGACCCACTATTCACTTATTTCGTGACCAGTTTGTCTTCTTGGCATCCCTGTATACATAGCTGTGTATGAAGAACCTCAGTCCTCTAGGCTCTTGGATATCACACAATGAATATCAAGTAGCATGGTGTTCTCTTCCATCCGTGTGTCGGCCAAAGGAACTGTGGTGTCAGCAGAGGACACCTTACACGAGATGGATGGCATATTGCTAACAGGAAATATGTGTTTGGAGATTGCCACAGGCTGTCCTATTAAGATACACTTGTGTTATTTTTCCTGTTAGTTAATTGCTTTTCTTCCAGTCAAAGAATATTTATTCCACATCAACACATATCCTGGACAGGCTTTTTACAAATCTGCATTTGAATATAAAAAACAAAACTGTGTGTCCATTATTTCCCTATTTTAAAACCTTAATTGCTTATTAGACTCCTGAGTGTCACAATCAACTACAATATACATATTTACAGAAAATATATTTTTTAATTAAATTTTGAGTGTGGCGAATTGACATTGAATTGCAAAACCTATACTAAAATGGCTGAAGGAAATTTGTAGACTTAGCGGATATATTGACCTGATGTTTGCAAATTCTCCCACTTACTGGCTATACTGACCTGATGTTTGCAAATTCTCCCACTTACCGGCTATACTGACCTGATGTTTGCAAATTCTCCCACTTACTGGCTATACTGACCTGATGTTTGCAAATTCTCCCACTTACCGGCTATACTGACCTGATGTTTGCAAATTCTCCCACTTACCGGCTATACTGACCTGGTGTTTGCAAATTCTCCCACTTACCGGCTATACTGACCTGGTGTTTGCAAATTCTCCCACTTACCGGCTATACTGACCTGATGTTTGCAAATTCACCCACTTACCGGCTAAACTGACCTGATGTTTGCAAATTCTTCCACTTACCGGCTATATTGACCTGGTGTTTGCAAATTCTCCCACTTACCGGCTATACTGACCTGGTGTTTGCAAATTCTCCCACTTACCGGCTATACTGACCTTATGTTTGCAAATTCTCCCACTTACCGGCTAAACTGACCTGATGTTTGCAAATTCTTCCACTTACCGGCTATATTGACCTGGTGTTTGCAAATTCTCCCACTTACCGGCTATACTGACCTGGTGTTTGCAAATTCTTTCACTTACCGGCTGTACTGACCATATCTTTGCAAATTCTAATTCGAAAAAATTCTGCAAATTCTAAAATCTAATTTTCTCGCAGGAGTACAAAGCACTTGTACAAGGTTACATCGTGTGTAGAGTTGAGCGGACACCTGGATGTTCGGGTTCGGCCGAACTTCGGGAAAAAGTCCGGGTTCGTGCTCGAACTTGACCCCGAACCCCATTGAAGTCAATGGGGACACAGACTTTTGGCCACTAAAATGCCTTTAAAAAAGTTCTGGAAAGGGCTAGAAGGGAAAAAGGATGTAAAATGTGGGTAAGAGTAGGAGAAGTGCCCTGCAAACAAATATGGATAGGGAAATAACTTAAAAAAACATAAAATACATACAAATTAAAAATACAGCTGAGCCATAAAATAGCACTAGATGGAATCTTTGATTTTAGCTTTGGAAGAACATAAATCTAAATCTAAAGCATGGCTGCCAGGAGGATCAACATAATTATCCATTTGAGAGAGGGTTGGAGTGCAGGGTATTCTCTTTCAGTTTATACTAAGTGACCCATAGGTTGAGGAGGCGCTGACCGTGGCGGTGTAGGTGGAAGTGGCGCTGGAGGAGGAGGAGGAGGTAGCCAGAATTTTTCAAAGTGCGCTGTAAGCACAGAATTTGACAGTTCTATTTGACTCTCAGATATGAAGTGCACCGCAAGATGCAAATGTACTATTTACCACCCAAAACTATTAGAATTTTTCAAAGTGCGCTGTAAGCACAGTATTTGACGGTTCTATTTGACTCTCAGATGTAATACATGTAATGCTATTGCTATTTTATAAACCGAAATAGACCTATTCGTATAGGTCCGTCAATTGACCTATTCGAATGAATGGGGACTCTATTTTGGTTTATAGAAAGCCAATAGCATTACATGTATTCCATAAACCGAAAGTCTATAAACCGAATGTCTTTCAGTTTATAGACTTTCAGTTTATGGAATACCTGTAATGCTATTGGCTTTCTATAAACCGAAATAGAGTCCCCATTCATAAGAAATTCTTATGAATGGGGACTCTATTTCGGTTTATAGAAAGCCAATAGCATTACATACAATGTAATCGCCGAACCCCGAACTCCAACACGAACATACAGTGAAATGTCCGTGTTCGGGGTCCAAAAACCGTAATGTTCGGTACGAACCCGAACAGTGCGGTTCGGGTTCGCTCAACACTAATCATGTGTGATGTAACAGGATTCTAAATGGATTCAGACCACGACCATGAAGTGACATCCCTTCTCACTTTTATTATGGGACTATTTGGACCGCAACCAGGAAGTGACATCCCCTCTTACTTTTATTATGGGACTATTTGGACAGTGACCAGGAAGTGACATCCCCTCTCACTTTTATTATAGGACTATTTGGACAGTGACCACGAAGTGACATCCCCTCTCACTTTCATTATTGGACTATTTGGACCGCGACGGGAAGTGACATCCCCTCTCACTTTTATTATGGGACTATTTGGACAGTGACCAGGAAGTGACATCCCCTCTCACTTTTATTATAACACTATTTGGACCACGGTCAGGAAGTGACATCCCCTCTCACTTTTATAATGGGACCATTCGGGCCGTGACCAGGAAGTGACATCCCCTCTCACTTTAATTATGGGACTATTAAATATCTTGCATGCCTGCTTTGTTTCCACTTATCTTTATTGTTTACTGCCTTCACCATCACTATTTCAACAATGTAAGCACCAGCATAAACAGAAAGGTTTTTTACATATTTTCATGTTTTTAGTGAGAGACAGAGCCTCCAGCAACATCGATAATCTTGCATATGAGCGGGCTGCAAATTCCAAAGCACATGTTACGTATACAGCCCATGATCTGATATGTACAGTGTGTCTATGTATAGTATGTGTTTGTTTGGTATGCATAGTACATACAAGGTGGGAAGAATTAATTAGTGGCTTCAGTGTAGGTTGTAGTAGGGTAAACCTGATGAAGGTTTCTTGCATCCTATGGACGATGATCTCCATTGTCCCTTTCAGTCACAGCAACTTGTATATTGCACCAGATTAAAAGGGAACTGTCTCACTGCTTATTGGCTTCCAGTCTTATGCTGATTTTACAGGTGCCTCTTATCAGATAAGACTGGGAGAGCCCAAGGGCTGCTTGTCATCAGATAAGGGACTCTGGCTGAGATACCAGATGTAAGGTCTTCTTCCTCTTACTCCATGATGAGTGAGGAAGTGTGGACATACCTTGTGCCTAAGTGAAGCAGTGGGAGGTGACAGGATGCAGAATTAGTACCTGCTACATCCTGGAATTAAGGAAATTAGTTTGTGATGCTAATGGAACCTTTCAGTGGAGATAAAAATAAAAAAAAAGTAGACTCTCTTTCACCATACACTCTGCCATCTTATATGAACCCCTTGAGCATTTTATTTACACAAATAGCACACCTTAGACATGCTGGGTAAATTAGTGTTCTTATTCACACATTAAATCGTTGTATGTTGGAATTAAAAAAAATGCACATATCTAACAGAAAATCTTAGTTCCTGTATGACAGGTTCCCCCAAAACATTCTTACCTGTTAGGCCACCTCACCTGTGCAGTATTTTGTGGTTCTGTTGGTTGCTTGGTGCTCCCCGCTTCTGACACCTTACTACTCCCTTCCTGGACTTTATATCTTTCTGCAAATGTGTACTTGTGTTTTTATTTTTTTATTTTTTTGAAAAGCAGTGCTTTAATAGAAGTTTATGCAACACAGCTCAAAGATTTTATTCAAAATTAATATTACAATAGTTTTGACTATTTATTTTATTATATCTATTTAGTATAGATATTTGTAGGTTGTTTTTTGGTATGACTGTTTTACATTGTTTATTTTATGTTTACCTTTAATTACATTTTCTCTAATTAAACTGTATACAAATACAGGCACATACGTCCTCAAGCTAATGGAAATGTTATATTGAATGACAGTTACTTTAGATTATGCCAAATTCAGTGTGAGGAGGCCATACATCTTTTTATCATAAACAAAATTTGTGGCATACAGTAGTCTTTCATAGCAGATACACGCAGAAGTAACCTAGTGGAGATGCATAAATTACTTTTAAATGATGTATGGCTTCCTCTTCATTTATTCAAGTCCAAATGATCTATATAAAAGCAAAGCCAAAAAAAAAAAAAAAAAAAACTACAGAAAAAACACAGTAGATTTATTTATTAAAGAGAGAATTACAGGGAATTGAGCAGGAAATGTCAGCTGTCATGCCATAAGTGACTTTGTCTGAAATAAATTAATATTTCAGGGTCCTTGGGTCGGCCAGCCAGAGATCCGACCCAAGTTAGGAGGCAAGATGGCAGCCATGACAGATAATGACAACTGATGACAACTGATAATGTTGTATAGGTTTGGTTTTGTAAAAATGGAGCAGCTTATATATTAGAGGTCCTACATGCATGACTGTTGTCCTTTTAAGCTTGAAATTCTCTTCACAATTCCCTGCAATTCTCTCTTTCATGAATAAAACCAACAGTTTCAATTCCCCCCAAGAGATATCATGTGCTGATCATTTGCGGTATGGTAATTCACCTATTTAGCGTATGAGTTGCATTAAATGGGTGATGCATTATAATGTTTACCTATGTCCAGATCTGCATTAGTTCTTTGGTGTAACAAATGCATATTTAGGACTCTTTAGTTTTAGTTTGCATAGAATTCCCACTTTGAGACTATTGCATTCCTGGAATACTCGTCTCTGATAAATGACCTCTAAACAGTTCCGCTATCAGTTCATTAGTAAGAGTCATGTTTAATTCATTTAAAGCAACAGTGCATAGTCAAATAGTGAAAGTCAGTAAGTCAGTGAACACAATGGGGGCTATACACTAAAATAAACTGCAATAATCAGGCATTAAAAGCCTAGTTAAAAATATACAAAGAAGATACTGTCCCAAAAGAGGACAGTCAGGTAATAATAGAAGCTTTCATATACTGCTGGACTGGGGATAAACCAGCTCTGGAAATAATTGTATACCAGACCCATAGCATATCGTCATTATACCAGCCCCATAGCATAACGTCATTATGCCAGCCCCATAGCATAACGTCACTATGCCAGCCCCATAGCATAACGTCATTATGTCAGTCCCATAGCATAACGTCATTATGCCAGCCCCATAGCATATCGTCATTATACCAGCCCCATAGCATAACGTCATTATGCCAGCCCCATAGCATAACGTCATTATGCCAGCCCCAAAGCATAATGTCATTATGCCAGCCCCATAGCATAACGTCATTATGCCAGCCCCATAGCATAACGTCATTATGCAAGCCCCATAGCATAACGTCATTATACCAGCCCCATAGCATGACGTCATTATGCCAGCCCCATAGCATAACGTCATTATTCCAGCCCATTAGCATAACGTCATTATTCCAGCCCATTAGCATTACGTCATTATGCCAGCCCCATAGCATAACGTCATTATGCTGGCCCCGTGGCATAACGTCATTATACCAGCCCCATAGCATAACGTTATTATGCCAGCCCCAAAGCATAACATCATTATGCCAGCCCCATAGCATAACGTCATTATGCCAGCCCCATAGCATAACGTCATTATGCCAGCCTCATAGCATAACGTCATTATGCAAGCCCCATAGCATAACGTAATTATGCCAGCCCCATAGCATAACATTTTCTAGTTCAGAAAAGGGGAAATCATGAATTTTATAGCACATTTGAAGAGTGTATTATTTATAGATTTGACTGATATATACCCCAGTACAGAGCAATATATAATCCTGGTATGTACCCACGGTTATATCTCACAGAGAGTCCTGATATATACCCCATACACAGGGACATATGTAGGCTCTATTATGTACAGAAAGTTAAATGAATTTCCTTGTGCAAGGGTATATACATCAGGGCAGTGTGTGAGACATAACTTTTTGTGCATACTGAGGCACATATTGCCCTATGCAGGGGTATATATCAGAGCAGTGTATGAGATATTACCTTGTGTACATATTGGGGAATAGATATCGACTTGCCCCAGCACCAAGATTCCACACACAGGAATTGCCTCAGCACTTACCCCAGCACTCGCAGGACGTGCCCCAGCACCCATGACTTTCCCAGCACTTAGACTGCACTCACAGGACTTGCCCCAACACCCATGACTTCCCCAACACTTAGATTTCACTCACAGGATTTGCCCCAGCACACAGATTGCACTCACAGGAATTACACCAAGCCAGGACTTACCCCAGCACTTAACTTGCACTCCCAGGAATTGCCCCAGCACCCAGGATTTACCCCAGCTATGAGATTACGTTCACATGACTTGGTCCAGCACCCAAGACTTACCCCAGCACTGATATTGCACTAACAAGACTTGCCAAAGCCAGCACTGAGATTGCACCACAGGACTTGCTCTTGCAGCATCCTCTAATACCATGCAAGAGGAAAAAGGTGCCAGAGGTCTCACAAAAAGTCCGGAACATAGCCACAGCTGAAATGCTTAAAGCGGTTGCAGTGGCCGAAATGCCTAAAGAGGCCATGGCGGCCAGATCCTTAAATCTGCCAGAGCGGCCACATCCAACAGCTGCCCCAGAGCAGTGACCTACCGGATTTTTTCCCCCAGTTTCCCCGTAGGTCAGTACGGCCCTGCTTTCACAATACTGAGGCAGTTTCCAAATCACAGAAGAAAATTTGCAGAAATTTTAAAATGCATATCCTTTTTAAAATGTATTTTAGATATGACTCTTAAAATTCAACAAATGGAGATTTAATACATAAAAACTCTTTTAAAAGCAAGGTCCATAGACTCTAATAAGAAAAGTTATACAGCATACAGTACACAAAATACCATACGACAGAATAATTTGAGTTTATATCCATTGTTAAGTGATAATGTACAACATTGTCTGCTTTTGATATTGGTATATTATTTAAAACATTCTTTCTTATTCAAACCAGCTTTCTTTTTTTTTCAGTTTCCATTTAGGATGGATATACAATATATTGTATTTATATATTATACAATATATTTCAAAAAGTTCCCCCCAAAAAAATCCCTCCCCCCTCCAGATCCCTCCATCCCCAGAATTCCCAACTTTGATCATACATAAAAGCACAAACCAGCTTTCTTACCAGAAGCGTCCTTACTGGGGAGTGGAGAGGACCAGACCGCCCCAGGTGCCAGCCGTTGGCTGATGGGAGAAGGGTCCCACCGCAGCTCTCTCTCTATTTAGCTATCCCACTTAAGATACTCACTTAAGGAACACATATCAATTAAACATCTCCTAAAATAAAGAAATGGTTGAATATGTAATTATATTACTGGCCATGAACTACCACGAACATTCCACTGATCGTCATATTTTAATGTAGATCCTTTATCCATCCCAAACATCTCTAAACATTTTTCCCTACTGTTGAAGTAGGATTGACCCTTGGTCCAGGCTAAAGATGACCTGAAAGACACAAAAAGTCCAGGATACATTTGAAATAACACATCTATTGAGGCAGAATTGCACACCTGCAGAATCTCTGCAACAAGACTACACAATCAATTAACATATCAAGCTGAGATGTAATGTAGCCATTACCTCTGGCAACTAATTGTACCATTTGTACAGAGTCAGTGGTGGAATACTTGTGACCTTACAGTCTGATGTAGTGTGGACAGAAAGCCACCATTGTCAGGTACTATACCAGTCCTAAATGTTTAATGTCTCTGATTAACCAACTAAAAGTGGGTAAAATTAAGGCCAAGTCAACTGTGCAGCATGCTGTGCCCCTTCCCATCAACTAAAAAGGATATTCTCCACCTACTTTCCATCTGTCTTTTTTGGAGTGCATGAACATTTCTTCTGTTTGTGGAAATGTTTTGTCTACATAAGTATTTGCCAGATCCAGTCTATAACCATCCAGCATTTTAGGAAACCCCTAATTCTAACCCTAAGGCTAATCTAATCACTCATATTTCTTACCTTTTTGCTGTGCGCATGCGTGATTTTGGTTCTTCTCCGTGAACTGAAATCAGGGATGAGATATTGCGCGTGACCCCTGATCGGTTCTCTGCAACTGTGTCCCTAGCTACCAATCACCTTGTGATCGGGGCCGGGAACAAAAAATGGCGTTTTGGTGCTTGGGTCCCATGCGCCACGAAGGGGTTAAAGCAGCTGCACATTAAAGAAACAGTAACAAACTATGAAAATGTGTATATTATATGAATAAGTGACTTATTACCATGGGCACTCCCATTACCTCACTGCATAATTATTCCACTAAAGTGTGACTGGGGACGCCGGCACTGATATGAATTCTTGGCTGCTCCAGCTGTTGTAGTGAGGGCAGAAAGCCTTAACTATGGCACCATGTCACTACAGGTTTCCATAAACAGGAACTTGCAGATTTGGTTATTATTTCATTCTAGGCCACACTGAGCAGCTGGCTGGAATAAAAGTGCACAGAGTATCAATCCTGCAATGAGGTCATAGGTACATGATGGGAGTGCCCAGGATAATCATGTTTTGCAGATAAAAAACAAACAAACTGCCAGACAAGGTCCCAGAATTCTCTGCATTGTATGTGATCCCAACCAGACTCAATTGAAAACAGTGATTCTAAATAAAATTACAAATTGAGCCCTAAATAGTGTGTTTTTGCTGCACTGACCTAGCATAGGTGACACCAGGAGGTTATGTATAAAAAATGTTACAGAGTAAAAAAGCATTTTTTTCCATCATAATTTTGTCACAAAGCTCTGCATAAAATTGCTTAAAAGTTTGTATTGAGATTTGTAAATCTAAATTGCAACTATTTGAACTTGCCATAATCATGTACATGGATCACATCTATCATTTTGGGATTATTTATATTTATTCACATTATAGATCACTATGCTAGTAACAACCAATGTATAAAGGAAGGCCTTTTCCATGCCAGCATGACTGTGCCCCAGTGCACAAAGCAAAAGACATGGCTGGATGAGTTGGTGTGGAAGAACGTGAAGAGCCCTGAGCTCAACCCCATCAAACAACTTTGGGTTGAAGTGGAACGGAGACTGCGTGCCAGGCCTTCTCGTCCATCATGCTCTACTGGATGAATGGACAAAAATTCCCACATAAACACTCCAATATCCTGTGGAAAACCTTCCCAGAAGAATGGGAGCTGTTAAAGTTGCAAATGGGGACCAACTACATATTAAGCTCTATGTATTTAGAATGTGATGTCAATAGTGAAGTCCCTGTTGGTGTAATGGTCAGGTGTCCCAATACTTTTGTGCATATATTGTATATTGTTATGAAATAACATGTGCTCCCAATTTGTATATATGTGTAGCTAAAAATTAATGAAATCTCAGTGGGGTAATCCAAGTGAACTGGAAACAAAATCAGGCATTAATAGCAGAGTGGGGAACGTTCCCTGCTATTACCGTGTTTGCTGGAATATAAGGCAAGGGATTTTCAGAGCAAATGATCTAAAAAAGTGACCACCCCTTATATTTGAGGTCAATTTGTAATCGGACCTCAAAGAAGTCCAATTACAAGGCTGATATCCAGGAGATCTTGATCTCAGAGCAACAGAATGTCTGTGCTTTCAGCCGACGCACAGATATCCTCTCCTTCTTCTCCCCAATCCACAGGGAGCACACAAACCCCGGAAATACATCTGGGTGACAGACGGCAGCTGTGAATTGGGCAACAGAGTCACTCACTCTGTTGCCAATTCGACCAGCACTAAAAGTAACCAAAAATTTGCAAACTTTTTTGAACTGGCAACAGATTGAGCAACTCTATTGCCGAATTTGTAGCTCCGTCGGCCCCTTGGATGTATCTGGTGTATTTCCGGACTGGCAACACGCCTGTCACTCAGGGGCACAATACGCCCCTTGGTGCAAAAACAAATTCTGAGGTGCAATATGGGTGTATTGGAATGTGTGTGCAATATGGGTGCAGTCGCAAGTCCTGAAGTGCAATATGGGTGTAATTTCAAGTGTATGTGCAATATGGGCGCACTGGCAAGTACTATGGGTGCAATGGCAAGTATGTGTGCAAAATGGGTGCAATGGCAAGTCGTTTGGTTGTAATATGGGTACAGTGACAAGCAAATATAGGAATGTCTGATTTTTGCTATTCGGTTGTCTGTTCACTACAGTTCACATTTTAGTGAATAAACCCCAGTCTTCCTGCTGGTAAAAACGGTTGAAAATAAAAAAAGTCATATAAAAGCACTCATTCAGCATTACATGTCATCAAGTGTTCTGCTAGGAATACAGCGAGGTTTCTCTTATTTTCAAGTAGATCCTTGAGAACACATGCAGTACAGGGAGTGCAGAATTATTAGGCAAATTGTATTTTTGAGGATTAATTTTATTATTGAACAACAACCATGTTCTCAATGAACCCAAAAAACTCATTAATATCAAAGCTGAATATTTTTGGAAGTAGTTTTTAGTTTGTTTTTAGTTTTAGCTATTTTAGGGGGATATCTGTGTGTGCAGGTGACTATTACTGTGCATAATTATTAGGCAACTTAACAAAAAACAAATATATACCCATTTCAATTATTTATTTTTACCAGTGAAACCAATATAACATCTCAACATTCACAAATATACATTTCTGACATTCAAAAACAAAACAAAAACAAATCAGTGACCAACATAGCCACCTTTCTTTGCAAGAACACTCAAATGCCTGCCATCCATGGATTCTGTCAGTGTTTTGATCTGTTCACCATCAACATTGCGTGCAGCAGCAACCACAGCCTCCCAGACACTGTTCAGAGAGGTGTACTGTTTTCCCTTCTTGTAAATCTCACATTTGATGATGGACCACAGGTTCTCAATGGGGTTCAGATCAGGTGAACAAGGAGGCCATGTCATTAGATTTTCTTCTTTTATACCCTTTCTTGCCAGCCACGCTGTGGAGTACTTGGACGCGTGTGATGGAGCATTGTCCTGCATGAAAATCATGTTTTTCTTGAAGGATGCAGACTTCTTCCTGTACCACTGCTTGAAGAAGGTGTCTTCCAGGAACTGGCAGTAGGACTGGGAGTTGAGCTTGACTCCATCCTCAACCCGAAAAGGCCCCACAAGCTCATCTTTGATGATACCAGCCCAAACCAGTACTCCACCTCCACCTTGCTGGTGTCTGAGTCGGACTGGAGCTCTCTGCCCTTTACCAATCCAGCCACGGGCCCATCCATCTGGCCCATCAGGACTCACTCTCATTTCATCAGTCCATAAAACCTTAGAAAAATCAGTCTTGAGATATTTCTTGGCCCAGTCTTGACGTTTCAGCTTGTGTGTCTTGTTCAGTGGTGGTCGTCTTTCAGCTTTTCTTACCTTGGCCATGTCTCTGAGTATTGCACACCTTGTGCTTTTGGGCACTCCAGTGATGTTGCAGCTCTGAAATATGGCCAAACTGGTGGCAAGTGGCATAGTGGCAGCTGCACGCTTGACTTTTCTCAGTTCATGGGCAGTTATTTTGCGCCTTGGTTTTTCCACACGCTTCTTGCTACCCTGTTGACTATTTTGAATGAAACGCTTGATTGTTCGATGATCACGCTTCAGAAGCTTTGCAATTTTAAGAGTGCTGCATCCCTCTGCAAGATATCTCACTATTTTTGACTTTTCTGAGCCTGTCAAGTCCTTCTTTTGACCCATTTTGCCAAAGGAAAGGAAGTTGCCTAATAATTATGCACACCTGATATAGGCTGTTGATGTCATTAGACCACACCCCTTCTCATTACAGAGATGCACATCACCTAATATGCTTAATTGGTAGTAGGCTTTCGAGCCTATACAGCTTGGAGTAAGACAACATGCATAAAGAGGATGATGTGGTCAAAATACTCATTTGCCTAATAATTCTGCACTCCCTGTATATTGTCACACATATATTTAAAGCAACATTATATATAATCACAATGTGTTTTGCAACTAGCTTTGCTATGAAGTAGTTAATTTCTAGATTAGGGCCTCCCTTCTCTATTAGTGGTTTAAATACTGGTTAAAGGAATAAAGCAAAGGTTTAAATGCAGTAGTGTGTGCAAAAATGATTTCAACTTTAAAGCTGGTCCTACAAATAATTTCCCAGCAATGTGTGTATTGTATCAGATCTACTCAAGAAGAGTATTATGTAAGGAAGTCAGCCTTGTGGGTCTGGCAGATAAGGGACCTGGCTGGGATTGTGGCATTTGTGGCATTTTTGAAAGGGGGAAGTTATTTTCTACTTCTAGAAACCTTTGTTTTCGACATATTCATGGACTGCTGGTCTTAAAAGACTGAATTTAAAATATATAATAAATAGGCCTCAAAGGATCAATGAAGCCTGTTTTTTTTTTTTTTTTATTGGCCACATGAATCAAAATGAGCTGGCTAAACATCATGGGAAATGTAGTCCAACAGCGGCGTGGAGTGCCACTGCAGTTGGTGTTTATTATATATACCTTGCAACATCTTTGTCAGGAGACTTGGGACACTGACCGCAAACAACATTGCTAATGCAGCTGTTCAGTAGCACTGGCATGTAATGATTCTGTGCATTCCTATAGACCTCCAGAGACTGAAGTAGAGACCACTGTATAGTCAGCCTGAATCGGACCTTCCATGTCAAACAGCACAGCTGGATGATATGTAACACATTTTCTATGATGCTCTGCTAGCAATAATCGGAATAGTCAGTGGATTAAAAGGAAAGTACTTTTGAAAAAGAGGTGAATTCACAAAACTAAACATGAAAACCCACAGACCGAGGACTTTGGCCTAACAGGAAGCAAAGAAACACTCATATACTAACTAACCAATTGTCCCACTCCTGTGTAATGAAACTAATTAGTTGCTCCGATATCCATGTTACCTGGACCATTGCTGGAGGGGAAAAGACAGCCTGGGCATGGACAGCAGTAAAGTGCATGCGCAGACAGACAAATTAACTAACTGTACTTGTGCAATTGTTTGATCAGCACTGCATTCCTCTCCTTAGAATATTATTATTATTTAATATACCTATAGTCAAACTGAAAAGAATGTTTGTGTTGAAATGGGTGTTCAGTCCAGGCAAATCTCTAACATTCCCCTCTGTTCATATTAATTAAACAGCAAATTAATAAACATTCCCCAATTCTTCACAATGCAAATGCAAAGATTCTCCGATTAAAGGCAAATCTAACATCCCGTTTTAATTCACATGCAGGAGGCAAGAGAAACTGCATTTTAGCACTAACATATCCTTAATAGAGACAAATTATAATAAATACCTCATCAAATTGCAAATATTTTGTTTATTTGTATAAAAATCCCATTTTACAGCCGTTTACGGTTGACAAGTTAAATGTACAAAGAGTAAGCGGGGTATAGAGCTATAAGTCCAGTGCACACATGTGAATCACACAGTGAGGAGTTTCAGTATATGCATCAAAGAGTATATAACCAATGTGGTCATTACCAACTGGGGAAAAAGTCTATTTCTATGCAGAGTGATCACACTCTGGAATTTCCTTGCACAGGAAGTGGTGACGGATAAATTCAGAGAGGGAATGTAAGGTGTAATTGGAGAGGCGTCTTGAGAAAAGGAGAGTTATAGGAATCTGTAAGAAAAATACATTATCCAGGATTAGGGCATGTGGATCCATTACACCATCACATACCCATTACTATGGTTTTATGCTTTCATTACCCATTGCAGATCATTCATGCTCTGAGCTCACTCAGGGTGGAATTCTTGGATGGAATTTACTGCCTTACTAAATGTCTTTTCATACTTCACTAATCAAGAAAAAAAACAACTTTTTTTTTTTTACTGAAATGCCTTTTTCCGTCGTTCTTGTTGTACGTCGTACACAAAGTATGGGATTGTTTCTGTAAGTCTTTAATTATGTAGAATTTTGTAGTGATCAATATTTACAGGCCTGATTAAAGTTTCCCTGTAGCCATGTGACAAGGCAGTGATAGGCTCAATGCTTTTGTTGCCATACTTCTAGAACAACGATAGGTTTAAATGGGTCTGCACATTTCAGGTAAATGCTGGGTGCAACGAGGGAGCGCCATTCATGCCCATAAATTATATAGAAGCAACAGGAGGCTCAGCACACCGTTAAGGGAGTTTATTCCACCAAAGAATAACAACGTTTCAGCTCGATACTGAGCTTTTTTCAAGACTTGAAAAAAGCTCAGTATCGAGCTGAAACGTCGTTATTGTTTGGTGGAATAAACTCCCTTAACGGTGTGCTGAGCCTCCTGTTTGTTCTAGAAGTATCAAATAGAAACATCATCTCCAACACTAGGCCTGTGGGCCAAGGCCTCAATATTAAAAAGATGGACAACACTGTTCTAGAATGTTTAGAGTCCTAGATTAAATAAAGGTGGTGTGTTAGTTCCATATTTCTAGAAATATTTTTTCTGTCAACTTGAGACCGTGAAGCTCAAGTCCAAGGTTTTTAAGATGTAGCGATAGGGCGCATAAGCCTGCTCAGCTGCGAGTAAATGTATATAACGCAAGGTATTCCATTGGGCTTTTATTATGGAGACGGAGGACCAACCTGGAGTGTAGAGTTATCAGGACTTGCTACCTTCAGAACATTGAAGTTCTTGGTAAATGTATGTGTCTGTTCATATAGTTAAGCTTCTGCTCTGTGTGCATTATTGCTGTGAAGGCTGCATCCTGCTGAAGTTCAATCCAGTGAAATAAATGTGCCACTGAGTATTTACTACACAGAGTTCCTATTCCTAGTGTCATTTTGACTCAGGTTAGGTCCCTGTAATAAATCGGTTAACCATACACCTAAAGAGTCTACACCCTGAGAGACTAGGTAAACCCTGTAGAAACCTGGGATACCAAAACATTCTAAACAGGATCCCAGAACCTATAGGGCCAAGCTGAAAACTCTCTATCAACACAATAACGAAATACGTGATTAATCAATGGGACCATCACTTAAGAATTCGAAGAATAGATCAAGTATTTCTCTGGTTCCATTTTAAGCTGCGTAAAAATCTATTTTTGGCTTGAGATGCCTGAGGCGCCTTCGGCAGGTTACTATTTTAGTCTCTTTAGAGATTCCCAGCGAAAAAACAGTCTGAAGTCTTACTTGATACTGTCATCAGCTGTTAATATTTCTGACTGACAGAAATATAGTTTGTGACAACAGATAAGAACTGACCAATCTAGTCTTCAGATTTTACAACCCCAGACTTAATTTACTTACTTGTTTCTTAAGATAAACTAATGTACATCCCATGTATTTATGAATTCCTTTTGAGCAAGTATTTTCCGCTTCCACTGGGAAGCAATTTCAGGTGCCTAGAGCAAAAAAATATTAAAAAAAAAAAATTATCTCAGAAAGACAATCACCGGACAGGCTGTGCATCAAATCAAAACCGCTATCATATTGGAAGTTCACTATCTTTGTCATTTAGGAATAATCAAAGATAACATGGTATATTGGCATACCTCACAACTTCTACCCCTGACCAATTGGGATGCTGAGGGGCAGTGGCGTATCTCAGGGGGAGTGGTCGATGGTGAGGCTGCCCTGTCTGGGGGTACCGCCGATGCTGCCTGACATTTTTGCTGGGGCTTCTGAGGGGGAAACAATGGGGTCATGTGACTACCCGGCATTTTACCTCAGATGCCATGACAGAAGCGTCAGGCAGCACTGACCAAAGTTACAGACCGTAAGAAAGGTAAAATACGGCTCAGAGGATATGGTCTCAACGGCCTCACATCAGTATATTTAGTGTAAAGATAACTTCTGTCTGATTAAAATGGTTTTTCAATGATGCTCTGCGACAGGACTGATTGGTGTGTGGCATCTCAGACTCCCAATACGTCTACAGACAGGGAACAGATACTTAACGTCTCCCTCGCTATTGGCTGCTTGAAGCACAACTGACACATGCACACACCAATGACATTGAGAACTGGTCACTTTTCAGAGCTCTGCTCCATCAAATGGCAGACCACTAATCTTTGCTTTTTACTTTCTAAATTCTATTAGTGCACAATCCATTAATATAATGTTCTATAGGCAAATTGGCAATATGTTACAATCACCATAAACAGATACATTATATTTTTACAGATGCTACAGGTATCTTGGTGTTCATTTAAGAATGCTGGCTACAGGAATGTTTGGCAACATAGTGGATGTAAGTTTTGAGTGTTTTGAGTATGTGAGAGACTGTGTTTAAATCACTATATAATTAATGACGTCTTAAATAATTGCAACCACAAGGTGGCAGATGAGTACATTTAATTGAATGGATCTCTGCTAATTGGAGCTGCAACTAGATCCTTCAGGAGTGAGATGTTTCCAGGCATGTATGTTGTCAAGGATTGCTAATGGTGTATGATTTATGGAAAACCTTGTTTGAGCACAAATCTGAAACCAAGTTATTGATGTTGTCCATTGAGGGCTCCTTTAATAGCCAGTCCTGTAAGCCATGACATGAGTTACATGGGTAACCTTATCTCTGTGTCACAGTTATCTCTGCAACTATTCATTAAATGTGATCAACAACAGAGTTTCAAAGTCAGCACAACTAAACTGCATCATACTACCCAACGTTCAGGCACAATGTGGGGCAGATGTCTTGGAACTGGCAAAGTGTCTGTGACGGTCCATAGAATACCATTAATTTGCCTGTCATGACTTTCAGTAAATGTCCACCAATAGCAATGTTTGTTTCTACCCCTGCCGATATCCTTTGGTCATCCTCCAGATAGGATGACCACATCTCCATTTTATTCAGGGACACTTATGAAAAATGTATACTTTGGGTCTGCATAGTTTAAAATGAATTTTCCAGACTGATGAACATTTTATTAATTGCATCCCTGCAATATATATTTATCATAAGCATCCCTGAATAAAATGGTCATGTGGTTACCCCACCCCAAGTGTCGCCATTCTCTGTGACACCACAATTAACATTGCGATGGCGAGTGACGGTGCTAATATTCATGTGCAGCAGTGGTCAGTGGAGACTCTTGGAAAATGTGATGTATAAATTGGAGTCCCAATTCTGTAGTCCAACACTGTAGTTATTTAAAAGGAAGAAAACTTACTTGAACTTACAAAGCCTTTAAAGATGCCAATGGCCAATGGCCAAGCAAATTATGCGTATGGGGATGGTTCTTAGCATCTGGTGTACTACAAAACACCTAGAAAAACCATCAAATGCTGCAGTTATGCTTCAGTCCCTATTTGTAACCACAAGAGGAAACCACCTGGTAATTAATCAATTTGGCCACTTGTCTGCTTTTAGCACAGAATGCCACGTAGAACAGTAACCTATTTCCTTGACAAAGCATGAAGCTCTTATCCATTGCTCATTGGGTTTTTAAAGGAATTTTTAAATGATTTCCTCCCCAGCCTTGTGCATTTATTATCACCGCTAGTTAAATCATATTAAAAACATTGTCAAAGATTGGGGAATGTAAACTCTTGGCAGTATAAATTGTTAGATTTTATTTGTTTTCCTGAAGAGTAACGATTGAAATAATGTAATGGGTAGGGGTAAGAACTTACAGTACCAAAGGTATAAGCAAATGCAGTGATGTGCAGCTAAAAAGTCACGAACATTGGTGTTCCATGTAGTAAACAGAAATCCAAAAGAAGAAAAATAGATCACGATTTGTAACATTTCTACAAACTTCTAGAACTGTTACACAACTTCAGCTATTTCCCTATAATTGTAATTCTCTCAAAACTAAACTATTAAAAGAATACCACCAGATTAGTCAACCAGCATTGATGGTAAACCAATTACTGATTCCAGTCTTCTGGTTGCTACAACCTTCCACTCTTGGTCTGTGTAACTAGCCTTCACTGCACCTTATTTTCCAGCTGTCCTAAATTCTCTCTAAATTGAAAATGTGACATCATAACCTACTGTATCTGGTTGTCTCTGTCTGTCAACCTCAGTTCTCCATTCACGTACTGTGTTTAGCACTCCACAAAATGTTGGCGCTATACAAGTAAATCATAATCCCCATTTTTTGTTACTTTACTATTATTTATTACAGCTGGAGTGGGTTTTGTTAGGGGTGTTCTTTGACACTCTCACTGACTGCTATAGGTCCCTAAGTATCATGTTTTGGTAATGCAGCTGTCTCCTGTGGGTTCAATCAGATCACTGGTAACATGGTCTCTTGTCTGGCTGCGGGCCTACAAAGGGCAGGAGGCTCTATTCCCAGGGGTGGGCTACTTTCTTTTAAATAACTAGAAACATTCTGGTTCAGGGCCTAAAACTGCAAAAAAATTATTTATCCACGGATAGTAGTAAAGGGAGGAGACCCTAATAGGGTATATCACTGATTTGGATAGCTTCTGAATGGAAGCACTGGAAAAACATTGCCTATTTTTTGAGGCTGTTGTATGGCAATAATGGTATGACAGGAATAAAATTATACTCCCAGGCAACTATTCAAAAGCATAGTATTAATGTATCATACTGGTATAGTTCATACAGATGTCCATATTAGTGCATTTTGTATAATAGACACTCGCATGCATTGTTTTGTCAGCAGATATATAGGATCACATTGAACCTCCACAAGCGCATGTATCCCATGGATAATAAAAGATACTCCATGCATTTTAATTTTAAAAATAATATATTTTTGCTAAAAGTGTCCAACAACTGTTTGTCACACACAAAAAATATATTCTACACAGTCTTTGCTGCTCTGCTCCTGCTTGATAAATTTCGACTCCCTCCCCTCTCCCTTCATTCCTATTTTTAAATTCCTTGTGCCTTTTCCAGGCCCTCAGAGATCTGCTCATGAATTTGAAGCATTCATTTTCACCAGTGTTTGTTGCTCTCCCGAAATCCAGTTGCCACGGTGATCCGAATTCCACGCGTGCTGGACGCGTTCCCAGTTCATCTCCGTAATACCTCGAACGCCAAAGAAACAAAGAGGAGGAGGGTGAGAGGGCCCAATATTTAAACATTAGACGTACAAAATATTAATAATGGATTGCAGAAACATATTGCTTTACTGGCTGTACTTTTGGGTGATAAAGTTGTGCAAAGACTGGAATGTATTGTTGTGCTCCCCAACATTTTTGTCACTGGTATGTGTACATACACGGACATATGGGACAAATTAAAATACCAACTCATGCTGTTCAAATTAACTCCTTCAACCAGGATGAGAGGAATACACAGTGCAATAACACAGGAAGACTGAGTTTCCTTTTTATCCTTAATACATTTATGCTTCAAATGATGCTGTTACCTAAAGTTACTGGTGAGGAATACATACTGTCTATACCATGCCACCAAAAGTATTGATCACGAAAAAAAGGGACTTTTTTTGCATGCACAGCATCCCATCTGCAAACACGACCTCTGACACAACTGGCAAATAAACATTATGTCAACAGTGTGCATGAGAGTGTGCATCTATTAATGATTTGTCTTCTTGAGGATGAAATAGCACCTGTATAATAAACCCACCTCATTTGTATACCAACCAAGTGTCCCTATTTTGGAGGGGGAGTCCCTATTTTGAACCCAAATCCCTCTGACACTGGTGTCTCTCACTTTTGTAGGAGCTCAGAATTTTCAGTGTGTATGAGTATGTCACAGAGCTCCACAGCAATAAAACTCATAATAAAGTGTACTTATATTGTGTTAAATGCCTGTGCGTTTTTGTAAATAAAGTAATGTATTCTTATTCTGAATGACTTACCATATTACATAATTAACTCGCAATTGGCCATAAATTAACTTCCCAGTAATGCCAGCCTATCACACACCTCAGCTTCAGCCTCTCCCCTCAAACAAGTGTCCCTCATTGGCTACATTAAATATTGGAAAGTATGATCGTGCTTGATAGCAACACCTTGAAAGGTAAACACCAAATGGTGCTCATTGTGCTGATTGATGACGTATCACAATGATGCTAAGCCCTCTTCTGGGGGTTCAAAGTTTTCCGGGACCCTAAGCATGAAATCAGATGGCTGCCTGCTTTTTGACCCTCTTTATAACTATCTGACCTCAGGCCCCCTAAACTAGTGGTAGCCCTAAACAGTGACTTAATTTGCGTATATGATAACACCACCTCCATGTATGATATATACCTAAAAAAATGCATCTAAGACTTTTGGCAGAAGACTACACTTGTTATGCATGATATTATGCCTAATTTATTTGTTTCTAAATGTTTCCCATAAAGCAAATACATACAAATAAAATGCAGGCATGTGTTGTTAGTAAGCCTGATAAATAAACTCAGTGGAGATTGAGAGAGGTCACAGTGGCAATAGAGAGCTACTGAATGAGATAATGACACGATGGGTCCAAAACTCAAATAAGGTGTGAATCACCGTTCAGTACGGCAGAGCTAAAAAGGGACACCAAGACAAAGGTATCTTTTAATTGACAACCATGGTACATACAACAAAAATGCTTCCTCTAGAAACTATTGTGTGCCACTCCATTTTCTACATGATAAAATCATACTTAGCGCCTGCTGTCTGTGTCTTAACCAACGCAATATTGCAACTTTAATATCACTTATGCCATCAAAACTAAGACGTCCCTTCTTGATTAAACCCTTCCTCTGCCCCCTGCGCCTCCAACTTCCTCTTCTCTCACAGTCCAAGAGCTTTCCACCCATTTCAAATATAAAATTGATAGAACTGGGCATGATTTTACTTATCAGCATGCACCACAACAGTCACCTGACCTTTACCCTTCCTCACATCCTATACTGAATATGTAATGAGGAAGATGTAGATAGTCTCCTCATATCCTATACTGAATATGTAATGAGGAAGACGTAGACAGTCTCCTCACATCCTATCTATACTGAATATGTAATGAGGAAGGCGTAGACAGTCTCCTCACATCCTATACTGAATATGTAATGAGGAAGGCGTAGACAGTCTCCTCACATCCTATACTGAATATGTAATGAGGAAGACGTAGACAGTCTCCTCACATCCTATACTGAATATGTAATGAGAAGGACGTAGATAGTCTCCTCATATTCTATACTGAATATGTAATGAGGAAGACGTAGACAGTCTCCTCACATCCTATACTGAATATGCAATGTGGAAGACGTAGACAGTCTCCTCACATCCTATACTGAATATGCAATGAGGAAGACGTAGACAGTCTCCTCACATCCTATACTGAATATGTAATGAGGAAGACGTAGATAGTCTCCTCACATCCTTTACTGAATATGTAATGAGGAAGGTGTAGACAGTCTCCTCACATCCTATACTGAATATGTAATGAGGAAGACGTAGACAGTCTCCTCACATCCTATACTGAATATGCAATGAGGAAGACGTAGACAGTCTCCTCACATCCTATACTGAATATGTAATGAGGAAGGTGTAGATAGTCTCCTCACATCCTATACTGAATTTGTAATGAGGAAGGCGTAGATAGTCTCCTCAAATCCCATACTGAATATGTAATGAGGAAGGTGTAGACAGTCTCCTCACATCCTATACTGAATTTGTAATGAGGAAGACGTCGATGGTCTCCTCACATCCGCTCAACTCTAATACTGAGTACTTGATATAACCTTTAGTATAAAATAGTATTGAGAGATATGAGGATTTAGATATTTCAGTTTGGATTAGAAAGGGTCTAGAAAGATTTGACAATTCATTGGATAAGGAAAAATAAAATCTTAATAGATACATGTGGGTTTACTATCAAACACAGCATTTCTCGGGGTTAGAGGAGGTCATCTCTGCTAATACCATGCAAAAATGAGTTAGGACTGGGAACCCCTGGTTCAAATCCTTACAGCAGCAAAATTATCCATAGCCAGATCATGATGATTTCCAATAGTTTATGGGTGGGACAGGCTAAACATAATGATTGTTTCCCCTCTCTGACCTTTACCCAGCCCCACTATTAGTGATAATTGTACATGCTGAATTTTTAACTGTTTGTTTATTGTATGTAATTGGTTTTGCATATTGTTTGTTTTATAAGCTAATTTATAGACTTATGTATGTATTACTATTTGATTAAAAAAAAAACAAGTATGGTCAGAAGGACGATGTTTGGGCTCCAGCTCCAGAAACTAGTCTCTCAATGCATTTCACCAGAAACCACCTGGCTTCCTCAGGAAATTAGTCCCAAAGGTTTGGTCTTCTGTCATCTGCTGTAATTTCTGAACACCTCCTCTCCAGAAACACTAATACATTCATTTGGCTTCCAATGCCACCTGAATGTGGATTCCACAGTCTAGCTCTCCTACCATGATCTTTCTACATCCTTCATATCACCCCTCAGTGACTACTTGTCAGCATCTCTTCCTCAATGTCCAATGCCTGCCTAAAAAGTAATCTCTTTAAAAAGGAAACTGATAATCTTCCTTTCTTCGAGCTCCACCCTTGTTATTTATTTCACCGTTACCAAAGAAAATGCCACCATTTCTTGGATTGACATATTCTAAATCCCCTATATTCAATCCTTGCTAAATTATCATTTGCACTCAAAATGCTGTGCAAAAGTACAAACTACTACTGCCACTTTCCAGGCTCATTTCCCACTTGATGTTTTTTCTTCTACTGCTCTGCTTTGTAAAGCCTACCACTAGCTTCTCATTCCTGACACAATTAAATTTAAAATGACTTTAAATAAACATATAATACAACGCCTATGTTTAAAAGAAGAAAAACTACCACAACTAGAGGACATAGTCTTAAATTAGAGGGGCAATGATTTAAGTGTAGAGGTAAGCACAGTGAAGGAGTTTAAGCATGCGTGGAATAGGCACAATGCTATCCTAGATATAAGATAAGGAACTGGGGACTAATAAAATTATATACAAAATTGGGCAAACTGGTTGGACTGAATGGTTCTTATTTTCCGACACGTTCTATATTTCTATGTTTATGTTTCTATGCCTTGCTCCCTTCCATACATTGGCTTCCTTATCAATAGATGCGGCACACATGGCCTAAAGCTCTACTCAAGCCTTACCTCCTCTTCCCATTTACGCTGGGGAGACTTCACCTGAACTGCCACATCTTTGGAACTCACTTCTGCATTACTTCCAGCTATCTCTCTTACACTCAATCTTAACCAAGTCCTTGCAAACCCAGTCACAGCCTGTCTAATGTACATCTACTCTCAGCAGCTTCTTTTCCTGCAACTAGCATTATATGTCTCCTATCCCCCCCCCCCCCCCCCCGACTTCAAAACTCTTTCTACCTTATGTAGTGGTCTGTCTTGTTCGTCTACTGTAGTCTGTAACTCCCATTAGCTCTGTGCCAAGTTTAAAGAAAAGTTAATGTAACATAATGTAAACGTTAAATAACGTAAACCCAAATTTATTCAGAGCCAGGAAAAATGGCAATTTTTGTACGTTTCAGAAGCATAACAATAATTGCAGAATAGTACTAGATTAGTGGTCTCAATGTCCCAACCTTTCCCCTGACTGGGCTTTTCACCCGACTGGCCAGTCTGCCCCTTCTCTTCTGGGGGTCATGTACTAAACAAGTGCAGTGTGGTAATAAGTAGGTAAAACATGAGTAAGGAGCAGTTTGTGACTGTTTGTAACATTTTGTGCTGGTTTTCTCTGATTTGCGCTTCTTCCATTGATTTTTATTTACTGTGCATTTTTCCAATTGCTCTAATAAATTGCGATTAGGTTTGTGCATGCTAAAGAGTTTTGCAGATATTTTGTGAAAAATAATTCTTATTTGCGTGTGAAAATTACACCAGTTTTAGCAAGTGCTATCAAAAGAGGTAGAAAAAATATTCGCAAAATTGCCTGTTTTTATTCACAATTTTGCCCCTTTTTATTCGCAATTTGCTCGTATTTACTATTTGAGTGTTAAATGTTTAGTACATTGCAATAGGAGCAAAGCGCAAAAATAGTTTTGCACATCAAATTTATTTGCGTTTTTTTAGTACATGCCCCTCTATATGTTGGTCAGAAACCCAGCTAAGAGGAGGTACAAGAAACCCAAGATCTAAACTAGTTTGGCTACAGAATCAACATACACATACACCAACAAGGACATGCATATATACATTCCCAGGACCAGTCTGTCAAAATGCTAAATAACAGCCAATCCCATCCCTCCCATGTCAAACAACACTCTAGGGGGTTACACAGAACATCCCATTCTCCACCAAGGGGCTCTCTAACTTAGAGTTATGTCAAAGTCTAAATTTGCTGCATACTTTTTTAAAAACAACAGCAGTCAGTAGTCCAAAATGATTTCCTCACCACCCCATATATAGACAATAATGACCTCATACTGGTAGCCAAAATACTACGGCAGATGGCCTGAGAAATAGCTCTTGCAGACCAAGGTCAAAGCAGACAGAAACAGAGCAGGAGTTATCTCAATTTCTAAACTCCAAGCTAAGACGAGGGGCTCAATTTAATGATCTGATTTGGTTTATCTCTTGTCACTGAATATCATGCTGCACCTAAAACCCAACTCAAAATCCAAAAGAGGAGAAGGGACTTGTATCTTCCTACTTAAGTAAATCGATATTTCATTCTGCACTGTTTATTATTCTTATAGTTTACATTCAGGGAAAGTACTTACAAATTATTCTTGCAGTTCGAGACCATGTTCCTTGCAACAAACAAATACTGCAATAGAGCCAAATAGAAAGACATAGGGTAATCCTATAGCAGTTTTGGCCAGAGGTGTAGTGCCTGGACTGTATATACCATAAACAGCCCCACAACTGAAAAATAAGTTATTACAGCAAAAACAAACAAACAATATAGTGGATTTATAAAGCCCATTCTTGCGCCGTATTGAACTGGCCAAAAAGGATGCTATGGAAAAGTCTGCAGCAAGAAAACCAAACTAGAGGGTCAACTCTGGAATCTCACGAAAATTGGAGAAATTTCTCTGAGTTTTGGACTTAGTTAGATCACTTTGGTGATCTGAGTAGCCCTTGAATGATCTGGAATTGTCCGATTCCATATTGGCTTTTTTATTCAGGTTTCAGGGCAATACGGATAAGCCGTGCAATGCTATTTCGAAACCATTTTGGCCATGCTTCCTGAGGCCGAATATCTGGGGCTAAATTTTCATTTTTTTTAGTGTTCCAACACACAGAGAGCAATAGGAAGCGATTAAATTAGCTTCCTATTCTTTTACACCGCCGCGGTTTTAATGGCACTGCGCCTTTAAAAACGCCACTTTCAATTGCTCTCTGGAGCGATCAGGTGGCTTTTGCAGTATTGCACAATGCCTCTCTATTTGAGGCATTGTAGCAATACACTAGAGCACTGAAAATGACAAAAAAAAGCTCTTTTCATTGCTTCCGATTTTAAAGGCAGTGTGCCTTTAAAATCGCCATTTTAAATCGCTCTTCGGAGTGATCGGGCAGTGCTCACAGTATTGCACAATGCCTCTCTGTCGGAGACATTGTAGCAATACACCAGAGCACTGAAAGTGACAAAAGAAGTAACTTTCAGTACTCTTTTTCACTGCCATCCGTTTAGGGTTGCCACCCGGCCGGTAATTTACCGGCACAGCCGGTATTTGGGAGGCAGGAGCCGGTGCCGGTAAAACTGAAATACCGGTCATGTTAAGACCGGTATTTGTTTTGCAGGCACCAGGGACAGGTGATCAGCAAGCAGGGCAGATAAATCCCAGGCACCAGGTCGCCATGAAATTGGACCTGGTGCCCGGTATTCATCCACATTGTCCCCTTGCTGCTTTTGTTTGTCTGGCACAAGGGGGAAGTCTGTGTGAGGAGCACAGACCGGAAACTCCGCCCCCTTGCGCATCGCTCATCGGTGGGATGCTAGGAGTGCACAGAGACCAGGCAGCAGGAATGTCCCTCCTCCCCGGGAGGGGGGACACATCAAGAGAAGAGTCCGTTTTATTTATTTATTTATTTAATTAATTTTTACCTCTAAAAGCCTTACTGGTTTGTGTGTGTGTGTGAGAGAGAATGTCACTGAGTGTATGTATGTGCTAGTGTCACTGTGTGTATGTATGTGCTAGTGTCACTGTGTGTATGTATGTGCTAGTGTCACTGTGTGTATGTATGTGCTAGTGTTACTGTGTGTATGTATGTGCTGCTGTCACTGAGTGTATGTATGTGCTGCTGTCACTGTATGTATGTATGTGCTGCTGTCACTGTATGTGTGTATGTGCTGCTGTCACTGTGTGTATGTATGTGCTGCTGTCACTGAGTGTATGTGCTAGTGTTACTGTGTGTATGTATGTGCTGCTGTCACTGAGTGTATGTGCTAGTGTTTCTGTGTGTATGTATGTGCTGCTGTCACTGAGCGTATGTGCTGCTGTTACTGCGTGTTTGTATGTGCTGCTGTCACTTTGTGTATGCATGTGCTGCTGTCACTGTGTGTTTGTATGTGCTGCTGTCACTTTGTGTATGCATGTGCTGCTGTCACTGTGTGTATGTGTGCGCTACTGTCACTGTGTGCATGTGCTACTGTCACTGCGTGTGGCTTTCACTGTGTGCATGTTGGGGCCCCGCCCCTTTGAGGCCCCGCCCACATCTATGGCCGGTATTTTTTTTAGGAAAAGGTGGCAACCCTACATCCGTTTTAAAGGCACTGTGCCTTTAAAACCGTCAGTTAAATTGCATTTAAATCTCCGGAGCGATCAAAATGCGGGTGGAGGGTTTTTTTGGTATTGCACAATGCTTCCATGCGGAGGCATTGTGGCAATACCAAAAAAGCACTGAAAGCAAAAAAAATCGATTTCAATGCTTGTTTCAGCACAGGAACATTCTTTGTCATTAAGGGAGTTTCTCCCAGGATGTGCCGGACACTTCCATTGTCGGGAAGGGGCTAAAATCTGCAGAACTGAAATTCTGCAATTTCTGCTGATTTGGGCCTATTATGGGGGCTGGGGTGGTATGATCCTTAAAGAGAAAGCAAAATCCATAGTATGTTGCTGTCTGATCCCATGAACCAAATATGGCCAAACGCCAGCACGAAATTGGCTTAAATAACCATATTGGGTAGTCGAACTGTGGATTTCTCCACTGTTAGGCTGTTTGCCTCAATCTGTCCAGATTGGGGATGTCGACCCTTAGAAAAAAAGTAAACAAAGAGAATACAAAGTTGAACCTTTTTTTCTGGACCTATATGGCTGATCTGTACATTTGCAGATCAGAGTCTATAGACTATATACAATTTATTTTATAAATTTATTTTTTATGGGAGATGTGGAGCGTGATTCCAGTTAGAGCAAAAAAATATAAAATGATCTTAATGCACAGTTTTATTCAAAACGATATTTGACTTATCTAAAATAAGTGGTGGTTGTTGTAGGATCATTGTGAATTTGTAGTTAAAAAAAGGGAAACACAAAAGCACAGTTAAAATGGTAACATTCACTGACTAACTGTGAATTTGATTGCAAGCTTCAAGACCAAGTGGATAGTTCCCTTCCTCAGACATTAACTTAGAAATGTTGTCTTGGAAGCTCCGTTTCCATGGCTATCACAGTATTATCATTTTAAACGAGGAAAAGGTATTAACACATTTGCAATACAAAGAACTCTGGCCCATTCTTTATATCCTGCCACGATCTGTACTTAAACATCTATGTGACAGCCAGTAGTTGCAGAGACTGTGTTATTTTGTAACATTAAGCTCTTCTTTACATAAAAACAAAATATATCCTGCAAAATTCACCAAGGTCTGGGTCTTTATATTTATGGTGTGAAGCCCCTCTCTATTCCTCTAAATGGACTGTTTCTCATGCAGATACATATAATAAAAGATATACAGTCATCCATAGAGAAGTCATGTTTTGTGACTTTCTGTGTATCGAGAAATACGGTTATTTGAAAAGGTTCATCCTAATTGGGACTGCATCTATTTAAACCTTGTGCATTATCTCTTTTAGACCGATCATGACCACAATTGTCTGCATTGCTGGCTTAGAAAGGCCACATTTATCATCTAGTTCTTGCAGACAGGCAGAGGGCTTAACACATGGACCGTATAGCTCTGCTAGACCAAACATAGTGCGGCAGTCTACTCATTCTGCGTGAATACCTCGTCTCTCCATAACTGCCCTTGTTGAGGTATATCCCAATGATAAGAATGTATGGCGCTTAACATTCTGACTATGCTAAGTATTGCTTGGTTAGTAGACGGATTGGGGCAAGGTCATTCTTTACAACCTGACACTAGAAAATGTTAAGGATTAAATGTCATAAACCAGAGCACACCTGTCCATAGTTAATAAATGCCATGACATAGAAGCATATTAGCTAAATGCTCACGATACAAATGGTCTGTATTGACATTCAGAATATGAAGGTGAAGACAACACTATGCAGTTCTGTGAAGGAGACATCTCTTCATACTGGACCAACGCACTTGCCGTGAGTTATTCGAGCACCTACTAAATAAAGATAGATCCGTATCTGCACTCAAGGTGTGTGGAGGTGCCGAGGTCCTGGGGCGCCACCCAAGCCAACAGTGCATAAAAATCAAATAAAGGATCCAGCACTCAGTCAATTGCAATGGAGAGTTTTATTCAAAACACAGGCAACGTTTCAACCCTGGTGGGTTTTTTTCAAGCCTCACTTGAAACTCACTTGAAAAAAACCCACCAGGGTTGAAACGTTGCCTGTGTTTTGAATAAAACTCTCCACTGCAATTGACTGAGTGCTGGATCCTTTATTTGATTTTTATTCGAGCAGCTACGTCCATCGGAAAAGAGCCACACCAAATGGAACCGATGTTGACGCAACCTTTGAAATATTAATATATCAACAGCCAATTTCAGATTCAGCATTCAAAATAAAATGTGATGTTCTAATTTACATTATTATTATAATCAACTTTATTTGAACTAGATATTATGTTTTGACCTACACTAGTGAGATGCACCCATCTCTTTATTTTTTTTTTTTGCTTACAAAGTCAGATCTAAATAAAACAGAAAACCAATATACAGGTATAAAATCAGTTGACAAATTATGTATTATTAAGATTAATGCTGCCTCACTTAACTTAGTCTTCCATTTCACTATCAACATTGTTAGACATTAAAGGAGCATTAAACATTGAAGGAACCAAGGGTTAAACAAAACATGTCCCGGGTCAATGAAGTAAACCTGACGTGTATCTTAATAGATCCACATGGATTTACTAACTGCTGTGTCTCAAATGCGAGACACAGCAGTTCCTGCTTATCGCATGCTGACAAACACATGCATAGCCAATCAGAGCGCGGGCTCGCCCCGCTCTGACAGCCGAAAGCGAGGGTCTCTTGCTGCTAGCACAGAGAGAGTCTCTTGTTTTTGCATGGAATCAGCAGGAGGGACCTAATTAAGGTCCCCCCTGCTGATCCCATGCAAAAACAAGGGGCTCTCTTTGTGCTAGCAGAGAGAGCCAGTCGCCGACCAGACGGCTTCCTGCTTCCTATGGAAGAATGGCAGTTGTTGGTCAGAGGATAAACTGGGGTGTACTATCAAAAGTACACGTCAGTTCATCCTCATACTAGGGACAACTAACTTTTCACTTGCGCTTCTATATTAGAAGCACAAGAGAAAAATAAAGTTTAGTGTCCCTTTAAGAAAATATAGAAGGAGAATAAGAGCTATTTCTATAAAAAAAATATCAGATACCATGAACGTTAAAAATGTAAAGCATGCCTTTACTCTAAACATTGCTTACAGTAAATATAAAAAGACAGTGATCACATAAAAAAAAAAAATTCTAATCTGATTTAAACATTTCTGGAAGGTTCTTATGCGTTGCGCAATGTATACAGTCTGACAGAGAACGGGTTATACAAATGCTTGCTCAAATTCCCCACATATCTCCTTTCTTTCTACATATTATTTCTGCATTCTTTGAGATGCATATTATATCAGCATTCTTTGGAATTTTCAAAGGTAACATAACTTGGTTTTTGATTATATGTGACTCAAAATGCTGGCTTTTATTTTTGTTAGCCAAAATCCAATATTTCTATTTCATCTCTGATAATGACTAAGAATAAATTCATGGATAAAGAACACAGAGGTTACAGCCTCTCGGAGTAGGAGGAAAGAGTGTATAACTCTCCTTTTTTAAAGTACAAAAATAAATAACAAACCAACCTTCTAAACCTTCTGAGGTGAAGAGAAAATTGTTGAAATGACAGTGTTTATTTGCATATGGCGTCCATGATAAAACATATTTTCCTAAATATAACCCTCTCACCACAAGATGAATAGCTTTTATAGGAAATTAACACAATGTGTTCCCTCACAAAGTACATTAACTGGAACGCTTGAAATATTAAAACTATGCAAACCAGATAGAGTTTTTTTTAAACAATACCATTAAGACTCACAAGAGTTTGTGAGGCATGAAATGAATTCCATTTTTAGCAATGTTATATATGGTTACAATGCTCAAGAATGGGAACAGTGTGTGGCAGCCATTTTGTCTGCTGTAAATCTGTTCAGATCTGTATCCCTCAAATTGTTAAGCAAAAGAGGAATGTGAAAGAGCAGAACAACTAACCACGGTTACCAACCACTAAAATGAGTTTTTACAGACAGTATGCTAAAAATGTACTGCCAGTACTACTGTACTGTTAATATCAACAATTAATAACCGATTTCTAAAAAAGGGAATAAGGTTCTAAAGTGTTAAAACTCTGCCATTTGTTATCACTTTCACACACTGAAGTAACATTTATTTGTATAGTACCAACCATTTTGTCCAGTGCTTGGAACAGAATTTCAAAGAGGTTGCAAACTCAATCAGAGTGGCATCTAAGGGCATCTGTTGAACACATAGACGGGGGGTGGGTTGTTTTCTGGACAAACAACAGCAGATAAGTGGAATATCTTTAAGCACACACTAAAAAATTACACATACCAATATGTACATTTGGGAAACAAATGCAAAAGAAGAAAATCAAAATGAATGCGGTTACCAGTAACAGAAGACAGGAAATACAAAACAAGAAAATGGCATTCAAACACGGTACTTAGGAAGCTAAGTCTAATTCTGGCCAGACCATTATTTTTTCATTCTTTCAGTCCCCGGTATAGTGCCAATAGTCTGGTGCAAGCCGGATAAGGTGCCCATATTTAAAAAGGGATCAAAATCTAACACGGCAGTCAGAGGCATAACTAGAAACCACTGGGCCCCGGTGCAAAAATTGCCCTGGGGACCCCGAACAATAATATATATATTTATAGTTAATATATATATAGTTGGTTTTATATATATATCTATATCTATATATCTATATCTATATCTACATCTACATCTATATATATATATATATATATATATATATATATATATATATATATATATGATATATAAATCTATATATATATGATATATAAATATTATAAAACCAGCCATATATATTATATAAATATTACATAAACCTGATCCATATAAATGAACCATATGTTATATATACCATATATATATATATATATATATACACAACCCAAATATGTAAATAGAGAATGCACTCACAGGTTTTCCGATATCAAAATTTAATTCCCAAGATGGTAAACACGACGTTTCAGGCTAACAAGCCTTTTGTCAAGCATATATATATAAAACATATGGCTCAGGTTTATTTAATATACCGTATTTTCCGGCGGATAAGACGACTGGGCGTATAAGACGACTGGGCGTATAAGACGACCCCCCAACTAAGTTGTCTTATAAGCCGGAAAAATCGCATCTATATTTTAACTGTTTAGGTTAAAATATAGAGTTTGCCACCCTCCTCCCCCCTTCCCCAATCCCCAATCCCCAGTACTTACCTATTTTCTGCTAGGTAAGTAAATCCCAGTACCCGGCGTATAAGACGACCCCCCAACTTTTGAAAAGATTTTCAGGGGTTAAAAAGTCGTCTTATACGCCGGAAAATACGGAATGTGTAACATATATGGCTGGTTTTAGAATATTTATATAACAAATATTCTATAAAACCAGATATATATATATATATATATGGTTTTATAGAATATTTGTTATAATATTACGGTTACATACATACATACATATATACACACAGTCAGACTTAGTTACATACATACACACAGTCAGACTTACAGTTACATACATACACAGTCAGACTTACATACAGTCAGACTTAACACTTACATATACACACAGACTTACATATACACACAGTCAGACTTACACTTACATACTTACATAGTCAGAATTACATCCATACATACACACAGACTTACACTACATACATACATTTCCACAGATATTTTTGCCCCCCTCCCTTTCATTGCAGGGAGTGGGGGTGGATGCAGCCTCTGTTATCTTCTCAACGCCAGGATGTCACAGACATCCGGCGCTCTCGGAGGTTCAATGCGCGAGGGGGCAGATCTTTCACCTCCTCGTGCGAGACCAGCAGAGGTGCGGCTACCGGTGACAATGTCACACGGGCCGCATCTCTCTACGAACGGCCTGTACTATGCGATCAGTGCAGATCGCATAGTACAGGTTTTTATCTATTATTAACGCAGGGGTCGACAGGGCAACCGGGCCCCAGGGGCGGATCCAGAGTCTGATCTCGGGAGGGGCACATGTCCGTCTGTCTTTTCCCCTCTCCCATGTCCGTCTGTCTTATCCTCTCTCCCATGTCCATCTGTCTTATCCTCTCTCCCATGTCCGTCTGTCTTATGCTCTCTCCCATGTCCGTCTGTCTTTTCCTCTCTCTCATGTCCTTCTGTCACGCTCCTCTCCCTTCCCATGTCTGTCGCACTCCTCTCACTCCCCGTGTCCCTCTTCCTTCCATGCCCGTTTCTCTCCTCTTCTTTCCCATGTCCGTCTGTCTCTTCTCTCATTTCCCATCTCTCTGTCTCTCCTCTCCCATCCCATGTCTGTCTGTCTCTCCTCTACCATCCCATTTATGTCTCTCTTCTCCCTTCCTATTTATGTCTCTCTCCTCTCCCTTCCCATGTCTGTTTGTCTCCTCCCCCCTTCCCATGTCTGTCTGTCTCTCCTCTACCATCCCATTTATGTCTCTCCTCTACCATCCCATTTATGTCTCTCTCTTCTCCCTTCCCATGCATGGCTCTCTCAGCCAATTTGCCCAATAATATGCCAGTGTTATATGCCATTTAATATGCCCCAGCCAATTTGCCCAATAATATTCCAGTGTTATTTGCCATTTAATATGCCCCTACCAATTTTCCCAATAATATTCCAGTGTTATTTGCCATTTAATATGCCCCTGCCAATTTTCCCAATAATGTGCCAATGTTATTTGCCATTTAATATGCCCCAGCCAATTTGCCCAGTAATATGCCAGTGTTATTTGCCTTTTAATATGCCCCTGCCAGTTTCCCCAATAATATGCCAATGTTTTTTGCCATTTAATATGCCCCTGCCAATTTTCCCAGTAATATGCCAGTGTTATTTGCCATTTAATATGCCCCTGCCAATTTGCCCAGTAATATGCCAGTGTTATTTGCCATTTTATATGCCCCAGACAATTTGCCCAGTAATATGCCAGTTATTTGCCATTTAATATCCCCTGCCAATTTGCCCAGTAATATGCCAGTGTTATTTGCCATTTAATATGCCCCTGCCAATTTTCCCAATAATATGCCAATGTTATTTGCCATTTAATATGCCCCTGCCAATTTTCCCAGTAATATGCCAGTGTTATTTGCCATTTAATATGCCCCTGCCAATTTGCCCAGTAATATGCCAGTGTTATTTGCCATTTGATATGCCCCAGCCAATTTGCCCAGTAATATGCCAGTTATTTGCCATTTAATATCCCCTGCCAATTTGCCCAGTAATATGCCAGTTATTTGCCATTTAATATGCCCCTGCCAATTTTCTCAATAATATGCCAATGTTATTTGCCCTTTAATATGCCCCAGCCAATTTGCCGAGTAATATGCCAGTGTTATTTGCCATTTAATATCCCCTGCCAAATTGCCCAGTAATATACCAGTGTTAGTTGCCATTAATATTCCCCAGCTAATTTGCCCAATAATATGTCAGTGTTACCTTATCATTAATAAGCCCCTGCCTCTTTCCCCAGTACATTCCCCCCATCTCCCCAGTCCCCAGCACTTACCTTTCCCTGGTGGTCTTCTCCATGCTGCCTGTTCGTCTCACAGGTGGTTGTGCCGATAGGTCACGTGACCCGGCGCACGTATGACGTCAGCGCGCCGGTCACGTGACCTGTCGGCACTTCCGTGTCGGCCACTGCACGGGCAGCCGAACAGGCAGCACGGAGGTTTCTCCGTGCTGCCTGTTCGGCTCCCCGTGCAGCCTGGCAGGCAGAGCGATGGTGAGGGGGGATCTTCCGATCCCTTCTCACCTCCGTCTCTGCCTGCAAGCTTATTTTTTTTTTTTTTACAGTTTTTTTTTCTCTCTCTTCTCGGTGGGGGGGGGGGGGGGCAATTGCCCCGTTGCCCCCCCCCTGGATCCGCCACTGCCGGGCCCCTGGTGTGACGGGCACGGTCGCAGTTGCGACCCCTGCAATAATGATAGTTCCACCACTGCGGGCAGTTACAGGCCAGTGAACTTGACATCTGTAGTAGGGAAATTATTTGAAGGGTTCCTAGAGCATATACATTCAAGAATATAGGATTAGTAGAGGTCAGCATGGTTTTGTGAAAGAGAGATCTTAATATCAGCTTAACAGCATTCTATGAAGAAGTCAGTAACAATATATATGCTAATACGGTTCCACATAAAATGTTGCACTACAAATTGAGAGATAAAGGCTTGGGGATATATGTATGTTTGGATTGAAAATTGGCTATAAGATAGAATGTACCTTAGAGTTGTTGTAAATGGAAAATCTTCAAGTGCTCAGGGGTCTGTTTTAGGCCCTCTTGTTTCTAATTTGTTTAATAACCCCTTAGTGGCAATATCTTTTGACCTTTTATTTCACTTGGTGACACAGGCCGTTTTAACATTTCTGCGTTGTTTGTCTTTATCTGTAATTTTCTTCTTTCTCATTTATTTTACCCCCACAAATTATGTATTGTTTTATTGGCATAAGATGGCCCTTCTTTTGATATTATTTCTATCATATATTTTGCATAAAAAAATTAAACATATGGTGAAAATTTGAAAAAAAAAGTTTTTCTAACTTTTCTTTGAAAAATCTCATACTTATCAACAAAAGTTAATTTAAAAAACTGCTAAATAGATTATAATATTTGTCCAGAGTTTAGAAATAGCCCACGTTTTATGTTTTTTTGCTTTTTTTAGTTAAAGGGCAATAAGTACGAGTAGTACAATCCCATTTCAGAATCTGTTTTGTTTTCAAAATCTGAGATGGTGCCATTGTAACACTGATATCGCTTATGACACTTTGCATGAAGCCACCAACCTTTGCCAAAGTTTGCATAGATAAAAATAATTTGATGATTTTTTTTCACAGAGATTGCAATTCAGGTATAAATGTACTGAAAATGTAAAGTGGTATTGCCAAACAACACCTCAATATGTGTTCAGCAACATCTCATTTTAATAAATTACAATACTACAAAGGATTTTTGTTGCACAGGTGCTAGTTTTCTGTCTTTTATTAATGGTAAGCTCTCACCTTGAGCGTGCTGTGCAGTTCTGGGCACCAGTCCTTAAGAAGGACATTATGGAACTAGAAAAAGTGCAAAGGAGGGCTACAAAATTCATATTGGAATTGGAGGATCTTGGTTATGTAGAGAGACTAAAAAAGTTGCACCTATATAAGCTAGAAAAACAGCGTCTTAAAGGGAATATTATATAAATATGTGCAGGCCCAATATAAAGAACTCTCTAGTGACCTGTCCATTGAAGGGACATTACCACTTACATAAGATGTAACTAGATAACTTGGTCATTTAAAACAAACCCATTTATAAATCATATGCCATTGTTTTTTATATATATATATATATATATATATATATATTATTGAATTAATTGCATATAAAAGGAAAAATAAAATTAGGTATTATCTCCTGGCTCCTGTTGTGAATATGTCCCATGATGCGTCCAAAATCTTCCAGTCAATGTGTTTATTAAAATTCCAATATCTGTATTCTAAGTATATTTAATTTACTCAGAAAAAAAAATTCTACTGATCTCCAGAATTCAGCACATTTGGTCTATACTGAGCACACATCAGCATTTTATTTCCCCCCCCACAAAGTGTATAGCTGTATGCTTGAATCCTTCAAATACAAACAGTGGGTGGAGTTCAATCTATTTAGATTAATAGCATGAAAACAGTAGGCCTTCAGAAAGTGATTAACTCCGTTTCCGCCTAAACATTTGCCAGGATCATCATTGTAAAATGTCCCAAGAGGATGGATGGTGGCATTGGAACATCATGCATCACTGATCACCAGGGCCACCATCAGAAATGTGAAAAAAATTCTGTCCCCCCCCCTCCATAGTTTATCCATCAATATGCCGAGCAGCATTCAGGTAAATACAGGGGGGAGCAAATTATCAGTGGCTATTAATGAGCACGTTATCAGTGGCTATTAATGAGCAAATTATCAGTGGCATATTAATGAGCAAATTTTCAGTGGCATAATTATGGACAAATTATCAGTGGCATATTAATGGACAAATTATCAGTGGCTATTAATGAGCAAATTATCAGTAACTATTAATGAGCATATTATCAGTGGCTATTTAATGAGCAAATTATCAGTGGCTATTGTGGCAAGGTCAGAGAGGCTTTCTATGTTAGTAAAAGATTGGAGCGCTCTCTATTCCCAGCATGATGGGGTTAATTGGTGGGAGTCACTCCTTGACTATTATCACCCAGGTGAATGTAATTTAACTGGGGTTTTAAAAGGTTAACCTCTGAAGTCATCCCAGAGTCCAGCAGCTGGGAGAGAGAAGGCAGTTAAGCCTGAGACTCTGAGGAAAGAGGTATTGTGTGAAACCTATTTAAAGTACTGTGTTTACTTTTGTTTAAAACTGGGAACCGGATTAGCTGGCCAGTTGGCTAGTTAGAAATACTGTTGTTTAGTAAGTCTCCAAGTTGGAGTAGGATTTATTTTCTTTTTGTTTCATTTTGTGGGAGAGCACAAAGTTGTATATCCTGTGGAAAACTGACAATAAACTGCAGTGATATTTTATCCTGACTCTTGCATTTGACGTTTATGGCAAAGAGCCTGGCCATCCTGCCACAAGTGGTGTCAGAAGTGGGATAGAACTGTTTGAACCCTGTATTAACATGGAGGACGTGTTAAAGGCGTTGCTGCATGCTACCACAGTGCAAAAGGAAGCTAATCGACTGTTAACTACTCAAATGGGGGCTGTGTTGCAGGCCCAGCAAGAGGACAGGACGGTCCTGAAGGAGATTGTGCAGCAACTTTCACAAGCTTCCAGAGAGATGCAAGGCAGCGGTTCAAAGCCAATACGTGCAAATCAGTATCTGCAAAAGATGACGCCGCAAGATGATGTGGAAGCATATCTCATTGCTTTTGAGCGAACTGCTAGCAGAGAGCAATGGCCTCCTGCTCAGTGGGCTGGTATAGTTGCACCTTTTCTGCTTGGTGATGCTCAAAAAGCTTACTTTGACCTAGAGGAAGAGGCGGCTGCAAGCTATGAGGTTCTTAAAGCAGAGATTCTTGCAAGGACTGGCGTGACTCCAGTGATCCGGGCCCAAAAGTTCTACAATTGAAAATACCAGGAACAGAAGGCACCCAGGTCACAGATGTTTGACTTGATTCATCTGGCAAGGAGATGGTTAAAACCGGAGAGTTCAACACCTGCACAAATAATTGAGACATTAGTTTTGGATCGGTTCTTGCGAGGATTACCCCAAGGTCTGCGACAGTGGGCAGGACAGGGTAGCCCTACCACTTATGATTCAATGGTGGCACTGGTTGAAAGATATACAGCAGTGAGAGAGTTAAAATCTACAGCACCCCATGCAGTACAACAGAGTCAAGGACTGATTCCAGGTTCAAAGCCCTTGACCTATGGCACAATTCAAAAGCCTTTGAAACAGACCAGGAGAACCCCAGTTACCTGCTTTGAGTGTGGGGAACAAGGACACATAAAGGCTGTGTGTCCACATTTGCAAGAACCTATGGAATGTGGATATAATTCTGTAAATAAGGACTTTTGTGGACTGATCTGTTTGGTGGGGAAACGTACTGACACATGCATATATGATAAAACTGTTTTGCTAAATGGGAAGGCAACCGTGGCTCTGGTGGATACAGGTAGTGACATTACCCTAGTGACAAGCAGTTTGATTCAGCCTTCTCAATTGATCACGGAAAAGAAGGTTAAGGTACTTTGTGTGCATGGCTGTACTGTATCATACCCTACCACCTCTATAGAAATAGGCTATCTGCGCCAATCATACCCAGTATTGGCAGCAGTTGTGCCTACATTACCACATGCTCTTATTCTCGGGCGCAATTTCCCAGGCTTTGAAAGCCTTATTCAGACCCAGTGTGAATCCGTAAGTGAGAGCCCTTTATGTGTTTTCCCATTTACACACCATGACTTGTTTAATGATCAATGTAAAAGGCGCAAGTCAAGGCGTGAACGAAGGCAAGATAAGCATAGGGGAACTATGAATTTACAAATGGCTTTGATTAATGAAGCTAGGAGTGATGAAGGTGTGGTCTTACCTAGCCCAAGTACTAATTCCACACCTTCAACTGAAATATTGATTGAACCCCATGTCCAGACCCTACAACAGGGTAATATTGAGGACTTAGGCATTAGTTCAAGTCAATTTGGAAGGGAACAAGTTAATGACTTAACGTTGCAAAATGCCCATAACCAAGTTATAGAAGTGAATGGTACTATGGTTGATGGGAAATCCAGAGAGAGGTATCCCCGTTTCATTCTTAGAAATGACTTGCTTTATAGAGTGATCAAAGATGAGGGGCTAGAGGTTGAACAGCTTTTGGTACCCAGATCTTTCAGAAGGAAGGTGTTAGATCTGGCTCATTCTCACTTATTTGGGGGCCACCTGGGGGTTGAAAAAACTCAGGAAAGGATTCTAAGGAGATTTTTCTGGCCTGGGGTGTATGAAGAGGTCAAGAGGTACTGTACCTCATGCCCAGACTGCCAACTAGCAGCCCCAAAACCTCACTTAAAAGCACCCCTAATCCCGTTGCCTATAATTGAAACCCCTTTTGAGTGAATTGCTATGGATTTGGTGGGACCGTTGGAAAAGTCAGCTAAGGGTAATCAGTACATTCTGGTTGTATTGGATTATGCCACACGATATCCAGAAGCTATCCCGCTTCGCAATACTGCTTCCAAAACCATAGCAAAGGAATTGCTCCAGGTATTTTCTCGGGTAGGGTTACCAAAAGAAATTTTAACTGACCAAGGTACCCCTTTTATGTCCCGACTAATGAAAGAGCTATGCAAATTATTGCGAATAAAAGCCTTGAGGACATCTGTGTACCATCCTCAAACTGATGGCTAAGTAGAAAGGTTCAATAGAACCCTAAAACACATGTTGCGCAAGGTTGTAGGCCGAGATGGGAAAAATTGGGACACCCTCTTACCATACTTGCTGTTTGCTATTCGGGAGGTTCCCCAATCTTCTGTAGGGTTTTACCCTTTTGAGCTCCTTTATGGTAGACATCCAAGGGGTCTATTAGATATAGCAAAGGAAGAATGGGAAGAACAAACAGTCCCTGGACAGAACGTGATTCACTATGTGGATCAACTCAAAGAGCGCATTTCCCAAATTTCTCCAATAGTCAGGCAATACCTGGAAGAAGCTCAAAGGAGCCAACAGGTTATCTACAACCGTCAGGCAGTAGTAAGGTCCTTTCAACCTGGGGACCGGGTGATGGTACTTGTCCCCACAGCCGAGAGCAAACTCCTGTCTCATTGGCAAGGCCCGTACGAGGTTATTGAACAAGTAGGGCCAGTAAACTATAACTATAGACAGCCTAATCGTAGGAAAGTTGAACAAATTTACCATATAAACTTGTTAAAACTGTGGAAGGATAGGGAAAGCTGTGGCTTACAGGTAACGTGAAACAGGAAGTACAAAACAAGAAAATGGCATTCAAACATTATAAAAACACGGGATCAGCATTATCATTTATAGAGTACAAAGAGGCCAACAAAGCCTGCAAAAAGGCAATTAAAATTGCTAAATTGGAAAATGAGAAAAGGGTTGCCAAGGAGAGTAAAACTAACCCCAAAATGTTTTATAAATATATAAATGGAAAAAAGCTAAAGAGGGAAAATGTTGGGCCCTTGTTATCCCAAATGGGAAATTTGGTAAGTGAGGACAGAGAGAAAGCAGACATTTTAAATACTTTTTTTTCTTCTGTTTATACTAAGGAAGAGCAGATGGACGAGCCCCTGCTACAGGAAGTTATGGGACATTCACCGCAAACATGGGATTGGCTGACACAGGAAAAAGTGCTTAAGCAATTACACTCTGTTAAGATAGACAAGGCCCCAGGACCAGATGGTATACACCCAAGGGTACTTAGAGAGTTAAGCAT
The DNA here is from genome assembly GCA_036172795.1 of Pelodytes ibericus. Taxonomy (NCBI): domain Eukaryota; kingdom Metazoa; phylum Chordata; class Amphibia; order Anura; family Pelodytidae; genus Pelodytes; species Pelodytes ibericus. Next base: position 178,399,683 of record CM069861.1, read on the forward strand.
AATTCTGGCCAGGCCACTATTCATGATCTTTAGGGATTCATTCAGTTCAGGTACAGTGCCAACAGACTGGCGAAAGGCGGATGTCATTCCAATATTTAAAAAGGGATCAAAATCTCTGCCAGGTAATTATAGGCCAGTGAGCTTGACATCTGTAGTGGGGAAACTATTTGAAGGATTGCTAAAGGTATACACTCAAGAATACATCTTGAACCAGAATATAATTAGTAAAAGTCAACATGGTTTTGTGAAAGACAGGTCTTGTCAAACAAACTTAATAACATTCTATGAAGAAGTCAGTAAAAATATAGATCTAGGTGTGGCAGTTGATGTGATCTATTTGGATTTTGCGAAAGCATTTGATACAGTTCCACACAAAAGGTTACTCTACAAATTGAGAGAAATAGGTTTGGGGGCAAATGTGTGTATGTGGATTGAAAATTGGCTAAAAGATAGAACACAAAGGGTTGTTGTAAATGGAAAATTCTCAAATTGGACAAGGGTATTAAGCGGAGTACCTCAGGGGTCTGTTTTGGGCCCTCTTCTTTTTAATTTGTTTATTAATGATCTGCCACATTGTGCTGAGAGCCATGTCTCCGTGTTTGCGGACGACACTAAATTAGGTAAGGCAATAAAGACTAATCTTGATGTTTTTTCTTTACAGGAAGATTTGGACAGAGTGGGGGACTGGGCAGTAAAGTGGCAAATGAGGTTCAATATAGACAAATGTAAAGTTATGCATTATGGGAAAAATAATAACAAAGCAACATATACGTTAAATGGTTTTTCCCTGGGAAAAACTACTAATGAAAAGGATTTAGGAATAATTATAGACAACAAACTTGGCAACAGTGCCCAATGCCAGTCAGCAGCTGCAAGGGCCAATAAGATATTGGCATGTATAAAACGAGGTATAGATTCACGGGAGGAGGATATCATCTTGCCTCTTTACAAATCAATGGTAAGACCTCACCTTGAATATGCAGTACAGTTCTGGGCACCAGTCCTTAAAAAGGATATTAAGGAACTAGAAAAAGTGCAAAGGAGAGCTACAAAATTAATAAGGGGTTTGGAGGATCTTAGTTATGAAGAGAGACTTAAAAAATTGAATTTATATACGTTAGAAAAAAGGCGTCTCAGAGGGGATATGATAACATTATATAAATATTTGCAGGGCCAATATAAAGAGCTCTCCAGTGACCTGTTCATTAACAGAAAGGTACAAAGAACAAGAGGTCACCCCCTCAGACTGGAAGAGCAAAGATTTCATAGACAGCAAAGGAAGGGATTCTTTACGGTTAGGACAATAAAGTTATGGAACTCACTGCCAAGAGAGGTAGTGCTAGCAACCACAATAGATGCATTTAAAAATGGTTTGGATGTTTTTTTAGGAAAGCAGAACATACAGGGCTATTAATAATAGAATAAGCATTAATAAAAGAGCTTATTGATCCAAGGAGAAATCTGATTGCCTCTTGGAGTCAAGAAGGAATTTTTTCCCCCAGGAGGCAAAATTCGAAATAGCTTCCTTAGGGGTTTTTTGCCTTCTTTTGGATCAAAAGCTGTAATGATAGGTAGAAGGGTTGAACTTGATGGACTTGTGTCTTTTTTCAACCTAAATTACTATGTTACTATGTTACTATGTTACTATGCTGCATGATTGCTGTAGATGAATTCCCAATAGTTGATGTTAGTGTATGCGCTGATCTCACCCCTGAACAGCAGATGGAAGCCAAAGAAATGATATCCAGAAACCAAGATATATTTTCTAGCGTTCCTGGCAGAACCAGCGAAATCTGCCATGACATTGTCACAGAACCAGGAATTACAGTAAAATTAAAGCCCTATAGAATTCCTGAGGCAAAAAGGGGGGCAATACAAACGGAAGTAGCAAAAATGCTTGAGCTTGGAGTTATTGAGGAGTCACATAGCCAGTGGTCGAGCCCCATAGTTTTAGTACCTAAGCCAGATGGGTCCTTACGTTTTTGTAATGATTTTAGAAAACTTAATGAACACTCTAAATTTGATGCCTATCCTATGCCCCGAGTGGACGAGCTTATTGAGAAACTGGCACAGGCTCGGTTTTTAAGTGTTCTAGACCTAACAAAAGGATATTGGCAGATCCCGCTGACAAAATCAGCTAAAGAGAAAACTGCGTTTGTGACCCCTGAGGGTCCGTATCAGAATACAGTTTTACCATTTGGGCTTCATGGATCCCCAGCAACCTTTCAGAGGTTGATGAACAAACTGCTAAGACCTCACTCCGGGTATGCTTCGGCATACTTAGATGATGTGGTCATCTATAGCCAAGACTGGGCCTCCCATTTGGAAAAGGTAGAAGCAGTACTAAACAGCATAAGGAAAGCTGGTCTTACTGCTAATCCCTCCAAGTGTTCCATTGGTTATATGGAAGCCAAATATCTAGGCTATACTGTAGGGAGGGGACATGTAAAGCCACAAATGACTAAGGTTGAGGCAATTGAAAATTGGCCACGCCCTCTAAGAAAGAAACAGGTTAAAGCTTTCTTAGGATTAGTTGGCTATTACAGACGCTTCATTCCCCACTTTGCAACCCGAGCTGCCCCGCTCACTGATTTGATTAAAGCAAAGGCGCCAGATACAGTAAAATGGAATGATGATGCGGAAAAGTCTTTTGTAGATTTGCGTACAGCTCTATGCATGCACCCTGTTTTGGTAGCCCCAGATTTTAAGAAGCATTTCTTTTTGCAAAAACCGATGCTTCCGATGTAGGCCTGGGCGCGGTACTGTCTCAGATGATTGGTGGTGAAGAACACCCAGTACTATTTCTAAGTCGCAAGTTGCTGCCAAGAGAGCAAAACTATGCGACAGTTGAAAAAGAGTGTCTAGCCATTAAATGGGCTACTGACACGCTGAAGTATTATCTGTTGGGCAGATCTTTTACCCTTATCACTGACCATGCTCCACTGCGGTGGATGCAGGCCAATAAGGACAAGAATACTAAGGTCACTCGTTGGTTCCTCTCTTTGCAGCCATTTAAATTCTTTGTAAAGCACAGGGCTGGTCTCCTACATACGAATGCAGATGCCTTATCTAGAGTGCATAGTTTTTCGGCTATGGCCGCTTCACACACCTGTGTTAAGCTGGGGGGGAGGATATGTGGCAAGGTCAGAGAGGCTTTCTATGTTAGTAAAAGATTGGAGCGCTCTCTATTCCCAGCATGATGGGGTTAATTGGTGGGAGTCACTCCTTGACTATTATCACCCAGGTGAATGTAATTTAACTGGGGTTTTAAAAGGTTAGCCTCTGAAGTCATGTCAGAGTCCAGCAGCTGGGAGAGAGAAGGCAGTTAAGCCTGAGACTCTGAGGAAAAAGGTATTGTGTGAAACCCATTTAAAGAACTGTGTTTACTTTTGTTTAAAACTGGGAACCGGATTAGCTGGCCAGTTGGCTAGTTAGAAATACTGTTGTTTAGTAAGTCTCCAAGTTGGAGTAGGATTTATTTTCTTTTTGTTTCATTTTGTGTGAGAGCACAACATTGTACCGTATTTGCTCGATTATAAGACGACCCTGATTATAAGACGACCCCCCAAACTTTGGATATTCCTTAAGGAAAAAAACTAAAAGCCTGAATATAAGACTACCCTATAGGAAAAAAGTTAAACTTGTATATATTCACATGTAAATTGCTTTTTTAATAAAAATTATGATATCAAAAAATGTATTTCTAGTTTTTATTTCTTTTTATGTGCCAATGCTGCCTTTCTCTTTCCCTTGCCCCCATTTTTCTCCTCTCCCCCCTCCCCTTGCCTGTCTCTTAACCCCCTCACTCCCCTTGTCTCTGTCTCTTAACCCCTTCCCTCCCCTTGTCTCTGTCTCTTAACCCCTTCCCTCCCCTTGTCTGTCTCTTAACCCCTTCCCTCCCCTTGTCTCTGTCTCTTAACCCTTTCCCTCCCCTTGTCTGTCTCTTAACCCCTTCCCTCCCCTTGTCTCTGTCTCTTAACCCCCTCCCTCCCCTTGACTCTGTCTCTGCCCCCCTCCCTCCCCCCTGTCTCTCTGTCCCCCTCCCTCCCTCCCCCTGTCTCTCTGTCCCCCTCCCTCCCTCCCCCTGTCTCTCTGCCCCCCTCCCTCCCCCTGTCTCTCTGCCCCCCCTCCCTCCCTTCCCCTTACCTTGATCCCTGGTGGCTAGTGGGGGCAGCCGGGGGATGTCTGCACGATACTTGCAGACATCCCCCATGCTGCCCGACACGGCAGTCTATTATGACGGACAGCTGTCAGTCATAATTGTCTGCCGTGTCGGGCAGCATGGAGGATATCTGCACGTATCGTGCAGACATCCCCCAGCTGCCCGATTGTCCCTGGTGCCTAGTGGGGCAGCAGAGGAAGTCTGCGCGATGAGCCTCCCCTCCCCTGCTGCCGCCCGGCACGCTCGCCGGGACTTCTGTGACGAAAGCGGAAGTATCCGGCTTCTTCACAGAAGCCCCGGCGGTCGTGCCGGGCGGAAGCAGGGGAGTCTGCGCTCGTTGCGCAGACTTCCCCTGCTGCTAGAGAGGGGGATCCAGGTCCCCTGCAGCTCTGCTGGGGACCTGGAACAATGTCTTATAATCTGACCTCAATTTGAGGTCAGATTATAAGAGACCTCGATTATAAGACGAGGGGGATTTTTCAGAGCATTTGCTCTGAAAAAAACCTTGTCTTATAATCGAGCAAATACGGTATATCCTGTGGAAAACTGACAATAAACTGCAGTAATATTTTATCCCGACTGTTGCATTTGACGTTTATGGCAAAGAGCCTGGCCATCCTGCCACACTATTTAATGAGCAAATTATCAGTGGCATATTTTATTTTATTTTTTTCTTCTTTTTTTTTTCCTTTCTCCACACTCAGATTCCGCTGCACAAAATTTCTATTTCTTATTCCTTCTAGTAGTTCTCATAACTATAATGTGCATTCAGATCATCCTTGTGTTTGGTTTTCATTTTTGCTTATTTCTTTCGCCTTCACCATTATATTACCTCTCTCACTCCCCCTCAACCTCCCCTCCCCTCCCCTCCCCTCCCCTCCCCTCTCCTCTCCCTCCTTGTTACTTAAATGATACCTAGGTGAAAAGCTTAAATTTAATACCAATTGTGTGGGGGGAAAAAACACTTTTCAAACGTGAGCAACCGCAGCTATGTCCATTTTCACTGTTTATCCTACTTCCCTCTCTTCCCTCCCCCAAGTTCTGCCTGTCCAAGTTAGAACTTGTACCAGTATATACTCGGGGAAGGTGCTACGGTGGCGCATTCATACAAATTATTAATGGACAAATTATCAGTGGCATATTAATGAGCAAATTATCAGTGGCATATTAATGACCAAATTATCAGTGGCAAATAATTCAAATAATGTAATCAAACAAAAGCTCTTCTTATCTGGAAAAAACATATAATGTGTGTGGGTTCAGTAAATGAGAAAAAGGAGAATTACAGCTAAACACAAACACTGCAAAAAGTGTTAAAACATCCATGGTCCTTAACTTAAAACATTGCCAAAACAGAACAGTCATGGGGTGAGAAGGATGGCTTTGTGTAAGTGTAAATACAACAAAACAGTGAAAACTATGTATTTTCTTGTTCATAGTGGTTCATTTGGTCATGGAGTCAGTACAACCTTCTCCCAGCACGTCTTTTATCCGAATTCTTTAGTAACATTTATGTGGCCTGCAGTAGTCTTTTCTACTTTTTTGGATGTTATGATTCCATTTTAACATTGAAGGTCAGTTAAAAGTGTACACCTGCTCAAAGTGACCTTTGATATGAATGTGCTGCATTACAGAGCAGTCACCTGAAAAACATGCCTTGGAATGACTGATGCCGTCACAAAAACATACAGGTACTTTCTTTGTTTGCAAGCTTCAGTTTGCATAACATGAAAGGCCATGATCGTCTGAAGTTCCATTCCTTGATCAAGCATATGTCATGTAAGTAAAAACGAGTTGTGTATGGACTGCACTCTTTAAGCAACGTTCAACCATCCAGCGAACAAAGATTTGCAAGTTATAAGTCAAATAATGGAATATATGTGACCATGCTGCCCTCTAGAGGCATGTCATAACTGCTGCTCCCGCGCTTCTTTTTCTCTTTTATCAACAACCAGAGAAATGCATTTCCAGTGTTTGAACACCATTGAGATAAGCAACAGAGATAACTTGGGTCCAGGGCCGTCTTTAATAGTGATTGGACCCTGGGCAAGCATTTGCTTGGGCCCCCTGGACCCTGCCCCCTCCCCTGCATACAATCACTCCATCCATTGCAATGTTACCCCCCCCCCCCCCCAAAAAAAAATAAAAACATAAAAATAAGCACACACACACAGTTGGACTTTTCTTGCAGTGAGTATTTTTATTGCATTGAATAAAATGTGTATATTACATGTATAATTGCAGTGTATAAACTTGACAGTTGTAGCCTCGACTACCAGGCTGTATCTTTACCATAAATTAGAGACACATGGCACAGACGTAGTGGGTAAAAAAGGCCACAGCCATTGTATTTATAACATATGTCATTGCCTCCAACCTTAACGTAACACATTGTAATAAATACATATAAATATACAAATTAGGCAATGACAAACCCACATAATGACACATATGTCATAAATGACATGAACCTCAAATTAACATAATTTACCATTAACATAGTTAACATAACACGGAACATGTCCCACACCAACTTGCTCCCCAGGGGTCCACCGTCCGTTGAATCCATTGCCAGGCAGACCTTCTGCCCAGCCCACCAACAGGCTAAGAGCTCCAGTTTAGCTCAGAACCTCTCCCGTAATCCATTTGCACTATGGCTGACTCCCGATATTCCAGCCATAGACCCCCCTAAGGAGCAAGTTACCGCCAGCTGTGACAATGCATAGTCCAACAAGATCCATCCAATGCAACGCTGTATCTGAAACATAGAAGACAAGCGGCAGAAACCAGAAACAACAAGTATACACCTAATAACCCCAAAACTTTAGGGAGGGTGGGCGGGAAAATTCTGGTAGGCCAAAAAGTTATGAGATTTTCCAATATTGCACAGCCTTAAATATCCTCTGCTCCCCTCCCCCAACTCCTCCCCTAAAACCTTACCACCAATGTGTGCAGCCTTGCTACAGCACAAGCTGTCAAGGCCCTCCTGCACCTAGGCGTCTCCGGGGGCTGCATGACAGTTGTAGCCTCGACTACAAGGCTGTATCTTTACCATAAATTAGAGACACATGGCACAGACGTAGTGGGTAGAAAAGGCCACAGCCATTTTATTTATAACATATGTCATTGCCTCCAACCTTAACATAACACATTGTAATAAATACATATAAATATACAAATTAGGCAATGACAAACCCACATAATGACACATATGTCATAAATGAAATGAACCTCAAATTAACATAATTTACCATTAACTTTATTAACATAGTTAACATAACACGGAACATGTCCCACACCAACTTGCTCCCCAGGGGTCCACCGTCCGTTGAATCCATTGTCAGGCAGACCTTCTTCCCAGCCCACCAACAGGCTAAGAGCTCCAGTTTAGCTCAGAACCTCTCCCGTAATCCATTTGCACTATGGCTGACTCCCGATATTCCAGCCATAGACCCCCCTAAGGAGCAAGTTACCGCCAAAGCCCTTCTGAGTGAATCCTCACTACAGAAGGGCTACCCCATCCAATAAAAAGAGAGCCTTTTCTACCCCTTCCTGAATTCCCAACAGGAAAACATCCCAACCAAGGTCAGACAAATGCACTCCATCCTTAGCTATCAAGCCTTTCCGATCTCCCTCCAAAGTGCGATGTCTGACCACCACTCCTTTTTGTTTCCGTACAAAAATTGACATTAACTTATTAATCTTTCCCCTGCTGCGCTCCATTGCCCTGAAATCTCTTGCATACCTCCATTGGTCTCTTGGTACCATTTCGGACCATACAAATTTTACCCCGGGAACCCGTAATAGAATGTGGGTAACATCCTTCTGCATGATCTCGACCAACTCCCTCTGTGACACCAACCCTAAATAATTCCCCCCCGACGTGTATCACTATGACATTAGGCAGCACCCCTCGGTCAATGAAGCGCAGCAGCATGGGTAAGACCCCCGCCCAACGCATACCCCGGGCCCGAACCACTTCACCTGAAGTAATTCGGCAGGAAAGCCCAGCCGTAGGCCCGATGGCCTAACTGCGGCCCTCCGTCTAGCCCAGAACACGTAAGAGTGGCCAATTATCCACACCACGTAGATGGACCCTACAGACAAAAGGAAGGGAGAGGAAAAGGAGTGGGAAGGGAACTAACATGTTGCTCTCATCGCCCGACTTTTACAGCATCCGATGAGGCCTCACATACGTTCTAAACCTGTTAGACTCCCACCTGCCAATGCGTTTAACCACGTCGTCACCTAAACCTAGCCGCGCCGCCTCCGTGGCTGCCCCTATGCGAAAGGAGTGAGTGCCGTATTCCTTTTCCGGCAAACCCAACTTAATCAACCCCAACCTGAACACCCTCAGAAATTGGAACCTGGAAAGTGACCTTCCACTCGCCGCCCAGGCAGCCAGATCGTCCCATTACTGCCATACCCTGTTATAAGCCGTCCACGTAGCCGGGGCCAATGATGACTTCACCCATCCCTGCAACACTCGGTCCTGAGCTTCCACACTACCTCCGGGCATGGGTAACCCTCGGCCTCCGCCCCTGGCGCCGCCTGCCTGAATCTGTCCCACTGAAAGCGAGAGAGAGAATCCGCGATGACATTCTGGTAACCCGGAACATGTTTTGCCCTAAATGCCACGTTAAGCTCCATGCACAGCAACACGAAGTACCTCAGAAGCTTGAACACGGCCGGTGAAGATGCGGCGATCTTATTAACAGAATATACCACAGCCAGGTTGTCTGAATAGAAGACAACTCGCCTATCCCTCATGGACCATCCCCACAGTGAAAGTGCCACCACCAACGGAAATTTCTAGGAAAACTCTCCATACCAACAGGTCAGCTCTCATGGCTTTTGACATTCTTAGAAAGTGATGCGGTGTCCGGATATCCGGACAGAATGGTCGCATGGTGAATGAGCTCTGAGACCCGCTAGCCGAAAAAGCTCAGAAAAGGGCATCGATACCTCGAAAAAAGGTGTAGGAACGAGAGAAGGAGACATCCGTCTGAATAAACAATCCCTCCAAGGTGAAATCTTCAATACCCGTGGCAATCCGACGGAGCATCGACGGACTCAGGGGAAATCCCCCCTCCCACGCTAACAAAAGGCTGAAAGAGACGGTATAATCAGAAGTAAAAGAAACATACCGGAGGTGAGCGGGGGATGAGACTAGTGGAGGGGATATTGTACTTGAGCTGACCAAGCGGAGCTGCTAAGGGGAGTGGAGTGGACTGGAGTGGTTTGGAGTGGGTAAGCAGACCCTAAGGGAATGTGAGAAGGAGCACATCTCCATATACATATGCTCCTAAAAGTGAACAAGACAAGTAGTAATAAATCTGTGACAGCTTAAAATAAAGACACTGTATAAGCATATACAGAACTAACTACCCCTAGCCTGAAAATGGGCAAACATAATAAAAATGATGTTGGGGCCAGAAACTCTGATAAAAGAAAAAATAATAATAAATCAGCAGAAGTGCTAAAACAGTTCTTAGTAAGCCCACCAAGGCTACCACTAGAGGGCATCTTAAAGGAGAACACTTTAACTACAAACCCCAATAGCAGCCCAATCTCCACAGAAACCCAATATAACGAATGTCTAAATATAGAACCAATAAACAAATGGGAGGCAATATTAAAATCTCTGCCAACAAGGAATGATATCCTGGAAATAGTGAGAGAAGCAATACAACCACTGCATGCCGATATATGTGATATTAAAAGGGATATCGGAGAAATCGGCGAAAGAGTTGCTGTCTTGGAGGAAGAATGCGATAAAAATATAGAAACTACAAGTGAAATGAATATTAAAATTTACAATCAGGAGAAAGCCATATACTTACTGTGCAGACAGGTCGAGGACCTAGAAAATCGCAGTAGGAGGTGTAATATGCGCATTCGAGGAATCCCTGAAAGTGTGAACAAAGAGACACTGGAAGATACAGTAAGAGATCTTTTTAATGAGATCTTAAATAGACCAGCAGGCTCCGAATTCAAAATAGATAGAGTGCACAGATCCTCGAAATCCAAAGGATCCGACAATATAACAGCAAGAGATGTAATATGCTGCGCTCACTATTTTAGTGATAAGGCAGATATTATGAGAATATACAGAGTAATTGAACCAAAAACTATTGAAGGAGCAAAGATTTCTATATATCAAGACCTATCCTATAACACCTTACAAGCAAGGAGGATACTCAAACCCATAACCACAGCCTTGAGAGAAGCTGGACTTAGATATGCCTGGGGCTTTCCTTTCAGTTTAACAGCATGGAAGAACGGAAAACAGAGTGTATTGAAATACTATGAAGATCTTTCCATATTCCTAAAAGACTTGGATCTTCCCCCGATTGATATCCCAGACTGGGAAACCATGCCGAAACTACCTGACGTCAAGAAAAGCTCAAGGCAAAAATGGGAAAGAAACCCACAAAAGCGTAAAAAAACTAATTAAGCCCTGATCAAGACTGTAAGTGAGACCTGCAACAATGGATAAAGAGGAGTGGGAAGACGGATTTTCCTTTCTTTTTTTTTTTTTTTCTCTTCCTCCCTTTTAGGACAACTTGCATAGTAAAAAGGAGAGGACAGGCCATTCTGTAGAGCCGAAAGAAAGGACTGTATTGGAGTACTGTATACTGCAGAGTGGTGGTAGGCCTAAGGGAATTATAGATGGAAAAGGAGTTTTCAGGAGGAGAGAGAGGTTTTAATTTTTTTTGGTTCATCTCCCCTCTGAGAATCCTTTAATTTTTTTTTTTTCTCTCTTCTTTTATATATATTATGACCATGTAAGGTTGACTTGTTGTGTAATTCTATGAGAACGTTTGACTAATGCCTAATGTCCCCCTGCCTGTCTTATATCTATTTAATACCTTGTTGTAATGGATTCTCTATGATTGTTCAAACTATTTAGAGGAAACTATTTAAGCAATAATATTTGCAGGGGCATGATGTTGAAATGCCTAGGGACTGTGTAGATGTAAGGATACAGAGAGAATAGGGGAAAGGAGATAGAGGGGGGACGACGAGCGAGTCTAGAAATAACTCTAAGAGGGAGGGGAGAGGGAATATTTTGAATATATAAGATAAGCACTAAATATATCACAGAAAGGAAGATGCTCACCGGGCACAGAGTTATTTAATAGAAAATATTGGATACTACACAGATGTTGATTTAAAGAACACAAGTAGATTAAATAAAAGGGGATAAGACTGAAACCTGGAATATTTACACACTAAAAAAATGTTTTCTTTTTCCCTCTTCTTTTTTGTAAAAATAAAAAAAAATATAGAAATTCAAAGGGGAATAATTAAGGGAGGAAATTTTTATTAAGCACTCTACCTCTATGTTGGTTATGGGGGACAATATATAGAGGTTTTTTTTGAGTATCAATTGTTCAAGAAGAGAGAGGTAGATCACGATAACACAAATAGAATATGTTTAGTTGAAAGGTTATACACAATGTGGGTGGAAGGCCACTGTATATATAGTAGCTTTAATAGTATGGGTGAATAGTTATTGATGTATTGAAAAGTTACACATAGACACACGAAGCAGAAGACTTAAACTACTGCTTAAAAGAAAAAAAAAAAAAAAACACGTATTGAATGAATAATAGGAGCATTAGCCCCTCGGGATAGGAGGTCATTATATGCCCCCCCCTCCTAGAAAGACAATCAGGGGGCACTTCTTAGAGTTAGAATAATTGGGAATTACTCTAAAGGACTATGCAAGATGAACGCATGGTTAAAAGGACTAGAAATAGAGGGGGAGGAGGAGAGAAATAGAGGAGGAATTATCATTTTTTTTTTGTTGTTTTTTTTTTTTAACTTCCCAAATATGCCTTTTTTTTTTCTTCTCTCCCCTCCTTTCTCTTCTGCCTGCCCCCCCCCCCCCCCCCCCCCCCCCCGCCGGCCTCTGTTGGTTCTTCACGCAAACTATCTAAATGTGATAATAGGGAGACCTGGAATAAAGGTCTGTACTATGGAAAGGGGATTTGAGAACCGAATTATATAGGAATATCTGTGCTGTCCATGTATCATGATGTTTGATAGATGTGCATAAATGTAACAACTGCTAAAACATTTGGTCTAGGTAAATAATTTAACACCGTCATAAATGTCTATATGTTGCTAAGATAGGAGTGGATATATATACTAGAATTCTTATACACCTACTATTCAGTATATTCTGGATAAAAGTGAATTTTCTATGAGGTGGACATAAAATATACCTAGACTGAAAAAGAGATAGTACCGCACTAGACTAGGGAGGAGGATAAGTATGGATAGCCTCAGGTATCCAGGTGAGGTAGACGGGACGGGTGTGGGGGGAGAGGGGGGAGAGGGGGAGGGAGAGAGGGTAAAAAGAGGATAAGATGCAGATAACAATGAATAAATAGGCATAGCGGGTTCATACCATGCCACAATTAAGATCCACGCACCCACGGACCAACCTAGAATGTGGGCTCGGACCACTACTAAGGAAAACAGAGGTGAGGAGGGCTCGCCTAAGAGGTCCACTGGGAAGGGGAGGGAGTACAAGGGTCAGTACACCCAATTATTGTTTTTAATTTATGAATGTGTATGGATGAGGTATGTTAGATTTGTAAGTGATAAAATAAATGCACGCGATAAGAGAATAGGATTCCACCCAAAAACTCAAAGTGGGAACAATTAAGATACTGTCAATCAATGCGAATGGGTTAAATATACCCTGTAAAAGATCTAAATTACAGTTTGATTTGAGAAAACAAAATATACAAGTAGCAATGATACAGGAGACCCACTTTAAAGAAGGGGCACAACCTAAATTAGAAAATCAGTCCTTCCCAGTAGTTTATACGAACAATACTAAAGGTTCTAAAACAAAAGGAGTGGCAATAATGTTAGCAAGAGATTTCCCATTCCAAATCCAAAATATTTGGAAAGATGATGAGGGAAGGATGCTATTTATGAAAGGAAAAATAGGAGATAAAATGATGACATTGGCATCAATCTACTCCCCCAACGACAAACAAGAGAGATTCTTAACACAAGCCTTCAATAAATTAGAAACATATGCAGAGGGATTGACTCTGGTTGGAACTGATTTAAATATGGTGCTGGATCCTAAACTAGATACATCCGATGGTAAATCCCGGATGTCAGGCCCGAAAATAAATAAAGTTAAGAAAGCATTAAGACAAGCACAGCTCATTGATACATGGAGACTACAACATGACCAACAAAAAGATTTCACCTTTTTCTCAAGTTTGCATAGCAAATACTCAAGGATAGATACAATATTGATTTCGCATTATGGACTAGAAAAATTGGTTGATACCCACATAGGAACAACAACATGGAGCGACCACGCCCCAGTTACCTGTATAATAAAATCACCAGACTCGACAGGGAAAAAATTTAACTGGAGATTAAATGAGAGACTTCTATTAGACAAAATATTACTAAAGGAATTTAAGATCCACATAAAAAATTATTTTTTAGAAAATAAAACCTCAGACATGTCAAGTGGTACGATATGGGTCGCACACAAAGCTGTGTTAAGGGGGCTGTTTATTAAACAAGGAGCCAGAATGAAAAGGCAAAGAACAAAACAAATGGATATACTGGTAAAAGAGATTGAGCAGCTTGAAATAACTCATAAAACCACTATACAAAAGGAGACTTACTTGACATTAAGGGGAAAAAAGACCCAACTGGCAGATCTAATAAACATAAAATTAGCTTTTGCATATCAGAAGACACAAGGCCTGTTCTATGAACAAGGCAATAAGCCAGGAAAATTGCTAGCTAGGGCCCTAAGAGCAAAACAAACAAGAAACTATATAGCCAAGATTAAGGATTCAAGTGGGAAAGTACATAATACATCTAGAGACATCGCAGAAATCTTTCAGCAATACTATAAAACACTGTATAACCTACATCATAAAAATGGAGAGGAAGAAGAGAGTAGACACTTAATAAAAATTAGAGACTATTTGACGAAACACTTAAATAGAAAAATCTCTTATATACAGAGTGAAAGCTTAGAGCAAATGATAACTACAGATGAGATCCGGCTAGCAATTAACTCACTTTCAGTGGGAAAAAGCCCTGGTCCAGATGGGTTCCCAATAATGTATTATAGGGCTTTTGGAGAGGAATTAATACCCCATTTGAAAGATATGTTGGAATCAGTTATTAAAGGTGAAAAATTAAGTGATGATATGTTGGAAGCCCACATTACAGTAATTCATAAAAAAGGAAAAGAGGAAGAATATTGCGGTAATTATAGACCTATATCACTTCTGAATGTGGACTTAAACATAATAGCTAAAATACTTTCAGTAAGACTCCAAGAGATAATCCACGGTATAATACATACGGATCAATCGGGTTTTGTAACTGGAAGGGAGGGTCGGGATAACTCTATCAGGATAGTAAATCTGATCCATAAAGCCAGAAGAACTGGGACTCCCTCCCTCCTCCTGTCCACGGACGCCGAGAAGGCGTTCGACAGGGTAAACTGGCTATTTATGTGGGAAGTACTAAAAAAAATGGGATTTGGTCCGAATCTACTGCTGTGGATCCAAGCAATGTATAAAGCCCCTACTGCAAGGATAAGAATAAATGGACTACTCTCAAGCCGGTTTACCCTGTCGAATGGGACGAGACAGGGTTGTCCACTGTCGCCCCTTCTGTTTGTCCTAGTATTGGAACCCCTCTTGAATGCTATTAGAGGAAATGCAAAAATTAAGGGATTAGAAATGGGAACTAAACAACAGAAAATAGCAGCATTTGCAGATGACTTATTGATATTTGTTACAAAACCAGAGACTACTTTAAGCTGGATTTGCAAAGAACTAAGAGACTACGGAAAAGTCTCAGACTTTAAAATAAATCAATCAAAATCGGAGGTGCTGAATATCAACATACAGATAGGGACTGAGGAGATATTAAGGTCAAAATATCCCTTTAGATGGTGTAATGGTACACTGAAATATCTTGGAGTACAATTGACACCAGATGCGACAGATCTATATGATACAAATTTTAAGCCACTTCTTAAAACCCTACTGGGAGATACAAGGAAATGGGCGCTCCCTCACATAACTTGGCTAGGTAGAATAGGGGTCATAAAGATGAACATCATGCCTAGGATCCTGTATCTGATGCAAATGCTCCCAATCCATATACCACCAGTATTTTTTTTTTAAATTCGACAGATCTTCACAAAATATATTTGGGCCAATAAACCTAATAGAATAGCTTATAAATATATGATAAAAGATAGAAGACGCGGGGGATTAGGCGTACCAGATCCATATAGCTACTATTTGGCCATACACCTGGTGAGAATAAAGGAATGGAACAGTAGAAACCCTAGGGAATGGGTAGCTATGGAGGGAGAATTCTTTGACTCTCCTATCCAGGTGGTACCATGGGTAGCCGACCCAATAAAGAGGCTTGGGAAACATACACATCCCACAATCTCCCCTACAATTGAAATATGGATGAAATGTCGTAGAAGGGGAATAATTACTACCTACCCAAGTTTATTGATGCCAATATGTGGTAACCACGAATTCCCCCCTGGCTTAATCTCAAAAACATTTGAAAAATTTGTGAGCGAAAGACAAAATCATTTAACACTGGGAGATATAGTGGAGAAAGGCATATGCCGAAAAATACAACAATTAATACAGAAAGATACGTTTAGCAACATAGAAATATTTACATATCTACAATTAAAACACTATATAGAGACAATAGGGAAAGGTAAAACTATACCCCAGAAGGAAACAGAGTTCGAAGCCTGGTGTAAAAAAGATGTAAATGACAGGAGATCTCTATCTCGTGCATATAAGATGGTAAATGTGGGAGAAATGGTGCCCTCCCATTTTACCCTGGCCTGGGAAAAAGACCTAAATAGGCAACTCTCAGAAAAGGATTGGTTAAAGTGCTTTTATATGACACAAAAATGCTCAATATCTAGTAAGCACCAGGAACTGGCATACAAATTGATAATCAGGTGGTATAGAGTACCAGAAAGTATAAATAAATTTTTTCCATCGGTTAGTAAGCTTTGTTGGAGGTGTAATTTAGAGACAGGAGATCTTTTCCATATATGGTGGCGATGTAGAAAGGTAAAGAAATACTGGGAAAAAATAAAACAAGTGATTCACCAAGTAGATATATTGAAAATAAAAGTTACACCAGAGCTAATCCTTTTAAATCACACCGATCTGTCAGTTAAGAAATATAGGAACTCGTTAACTATAAGACTTATAAATGCAGCGAAAAGTGTGATTCCACAATACTGGAAGCAACATAGGACACCCCCAAAGAAAGCTTGGTTAAAGGAAATAGAAAAGATAAAGAAAATAGAAGAAGTGAATCATGTAGATATGTCAGTCTGGCTCCCATGGAACCAGTATTGCGAAGTAACGCAGATAGCCCTTGAGGCCAACTATAGCTCAAGTTGCTCCCAAGAAAAACAATAAAGATAAAGACAAAAAAACATAATAGGTAAAGGGTGAGACGAGAAGAGGGGGAGTGAGAGTGGAGGTGAAAAGGGAGGAGTAAAAATGAAAATGAAGAATAAGACGCGAAGCGATTTTCAGTTAAAATTAATAGGAGTAAATGGATGAATGTGTGTGAATGGTGTAAACTCCCCTGCTATTTCGGGGGAGATGTAACATGGAAGTAGATAGGATAGTGCAAATGCTAAAGTTAAAAAAAAGGAGTATAGCTAGAGCTAGGATATGGATATATATCTGTAGGTAACCCTCTCTATCCTTACTTGGTTATTACAATTCAATGAATAAATATGGATAGAGGAAGGGGAATTTAATAACTTGTTTATATTGATATGTATATTTGTTGCTTTTCTTTATTTTTTTCTCTCCCTCCTTTCTTCTTCTTCCTTTTAATTATAGGGGAAGGAGAGAGGATTAACTAGCATTTATTTATATATAATGTACTTGATGTATATATATGTATATTTAACGTTTTTTATGATGTAATTTGTACTTTCTCAATAAAATATAAAAAATATGCAAAATTAAGCCTCCCAATCACAGACTGAATCTGCCTGAGCGTGACCTTCTTTGCCTGTAACACCTCAGCTAGCACCCTCCTCAAGATGACAAGCTTATCATCAGGTAACCGACATATCCCTTTAACTGTGTCAATTTCCAAGCCCAAGAAACTAAGCCGGGTGCAGCTAACGGAACACCAAAGGATTTTGCAACTAATTGCATAGTCCTCAGTAGATGGGTGCAATCTGACGAAGCCTCTGGCCCCACGCATAGGAAGTCGTCTAAGTAGTGTACCAATGTTCCAACTCCCGATTCCTGCTTAACTACCCACTCCAGAAAAGTGCTGAACTTCTCGAAGTAGGCGCAGGAGATAGAGCAACCCATTGGCAAGCACAGGTCCACAAAAAACCTATCCTGGAACCAGCACCCCAGCAAATGATGGCATTCAGGGTGCACTGGCAAAAGCCGGAATGCCGCCTCTATGTCCACTTTGGCTAACAGAGCCCCAGGGCCCGCAGATCTAACCATGTCAATCGCCTTATCGAATGACGTATAGGATACCGAACACAGTTCACGGTCTATATCATCATTCACCGACATGCCTTTCGGGTATGACAGGTGATGTATCAGCCGGAATTTACCTGCCTCCTTCTTGGGAACCACCCCCAAAGGGGAGACACGTAAATTAGGCAGCGGAGGGTCCACGAAGGGGCCCGCCATCCTCCCTAAGTTCACCTCTTTCATCAATTTCTCCCCCACCACCTCTGGAAAGGATTGTACCGACTTAAGATTTTGTCTTGACACTACCGCACCTTTGGGCACGAAAGGAATCCGAAACCCTTTGTCAAACCCTTCATCCAGGAACCGCGCATCTTCCCGCCTACAGTAGCGTTTTAGCCACGGCAGCATCGCGCTTCTGCTCACTGGAGAGTTCCCCTTTTGCCCCCAACTCCCCGGTGGTTCCCCCCGACTTCCCTTTCTTTAAACATTTTGAGTAGCTGTAGCTACCTCCACATCCGGTGCATTCATGCCGGAAACGGCATGAACTGCCCCATTTGCACTGACTGTCGTTAAACAGCCAGCAGCAACCCTTTTTCCCAGGGGCCGGTGAAGAACTTGATGTTCCTGCACCGGCCGCTCCTTGAAAGGGCGCCGATTTTTGTGCCAACATAAGTTTAAGCCAAAGGGTGATGTCCATTTGATCCCACCTCATCGTGGGATTGGCAGCCAGGCGTTAACGAAACTGTTCGTCATACCGCCACCACGCTAGCCCTCCATACACTCTGTACGCGTCCCAAATACCAAGAGAACAGAACACTTCTCGGGCGCCCTCTGACCCACCACACTGCCAAATATACAGAAAGCCCTCAACCAATTCCCGAAGGTCTTGGGAAGCTTCCTGTATCGCTTTTTTCTCTCTTCCTCCTCCTTCTTTGCCCTATCCTCCTTTCTCACATCCTCCTTTAATTCGACCGACTCCTCCAGAGGAAGCAAAGAAAACAACTCCAAATATTCCCCTTTCCAAATTTTTTCTTTTGTTTCTAATTTTAAATGCGCCCCCAAGGGGCCCGAATATGACAGATAGGAATTATTGACGGCCGCGTCTGGTATCCCTTCCCACAGCTCATCAGCTCCATCCTTCCCTGATACTTCCTCAACTGCCCCTGATGCCCCCGCGACCTCGCCCACGTCAACCCCTTCTATCGTGGCCCGTGCGCTCCCTGCGCTAGCTGCAACCCACACTGCTGCCGCTGGTGGCGGACCTGCATTTTTCTTACCCTCTGACCAGGAATTTAAAAAGGCCTGCAACCCAGCCATCAAGCCCCCATCCCCCATAGCCCCGTCTAGGCCCTTGTGTGTTGTGTGTAAATTATCAAAAACCTCACCGGTCGTTCCTCCAGCCGTCCCAGACTTCGGATCAGAACTCCCAGATGCGTCGTTTTCGGGAACCGCTCCAACGGCTGTTGCCCCACTTGGTCCTTGGGTGGCTTGTCTCCTGTCATCGTCGACGATCCTCCTGGAATGGGAAGCAGATTTGGGGAGTGCTGCAGTGTGAAGTGCCACTCTATCCCCTTCCCTGGCCCGCTGTGGCGTACGCTCCACCCGGTGACCCCTAGAAACCACTCTCCTGTAAGACCTGCCCCTAGACCGGGATCTATAATTACCATGGTGAGATGCCAGAGAAGTACGAGGGGCTCTATATCTCCTGCTACGCTCCCCGGAAGAGGAACCTGAGACACTGATGCTGCGCGAACGGTGGTTGCTTCTGATACGGGAAAGCCTATTGGAATGACCCCTGACCGGGGACCTACCCCTCTCTGCGCTGCTCCCACTACCAGACTCCCTACCCGCTGGGCCCTGGCGCCAACTGACCCTACCTGGGCTCGCCCTAATTGAATGTCTAACGCCACCCCTGGGTGACCTGCCCCCTTCTCCTTCCCGTCTGCCACTCCTAGCGCGTGACCCTTATGGCCCCTCGGGGCCCTGTCCCCAGGGGAAACCCCTCTGCTAACCGGGTTTGGGGAAAGGTCCCTAGGTACTCGCCTTCTGGTTCCCGTTCCAGACATCCTGGGCCTCTTGGATCCTGGCGTCGCTTGCCCACGGTCATGACCTGGACGCGCTGCTGTCCTCATGGTTCCCGTGGCCCCTCGTGGCCTGGCATCATCCTCATCGCCGGGCCGTACGGTGGGCCCTTTCTCCACCTCCTTCCTTGCCTCCTGGTAAGCCTCTGCTGCCTCGGCTCCGTCGCTGCTCCAGCCTGCATCGGACAGGCCCCCTTCTGTCCTTCGTCCCGGGGCTTGGTCCCCTGAGGCCCGGCCTTTTTCCAGCGATGTCCTGCGTTCCTGTAACACCCCACGCTCCATTAGAAATCAGCACATACAGGCAGACCTATGGCATCCCCTGGAATCTTCCCCTCTGCACCCTCCTGGGCCCGTCTGCGTTATCCCCTCTCCAGGCGTATGTTGCAGCACTTCCCCGGCACCTCCATCTTCCCCCCGGTCCACAGTCTGTCAGTCATGCTGCTTCACTTCCCGCTGGGCCTACTGCACTCCCGCTGGGCCTACTGCATTCCCGCTGGGCCTACTGCACTCCCGCTGGGCCTCCTGAGCTACCGTTTTTTTGGGCCTACTGGGCCCCCCCTTTTTTGGGCCTGCTCTGCCTCGCTGTCCCCCGCGTGGTTGTGGCCTTACCGGTTCCCCGCCATCCACCGCTACCTCTGTGGGGCCTCCCCGGCCCGCCGCGTGGTCACCGCGTCCACCTGACCAGGCCCCCGGTCACCTGATCGAGGCACGCCGGCCTCCGTTGATCTTCCGCGCCGCTCCTCTCACTTCTGGTAGGCCTCGATCCTCCGGATGGCGCCAACGCTTCACCGCTCCTCTTCTGGCCTGGGGCTAGGTCCCCTGAGTCCTCCGCTGCCGCGCTTGATCCCTTCCCTCTTCGCCGTGCCGCTGCTCCAGTCCCGCTTCCGGAGGCCTTCTCCTGGTCCGTCAGTCGGCCACGTGGTGCTCCTCCCGAGGTCCTATCATCCGCAGCCATCCGTCCTCGCGCAGGGGATCCAGGGCTCAGTCTCTGCGGCGGACGGGTCCTCCTCACCGGGCGTGCATCAGGATCAGGTATTGTCACCAGATGTCCTAGCTGTTCTCTTGCCCATCCAGGTCCTTTCTTCCTTGCAGCCTCGCATATCCCAGCCAGGAGCCTTTCCAGCGAAGAATCCATCCTGAAACAGAAGAAGGGAGAAAGCAGGGACACAGAAGCAAGCAGAAAATTCTGGTAGGCCAAGAAGTTATGAGATTTTCCAATATTGCACAGCCTTAAATATCCTCTGATCCCCTCCCTCAACTCCTCCCCTAAAACCTTACCACCAATGTGTGCAGCCTTGCTACAGCAAAAGCTGTCAAGGCCCTCCTGCACCTAGGCGTCTCCGGGGGCTGCAGTATATTTGGATACAAAATGTGTATAAATGGCTGCAATATGTATACCATCTTACTATGCAACACTGCACTACTCATTACCTAAATGACAAAAACATACACAGATATTAGAGAGCACTTACATATGTTCATATATATTTATAAATATCTATACACATCTCACTCTCTCTCACTAGTTGCATTCATACTTATATGGACTTCTTAATATTATATTCAACTATTTTCATATGTAATAAAAATGTTAATCAAGAGTTGCATTTCTTGTTTTTATTCCCTTTTTCTGCACCCACATTGCACCTAAAGGACTTAACACAGCCCCATAGAGTAGCCACAGTACTTGTCATGCACCTACATTGCACCCACAGCACTTGTCTTGCACCTATATTGCACCCACAGCACTTGTCATGCACCTATATTGCACCCACAGCACATGGCTTGCACTCATATTGAACCCACACAATTTTGCATGCTACAGTGTAAATTTACCCCACAGAACATACCACAGTTTCACTTTGTTCCACTGAACTGCCCATGCAGAAAAAAGCCACATTGTCACTTTTCCCCATAGTACATGTTATTTTTCCCCAGAGAACATGCCACAGTCACTTTGTCATTATATATGCAACAGACAGTTTGCGTGTTAAAATATGACACAGTTTGACCATTAAATATGCCACAGTCAATGTGCCCATCAATATGCCAATATTATTTTGCCATTAATATTCAGTATTATTTTTCCATAAATATGCCACAGACATGTTTCCCATTAAAATGCCAATATTATTGTGCCATTCAGATACCAGTAATGTTGTACTATTAAGATGCCCTGCCAATTTGCCCATTAAGATGCCATAATTGTTGTGCCATTCAGAGCCCAGTAATATTGTGCCATTCAGAGCCCAGGAATATTGTGCCAGTCAGATACCAGGAATATTGTGCCAGTCAGATGCCAGGAATATTGTGCAATTCAGAGCCCAGTAATATTGTGCCATTCAGAGGCCAGGAATATTGTGCCATTCAGAGCCCAGGAATAGTGTGCCATTCAGAGCCCAGTAATATTGTGCCATTTAGAGCCCGGGAATATTGTGCCAGTCAGAGCCCAGGAATATTGTGCCAGTCAGATGCCAGTAATATTGTGCCAGTCAGATACCAGGAATATTGTGCCAGTCAGATGCCAGGAATATTGTGCCATTCAGAGCCCAGGAATATTGTGCCAGTCAGAGCCCAGGAATAATGTGCCAGTCAGAGCCCAGGAATAGTGTGCCATTCAGAGCCCAGTAATATTGTGCCATTCAGAGCCCAGGAATATTGTGCCAGTCAGAGCCCAGTAATATTGTGCTAGTCAGAGCCCAGTAATATTGTGCTAGTCAGAGCCAAGTAATATTGTGCCACTCAGAGCCCAGTAATATTGTGCCCCTCAGAGCCCAGTAATATTGTGCCAGTCAGAGCCCAGTAATATTGTGCCAGTCAGAGCCCAGTAATATTATGCCAGTCAGAGCCCAGAAATATTGTACCAGTCAGATACCAGGAATATTGTGCCAGTCAGAGCCCAGTAATATTGTGCCAGTCAGATACCAGTAATATTGTGCCAGTCAGAGCCCAGTAATATTGTGCTAGTCAGAGCCCAGTAATATTGTGCTAGTCATAGCCCAGTAATATTGTGCCACTCAGAGCCCAGTAATATTGTGCCACTCAGAGCCCAGTAATATTGTGCCACTCAGAGCCCAGTAATATTATGCCACTCAGAGCCCAGTAATATTGTGCCAGTCAGATACCAGGAATATTGTGCCAGTCAGATACCAGGAATATTGTTGCATTCAGAGCCCAGGAATATTGTGCCATTCAGAGCCCAGGAATATTGTGCCAGTCAGAGCCCAGGAATAGTGTGCCATTCAGAGCCCAGTAATATTGTGCCATTCAGAGACCAGTAATATTGTGCCAGTCAGAGCCCAGTAATATTGTGCTAGTCAGAGCCCAGTAATATTGTGCCACTCAGAGCCCAGTAATATTATGCCAGTCAGAGCCCAGAAATATTGTGCCAGTCAGATACCAGGAATATTGTGCTAGTTAGAGCCCAGTAATATTATGCCACTCAGAGCCCAGTAATATTGTGCCAGTCAGATACCAGTAATATTGTGCCAGTCAGATACCAGGAATATTGTGCCAGTCAGATGCCAGGAATATTGTGCCATTCAGAGCCCAGTAATATTGTGCCATTCAGAGCCCAGGAATATTGTGCCATCCAGAGTCCAGGAATATTGTGCCAGTCACAGCCCAGGAATATTGTGCCATTCAGAGACCAGTAATATTGTGCCAGTCAGAACCCAGTAATATTGTGCTAGTCAGAGCCCAGTAATATTGTGCTAGTCAGAGCCCAGTAATTTTGTGCCAGTCAGATACCAGGAATATTGTGCCAGATACCAGGAATATTGTGCTAGTCAGAGCCCAGTAATATTTTTCCATTCAGAGCCCAGGAATATTGTGCCATTCAGATGCCTGTAATCCCCCCCCCCCCCCCCCCCAGTACTCACCGAATGCTTCTGCTCCGTGTCCCCGGCCCGATGTTTCCTCCTTGCAGTCCTCCCTCCTGCACGGAGGAGGGAAACAGTCACCGGATGTAACGTTACGTCACATCCGGCATCAGTTTTTTTTCTCTTTTTTTTCCGGTCGTCGCATCCAGTGGATGTGGCTTGCCGGAAAAAACGTTCACAAGCGCAATGTGCTGTGAACATGGCAAGCAGGGGCTGGGGGCCCACGGGACAGCTGCCTTGGGCCCCCAGGAGTAACCGTTTATCCCGCGTTAAAGACGGCCCTGCTTGGGTCAGCAAAAAGATGCAATTGTGTACTAATATAGGGCTAGGACAGGCAATATGAGTTATTTCTTAATCTCATCCTGTTAACTATGCATTGTACACGGTTAAACTTTGCAAGCTTCTCCTGATAGAAGAGCACGATTAGTCCTACATAATGCATAGGTAAATCACTGAAGATTTCACAAAGTAGTCAGCATGATCAACTGTTATTTTAGTAGAGGAAACTCACCAGGGTTATCCTTGCACAATGCATCGCACCTCACTTTTAGTGAATAGCTCCTACTGTTTGCTATACTGTTCTATAACTGCAAATTTACAAAAAACAAACATCTATCTTAAAGGGATGGTATAGTCCCCAAACTCACTTTGGTGCAAGATGAAGATTACTGCTTGTATAGTGCACAGGCTTATCCCCCCAGTTTGAATTGATCCAGACTTTCTGCATAAATCTAAAAGTTTTTTTTTTTTTTGTAAATTATATTTTATTGAGTTTCAAATTTTTCCCCAAAACTAGTTGGGCTAGATAATGACCTACACAAAGGCCTAAAGGAATAACAGTGCAATAAAATTCAATGGTAATAAAACCGTACTTAAATACAGCAATTATTAACATGAACATATGAAGAAAGAAATGAAAAGGAGGCAAAATAGATGGGTGATAGAACAGAGTCTCTAGGACAGGAGATGGGAAAAAGGAAAAGATATAAAGAGAGAAGTAAAAGAGTGGCCAGGAAAAATGGGAGAGGAAAGTATAGTGGGTAAAAACCCTGGTGGGACAGACCACCGGCAGCAGAAGGGTGCAGCCAAAATGAAAAGGGCCATTGGTCAAGAAATTATGACCTACCCACAGACTCCGTCCAAAAGGATAATGGACGTCAGGGCCAGGATGGCCAAATCATACATAGCGTGCAACACTATAGATTTCTCAATAACAGTAAACGTAAATTAAGTAGCAATAAACGTCCAGAGCCAGGCAACGAGCAAGAACAGAGGCTACCACTGGGCCAGCGAACCAGAAATATGGGCAAGAAGGATAAACATATCAACATATGAAAAAGCCATGTTAGGGTTATGTCCCGTTGTGGATACAAAGAGCAAATTCATTGAAATTGCGGGGTATTTCACAGCTACAGAGGGGTTGGAAGCAGCGAGCCAGTCCTAGGTTCATGCTACATATGGTATTCGGGTATCTCAAAGAGGTTTCAACTAAAAGCACATATACAGCGTGCAGTCCATGGCCATCAGGAGATAGAAGGTATATGCATTAAGCATTGGATAGTCACTCCAAATGTGGTGTAAGGCAAATGGGGAACTCCATGAGTAGGCAATATCAGCTTCTCTCAAAGCAGCCGTGACCGGGCGTAGAGCCCTTCTGGTCTGTAAAGTTGTTCTGAACAGATCCGCGTAGAGAGCGATCTCTACCCCGATGGACTGTATAGGGGCCTTGTCTCGGTGTGCGGTCAGGACAGGCGGGTATTGTAGAGTACAGACTACGTCTCAAGTCGGCGAGTTTGGAGGCCCAGCAAATTTTGTCACTTTCGTCACTATAATTGAATAGCTTCTGCTGCTGGAGGGTGCAGATTTGGTATTCTTGAAGTTGTATATGTTTGTTGAAGTTATCCACTATCACTTGCGTTTGTGGGGCATGCACAACCAGATGTTGGACTCTCTCGTCCATTGATTTGAGGTCATGGTGTAGCTGTGCAATGTGATCATATCCGCCAGATACGATTTGATGAGCAAAAGACTGAAAGCTTCCCTCCAGTCTGCCGAAGGAGGTCGGGATGCTGCCAGGTCCGGTTAGTGACTCTAGGCTGATGGAGGTCCCGAGTGGCCAGTCATCTAGTGTGGGCAGTCCTTGTTTCTTGCAAACTGCTGTAATTTCACAATTTCTTCTAGCTGTAAGTATTTTATATTTTGAGCAATGCAAAATGTTAAACCTGCATTTTAATGTACTCTGAAAGCACATTAATATGCATTAACATTTGGAAAATTCATTTTGGACACCAGACAGTCCCTATAATGAGGATAATTATACCACTGAAAAACTTGTGGGTCTCTGCAGTCACTAACATTGTTTTTTGTTTAAATTGTATAACGATCACTGATTGATGGTACTTAACACTGAGGTGGATCCATTTAACCCCTTAACGCATTCGGACGTATATATACGTCCTGAAAAGCATGGTCCGAGGACGTATATATACGTCCTCCGTTTTCATGTAGTGTTGCGCTCATTAGCGCAACACTACATGTCTGTAGCTACTCTCAGAGGCTGCTTCGGTCCTGAATTAATTGTTTACTGTGTAGAGTATAAAAAATATTTCAGAAACAATCTATACATTATGTTAGCAAGATTGAATGCAAATGCATAAATTGAGAGAAAATATGTTTTGAATTTCTTTGGTGTCTCATGTCTACAGCACCATTTGTGATTTGATATGCAAATAATCTGCTTTTCAATGGAAAAAAATGGAAAATTGTTAATTTGCATATTATACAGGGTGACCAGACGTCTTGGTTTTGCCCGAAAACCTTTTTCAGTGTGCAAAAATGTCCCGGTTTTTGTGATGCCTCTGGGGGGATGGCTGCTCCATGATGAGTGGGATACATATATCCCGGTAGCAGACATGAGTTAACGGGGGTGCCAATTTGCCCCCACCCTGTGAAGATGCCCCTTTTTCATATTATTAGGGAGCTAGGACAGCATCAGTTCTGTTTTAAAAACACATATTTGCACTCTCCGAGCCAGTAACCATTGAGATTATGGAAAATGATGATCTGAGTTATCAGTACGTGTGAGGCAGCACTTATTGAGGTCTGATTGTGTTAAACACATAGACCTGATGCTGCCTGCGGCTCCCCAAGGAGGAATGCATTTCCCGGACCAGTATTTACAGTTTTGTGAACAGGAACACAAGTTCTGCACAGTTTCCCTGTAAAATACTGTATTTGCTCAAATATAAGAGGAGGTTTTTTTCAGAGCAAATGCTCTGAAAAACACCCGGCTTATATTCAAAGTCGTCTTATAGTCTGACCTCAAATTGAGGTCAGACTATAAGACTGGGATCCCCCTAGCTAACAGCCGGTGGATGTCTGCGCAATGCGCGCAGACGTCCTCCGCTGCTGCCCGGTACGTCCGTCAGGACTTCATCATAGACGTTCTGGCGCAAGTGCCGGGCAGCAGTGGAGGATGTCTGCGCGTATCGTGCAGACATCCTCTGGCTGCCCCCACTAGCCATCAGGGATATTTGTGCACGTATTGTGCAGACATCCCTTGGCTGCCCCCACTTGCCACCAGGGAAAGAGAAACAAGGTGAGGGGAGAGACAAGGGGAGGGAGGGGGGAGAGAGAGACGAGGGGAGGAGGGAGAGAGAGACGAGGGGAGGAGGGAGAGAGAGACAAGGTGAGGTGGAGGGGGGGAGAGAGAGAAAAGGAGGGAGGGAGGTGGAGAGAGAACACTGGGGGGAGAGAGAGAGACAACGGTGGGGGAAGAGAAAGGCAGAATTTGGCACATAAAATAAAATAAAAACAAGAAATGCATTTGTTTAATATCATAATTTTTATAAAATATTAAAAAGCAATTTACATGTGAATATATACAAGTTAAACTTTTTCCCTATACAGTAGTCTTATATTCAGGCTTTTAGTTTTTTTCCTAAAGGAATATCCAAAGTTTGGGGGCCGTCTTATATTCGAGCAAATACAGTAGGTGATTCATTCTGCAACCAATCTGTTCTTGGTGCCAGAACAACTGCCAAACAGTGGAATGTGTGTTCTTGTTCATGGAACTGGTGAATACTGGTATGGGGAATGCACTCCTGCTGGTAAAATAGGTTATTAACGTTGCAGATAACATGTTCCTGGTCCATTAATACTGCCACCGGATATGACATAACATAATTTCCGGCAGCTGTTACTAGAAGCCTGGTCCAGCAGCTGCCTGATCGTGACTGTTTTATTGTGAGACCGTCACATGGGCAACTGCTTTGGGCACCCAGGAATGAATGGGCCCAGGGCAGCTGCCCTGTTTGCCAAAGTTTTTTTCGTTTACATTTTACACCAGAGATGGGTGTATCGCCCATCTCCCCCAATGGCGGCCCTGTCCATAACACCTGAAAATTGAGCAGAACTCGTGTTCCTGTTCCCAGAATGGTGAAAACTGGTGTGAGGAATGCATTCCTGTTGGTAAAATAGGTGATGATTCTGCAAACAACCTGTTCCTGGTACAGTAACAACTGGGAAACATAGAGACAGTTTGTTCAGTCATGTGAAATAAATTGGTGTTCACTGAAATTGTGCCATTTCAATATTGCAAATTATGCCATATTTGCAGTACTTCATATTAAATTTAAAATTGTTACTATATTTGACTTACACCCTTAGCTGCTTTGATAGTCGAATACAACAGCTAGAACTGCTGTGATAATTTAATACTGATAGTCTAATAAAATGTATATAAATGCTCTGCTAATTTATACAACTGCTCAACGGATTGCAAGAAACGTTCTGCTAATAGAACTGCTCTTCCGAGTCATATAACATTGCGCTACTGTATTTGTACACAGGGGGCGCGTACTAGGCGGACTGACTGGCCTCCTCTATGCTCCTCCCCCGTACGTCATCTGGCGTGCGACGATTCTTCCCCTGTCACAACAGACTAGTCCTCCCGCTTGGAGGACTCGCTTCGCCAAGCCACCACAGAGACAAATTCCGCGGGCGAAACAAAAATTTTAAAATAGCCCAAAAGACAGTCCACAAGAAAAAAAGAAAACCCGTTGGCAACAGTGTGACACGGGTACGTTACGTATTAACATGTGCGACCAACTTTGTAAAGGTAAAACTGTAAATATCATTTTGGAGAAAGTGCTAAATGTGGAGGAATGTAATTTTAAACTATTGACGTCAATGGTGTGTTTCTGCCAAAGACTCGCTTTGCCCCAGAATTGATTAGCTTTGTCGTTGCCCCTATATCTTGCGGGATTTTAGTCCTTTATGCATTGTGTGTACAATGTGGGGTATGTGCTTACTGCACCACTTAGCACCACTTTTGCTGTTTGTAAATATTCCCCTTTGTGTTGTAAGTAGCACTGTGTGTTTGCCACAGTATCAGAATGTATCACGTTTAGAGTTAAATCAGCAAACAATGCTTTTGTATGGATCATAGATATTCCAGCTTCACGTAGTCCATGTAGCTGGTTATTGCCTATCCTTTATAAGGCTTATATGGACTTCCAATAAGAGACACTTTCTGATTTATCAGTTTTAACATGTTACTAGGTATTTGGAAGCAAATCACTGAATGGGAATCTGTCGTCTGAACATTGTTAAATGACAACTGTCAGGGAAAAAAATAGGTTTAAATGAAAGAGTACATTGCTTTAATGAAATACAAAAAGTGTCCCTTCATTGCTTGTATAGCGTTATCAGGGGGCAGATATCTAGGGTGAGATGAACACAAAAATCACCCAAGATTCTAAACATGTCATCCCCCTAGTAGAGCCATACGAGCAAAGAGGGTTCAATAAGGTGCTTTATTTATATACTTCCATTCATGCATTTCTATTTAAACTATCTACACTTAATGCAATCTTTCAAATAAACATCTGAAATCTTTCTTGACAATTGTACTTTAACACTGTGAAGGTAGAAAATAAAAAAATGATCTATACATTGTGTTAGCAGAATTGCAAGCAAATGCTTAAATTAGGAGAAATGACAGTGTCGTAAACAGGAGGTACTAGACAAATTTTGATTACGTTTTTCCTAATTTAATCATTTACTTGTAATTCTGCCAACACTGTGAATAGATCATTTAAACATAAAATGATTCTCCACATTAACATTAAAAGCAGTGTTTAGGTGAAAGTCACTTTAATGGTTCTGTACTCTTTCACTCGCATTTCTACTGAATTTCGGTTGCACGAACTACAATGGCATAAAGAAGAACTTCCGTCAGTCAGCACTGAAGTGGTGGCGAAGAAATGGCTGCGGTGAATTGCTATAGAACCTTTGTTTGCAATTTTGCAAACACGATGTATTGACTGATTTAAACATTTATTTTTCTCTGATGGTAAAAATCGATGTTTAGGTGACAGTCACTTTAATGGTTCTTTGCTGTTTCACTCCCATTTCTATTGAATGCAAAATATCTATGCTTTCCCAGACCCAGAGTGATTGAACTACCTGCAGTAGCGTAGAGAAGAACTTCATTCTTCCCTTCCCCTCTAAAGTTGTCTAATGGGCAGTCAGTCAGGTCCTGCTAATATCCTGTGTACTTTTCTCCTTGAAGATTCTAGATCGGTCAATGATTATGGTTGCCAACCAGTGGTTATTTCTGTGCTAGTGTAAAAATACCTAAAGTAATTTATAAATAGTCATGAGCAAAAGAGGCCATTGAGGAAATAGTTTATTCTTTAATTGTTATGCAACTTCTCCGATGTGTGCACGGTGCAGTTGAAAGATGCTATTCACGAGCTAAGTTTCCGTACCCAGTTTATGTTCAGTCTTTTTGACTTAGATTGTGTCAAAAGTGGAATATCTATATCTGCAATGACGAGCAGTAATTTTAAACTAATTGAGGGTTATGTATAAATGAGTTATTCAAAGTTCTAAAAGTGGAGAAATTGCCATGGCAACCAATAGAATACACCAGAATTGCTCTTTGTACATGTTCTATATTGTCTATCCATCAATACATCATTAGTCAGGCAGGTGTTCATCCTGGTGAAAAACAACTGTTGTTCAAAACAGAAGCACATAAATATACACATTGCATTTAAATGTTTTGTGGATTGGATAATAAAATGTGTATGACTTAATGTTGGGCTGTTTTTGACAGGTGAAACATGAGTAGCCATGGACACAGCATGGCCATGCTGAAACCACTAAAAAGGTAATGAGTTCGATTTTTTTTTTTTTTTTACATCTAAACCACTGAGCTCCCATTCTCTGAAATTTGAATATGTCAATATTGGGGCTTGACAAATATTTGTACACTTAAGGTGCCAATCAGACAATTTCAGGAGCCATACAATGGTAGATCCATAGAGGACTATGTCAAAATAATTATGTTGCCCTAATTCTCCTCACAGCCCCATCCATGTCACAAAGTAATAAGCTATATATGTTATACAGTGCATGGTTAGATGCGAGTCAGTGTGGCGGGTTATAAGAACAAAGGGGCTCTTCTTTCAGTAAAACATGTTTCTAGTTTCGTTCATGATGGTTTATTCTAGTCCATAAAAATTCAAAATAATATCTTAATAAATCATTTCTTCTTCCATCTCGTTTATACAGGTGACCGGCTCATACCAGTGGTGTAAATTATATGGTTCTATCCTGAATTCTGGCCTTGGCCACTGTTACATACAGACCTGATCTAAGGTTTATAGAAGGTAAATACTGAAAGTCCATACATTGGGCGAATGTTGATGCTTATTGACTCCATATAAATCACTTTCTGAACTGATATAAATATACACATACACACACATTGATCAGCCACAGCATTATTATGACAGGTTGCAAGCCGGCAGAGGCATTGTGATGCTTCGGGCAATGTCCTGTTGGGAAATCTTGGGTCCTGCCATTCGTGTGGCTGTTACTTTTCCATGTACCACCTACCTAAGCATTGTCGCAGACCATGTACACCATTTCATGGAAACGGTATTCTCTAAAGGCATTGGCCTCTTTAAGCAAGATAATGTGTCCTGCCACAAAGCAAAAATCACTTGGGAATGGTTTGTGGAACACAACAACAAGTTCAAGGTGTTTGACTTGGCCTCCAAATTCCCCAGATCTCACTCCAATCGAGCATCTGTGGAATGTGCTGGTCAAACAAGTCCAATCCATGGAGGCCCCACCTCGCAATTTACAGGACTTAAAGAATCTGCTTCTAATGTCTTGGTGCCAGATACCACAGCACACCTTCAGAGGTCTAGTGGATTCCAGAGCTGTTTTGACGCCAAAAGGGGGCATACACAATATTAGGCAGGTCATAATGTTATGTATGATCGGTGTGTGTATATATGTACACACAGGGCTTGACAAATATCAGAAACTGACTACTAAAATTAATAACACTGGCTCATACCTTTTTTTGGTTGTTTTACATAGAAATCTATGGAAGTCACCTGGCTCCTGAAAATATCTAGAATAGCTCCTCATTTGGTTATCTTGGCTCCTAAAAGCTGGAAATATATTTGTCAAGCCCTGTGTATCTTCTACTGTGCTACAGGATATGCCGAATGTCAGCCAAATAATAATAGATAAACAATAACTCCATCTTGTATTTCAGTTGCTACTGGCACCACAATCCTGGAATGGAAGCTTTGTTAGAAATAATTCAGAAAAAGGACAAAATGGGGTGAGTGTCCTATCTGTGTTGTCCAGAAAGGAGCAGTGGGAAGTCTTGTGTAACTGTAAATGACATTACATGTAAATGAAAGCATTCTGTTTTCAGTTTGCTGAAGGGAAACTCTGCCATTTCACAAAGTGGGGTTACATTTCCTTTACACATTTTTGTTTATAAAAAACAAGTTGTTGTCCTTCCTGACACATTGTGATTAAAGCATTTCTAGTCTTCTAAATCACTCTATTTACTGATTGTTAAAACAAATGCATTATAAGAAGTTTATTAAGCTAAAATGTTTTCCTATTCTGCTGATTTTGTAAATCAATGCGAAAAATGCCCTGGGCGTCCAACCTTGGTCCTATGTCTGTTTTGTAGGGTACTCTATGGCTCCTGTGAAATAGAACTGCAGGAACTCATGAGGCAGATAGACATCATGTTAGATCATAAGAAGTCAGAGTGGGAAGCGCAGACCCAGGTACTCTACTCTCAGCTGGAACTCCGAGATCAGGAGCTGAGGGCTGTTCAAGCCAGGGAGGCACACCTGAACCAGGAGGTGAGATGCACAATGAGTATAAGAGACCTGGGTAGATGGTTCTTGGGAAAGCCAAGAGAGCATAGAGAGGGTTGGATGCAATGTATTACGTCTTTACTGTTATAAATATATTTAAAGATTGATGTGATGACTGTGTAATCCTATACCATATTTATATGAATTGTGTAGTCTACTGCCACAAGATGTTTTAGAAGGACTTTGTCACATAAATATTGATTATACTGTAAATGTAGAGAATAAAAAAAGTATCAAAATGATCCATACATTGCATTATCAGAAGTGCAAACACATGCATACATTAATAGAATGTGTCTTGTCTCTCCAATCTATGGCATCACCTGTGGCAGTTTCACGTTGAATGGTGCTTCAATTGCATATCAGGCCATATATGATCTGCAGGTGATACCGGATATATATATTTTAAAAAGTTTGTCTTAATTCATATATTTGGTTGCAACACAACCTTAACAGTCCTGGGAGTTCATCTAACTCCTAACTTCAGACCGCAACTTCCACCACTGAGCAACATTTCCACCTTTCCAGACCTCAAAGGACTTCTGGTTTTAATTAATACACACTGTCATTTTATTTGCTTCCTGTATGTAGCCCATTGAGTATGGGGGTTATTTTTATTATTAAAACTACTGCACCATGATTGCTCCGGTTTGTGCCTCTATTTTCCAGCTTTGATCATCATTTATGCAGGACGTGGGCCTGTACTAGTGAAGGTTCATACGGATTTGTGCTTGACTGCATTTTTATGAAAACTGAATGAACTTTCTGATATACAGCCTGCAATATATCGTATACCATAGGTCATATTGAGTAGGGCCTTAGTCTGATTTCTATCCTAGAATTGAGGCTCATTATGCATAGGAGTGGCCTTAGTTGAGTATAAAACAGCATTGATTTTTTTTTTTTTATGCCATTTTATCCTCCATTCTAGTCTGTGAAACAAAGAGGCTAATCAAATCACTTACTGTATCTCATTACTAACACTGTGAGATGCCTAGATTTTACATGCACTTAATAGAGGGATCTTTGAAACATACATGTCAAGTTTACTTCAGAAAAGTGGCACAGGATTTTTAACTTTTACCTCTAGCAGAAAAAAAGAAAATCTTTTTTATGCCACTTTATTATATAGGGATCTATTCACTTATGTCTGTGTTGTTCTGTTTAGACCACCCTGGTGATTATTCTCATAAGTCTCACTTCTGAGAATTAATTTCATTACACTCTGACACGAAGAGTGGCTAGGAGCCCCAAAAAATGGTACACTAGGATTTAATTCAGATTGATTGATTTGAGACTGTCAGTAAGAAACTGAGTGCACCAGGAATTGTATCCAAGGTTTGCTTTAAAGCTCTCACTGCCCATCTGTCAGACACTCTGAAATCTAAATCTACAATACACTTTCTTTTTTTCCCAGGTGCGGACCCTGAAACAACAGCTAAAGGAACACGAAGAGGGAAATCGCGAGAAGACCATGGAATATGAAGCCCAACTTTCCCGCTTTCAGGAAGAGGTATGTAGCATGGGTAGCATCTCTCTAATTGCAACTTGTAATAAGACATTAATTGCATTCCCATTTATCTAGCACCAAGAGTTTACTCAGCACTTAGTATAGAGCATAAAAAGGAATTATAAATTACATTAGATGAAGGAAACGCTTGTCTTTTAGAGAAAGAGGAGCGTTTCCCTTCATCTAATGTAATTTGTAATTCCTTTTTAGGCTCTATACTAAGTGCTGAGTATAACATTTTACCATGAGCTAGCTGTAGTTATTTATTTAATGTGAAAAGAACTCTGTTAAAGGGACACTAAACCTTGTTTTTCACTTGTGCTAATATAACTGTGAGACACATCAGAGAGTAATCCTGAGTGTATCTATTAAGTTACACGTTGAGTTTACTCCAGACGAGCAGGACATCCTTTTTAACTCTGGCTTCCTTAAAGGCAGGCAGGGTTAAAAAAAAGCTTTAGTTGTTCTTTCAAGGTAATGTTTTGCACAAATTGTATCCTTGCATTTTGAAATTATTATATGCTCATTGGTTTGTTTCTAACTCTTAGCTGTGCAGGTTGAAGAAAAGTTACGAGAAGGTCCAGAGGAGGCATCTGCGACCGGAGAGGAAGAGCCGAGGGGAAGAAGAGAAGTCTGAGGTCAGCCGTTTGACACGCAGATTAGAGGTAAAGGAATAGGGTTTATAACAGTGTGTCTGGGATTAATTACTCCCAGCATTGGATCTTAGGATACTTACATTGTTTGAAATTTATATAACAGCCTGTTAAACACTATTATAGAGAAAATGCAGAGCAGAAAAAATATAAATATTGTCAGAATTCCCAGAAGAAAAAAAAAAAAACATGTTTTCTGTGTAGAAAATAAAGCAATATTTGACCTTTTACAGATTAAAATTAATCTTTTGAGGAGCGTAGAATGCTTTTTGTTTAACTAGGTTTGTCATATTATAAGTGCAGTTTATTGAGAAAATCCATCAAATTCGGGATACTCAAAGACCACCGAAGTGATCTCAAATCGGCACAAAAAACTGTGGATTTTCATGCAAACATTTTGGAAGACAAGCTCTTCCTGCAGAGTTTTGCTGCTGGAATGGCAGTCCCGGTCTGGATACTTTGGATATATTTGGGGGCCATTTCAGGAGGACCTCCGCTATTACGGAAAGAAGTCAATGGGAGGACTTCGGCTTTGGGATGAAATTAAATACATAAAAATAAATAAAATGGACATAAAATTATGACAATTTCAAAATTCTTATATTAGTGTAAATATACAGTTATAATATATAACATTAGTACATTATATTTGTATATGGATATTTTTGTGTCTCAAATATCTTGCTCTCTGCTATAAATTCTCCTATACTTTTTTTGTTGTTGTTTAATTCTCCGGATAAAATCTGGATAATTGAACTGCCTGAAATTTGGGAGGGGAGGGAGGAACTTCAGTCCTTTAGGTGTAACCTGCCTGACAACCCACCCCTGAACCGAATGTAGTAAAAAACCGGCCCTTAATTGGCTGAAATTGCTGATTATGTGACGAAATTGACCATATTGGCTAGCCGAACTGTGGATTTCTCCACAATTCGGCCTTATGCACCAAATTGGCCTGAGTTCGAACCTGATCGGCGCACATTGTGTATACTGTAATGTTTGTATTTTTATGATCTGTAAGGAACCTCTTTTGGTTTTGTCCAGGGTGGATTTATATCACTAGTCAATGAGACTATTTAAATCATGATGTTTAAATGTATAGACTCATTCTTGCTGGTAGTTATATTATTTAATATTTGCAACCAGATTAACATTTCATTTAGAATAACCGGTCAGATTAGTAAAACAGGTGAGGTAATACCGATGCAAGCACGGTAAGGGAGAGAGAGATGGTAGCACAATATACAAGTAGTTCAGTATCGTAAAGTACAATTAAATGAACCGGTCAATATACACAATAAAATACAGAAAATCTTTAAAGCAAACTCACACCCCAAACTCACGAATGCAAATTTCCCCCTAGGGTACTATAGCAATGCCCAGGAGGCCAAGGTCAAGGGTACAGCGATCTTGATCTCCAGGAACCTGCCATTTGTGGAAAAAGCTTGTTTGGCTGACCGGGATGGGAGATTCGTGTTCGTAAAGGGCACGGTTTCGGGCCAAATGTACACTTTTGCCAACGTATACCTCCCAAACACACAACAACACAAGGGTCTAGCGACCTGTCTAACGGCCTTACGGCCATTTCAGGAGGGCCTTCTGGTCTTAGGAGGGGATTTCAACTTAGCACTATCCCCGAATATAGATACCTCTTCTGGCCACTCTCGAACACCCATCCACACCTCCAAAAAAATCACAAAAATGCTCCACGAATTACAGTTAGTGGATGCATGGAGGGCCCTACACCCCACAATGCAGGATTACAGTTTCTTTTCCGCCCCCCACATTTCCTACTCGCGCATCGACTATATTTTTATTTCTTATTTTCATTTGTCTGCGTTGCGCCAAGCGACTTATGGATCCATGACATGGTCCGACCACGCCCCTCTCTTAATTTCATTAGCGGCTGAACTCTCCAAGCCAACACACCGATCATGGAGGCTAAACGAATCTATACTATTAGATCAGGAACTGAAAAACACCACTACGAATCTGCTGACTGATTATTTTGCTAACAACCTCACACCAGAGGTCCCACTAAGCACGGTTTGGGAGGCGCACAAATGCTCGGTCAGAGGTCACTTTATTCAGCACTGTACGTTTTTGAAAAAGCAACAAACGAACACCCTAGCGCAACTCCACACCCAGATCGCCACCTTAGAATGCTCCCATAAAAGTTCACTCGACATTGAGGAATTTCTTAAATTAACTCAATTAAGGCAAGAGCTGCACTCAATCCTGAACCTCAAAGCCCACAGATCATTCGCGAGACTCAAAGCAATATACTTTGAGCACGGTGATAAGCCGGGCAAATACCTAGCGAGAGCCCTAAAAACACAACGTAAACAATTCTATATATCTAAGATCAGGGACTCAAAAGGCACGACACGCCATCTACCTGTCGAAATCTCAAAAGAATTTGTGTCCTACTACACACACTTATATAATCTGCTCCCATCACAAACCCCAGACGCAATAATTAAGAAACGGGCAGAGATCAAGCAATACCTACACACCCACCTCAGCCGTAAAATAGCCAAAGATGACGCGGACACACTAGATAGACCGATCTCACCACTTGAGGTGTCATGGGCCCTTAAGTCCATGAAAGCAGGTAAATGTCCAGGCCCAGATGGCCTGCCCATCTCTTATTATAAGGAGTTCATAGACATCCTGAGCCCCCATTTCACACAGACTTTTAACGACATCCTGACAGGAACACAACTAGACCCCCACACGTTATCTGCCACCATATCACTGATTCCCAAAGAGGGTAAAGACCACGAGATATGCACCAATTTCCGACCCATTTCGTTGCTTAACGCAGATATCAAATTGTTTTCTAAAATTCTAGCCACAAGGATTAATAGATTGTTACCCACCCTGATCCACCCGGGCCGGGAGGCTAGGGACTGCACCATTCGAGCACTCAACCTGATACATTACGCCAAGTCTTCTGGCATGGAAATGGCCCTCCTGTCCACGGATGCTGAAAAAGCATTTGACAGGCTGGATTGGACCTATATGCTGGAAGTTTTACAGTACATGGGTTTTGGACCCAATATGTTGCAATGGGTGTCGTCCCTATACACCCGGCCCTCGGCTAAAATTAGAGTCAATGGAGCTCTGTCGGATTCATTTCCAATACATAATGGGACCAGACAAGGATGCCCCCTGTCCCCCATATTGTTTGTTCTTTCGGTGGAACCATTTTTAGAAGCAATACGCCAACACCCCGATATTAAAGGAGTGGAGATAGCGGGTACCCATCATAAAGTATTGGGATACGCAGATGACCTTCTGTTCCCGCTTTCCAACCCACAGGTTTCTATTCCGGTTCTACTGTCGGAACTACAGAAATATGGTGTCATTTCTAATTTCAAAATAAATTTTGCAAAGTCCGAGATCCTAAACATTAACCTACCCCACCAATTAGCCACCAACATAGCCCAGTCGTTCCCTTTTAAGTGGAGTGCCAACAAATTCAAATATTTAGGAATCTGGGTCCCTAATGATTTATAACAACTCTACACACAAAATTTCCTGCCCTCACTAGCCACAATACAGAAAGATTTTAAAAACTGGTCACCCCAGCATATATCCTGGACAGGTAGGATTAACTCGATCAAAATGACTATTCTCCCACGACTACTTTATTTATTTCAGACTATCCCAATCATGCTTCCATCAGCCTTTTTTAAAACTCTAAAAACGATGTTTATACAATATGTCTGGGCGCAGAAATCACCTCGAATCAAATTTGACCTCCTGACACAGCACAAACTAAAAGGGGGACTGGGTCTCCCATGTATCCGCACATATTATAAATCCTGCCATCTACATAGAATAATGGAGTGGTCCCACAACCCCCCGCAAAAACTGTGGATACAGATAGAACAACAGGCCACTCGCACCCCACTGGCGGTGTTGCCATGGACTCATCCATCTAAAGCCAGACCACTAGTCAGAGCCAACCCTTTTATTTTAGCATCGCTCACAGTCCTACATACGAATTATCGCGCCCTTAATCTTACAACCTATCCGTCCCCATTGACGACCATGCGAAACAACCCAGAGTTCCCACCTGGCATGTCCAACAGATCTTTTTTATGTCCCCTAGCGGACGGCCCCCATCGACTGGCTGATTTCATTCATGAGGGGAAGACCCAGCCTCTTAGAGATCTGATACCAGATAGACCACTCACGACCATGGACCACTACCAGTACATACAACTGGTGAATTTTGTGCAGTCCATAACCGGTAAACATCGTTTACAAAGAGACACAACACAATTTGAAACCTATTGCGCCAGTGAGAGCTTGCCCAGACACACAATCTCTCTTCTGTACAAGATGTTACAAGATGGCAGGGGGAGTCCCCTCCCACCATACGTGGGCAGATGGGAAAATACACTAGGTATAACATTAACAGGTTCCCAATGGGAAAAAAATTTCTTTCTCACACATAAAACATCCAGGCAAAATAAGATCCAAGAAATGTCCTACAAATTTCTTGCACAGTGGTATAGGACTCCGGCAGTCCTACACAAGATGTTTCCAGACAGCCCAGACGTTTGTTGGAGATGTGGGGCTACACCAGCTCACATGCTACATATATGGTGGGATTGCCCGAAGATCACCCCATTCTGGGAAAACATACAAAAAGTAGTACAAACCATCTCAGACCGACCACCAGCTTTCACACCAGCAGCATTTTTGCTGCACCATACTCCCATCCCGGTCAGCCAATATAAAAAATCAGCGCTTCGACATTTACTAAATGCGGCCAAAGCCCTCATTCCACTACACTGGGGAAAGCCCAGCCCACCAACACTGAGAGAGTGGATTCAGGCAGTGGAATGTACCCGCCAGATGGAACAATTGAATGCCCACTCAGGGAAAAAGGTAGAACGATACACCCAAACATGGTTCTACTGGTTAGAATTTGTGAACAACCCTAACTCCGTGAATTTGGTATGAAAACTCTGTATGGAAAATGTATTTCTGTATTCTGTAACAAGATTTGCCAGATGTTTGTATACCAATGTATTTACCTGAAAACTGTTGTTAATGTTGGTATGCTCAACCAGGTCTCAATATTTACGGAAAGACCTTAGTTTTCTATGGCTTTTTCCCGATTACCCCCCCCCCCCACCCTCCCCATTGTCCCCCCCCCCCCCCCCTGAATTGTTTCTTGTCATTCTGAAAATCAATAAAAAATGATTTACGAAAAAAATAAAATACAGAAAATCAAATCTATAAAATGCACCAGGAAATAGTGTGGCATGGGAGCATTGTGTTTATTGACTGTTTCATTGAATTGTACTTTCACGATACCTGCCTACCTTGTATGTGGTACTACTACCTCTTTCCCATTAAGTGCTTGCACCATTATCAGCTCACCTTGCCACTTTCCGTAGAGTACTGGGTACCACTCTATATATGATCATAGCTCCGCCTCCTCACGCATCGCTATAGAATGCCCAAGTGCAGGGCTACAAGTAACAATGGTCTGTGCCTTTGTAAGATGCACAGACAAACCTGGAACAGGAATGCCCCCCTTCCCTGCAATGAGATATAGCAGCAGGGAGTGGGGGCATATTGTTCGCAGTTTTTTTTTTTTTAATAAAAAGATAAGATAAAAAAACTCTCACTTGTATGTCTGGTTGTATATCTGTGGCTGACTGGTTGTATATATGTGACTGATTGTATGGATGAGTGTGTGTGTCTGTATATGACTGCATGTGATTGTGTGTATGTGCCTTTGTCTGGCTCCTAGATTTTTTTTTTGCTGGCTCCTAAAACTCTGTTAAGTTTGTCAAGCCCTGGATTAAGTTTTTTTCCTGAACTTTGTTTATTTTGGACCATTTTAACTGTAAATAAGAACATGTCATCTCAGCTTAAATAACTTGCATTAATTGGATTATTAGTTTACCAAAAATATAAATATTGCAAGAATATATACAGCCTCATGTTAGATAACTAGACTCTATTTCATGTTGAATAACTGGTGAACTACAATGTATCTTAAATGGAAAACTATTTTTACATAGATTTTTCTTCCATAAGCATACCTTAAAATATATTTGATTTTTAAATCCGTAAAATCCCCCCAAATTGTTGACTTTTTTTATTTTTAATTATTGATTTTAATGAACCCTGGTTTCGTCAGTTTGAGGACCAGGCAAAAATCCAAAAACATAAAAACCAGTTGTAATAATCTGATTTAAACACAATTTTACATAAAATTCTAAACATTACAAAAACAATTGTATGTTACCCTACTGTAGTTGTGTTATTGCCCTCCATGTATACACTGCAGATGCTTTTAATGTGCTGTATTTCAAATCACCAATCTCTCAGGTTCTCATGAACTGGGTTAGCAATTGCACTAAAAGTTAAACTCCATTTTGATAGATTTTTATTCTTGGGAAGAAATTGATAGTTTTATTATATTAATTCAGCAGTAAAAAATAAATAAATCTGTTTATGTGCTTTTTCTTTTTATAATTGACTTTGACATCCGTGTATGGGATTTTGTTTGTATGGTACATGTTACATTCATATTTAAGCGTGTTCACAATGTGTGCTTCCTGTTGACTCGGATTGATATTGATTGCCAACTGGCTGAATTATCTCTCCTAGGAGTTTCGGCAGCGGTCTCTGGATTGGGAGAAACAGCGCTTACTTTATCAGCAGCAGGTCTCTGCACTGGAAGCTCAGCGCAGAACTTTGGCAGAGCAAGCAGATATATACCAGGTATACGAATAGAGGGTTAGTATTTAACTCCAGTAACTAATGGCGTAATATGTAATGCCAGGTCAGACAGACTATTCAAGAGGCAGCGTAGTTATTTGTAGTAGTCTGGGAAATGGTTACATGTAAAAACTTGGGAGGCAGCAATAGGTTTGGTTAGGAGTCCTGACCGCTGAGATTTGTCAAGCTTTGATGTAGTGCATTGCAGATGGTTGTGTTTTTCACGTGTTAATCACTTGCTGCGTTCATTGTCTGTTTTTGTACTTGTCTGGGTTGCTATTTTGGCTTTTTAGAATGAGTTTATTACAGTTATTATACCTGCCTCCTGTTTGTAACATGTGTTCTCATACAGTACTGCTCTCAACTGGTGAGTCCTGACCCATAAGAGGATCATGAGCTGGTGGGGAGTGGGTCGCAGATGTGTGCTTTAGATTCATCCGTGAGCCACTAACTTTTGATGGGGGTGGGGGGGTTAATGACTTGGCGACACTCACCGTCTGAAGCTGAGAAGCCCACCAAAGAAGGTGTTGTTTTGATAGTGCTGTTGCTATCTCTTCCAGTAACCCTTCGCATTAGGAAAAAAGCAGAGGTTTCACCATTTACTATAGGGTTACAATTTAAAAATGTGCCTGAGATTTGAAGTTTGAACTTGCGTGACAGATACATGGCAGTGAGTGTTCAATGTACCTCTCTTTGTGAGAATGACTTCTCAGCTCTGATCCATCTGAAGATAAAATATAGCAACAGAATGGACCTTGAGCAAATCCCAGCTATTTCTAATTAGTCTATGTTTCAATGGCATTTTATTTTATTGGGTTCTTAGCTCAATAGCACTTTCATTTTCACTTGCACTATACAGTATTTTATTAAATCAAAGCTTGACAAATCCAGAAGCCAGGGAAGCTTTGCTCCTAAAATCCCCATTGCTGGCTCCTAGATTTTTGGATTGATTTACACAGATGTCTATGGAAGTACCATTTATGTGGCTCCTGAATTGGTCTGTCTGGCAACAGACATCATAAAATTGAGCCCTGCATTAAATCAACACAATGTGAATGGTGTCTGTAGTAGGGAGTTTACTGTATTAACATTTGGTAAGCAGACAGGCAGGAGGAGGTTGTTTATTGATAAAGCTGTTGTTTCCCAATTAGATGTCTGGTTTAAACGGTTAGAGTAGCACTTGAGAAAAGTCTTTACAGATATGCAGAAAGCTATGTTGTATACCATGCTGTGTGAAGCCGGTCTGTATTCAGAGGCAATAAATACTGAATGTAGGTAGACATGTAATTTATATGTACAAACCTTGGTATGGCTGGGATTTCATAGGTTAGAGGAGATTTTCTAGAACTTTAACAAGTATACAATGAGAGCTGATGAAATGGGGAGTCATGAGGCAAACATACGGGTCAAGAGAGATTTGTTTTTAATGAGTTAATAGGAAGAAATGAAGTTAAAAATATTCTGCTGATATTGTCCTTTTCTGGTTGTATGAAGAACAGTACTCTGGCCTTCCCCCATTTTAATTGTATGGGTACTCCTCTGAAACACACATGTTGTCTCCTTCGACTAGCAACAGTCGCAAAGCCGCAAGCATATGCTAGAGCAGACGAGTCTGGCTGGTCGATCAGAGTTCCAGCATCTAAGTGGCCAGCTTCTTCGTGCCAATGACAGCCTCTGTGCCAAGGAGGAGGAGATGGAGACATTGAAAATACAATTGGAGGCTGCCATTGCAGAGAAGGAACATACCGAGCGAGAGCATCAGCAAGCTCTTCAAGACATACAGGCAAGCGTGGACATTAAGATGATGGGGGTCTATGTACCCCTGCTTGCTTTGTTTATGTGGTGAGAATACAGATGGTGTGTCATTTCCTGTGTGATGATACCCAGGTATTAACCCCTTAAGGACAGATGACGTGCCAGGCACGTCACGGCAAATCGAGGACTTGCCGACAGGTAACGTGCCTGGCACGTCATGCACTTAACAGAGTAAAGAAAGCGACCAACACTCTATCGGTGTTGCTACAATGCCTCTAGGTAGAGGCATTGTGCAACACCCCCAAAAAGTGCAGGGGCGCGCTACGATCACTCCCCGGAGTGATCGTAGCAGCCATTTAAAAATGGCTGCGCCCGCTGCACACATCTGCTTAGGAAGCGAACGATCGCTCGCTTCCTAAGCACCTCCGGTGTTGCTAAAGTGCCTCGCTAGCGAGGCACTTAGCAGCACCTTCGGCTGCCCCAGAACCGATGGTGGTCGCTCTCCTGAGCGACCCCATCGGCTCAGTAGAAGGGAACGCTGCCTGTACAGGCACACATCTGAAATACAATATTAGTGAAAAAAAACACACAAAAATTACTACCACAAACTTTGACAAAGGCTGGTGGTAGAATTAGTTCATGGAAAGTGTTAAAATACCACCATTTAAAATAGCCTAGGGTGTCTACTTTTAAAAAATATATGGGTTTATGGGGTAAAATACACTGGCTGGTTTCAAATATGTCCCAAATGGGACATGGGTGCAGGCTGTCTGCATGTCAAAATTTCAAGTTGGAAAACCAAAAACTGCACCTCCCAAATTTGGCCTTTTACCCCCCCAAACAACCCAACAAACCTATGCATGGGTGGTATCCCTGTACTCAAGAGATGTTATTGAACACTTATTGGGGTGTTTTTTGGCAGTTACACATACCAAAATCTGTGAATTCATGTCTGAAGTACAAGGTTTGTGAAAAAAACCCCACAAAAAAATTACTACCACAAACTTTGTCAAAGGCTGGTGGCAGAATTAGTGCATGGAAAGTGTTAAAATACCACCATTTGAGATAGCCTAGGGTGTCTACTTTTAAACAATATATGGGTTGATGGGGTAAAATACACTGGCTGGTTTCAAATATGTCCCAAATGGGACATAGGTGCAGGCTGTCTGCATGTCAAAATTTCAAGTTGGAAAACCAAAAACGGCACCTCCCAAATTTGGCCTTTTACCCCCCAAACACCCCATCAAACCTATGCAACCTATCCCTGTACTCAGGAGAAATAGTAGAATCTATTTAGCAGGTTTTTTCGTTCACTTTTGTCGATGAAGAGAAGATGTTTCAAATAAAAGTCAGGAAATTTGTGTATTTTTTTTTTTTTTTTACCATATTTTATTATTTTTTTTTATAATATTATAAGATATGATCAAAAAGATAGCATCCAAAGAAAGCCCTTCTTGTCCCGATAA
Organism: Pelodytes ibericus; assembly: GCA_036172795.1. Classification (NCBI taxonomy): domain Eukaryota; kingdom Metazoa; phylum Chordata; class Amphibia; order Anura; family Pelodytidae; genus Pelodytes; species Pelodytes ibericus. The sequence continues at coordinate 178,444,676 of CM069861.1, forward strand.
AAACAATATATAATATGTGTGGGTACAGCAAATGACAAAGAAGAAAATTACAACTAAACACAAACAGCACAGAAATGTTAAAATAGCCATTGTCCAGAATGGACAAAAATGTTTCAAAGGCTCTGTCCTTAAGGGGTTAATTGACACATTGTTAAAGTTCTAAAATGATTAGTGCCTCTTTCCAGTAATAGTTTCAGTCTAGTTACAGATTTACATCCAAGAAAGGTTACCGGGAGCAAGTCTAATTTTTTATTTTTAGCAAATGATTCACCTTTATCCGGTGTAATTATCAAGTCGTGCCACAGTAACTTTCTAATTTCAAAACAGGATCTCATCCCATAAAGTTTTTATTAAAGGAAATTACCACCATATATGGGTAAAGTCTCCCAATGATGTACCACATCTCCAGCATAACTGTAGGAGACCTCAAAATATCTTGCTACCAGATACCACCCATTGAAGAGTTTGAAATGCAATTAATTAAGGTTAAGGCAGTACACACTCTTATAGGTGGATCCCAGATAATCAAACCAGTCATTTTTAGATGCATGTAACTTTAGGTCCTTTTCCCATTTGGCAATGGCAGAAGGTATTATTTTTTTTTTCCGATGAGCTTATTAAATCTATAAAGCCAGGCAGCACATTTTTATTGTCGGCATGGCTATGTAAAGATTCCAATACAGTTAAATGTTTTGGTTTATGCTTCATATAAAGATATTCCATTAAATAACTTTTGACAATAAGATCTTATCCTTTTATAAAGCCAATAGTCGTCTTAATAGAAAACAAGCTTGATAGGATCTGTGGCAAAACTTATACCATCCTGTCTCCTGTGTCCCAATCACTGCCTGGCCGCTGTTCTTCCTGCTCAATTATAAACCAGCGTTTAGATTTTGAATTATTATTTTGAGTAATTATTGAATGCACCAGATGGTTAGTGTAAAAGTAATCCTGTATTATGGATATCCCTAATCCTCTTCGGGTTTTTTGTGTGAAGATTTATTCTTGGAGGTTTGCCAGACCAAATATATGTAGAAAATGTGGATTGAATCATGTTTAACCAACTTAAAGGCAATCTAATTATCCTAATATATAATTAACTTTTGGAAGAATATATAATGTAACTATATTTATCCTCCCCCACCAGGACACTTCATGCTCTTTCCAGTCTCTAAAATCTAATACAGGTTGGATAATGGATCATTTTTACCAATAAGACATATTAAAGCCTCTCAGCACTCATGAAATATAGTAGTATCAATGCAAATACTGTATAGAGCAAATACATCACTTTCACTCTGATGTAGCTGTGAGGCATCCCTGGATACCTGTCCTCTACATGTCAGGCCTGCATACATGACTTTGTATTACCCATTGTGGATGTGGGGGAATCTGAGCATGCATGGAAAGGCTATAATCACAGTATAAGGGGGCTTGACACTGAATAAACAGTTGTGTGCATGCATTCTGACAGGTGTGTGTGTGTGTGATTTGAAATGTGACAAAATCCTAAAAAAATGTTTGGATAATGGATTTCTGGATAAGGGAAACTTGTCCTGTACCTAAACATTCTTGGCCACGTAAACCGAAAATTTGTATCCAAATAGTGAATCTCCGCCGGCTTCAAGTTTTAGAACCAGCATGTTTGTTTTTTTCCATGTTTAATTTATAGTTTGATAAAGAACTATATTTATTTGAGTTTTATTAATTCTGCAGTAAATATTGGTCTTTCTAATGTTGGTACGACACATCCTCTGCACGGAGGTTACTGTTGCATTCTTCACCATTATGTTTAAGGGCTGTAATTTTGGTATTATACATTTTTTTTTTTTTTTATAACCAGGGAGGCAACCCTGTCATTCTGCTATGGCACCTACATAGATTTTAACATTTTACAGTGAAACAGGTTGATTTTTAGGGTTCTTACCTGGTTTCAAAATTGGAATTCTATTGCCCCTTAACATGTCTTCCAAAAATGAGCCTTTTCTTTTTTTTGTAGTCTGTTTGTTAAAAATTTCTGCTCTGTTTCCCTAGTAGTGCCAAGTAGATTTAAGAATATCTAATTGGATAAATCTTTTTGATTGAGAAACTTTGTTCTTCCTATCACCCCTTCTTCACTATATATACCCTAGGCACAGATTTTTTGTTTTACTTTTTTATTTAATTTTCAATTCATAACATTATGAATTCCCCCGACACTCCCTTCCTCCTCCCTGTAACATCTTAGTCCAACAAGACCATGGTTTCTTGCAAATACGTCATCAAAGTTGTTGCATCACATTAGTAACTCTGGTGTATTCAGTCTGCATTTAGGCAGAGTTATTAATGTGTTCCTTTTTATTGAATATGTGAAGCATGCTACGCATATGGTAACCTAATATTCTCAAATTATTACAATATAATATCTGATGTCTCCAATGATCAGAGTCTGTAACATTTATAAACAGAAAGGGCAATCAGACTGACGCACACCACACAAAAATGATTTCTGTATGAATACCTACACAGTGTAGGTAAAACCCTTAAAATGCATGTTATAACCTGTTTTGCCAAAAGTCGTTTTACAGTGGCCTGTGTATTGCCAGCCTCACCATCCATTGAGATTGATAGTAGTGAATTTAATTGTAGAAAGACCATTTGTGATTACTTTCATGGTCAACCTTTCAGTAGACTATTTTTGTTTTCATTGGCTCTGCAGGTCCTCCAGGAGGAGAAGACGGAGCTGCAAGAGACTCTGCAAGCTCACATAGACTTCCTGGAAGGCTCCAAAGCACAGAAAGATGAATTACATAGAGAGGTGTGCCGAAAAAATGAGGCTCTGCGAGACAAAGAGAATAGTATCAGGTGAGTGCAAAAAAACAATCCCTTGGATAGTGTGAGTTCTTCTCATGCACATTCTTTAACGAAAACTTCTTAATGCCCAATTATTGAGAGTCTAAATTGATTTTATAGCAGAAATAGTCCACACGCTACACGATGATCCCAACTAGTGCACCATTAGATTCTGAATAGATAAACGAACGCTAGATCTAAAGTTGGAAGCCTGCTGGGTTAAAAGATAGTAATAATTACTGCCATGGGAAGAGGGTGCTCAGCTTTAACTGGGACGCTTCTTTCCTCGGATCAGTATATAAAGATAGTAATAATTACCGCCACGGTAAGAGGGTGCTCAGCTTTAACTGGGACGCTTCTTTCCTCGGATCAGTATATAAAGATAGTAATAATTACCGCCACGGTAAGAGGGTGCTCAGCTTTAACTGGGACGCTTCTTTCCTCGGATCAGTATATAAAGATAGTAATAATTACCGCCACGGTAAGAGGGTGCTCAGCTTTAACTGGGACGCTTCTTTCCTCGGATCAGTATATAAAGCTAGTAATAATTACCGCCACGGTAAGAGGGTGCTCAGCTTTAACCAGGGCGCTTCTTTCCACGGATCACTATATAAAGATAGTAATAATTACCGCCACGGTAAGAGGGTGCTCAGCTTTAACCAGGACGCTCCTTTCCACGGATCACTATATAAACATAGTAATAATTACCGCCACGATAAGAGGGTGCTCAGCTTTAACCAGGACGCTCCTTTCCACGGATCACTATATAAAGATAGTAATAATTACCGCCATGGTAAGAGGGTGCTCAGCTTTAACCAGGGCGCTTCTTTCCACGGATCACTATATAAACATAGTAATAATTACCGCCACGATAAGAGGGTGCTCAGCTTTAACCAGGACGCTCCTTTCCACGGATCACTATATAAACATAGTAATAATTACCGCCACGATAAGAGGGTGCTCAGCTTTAACCAGGACGCTCCTTTCCACGGATCACTATATAAAGATAGTAATAATTACCGCCACGATAAGAGGGTGCTCAGCTTTACCCGGGACGCTTCTTTCCACGGATCACTAAATAAAGATAGTAATAATTACCACCACGGTAAGAGGGTGCTCAGCTTTAACCAGGACGCTCCTTTCCACGGATCACTATATAAAGATAGTAATAATTACCGCCACGATACGAGGGTGCTCAGCTTTACCCGGGACGCTTCTTTCCACGGATCACTAAATAAAGATAGTAATAATTACCGCCACGGTAAGAGGGTGCTCAGCTTTAACCGGGGTGCTTCTTATAAACATAGTAATAATTACCGCCACGATAAGAGGGTGCTCAGCTTTAACCGGAACGCTTCTTTCCACGGATCACTATATAAAGATAGTAATAATTACCGCCATGGTAAGAGGGTGCTCAGCTTTAACCGGGATGCTTCTTTCCACGGATCAGTATATAAAGATAGTAATAATTACCGCCATGGTAAGAGGGTGCTCAGCTTTAACCAGGGCGCTTCTTTCCACGGATCACTATATAAACATAGTAATAATTACCGCCACGATAAGAGGGTGCTCAGCTTTAACCAGGACGCTCCTTTCCACGGATCACTATATAAACATAGTAATAATTACCGCCACGATAAGAGGGTGCTCAGCTTTAACCAGGACGCTCCTTTCCACGGATCACTATATAAAGATAGTAATAATTACCGCCACGATAAGAGGGTGCTCAGCTTTACCCGGGACGCTTCTTTCCACGGATCACTAAATAAAGATAGTAATAATTACCGCCACGGTAAGAGGGTGCTCAGCTTTAACCGGGGTGCTTCTTATAAACATAGTAATAATTACCGCCACGATAAGAGGGTGCTCAGCTTTAACCGGAACGCTTCTTTCCACGGATCACTATATAAAGATAGTAATAATTACCGCCATGGTAAGAGGGTGCTCAGCTTTAACCGGGATGCTTCTTTCCACGGATCACTAAATAAAGATAGTAATAATTACCGCCACGGTAAGAGGGTGCTCAGATTTAACCGGGGCGCTTCTTATAAACATAGTAATAATTACCGCCACGGTAAGAGGGCGCTCAGCTTTAACCGCGGCACTTCGTTCCACGGATCAGTATAGACTAAAAATAGTGAGACACACAAAAAGCAGGGGCACTCCTCACACAATGAAAATAAAAAGGAGGAAATCCATGTACAGTTGCAAGTAGTAGCTGATATTTATTCACTGATAAATATAACCTAGAAACAGGTAATTGTACAACGAATTTGCCTTAATTAAGAAATTCTCTCTAAATTGATTTCTACGTTATTCTTTTCTTACTGCCAATGAATAGTTACATGTTTTATGGGCACTGGGCAGGTACAAATATACTTTCAACCTTTTAGTAAGGCAACAATAATTCCCTCACTTAAATCACAGTTAGCTCCTCCTTACCTCACAAGTGGCATATAAGTGCACCTAAACTTTCCGTATGTATATACCTGTGTAGGTTGACATACATATAGCAGCACGTAATAAATGTATGCGTTTCTGTTGACATGTGTGTGCAGTTGCGTGCACGACACCCTTAACTTAAAAACACATGAAATAACCATTCATACACAGTTACATTCGCGTGCGTGCACGTCTATGGATGTGTGTATGTATAATGTGTGTGTATATGTATATATGTGTATATAGATAGATATATTGATATAAATATAGGCATTTGTGTGTAGTGAGACTTTTTTTTTCCTTTTACACAAAAGAATTCCCAAGGAAAAATCAGCAACTCTGTGATTTGAATCCATTAGTAAGTGGGGCCTTAAACTGATGGTCCTGATTTATCTTTTGCAACTTTTTATCCAGTTTCTACAGTGCTTGTCGAATAATAATAACCTGTGAGCAGTGATTGGTTATTTAGATATATGGATTTTGATTATCACCTGCACAGGTCTCTGGAGGAAAGATTAAGGCAGTCCAGATTATCAGACGACCGAGCAGATGCAGACTCTATACGATCCCGTCTCTCCATCAGCCTTTTAAATGAGCAGAGGCTACGGGGAGAAGTAACTCATTTGGAAGACAGGTCAGTATCTGCAACTCCCAGCATGCTCTGCCCCAATCCATAGCACCAGACTGACCAGCCAGGTATCGTTTGTACAGACACTAAGGATTTCCTGATGTGCTCAGTAAGTCAGGGGATCATGTTTCTGCTCACATGCTTAATATGGGAAGAGATGAACTATCATCACTTATCTCAAACCCTTCCATCTTTCAGTGTTGGCGCAGTAACCATGCAATGCCAGCAGCTTACCAAGGAACTGAAGGTGAAGGGGCAATCTTTCCAGTTGTTGGAGGATGAGCACAATAAATTTTCCGTAGAGATTAAGAAGGTGAGACGTGAATACCAAAGCACGCTCTGTGCACTGTTCGTTTTCAAAGTATTCTTGTTAAAATATGTGCATTGTTTAGAAGTTTTTAGAATTAAGAAGTCTGTAGATTAGAAGTTAAAACCAACAGGGTTACAAAGATCAGTACATCGGTTCTGAAATGTGAAACTATCCACACCATGCAGAGGAAGCCTCTTTGAAGCATCCCTTTCTTTTATTGTTCATTTTCAGCCCCCTTCCCAGTCCTGCCATATACACAGTGCCCCTCCAGTTTGTTACCTTAATTAATGTTATTTGCGCATCTCCCATGGACATAGTATTACAACACTTTTCTTGTCCATGTTCCTCTCATTCGACTGTCTAGTCAAAAAGCTACAGCTAGGCTCGTTTTTCTCAGCCTTCATTGCTTACATGTTGCTCCATTTTCACAGGTTTTACACTTGCTCAATAATTCGATGTAAAATCCTGGAGACCATACAAAAGCATACATTGTTCTTTTGAGTGGTGCAGTATTTAGCACATTCCTGGGCATTGAACTCTCATCTTTCCTTAAACTCCCTTCCTTATTTACAAGAACTGTCCATCTTGTTTGTTCCCACGTAACCATTAGCTTACACCGTCTCTCTTGGCGGTTTTTAGATGAAGATGTGCCCCAGCCCCTATAAAGTATCATACAAATCATTCTGCTGGCAAACAACTTGATATGCAACTAATAGCATCTGTTGCTCATATAGGCTTTTGGGAGATTGGGTCAGCTTTATCAAGGCAAATAAAGGTGCGAAATACAGAACAAATGGCCAAAGCATTCCATTGGTTTCCATGGATATTACTACTATTTTAGCACTTTTTCCTGAAATGTCTTGATAAATACTGACCTTTGTTTCCAATCCCTCTGAAAAAGAAAAACCTGTGAGCATCGCTCTTTGTTCATAAACTGTATTTTGTATCATCTTTTAAATGTATTTGTATTGTACTGGTACAATTACAGAAGCAACTTTGCGATGATCATATTATAGAGGTTTATTTATGTATATATATATATATATATATATATATTAAAATAGGACATTGATCAAAACGCATCAATACATTTCCGTTTGGACAGAAACTTGCCATTCATCCCATAATTCATAATTGGATAACTCTTACAAGAGTCCTACAGTAGGCAATAAAAGCAAAAGAAAGAGACTGTTGTGTAGAATCTGATTGCTTGTTTCTGCTATAGTTAAGGAGTCAGCTCCACAAGGCTGAGCTGTCATATACCAGTGCTTTGGATGGAATGAGAAAAGAAATCTCACAGCTGACCCAGGAGCTTCACCAAAAAGATATTAGCTTTGCCTCCTCCGGCAATGCCACCATAGACTGGGAGAGGAAAATCCGAATTGAGAGGGAGAGAGCGGACAGAGAAGCAGCAGAGCACAGAGTGTGTCATCCACAATTTTCTTTTCTTTTCTCCCTTTACCCCAGTACTTGACAAATCACAGGAGCTAGGGAGCCATGGGTCCTAAAGTCCCCGCTGCTGGCTCCTAAGTTTTTTTTTTTTTATTGTTATCTATGAAAATACCTCTTCTCTAGCACCTAAATATAACTGGTCTTTCTCCTGAAGGCTATACAGATTTGTCAAGCCCTGCTTTGCCCCATCTCGCATGCTGTCTTACATTTCCTCCTGTCAATGTCTTGGAATGTAATCCCAATACAGCAGGGCTCTTTGTGCAGCTGTTTTTGGTTACAGCATATACTACTGATATACTTTTCTGTTATTCACTTTTGATCATGTGTTGACATTCAATACATCCTTTGCATCCACCATGCTTATATTTGTTGCTTCCTGCTGCCAAATCTGCCACTTTTCTTTCTCATGTACATTTTTAGGTCTCTTGTATCTTCCTCACTACCTTTCTCTGTTCATACACCTCTCTGTCTTCATTGCTACCGCTCTAATTTACACATCCTTCCTGTGGCTTGTACTCTTGGTCACTGACCCCAGGCTAATGAGTTCCTCTTTCCATCCCTTGCACTGGTTCAGGTTTCTCTGGCAGCCTTGGAGACCTTAAGAAAGGAGAACCGTCAGCTGTCAGGAATAATTGAGAAGCAAGAACCAGACGTGATTCAGGTGAAATAAGAACCCTGCTGACCACGAATATAACTCCCATATGCAGTCGTACCTTCTATAATTATATTTTATTTCTGTGACAAATGATGGAATTTATCATAACAGATTGCTTGATGAACTGCCATGTGAATTATTGCTCTGTGTGGATATAAAAGGGGACAGCGCTGAGGGAAGGAAATACAGTAAACAATGTTAATTTAGAAGAATTAAATGCATGATGCCTGTATGCAATAACATGTAATGGTATTGCGGCCTACTAGTAAGTGAGAGAAATCGTCTTGTAGTGCTATTAATATTTCTTTTTATAGTTTATGCTAAAAAGTGATACCATTAAATCACAAGGTGCAGTAGGAGTCTTACTTGTATTAAGAGGTAGGTATCTGCTTAGATAAAAGGATGACAAACATATACACGTGTTAGCTTTGCCATGCTCTGTATTTCATGCCAGTATTGGATGATCCAAATTACTATAGAGCAGGCCTCAAACTACACACAGATATTCCTGTTACAAGTTTGTGATTTCTGTTTTTCTTCACATCTTGATACTTTCTGTACCGCTGCAGTAATGCTTATAGATGTATTTTTTATATATCATACAGGCTCTAGATAACTTGGAGCATGAGAATAAAAAACTGCAGCAAGAGTTGTCAAAGACGCAGGAGAATCTGGAGATTTTGTTACAGAGCAGGCAATCTGAAATCCAGGCTGCTGTGGAGAGGTGATGGAGGAGTAATGTATATTCGGAATATGTTGTTAATCTATAGCTATTGTTATCAACATATTGTAGTTCATTTTGAGCCTGTGAGAACCTGATCATCTCATGGTGGGTAAGACTCGGCCTTTCATCCATTTCAAGGTTGATAAAATTAATACTATTCAAATGTCCTCTGGATTTTGGGTAAAAGTCTTGCTTGAAAACAAAATATCTTAATGTACCTTTCCTGGTTAAACAATTATTTGTTCTTGTTGTTGTTATGTATAACTTGTTAATAGTAATAATTGACTTTAGGAATCAGACAGACCAGCCCAGGAGCCAGACAGTTATTTTTAGGAGCCAGGGAAATGGTACTGCCGTAGACCTCTATGTAATACAGAAAGTGTAAAAGGAAATTAGCTTCCAGCAGTAGTGATATCAGGAGCCCTGTTATAAACCCAGAATTCTATTAGGGTAAGATTGCCATAAATTCTTTAGTTGTTAGATCCTAATGAGTTCCTATGCATTGTTCATTATAGGAGATCACATGAGTTAGTAAAGAAGCATGAGGAGGAGGTGAGGTTAATGAAGGAACAATTCAGCGAAGTATCCCAACGTTATGAAGAGGAAGTACAAAGCCTCAGATCCCATCGTCATACTCCCTTGAATGAGGGGGAACTCAGCAGGACGAGCTCTGTGGAGTCCATGACTTCAGAGCTCTGGAAGAGAGACTTAAAGGGATCACCTGGTAGAAATGGAGAAGATTCTTGTGCAGAGTCTGTAACGGAACGTGTATCTGGGGTAAGAATGCACACTTTACATCAGATGCTCGCTAGCCTAATTACAATCACCAGAGTATCTGTAATTCACTTCGGCATTTATAAACCTGAACTTCCAGCTAACAAGCAAAACACAATCGTAAAACAAATTTATTAACAAAATAAAATAAGATGTTGTTATAATGTCTAGACTGATGCTTTAGAAACCATAGGCAGGTTGCAGACTATCCTGCACCTTTTAAATTATACACAAACATAGTGTAATAGTGTAATGCTCACCTGCAATTATAAGAAAAAACATTTTTAAGGTGTTTTTCTTTCTAACAACTTTTTTTTATTTTTTTAAACGCAGTATTCAAACTTTAGACTTTTTCAACATGTGTCCTTCTGAAACTGTGTGCATATATATAAATATAAACATCCGGCCAGATTGTAGAAATCGGGGGGCCATGGCTCCTAAAGTCTTATCACCTCATTTTATTATTTCTGGATGTATACTTTCCTTTCTTTGCTCCGGACTCTAGGTAGGCTCCTACTTTTAACATAAGATTCCCCAGCTTTGTATAATGTTTTTAACATAATGTTTTTAAAAAATGTTATTATCACTATGATTGTTTATGTAACAATGAAATATTAGCTATCTATAAACACTTTTTTTGATCTCTTAGCTTCAGAATGCACAATTATTTCTCAGTTATATTTGTGTTTTGTGAAATTTGTTCTAGTCGATTACTGAGGTGTAATGCAAAGGAGCCACACTTAATCTCGGTATAAAGTGACACATTGCGGTTTGTAGGCAAGCCGTATAGAAAGAGAAATTCTGGAAAAATCAGTAGGAACATTTGGTTAGTTTCCGTGGGGATTGCTCCACTGTTAGCAAGTTCCCCCAGAATAGCTCTTTGAATATTATTTGACTTGTTGTTGTCTGTTTTTGAGTTGCAATTTTAGCACTTTATTTTTAAACCAATTATTCATTTTCAACACTCATGCCCGCAAACCTGGCTCTTCTTATTGTTTGCACGCATGTAGCCAAGGCTAGTAAATCTCTGGAAAAAATCTCAAGGAGACTTGTAAAGCAGGCTTAAAGGAGCAGCTGTTGTAAATTCTCCTGGGAGAGAGACTGTGCAATCACAGCTCAGATTCAAGATGCACTGCCCATAATGGCTTGTTGATCTGTGATCAATCATTCTGTGGCCTTTTGTGTGCCTGCAGAGCAGTGATAGGCTGCTTTGTCTAAGAAACATCGTAATGGTTTTAATTAAGGAAGCAAGAGAGAGAGGCCTGTTTTACATTTAAAAAAAAAAAAAAAGACTTATTTTTCTGACTTGTTTTCCCGACATAGCAAATTGTTTTCTCGTGAAAACAAGTCAGAAAATTATTTAGAATAAATGGCCTCTCTGGACGTCCGTATCTAATTGCATTTATCAGGCCTTTGTCTTTCTCCTGAGGTAAAATGTAGAAATGTCCTTTAGCTCCTCTCTTATTACGTACTTTCCCTACTTGGAAATCCTGAACGCCAGTTAATACAGGCTGCCTCTTCTTTTCCAGCTTCCTATGCCACCCTCCACACCAGCCAGTTCTTTAGCTGTGCGTTTCCTGCAAGAGGAAGAGCTCCGTTCCCAGGAGCTCCTTCATCGTCTGGATTCTCATATTGAGGAGCTGAAGCAAGACAGCCAAAGAACAGTGCAGCACTTTTCCCAAGCCAGGTAAAGCACCCTGACAGAGGGCAGTAAAGAAATGACAGAGCCAACGACCACATGTCTATGAGATACATGCACTTGGATGAAAGTCCTTTACATGTCCACACGGTGTCAGTGATGAGTCAGCTAAACCAAGCTAATACAAGTCTTATACACTATGTGATACAGTCTTTTAAAGTGAATCTCAATGTGCAACTCCCCCAGTAAAGGTGCTGTGTCTCAGTCCTGACATACAGATGGATGAAATAAAACCATACAAACCTCAAAACCACTTATTTCAGTCTCTAACCTAGTGACTGATTCTGCTACAAAGAATATATTGCGACTTCTTCTCTTTCTCTAATTTAAGTAAACGGCAAAAAAAAATCACGGAATTAAAGTATGGATTTCACTCGCAATTCTCTCTGAGAGCTGTGGTCTTTCTTTGCTGTTTGGATGTTTTGCTATACCTTTTGGAGCAGTGGTACTCTGGACCACGAGCTGCACAGGACTTGTTTTTGGTATAATTGAGTACATACCTTCCTATTTATTTTCTTGCTCAAATGTATACTCCGTCTAGATTTCCCTACTGCTCCTGATTTCCTGTCTCTCTCTATATACTCCATAGTGTTTCTACTGATGGTATCATACAACCTACAAATTATTTTGTCCCTTTTAAAGCTAATGTTGCCTTCCTTTTGATGTCTTGATGTTACTTAAATAGGCATTAAAGACTAAATCACGTTTTCTATCCATCCTTTTAATATTTGTGTTTACAGAATGTATATAATTTTATTTAAAACCTTGCTCTACAGCAGAACCTAAAGAGATTGCATGTAGAAGTTGCAAATAAGTATATATTTTTTTACTGGATGTGTATCTACTGTATATGATTGTATGCCTTTACTACTTGCCTAATAAATTATTTTAATGTATTAAAACATGTTGGGTGTTCTATATGTGAGGGGTGTGTGAGTACATTATTTAGTAGCATAGTATAGCTTGGAAATCGTTTGATTGGATGTGAATTTAATCATTTGTAAATTCCTTCTGTGATTTATTTTCTATCGATCCTTCTAATTTTAAAGTGGGAATAAAGACATAAGTCTTTTTACATGCAAATATACCAAATGAAAGTGTTAATACTGAGGGTCAACCTAAATAAAACAAACCGGATTCAAGAAAACATTAATTTCATCTTAGAATGGTCGTTTCTTTTAAGGAGTTTTTTTTTTTTTTTGCTTGTTACTGGTCTATCTCTTTAAAGGTTCCTCTGCATATTCACACACTGACTCCATTTTTTTTTCCTGTTTTACTTTGAACTACTCTATTCAATATTCTGTTTTTTAATGTTTGATATGAGCTGGTGGTTGTTTTCTGGAGATCTATATGTCTTTCTTCCAGATAGTGTAGCACACATCTGTTGAGAGACGAGAGATGATAATCGTGTATTATGGGATGTTATACATGAAACCATGTGTGAATGGGTGCTGTTGTTAATAAATGAGTATTTGGTTAACATAAATTCAATTACAAAAAAAAAAAAAATCACAAGGGTGAATGTCAATTTAGTGTATATTTGGTGGTGTACACCACTATAGAAAAACACAAGATCGCATTTATTTACGGGGGGATATACTATGCCAATACGGGTAATATACACGTCTACCTTATTCACACGTATTACAAATATTAAATGGTATAGAAACTGGTATACTCCTTAAAACCCAGGGATTTCCAGCATGTGTATAGCTAGCCAGAGGGATACCAGTAAAACACAACTATACTGCAACAAAGAGAACAGACCAGAAATTAAACCTGTCCCAGTCAATGGAAAGATTCTACAGTCTGTCCCTTATGTTGGGGTTGCTTATGTTTTATGGGAGATACTGGCTGAGCTTTGTGGGAGTATTAGTCACACTTTCAATGTTACAGCCTATATGAATCATTTCACCGAGCTTCCAGATAAACCTTCAGTTTACAGAAATCGGAAGTTTACGATAATCCACAGTTATTGTTCCACTTCTACTGCTCCTTTTAAATAGAAACCCAGAATGTGTCGGCAGATAAGAACCATTCGGTCCATCTAGTCTGCCCAATTCAAAATGAATGTATTTTGAATTCAGTACTCGGAGGAACACAGGCACTTTAGACGAGTCAATTTAGTTATCTGTGACCAAAATCTGCTTTCCTTTTCCACTAACCTTTTATTATAAGGCGCCTATATATATTCCACTGCTGTACTATCGCCAGATACAATGTACAAGGTTATGGTGTCATAACACAATTAGACACTCTGAAACAAACAAATACAAATCCAATCCTTACTCAAAAGAGCTTACAGTCCAGATATCCTGCTCAGAAATCCAATCAAAATGTGGCATTGATTGGTGTTAATGAGAAGCTTATAACTGATGTTAACATTGGTTCAGATTAGATTTAGCAATGCACCAAATATTGTGTTGTCCTACAGCTAATGAAATGATAAATACACACAAGCATTTCCTTTATCTACCTATATCATGACTATGGCAGCTGATGTAAGTTTCCCCAGTCATTGGTGGAAGGTCCGTTAATTTATACAAGGAACTGAGATTGAATATGATTTTAGAGACATCAATACTTGATGTGGTTATAGATAGAGTTTAAACGATCATGGTCCCCTAAACATTGTTTAGACCATAGAGAATAAAAAAATGATCTATACATTGTGTTAGTAGAATTTCTGGCAAATGCGTTAAGAGAAAATAAAATGTATTTTAAATGTCTGTCTGTGGTGCATGTTTTTCACATCACCTTGTTTGATCGGCAAATTACACCTTTTCTCGTTCATTAAGGCACAAGTGATGTCATAAACAGGAGACATCCAATTGACACACACTTTCTCTTCATTTGCCAACACCAATATTGTATTCTCTTTATTCATGGTATATAAAAATGTTTAGGTGATGGAGTCCTTCTACCATGCTTTTACACTGACCATATTTATGTTAATACATTACTTGTTATATTACCAAAGCTGCTTAAAATTTGCTTTGCCAACGAGTCTACTAGCTAATTACAAGGTTATGTAAATGGATTTCCCCATTTTTCTATCGGTTAATATATAAGCAGAGCTAATTGTTATAGACTAGTTTATCACAAGAAAACTGAAAATCCTGCTGCTTTATGTACTGATGTGCCTCATGATGTGTAAGACCTATTTAGCTTTACAAAGAATCTGCCCACCAACAAGTTTATATATTCACAGCTTGCCTTTCCTAAATGTGTGAATGTTACAGAAACCGTATATAATGCAATGCGGTTTCCTCCATATTTAGATTCCCAGCTTTTTTGGGGATTTCGATTTCCCCTCTATTTATGGCTGTGGTTCCTTTATTGTAGCTCTTTGCCAAAGTCCTGTATGAATAAACATGTACAAAAAATAAAAAAAAAAGTGGGATACTGCAATCAAGTCTCAATCAATCCATTTCAAAGCACCTGACAAATTGTCAATTGCAGTGATTTTAGAGAGTTTGTGTAAAGTGTAGTCCAGCTCTATATAATAGAAAACGGTGTTTTGTAAAATAAGTATTTTCAGTTTAGTGGCAGTTTGAGAATTGAGATTTGAAAACATCATTAAGGAGGATATTGTGGTACAAGTGAAATACCTTTTATCCATAATCTGTTTCAATACCTCTGCCAGTGGACTTGTATTCATGAAGGTGATTCATATTATTGGGGACTTGTTGCAGTGAAAGAATATATTCTGACTTGAAAAAGCTAAAAGGAATGTGTGTTTTCAATATGTCCATTGGAAACCCCACTTTTCACTTGATAACTAAGCACCAATGCGTAGCTCCTGTTCAGATTATTTGTTACCAACACTTGAATGTCCTTGCTGCCAGTTGTCCTACAGGTTCCCTCCCAGCATCCATCTGTCCCCAAGGTCAGAGGACACAAGTTCTTGCTTTTGACTGTCACAGCCGCCAACCCTCTGGCTCTGATTCTAAACCGTACGTCACTGTTGGATGGCAGAATTCCATTCAATGGTTCCAGCAGTTCGTAACTAGAGTCCCAAGCACTATATCTCACTGGGAAAAAAGGCCATCTTGCTTTTATGTTTGAGCAATACAGGAGGTAATTGCAGGCATAGTCGTAAACATTGCTTAAGTCAGACTTCTGCTTACTGCAGACTTTCAGCACATAGGTACCTGCTTTGGGGAGTTGGATGTTGAATTCAACTCGTCCTTCCTTCTCTACTTGAAATATATGCCTCCGGCGGACTTCGTCAGAAGTGATCTCATCAGAGTGGAGTGAAGCTACAACATCCATTGTTTGATCCAAATTGAAACTGATGGAACAACGGCCATCGTTGGTACAAATGAATGGCTCATTGTGTGATGGTTGAGTCAGGCCTTTTTTCTCAGACAGACCATTCGGCCCAGCTGGGTTGCAAAGTTCCCCTGGGAGCAAAGGCCACTTTACCTGAGTGTTCACACAGCAAATGAGATAATTGCAGGCGAACCTGAAGCTTCCTTGCTCTAATTCTGTATATATTTTCAGAACATATGTCCCAGCTTGTGGCAGTTGTATGTGAAACTCCACTCTATTTTGTTTGTTAACTTGAAGCACATGCCTCCTTTCTGCCTCCTCCGTTAAAAGCACATCATCTGACTGCAGTCTGGCAAAAATGCCCTTTTCCCGCTTGAGTGTGAAAGAAACTGAGCATCTTCCATCAGTAGCTTGGATAATTGGATCATTATTAGAAGGGTGCAGAAGACCACTTTTCTCTGACAAAGCTGTAGGCCCAACAGGATTTTGGAGTTTGCTTGGAAAGGCTGGCCAGGCTACATCTGTGTTTGTACATGAAATATGGTAGCTGCATACAAACTCATAATTACCAGGTTGGAATCTGCTATCCGCATAGATTCTGAGGTCATAAGAACCAGCCCTTGGAAGTTGGA
Organism: Pelodytes ibericus; assembly: GCA_036172795.1. Lineage (NCBI taxonomy): Eukaryota > Metazoa > Chordata > Amphibia > Anura > Pelodytidae > Pelodytes > Pelodytes ibericus. The sequence goes on from CM069861.1 coordinate 178,461,099, forward strand.
CCAAGAACTCCACCTGTCTCTGTTTCTGGATCTGTATGATATATCTCCTTTCCATTTGTTTGTTCCACTTATTATCATCACTGTGTAATGTGGCCATGCAGTTCATTTCTCTGTCCAGAGAAAAACTTAAAGAGCAATGCCCGTCTAGACTATTAATAACCTGGCCATTTTGCAAAGGTTTAAGGAAACCTTTTTTGTCTACCATATTTCCAGATCCTACAGGAATATGTTGGATAATAGGCACCTTGGAGTGTGTAGTGTCAATGCTAGAACAACAAATCAGGTAATTGCAGACATATTCAAAGTTGGTGGGAGAAGTCTTGCTGTCCGCAAAGATCTGGAGTACATAAGACCCTGCCTGTGGCAATCGTATCTGCAGCTCAATGCGGTTGCCTCTTTGGGCTTGTGTGACATATCTTTTCTCTCCATGGTCACTCAAAGACACCTCTTCACAAAGGAGTGCTGTAAGAACTACAACATCTTCCTTTAATGTAAATGTCAGGGAGCAATAGCCATTTGAAGTGTAAATAATAGGTTCACGATGAGACGGTTGAAGAAGTCCTTTCTTCTCCATTAATGCACTTGGCCCGACAGGGTTTTGCAGTGTTTTGGGGAATAGAGGCCATGCCACCTCTGAATTTCTACATACAACAAGATAATTGTAACAGCATTCAAACTTTCCTGGCCCTGTGGAACTAAGTATTTTTAAGGCATAATAACCTTGCTGAGGAAGGTGAACCTTGAACTCCACTCTGTTTCCACGCACAGTCTGTAAGACATGTCTCCTTTCATCTCCTGATTTAATCTGTTCAGAATGTAATGTTGCCAAGATGGTATTTCTTTTTGCTAGACTAAACCCAACTGTACAGCGCCCATCCTGAGTGTTGATCACTGGATCACGACATGTTGGCTGAAGGAATCCCTTCTTTTCAGTCAGCCAGCTGGGGCCAACCATGACATCAAGCTCCTTAGGGATTTTGAATGTGGAATCAACAGATCCACAGTGGAGAATGTATTCTACCACATTGTCATAGCATTCCTTTGTACTGTTATATGGTTTAGTAAAGAGCTCAAGCTGGTGACGTCCAGTCTTTTGAGGATACACCACAAGTTGCATTCCATTCTTTGTAAGAGTCATCAGTCCAGGCTTCTCATTCTTATTGAGAGTGAAAGAAAAGAGGGAGGGACAACAGCCCTCAATGGAGAATGTTGCCTTTCCATTAACTGAAAGAGATAACAAAATGGCGTCAGTAATTATTACATTTTACATATGCATGGTAAAAATCTTATGAAATATATATGCAGTAATATCTGCTTCTCAACTTCTTGGTTCCTCATCCGATGATGTACTTAAAATGTCTGTAATAGTCATGCTAGGCATGTGGGCAGACTAGATGGACCGAATGGTTCTTATCTGCCGACACATCCTATGTTTCTATGCCCATGGGTCTCTACCATATTAACCCTGTCGTAACCTTCCCGATGCATGGGGTGAACCTGGCCACCTATTGTTTGGCAAGTGCTTGGCCATCATTTTTGCACTTTTACCACTTCTGTTCGGATTATAAGCCTATTAGAACTGACCCCTTATCACCCTTTATTATTTTTTTTCAGTGCAGGTTGAGTATCCATTATCCAAAATGCTTGGGACTGAAGTATCCTCTCGGCACTCATGAAATCCAGTAGTATGTGAATACTGTATAGAGCACAGAAACCACTTTTACTGTGATGTGAGCCATTGTTGTGAATGTGTGAGGCTTGAACACATGCCATTATATAACCCTTTGTGGGCGTGGGGAAGTCTGATCATGCATGGAAAGGCTATATCACAGCTTAAGGAGGCTGGACAATGAATAAACTATTGTGTGCATGCATTTTGACAGGTGTGGGTGAAATTTTCAAATTGTGGCAAATCGCCACCCTTCCCCCACCCCAACAAAAATTTTGGATAAAAAATACTCAACATATATAGGACTATATCTAAACATATTGTGACTAACTACAAATTTCTTATATGGTAATGTTTAATAAACTAATAATAATTATATTTATGACTCGGAATTCTATAATAGATTGATATGGATACATTTTTATGTAATTAGTTTGCAGTGATGACTGTAAATGAGGATACAACATCCAGTGTAGATCATTTTATCTCTGAATTGTTGTAAAACTAGAAATACATTATTTGATATAAAAAAAAAAGTGTAAAACTCCATACCTGTTTCAACCTGAAGTGTTTCAGGATGCAGTGCAATCAGACCTGCATTATAGAAGCTGCTTTTTCGGCACAGATTTCCTTCAAATTGTTTCAATGATAAAGGCACCTGGAGGAGCTGCCAATTTTGGTTATCAGGGAAATGCTCCTCTATAAACAGCGCAGGATGAGTCAGAAAATAGAATTCATTGTACCTGCAAGTAAATAATTGTGTGTGATTTCTTACCATTTTATTAAAGCTGATCTTTTATTTTTTATATGTGTATTAGATTTTCATTCAGTACAACAAATAAGAGTCCATCATAATATTATAAACATTAATGTATCTTAATGTTAGTAGTAAATAGAGGCATGCCGTAGAGATGCAAAATAAAAAGGAAAACCAAGTGCATTGTACAGATAAAGGGGCATGCGAAGGAGAGTAACAGTAGGAAACGTGTGGTCCACCATCAGCAGCATTTAAATGGTAAAAGGAGTAAATAGTAGACATGTGCAAAACTAAAATTTTCTTTTCGTCCATTTGGACGAAAATGTTATTTATTTCGTCTAAAACGAATTTCGTTCATTACTGCATTCGTTTCAGACGAAATTCGTTCATTATTTTTTTTTCCTTTCGTTTTATTCGTTCGTTTTATAGAATACGTGTAATACTATTGGCTTTCTATAAACCGAATGAGAGCCCCATTCATAAGAAATTCTTATGAATGGGGCTCTCGTTCGGTTCATAGAAAGGCAATAGTACTACACGTTTTCTATAAGCCGAAAGTCTACAAACCGAAGGTCGTTCGGTTTATAGATTTTCGGTTTATAGAATACATAGAATTACATTTATACTTGGAGTCTGTGAGTGCAAAATCCAAAGGGAGATTCTATCTCTCCTGAAGTCACTATTGTTTCACCATTTTCACTCACCTATTGTATATATTAGGTACTACATAGATTCCACAGTTTATGTAAAGCGCACTTTTTTTCTGTTTTGTAATTATTTGTATATTGCTGCTGTTTTGTCTCTTCCTGTCTATCCAAGAGGAAGGACAAACCAACTTCATGTTGACCATTAAGGCTTATGAGTGTTAATCTTCCTTCTGTACTTCTGTCCTGAGCTATGTTTCAAAACTGTCTTGTACAGTAAAAGTCTGTTCCAAGGGGTCCATATTTAAAATGGATTAATAAAGACACTTAGTTTCCCATTATGTTTCTATGACCAGATATCCAGGCTACTGCATTCTCATTGTCCAAGGTATGCTCATTTGTGCTTACCTACTTCACGTATTACTTCCGACGAACACAGGAAAGAAAAAGATCATTAGCTATGTCCCAAATTTTCATAATTTAATGTTTCTAGTAGGCAGGTTGCAATATACCATGAGCATATCTTTGGAAAGTATTAATTTGTATTAAAACCAGGTTTGGAAAACAATTGTTAACACAACATGCACTTTTGATAAATATATTATTATTGATTGGGTTCATTTTATGATATTCTGGTTATATAGCCCACAAATAGCAGCAGTTTGTTGAGTTTAAAAAACGGCACCTGTGAAAGAATATGTAAAGAGTCTAAAGCACACAAACAGACAGAAGAACACTTAATGGCACCCTTCACCCACTGCTTCAAGACTTTGTAAATAACTGGAACCATTAGCACTTACCGAAAGCTGAATGTTTTGCTACTTCTGTCTGCAAATCCTGCTCCCCAGGTAGAGTCCAGCAAGTGCCATTTCCTGTTTAAATAAACCGCATTCCAGGCATGATTGGTCTCCCCAGAGAAGGTTTGCCCTACAATGTAGCTGTAACCTTTAGAGTAGCCTCCAATTTTCACGCACTGTATACCTGCAAGGCTGAAAGAGGTTATAAAATAATTGGTTGAAATAAAAATACCTTTAGGCTGATACATCAAACTAAAATCCTCACAATAACCATGATTTACAAACTGTGGTCAGTGATTTGTAGCGCAAATAACCGCAAAGGGAAGTGGATTTAAATGGGCTTTTCCAGTGACCCCCATGACCTGTGTAAATAAAGAGATTTTTACTGCAAAACCAAAAATAATAGGACGATTGTTTGAGCTTATGAGCTTTGACAAGTGGTTTATTCACTATCCACTTAATTGTGGGTAACTGTGGTTAACTAAAACTAGTTTAACAATGATTGAAACTCTGTTGAAAATTCACCAAAACTTGCATGAATTTAATTTATAAATTAATTTTCATATGTAAAGATATTGCTCTCTACTTTGTAAGCCTGTGCATCTGTCTGTTCACGTTGTTTGGGACCTCCCAGGGCAATGCAAGTACTGCCAGCGCAACTGAGCAGATATCTCACTAAGTTACAACTATGGTGCTTGAAAATGTAACCTCAGATGACTAACATTTTTGAAAGTTTTATATAGAACTCTATAAACATGGTGTTCTAACAAACCATTTTTTTTTTGTTTGTTTAATATATCTTACCTGCACATATTCTCAAAAAGACCAGCATATCCCTCACAGGCTCCCTTCCCAGTTAGCATTGTCTGGCTGGGGTCACCACACCTTTTTGACTTATCTTCCAGTCCTTCTAAGTCATATTCTGAATAGGGAGAGAAGTTGAACATTTGTATGATGTGGGAAGTGGTTGAAATAGGAAGCATATGTAGAACTATTTGGCCCATTTCCTGGGCAGTGTAAGTTTAAACAAGAAATCTGGATATTCTATTGTATAAAAAATGATTAATTGACACTTTGAGACAAAGTGTTATTGAAACTATCATTATTCTCTTGAAATGCCCTGATGCTGCAATATATGGAATGGGAAGTAGAATGTGTTTGTATACAAAAGCTTCTAGCTGTATTAGTGACGTGGTCAATTTTCCTTGGAATACCATAGTAACAGAGGTGTCAAAAAGATGCATGTCAGTGCCGGTAGAGAGGAAACCACGCAGCAGTCATACCACTAACCACTCAGAATCGATGATAGCATATGACAGCAGATCTCTACTCTCTGCAATGGATCTCCATTAAATGAGCAATATATTTCTAAATAGTTCTGCTGACCTTCAAAGCATTAAACAGTCAGGGTCCACACTATTGGAAGGATCTCCATGTCGTTTGCTGGTGTGATGTCCTCACCTGTTCCGCTGTCTGCTCAGTCTTTGGCCCTCTGTGCTGTACTCCCTGTACACTTCCTCGCTAGGAAAACTAATCAACTAATTTGGTTTCCACTATGCAGATAACAGGCAGATCTACTTATCCTCCCCCAAACTCTCTCAATGTCACGTGTTGGGGATTGCCTCTCAGCCATCTCTCCTTAAATGGAGATCTATACATAAAAACTTATGCTCTTTAAAATGGAGCTAATAATCTTCCACTCTTCAAGCTCTGTCCCCTGCATCTATCTTCACTGTTACAATAAAGTACTCAACCATTTTACCCACTGACAACTGAAACCTTGGGGTTGTCTTTGACTCGGCTCTCCTTCGCCCCCACCCCATTCCGTTCCTTGGCATTTTCAAGGAACATAGTGCGCATTTGCCAATTGATGAAACAAAAGGCTGCCAAAATTCTAGTGAACTATCATATTTCCTTTCTCGACTACTGTAATACTCTCCTGATTTGCCTTGCTCTGGTTCACCTTTTTACCTTCACTTGTCTCTCCTCGTCAGCTGTTTTGCTCTGTAAAGCCCGCCACTGTCTGCCCGTCTGCTCTACTATAATATTTAAAATTCTAACTATAACCGAAAAGGCCCTTTACTCCTTGGCCCCTTCTTAATTCCCTCCCTAATTAACCTATACTACCCTCAATTGTTATGTTCTCCACTGTGACAAACCTTGTCATCTCAGAAACACCTACAAGACTTTACCCATGATTACTCTCAATCATTATGAATTCCCTCAAAATTCACCTCATTAAAGATTCATCTCATTCAACTAGAACACCCATTAAGTAACCTCTAGCCAAATCCACCTAGCTTACATGGTCCACAAATGCATTGTTACTGCCATTACCTTCCTCTCTGACCTTTTTACTCCTTTTCCTCACTCCCTCCAAATTGCAAGCTTGCGAGAAAAGCTCTCTGCTTTATGGATCAGTCTGTCTCTGTTCGTTTAATGTATTCTGTAGTTCTATGCTGTGCTCTGTACCAAGTGCTACATCATAAATCGTTGGTGCTATATAAACAAACAATATAATGTACTATGTATTCCATTTTGGTCAGGTAGTCTCTCCAAATAATGTTTTTTTGTGCACTGTATAGTGAGACTTTAAGGTTAGACAGGCTTTTTTTCACTTATAATGGAATGATAGTTTCACTTGACTTTTCCATCGTCTGTTATAGGTTATAAGGAGGTTCTGGAGAAGGCAGATGCTTTATTAGAAGAGTATTGTTCTTATGTATTTTCAGACACAGTTGTATCTATATGATCTTTCTCACCGATGTTGTGGCACATCCACATCCAGATGACTCGTATTTTCTCCAGGTCTGTGCGTGCTGCTTTCATTAGGGTGTTGACCAGCTCTTCAACCGTATTACGCTTACCCACCTAAAAGTATAAGTACACTGACACTTTAATGACCAGATCACTGCTTACAACTAGTTCTGTAACAACCACTCACTTTACAAATGGTTCATAGAAACATAGAATGTGTCGGCAGATAAGAACCATTCGGCCCATCTAGTCTGCCAAGTTTTCTAAATACTTTTATTAGTCTCCAGTTCTCGGTCTTATAGCTAGGATAGCCTTGTGTCTATCCCACGCAGGCTTAAAATCCTTGACTGTGTTTACCTCTACCAATTCTGCTGGAAGGCTATTCCATACATCCACTACCCTCTCAGTAAAGTAATACTTCCTGATATTACTTTTAAATTGTTGCCCCTCTAATTGAAGACTATGTCCTCTAGTTGTGGTAGTTTTTCTTCTTTTAAATATACTCTCTTACTTTACAGTGTTGATTCCCTTTATGTATTTAAATGTTTCTATCATATCCACCCATGAAAAGGATGGTCATAAAATATCCATACTATTACATTTTCAAACCCTGGCAAAAGGTAAAACTGGAGTAATTAATGTAATTATACAGTAAAGGGCTAAGTGGGAATTGAGCAGCAGGAAGATTCGATTGGTTTCTCTAGCGGTTACATCTTTGTCATGATTAATATGATTCAATATCATTCCATATTCATACCATATTCTAGGAATAATATTAAATGCAGAATAATAGAGGTGCATTTCTATTAACATTATCTGCTAGCTGTGGTAAGTGATGGCCATGTATTCCATACAGGGCCCATTCAAGTCAAATGGGAATTCAGCCAGAAAAAAACCCATATATGTGCGTGACTATATTGACACACTATAGATACGGTGACATACCTGTACTGCATAAGCATCCAATTTCTCAAAGTTCTTCAAGTTCATTGGCATTGACTTTAAATTGGATCTATTCCATGGGTACACTAATAAGAGATGAAAAAGGACTTTTAGCAGACAAGCTTAGGGCTAATGGTTTTCAACTCAAAAGTCCAGGTTTATTACAGTGAAGTTACACCGCAGATGGGCATCTTTGTACTTTCCAGCAGTAACATGTCATGAGAATGCCTATTTTCAGTCTTTCCAATTCTTTTCTTTCCAAATGAATCTGTTGCATTGTGCTTGTATGGTTAGACAAGGGACCCAAATATAGCTACGCATAGAAGCCATCTGTAAATAAGGGCTACATTTGGAGAAATCTTGAAAAAGTAATATGACGAGTGGTTTGATTTCTGTAGGTATGGTGGAATTGTCTGGCATAGAGGACAGTACACATAGGTATTCTGAAAGGTAGACTTTTGGGAAACACATGGTACTTTATCAGACATTCTTTGAGTCAGGAAGGTGATTAGCAACTTGATTTTGGAAACATAAAGTGGCAGGGAATGCCATACACTCCAAATTAAACTGATGAAGTATACTCACCAGGCAAAACTGATGTAAAGGCCACGTAAGGCTAGAATGAATTACACTATGGAAGTGAACCTGCCTGATGTTCTAGTCTTTAAACATCATATAATAATGATTCTCAGGTGAGGCGATGAAACATCCTATGTAAGGTATAGGGGAGCACTTAAAATATACTCTACAAGATACTTTTCTTTTTTTAAGAAACCTGCGCTGTATACATTAAGGGACACCTTACAGCATAAATTTAAGGTATATTAGATTAAGTCAAGTGTAGGGATTTTAATTATAAATGATTTAATGACTCTACAAATAAAGTACCGTACTGAGCCCTGTTTGCTCCATATAGCTCTATCAGGGCAGTCTAGAATCTAGGGTCAGGTGGGTCAGATTCTAAACATCATGTCCATCCCTAATAGATCCATATGGAGAAAATAGGGCTCAATAAGGTACTCTATTTGTATTCTTTCATTAAAGCAGTCTTACATTTATTATAGCTGGCCGTAATTAAAAGATAGTCACCCTATCTAAGTTAGACCCTCATGCCTAAGGCATACCAAATTGAGGTTCCAATGTTTGGTTTCTGTAGCAAAGGTGATCTATACATCCTGGCCTTACCATAAAAGTCTTTGGCACTTGGCTGTGGAGTCTGTTCCCAGTTACTCCCACTCTCTGAGACACCTGCAACAGAAACACCATGTTCATCCAATGAAAACATAGAATGGCAGTGACTAGCATCCAGTGATTCTCTAGTTAGTGTTTAATTCCCATTACAAAGAGACAGCCAGATCAAGATGGGAGTTGTATGTTAGTCATCACTAATATTATTGTTAAACAGATCAACTTAGGATTACTGTGCGACACTACAAATTTGAACAGGACTAAGAACTGAATGCAGTTTTAACCACTATGTGTATTACACATTTTTAAAGTCGTGGGGCGCACGATAAGCCAGATTTACTAAAAGCTGGGGAAATTATCAAGTCAACCCCACTGTACAAAGATGTTCAATGCAATGGTCCTTCAAAAATAAATTAGTAATAATAATAGGCTCAGTTGATTCACACCCAGGGCTGGATTAAGGCATTGGCTTTAGGGGCTGTAGCCTAGGGGCCTCATGGTCAGCAGCTCCAGGCCCATGCCTTAATCCAGCCGATGAAAAGAAAAAGAAAAAAAAGCTTGCTGCAGAGGCACTGGCTGGGGAGATCGGTAGGCAGCATGGAGTCTGTGTGCTGCCCAGGCGAACATACAAGTCTCCATGCTGCCTTTCTTGTGCTCCCCACTGCTCACAAAGCGGCAGGTCAAGTGATTGACGTGGCCACGTGAACTGCCGGCAATCACGTGACCTTCTGCGATGAGAGTAGCTGAGAGCTCAGGTGATGGCTGGAGACTGAGCAGCAGGAAGGTGAGTACTGGGGAGGGGGGGTAACAGTTTTTTTGGGCAGACTAATAGTTGCATATTGTTGGGCATACTAATTGTGGCATAGTAATGGGCATACAAACTGATGCCACTATTAGTATGCCCATTAATGTGCCACTATTAGTATGCCAACAAATATGCCAATTAATAGGCATACTAATAATGTCATATTCATGGGGAAATTGGCTGTGACATATTAATGGGCATACTAATAGTGGCATATTAATGGGAATACAAATAGAGACATATTAATGGCCATACCAATAGTGGCATATTAATGGGCAGATTAACTGTGGCATATTAGTGGGCATACTAATAGTGGCATATTAATAGGCATACTAATTGTGGCCTAATAATGGGCATACGAACTGTGGCATATTAGTTGGCATAATAATAGTGGCATATCAATGGGCATACTAATAGTGACATATTACTAGGCATACTAATGGCATATTAATGGGCAAAATGGCTGTGACATATTAATGGGCATACTATTAGTGGCATATTAATGGGAATACTAATAGAGACATATTACTGGCCATACCAATAGTGGCATATTAATGGGAATACTAATAGAGACATATTACTGGCCATACCAATAGTGGCATATTAATGAGAAAAATGACTGTGGAATATTAATGGGCTTAATAACAGTGGCATATCAATGGGCAGACTAACAGTGGCATATTTAAGGTGGAATTGGCGGTGGTATGTTAATGGGCAGACTAACAGTTTCATACTAATGGGCAAATTGGCTGTGGCATGTGAATGGGCAAATAGTGGCATATTAATGGGCAACTCACAGTTTCATACTAATGGGCAAATAGTGGCATATTAATGAGTAACCTGGCTGTGGGAATACATTGGCAAGACTGGTTGTAGAATGTCAAGTCTGGGGGTGCATTTACAAGTCTGAGGTCCAGATTGACAGGTCGGAGGGACAGAGTAGCAAGTTTGGGGCACTGTCAAGTCTGGGGCAGGATGGCAAAGATGGGGGCAGAATGGTAAGTCTGAGGGGCAGATTGTGAACAGGTGACAGTGCTAGGCTCTACTTGTACTAATGATTATAATTATGGATGCAGCTCATTAATCAGTAGAAAATCACCTCTATTTTCTACAAACAACATAAGATAAAAAAGAAAAAAGAGAAGGAGCGCAACAAGCTCAAAATTATACAAAATAATATGTTATACATATTATTTTGTATAATTTTGAGTTTGTTGTGCTCCTCTTCTTTCTTTTTTATCTGAGGGGCAGATTGGCAAATAAAAGGAAATCAAAACAATAAATGCATTTTCTCAATCATCGGTTTTATTAAATAGGGCAAAAAACGGTTTACATGTGAATTATTAATTACTAGTAAAACTTTTTTCATGTTAGGTCATCTTATTTTTACTGGGGGCCTCACAATACATGTAGCCTAGGGGCCTACAACGTCTTAATCCGGCCCTGTTCACACCTCAGAAATACTCAATTGTTTTTATTAGGTACTTTAAATATAATGTGGAGAGTTCCCAGACACATCAATGCTTAATTAAATACATTGTCCGAGCTCACAGGCTTGTAGTGACTGCATAGTGCTAGCAATATATTACGAGTATACATAGGATCTGAATACTTTAAACACTTGAATGTCTCTTGTATGCATAAAAGGTCCACTGTTTGCACCAACTGAACATAAATCATTATTGTATCGGGGAAGAGGGGAATCTAAACTTCAACAGAAAAAATTAAAGGTAATCGTTACAACATAATGTAGAAAAAGGGAGAGTAGAGAGGCAGAGGACGGTAGAGATCAGAGAGTGGTGAAGGGAGAAGAAAGAGAAGGGGAAATGGGGGACTCTTATGTTGTAAGGTTCATTCCACTTTATATACTCACTGTGTAGTATGCATACAGAGCCAGTTGCCCACTATCTCTCACTGTTAGTGCAGTTGGAGGACCTAACTAGGTCCCCTCTAGTGATTACCGTATATGCAAAATCTAAGGTCTCTCTCTGCACTACCCATCAGCCCCATCGGAACCGAGCTGCAATAGGCCACAGTTTGTGTCTACAGACAGATCAGCTGTGCTTCTGCTGGAAGGCAGAGCAGTGTCTAAACCTGTGTGCATCTGTAAAGACAGACATTAGGTTCATACCACACAAGTGACAGTGTGTTTTTAACTGTGCCGGTCTAAATGTTATAACATTGCAAAATCAATGTTTATCAGATATTATTATGACCAGTTCATTTACTAGAAGAGTTTTGTTAAATGACTAAGGTATCATCGATATTCATGCATCATGCATTTAATGCTTTTTGTAATATCCATATTCCAAAAATGTGGTCAGAACACAGTGTCTGTCACTGCCTGACTTCTCACATTTTAGTCAAATAACACTGAAAGCCCAGAGAACAAGAGTCATAATAGGCAACAATAAGCATGTTGCTTACCTCTTGGGACTGGCAGCCTGTTAAAAAGTTGAGGCCTGCTGTGTTTGGGATGGATTTCTACTCGCACACGGCTTCCTGATACAGACATAGAGAGTATTAGGATTTACTGAAACCACTAACACTGTATGTATCATACTGCAAACAAAGCACTTCCTAATAAATCCAACATTCCAATGCAATTACCAATTCATCAATTTACCGGGATATGGATATGCTCCTGTATTTGGATTAATGCGCTAATTCGACAATAACTTACCTGAAGTTGCCTGACTACATTGGTGGGAGTTAGGTTAAGTTGGTAGCTGTATTGGACAGAAGCAGCCACTTCATTAAAACTGCCCTTTGAATGGTGCATTGACTATGTGGCTGCCACTAAACAGCCACTAAACAGTGTGTCTGTTCGACCAGCTCTCTGGGACATGAGCTCAGGTGTGTTTTGCATCTCAGACAACTAACACCAAGTCACTTTACAGAAGATACAAAACAGGGAAGACTTAAAAAAAAAAAAACAAAAAAAAAAAAGCTCCAATCGAAGAAAAATTTGAGTACATGTTTAACAGTGGTTCAAACACCCTTTAAATCAAACAGAAGTTGGCTTCTGTATGATTAAAAAGTTGCTAAGGAAGATTTACGCCATCTTTAATGAACCAAGTGGGAGGCCTCCTGGTATCCACTATTCCTTCTCCTCCTGCCTGGGTTGTGGAATGGATGTTAATAGTAAAAGATTTATGCTGGAGCTCCTAGGGAACGAGTTTATACCAACTGCTACCACTAAAATGATATGGATAGGCAATAGGTCTTACCTAACCTTTAAATAAAAATAAATCATTTCTGTCAAGTAAAAATAAGTAATTTATTCCTAGATCTGTCCCACTTTGTGTAGCGATACCCATGAATCTTCATCTTTAGCCCAATGAAATTTTTTTTTTTAATTGGACAATTTATGAAGTCAAAACCTCAACCAAAAAAAAAAAGTAATAAATAAAAAAGGAATTATAAGATTGTATTTGATCAAATATAAACCTGGAAGCACGTGTAGTGCGCTCTGCAACACAAAAAAAAAACCAAAATAAAAAACCATAAATATGTTGCAAATAAATTATTGTTCCCGTTGCTGTGAATTTTATTTCTTATTCATTTATATGGTTTCATTTTTGATAAGCTTTTTTGCTAAAGCTGAGAAGTCATAAGTTATCCCATGACAGTACATGACCTTATGTATAATTGTGTGAATCGGCCAATATGTTTCCTTCTCTGTTGCTTCCCATCTGTTTAAACAAGGATATTTCCACGTATATTTGCAGCTGCACTGGTTGGCAATGTGTTCACTTAAAAGCTTGTCATGCGCCAAGGCATAACGACTCCGTGGGCAAGTGTCTTAAGTAAGTGTGTTATGATCACTCTACTTAAGTGTCACGGCTTATGCCAATATGAACTCTGTGCCAGGGATGAACCCGCATGGCCCCATAAAACATGCTGTCTAAGCTGGACATGCATATATTTGCACTTCTATTCTAATATGGCATGTATCAACTAGTTCCTAGGTATCCAACCCCGGCGTAGAAAACATCATATTTACTCTTTGAGACATTCTGTTCATTCTCTGTACTGAAAAAAAATATTTCATAAACCTTTTTTTTTTTTTTTTAATTCATAAATGTTAAATTTTTCTGAGCCTTTGCATCTCTAGTTTCAAACGATTTGTGAGTGTGGTTTGGTCTGTTTAATTAATATACACTAAGATATACAAAGAAATATATATATATATAGTGAAATGAATAAATGGATAATACACACTACTACACTAGGACTTAGATGGGCAAAGACAATAGGTTATCCAGATGAGCAGAGTCAATGTGTGCAAGAGTAGGGCAACCATAACTTACCCTGACTTCCAAAGCTGCTAATTATGTGTCTACTTGATTGTGGTTTCTTCAGAACTTCTTTGTCTGCAGGGATGAAAGAATGGTAAATATTTATTATATTCAGGCATACCTCAGAGTTCCGGACCGCCACAATCAGTCACATTCCACAATAAAGTGAGTCACATCAGCTAAAATGATTAAGTACAAAAAAGATGTACTGTCCATACCTTCTTTTGATGCTTAGAAGCCATTGTAAGTGATTAAATGGTCTAATTTCAATAAAATATTGTTGTGTCTGTGCAAATAGGGGCACAAAGAAAATGGCGCCAAAAGACTTTGCTCGATAAGTAATTGACACATCTGTCAAGAGCAATAACTGTGAAGTGCAATAAGTCAAAGCGCAATAAATCTAGGTATACCTGTATATAAAAGATACGTTTCCTACTGAAAAATCTAAAATAATCACAAATGTAATATTTTGGGTTTTGATCTTTTTGTGTAACCAATGTTTTAATGCTAGAATTATAACACTGACTGATGATTCAGTGCAGTTTGTATTGCATACATTATCTTTATGTACAGTTTCCAGGTAGGTCTACACACGGATATTAAAGGTTATCATCACAATCATATTTTTACTAATAGACATCCAGTAGAACTATACAAAAGAAAGAAAGTGTAAACTGCACTGTATTTTGAATCCACAAACTTCTTTATTTCCAAGACTGAGATTTTGTACTTTACAATATACAGGTACATTAAATGAATGTATTCATTGATATTTGCATACATGCATTGTAAAGAAAATTATTGACAGACTGTGAAGCAATATAAATACAGCATGGATTATTGAGCTAAAATAGATGAATATAGGGGCATTTTGCATTAAATTCCTACCACCCTAGAAAAGTGTTTTATTTTTAAATTTATTTTTTAACAATATACATTCTAAGGTCTTGACTCCATGTATCCTTCCTGGTAAAATACTTTATAAATAATTAATAAATAAATATGTGCTGCATTTATAAGGCCTTCCCTATATATTAAACCAATCTTGAGGAAAAAATGTTGTTGGATAACTAATGGGTGCAAATTCAGCACGGCGGATTTAATAAAACATAGTAAAGAAACAATGTTTAAATAGACGGTGAATTAGATTACGGAATTTATTTGTTGTTTCTATTATATTTTTTTGTCCCATATTGTGATTGTAAGCTTGTGAGCAGAGCTCTCCATATCTTAGTTATGTAGTTTGGCCTTACTAAAGTAAACTCAGTACCACAGACTCCATACATTGTTGCCGCTATATAAATAAACATTAACATAATGTAATGTGATATTTCATATAGAAAATGTTTTTCATGCAAAACACAGAGATAAATCTACTTAAACCAGTATAATTGTATTTGCACCTGAGACTAGTAAAGAGATTAATCTGCTTGGAAAGTTCTTTTATTCTGCCCATATCAAAGATGGCTTCTGTAGCAATGCATCTGAGCACTTGAATGTGAAGCCTCTGTCAAGCTCTGTTGTTCCTTAACATAGTGTATTAGTGGTTAATCTCATGTGGTTGTACAAGCACTGCATGCATGCTGCATAGGGTTCATGCACTTACTGCGGAGGAGTACATGCATTGAAATGCTTTGTACCTTGTGTTTTGTTACCAGGTTCCTTCTCGCATGTTGTCCCTCCTGCCTGTTTGTCCTGAGATTGAACAATGAGCAGCAGATCTATGCGTAAAGAGTTACAGTCTTGCCTTATCTCCATGCTTGATAGCAGATACACTGTTCAGTCACCTCTTTGCAGTTTAGCTGGGAGTCTCTGCAGTGCCAGGGAAAGCTCTCTGCAGGACGACAAACAAACGCCAGCTTTTACTTCCCAATCCCCTCTCCTACCCCCTCCCCACTGAGCCAGCTCTAACACATTCTGGCTGCACTGTCCAGCTTTCCATTAGCACCCGGTAGAAAGAGGACCCAGAGGACTCCGTGCTCAGTTACTCTGATAACTGAGACCCCCTGCGGATGGGGTTTCCTCTCGTTTTCCCTAGGACATGGTTTAGCAGCAGATTGCACACCTGTTCTGCATTATGTGCCAGGGAGCCCTGGCTCAGTGAAACGTTGTTGAAGAGGACTCTTGGAGATAGTGCCAAGCTGAAACCTTATTTCAACTTTCATCTAAGTTTCCTTGGCACTGAACTGCCCACCTTCCCCTTACCTACAGGGCCATAACCTACCTGAAAGAGTGGTAGAGTCATAGGGCAACTTTCCAGCAGCGTTACTTTAGCCAAATGTCATAAACATGAAAATAGAGTTTATTTGGTGATCTTATTCCTTCTCAGTTTGATAAAAAAGACTGTAGTGTAAATCTGTATAACAGGTAGAATTGCCACCTTATAATTGGATCACTGATAGGTGGTGTACATTCATATAGATATGGCAGCACATATAAAAGAAAACAAAAGAAAATACAATAGTATAACATTCAGATGTTTCTGTGGCTTATGTGAACTCACATATCTCTTTGATTTAATTAGTATATGTAGTGGTGGAACTTCTGTTCACCACCTCCAACTTCCACCAGGAAAATGTGGAACACAGGAAATGAATGTCTGCTATATATCACGAAAATGTAATAATATAATATCTTACATTAAGACAAATGATCCCACGCAGCTAAATCAAGTTCAGAAGGCAATTTTCCTCAAAGAGATCGTTTTATCACCTCCAACATCTACCAGGGAAAAAAAAGAAACAAGAATACAATTCCAGATATAGTTTACAAAGATCCTTCGCAGCAATCAACAGTAGTCTAGAACATATACAGCTCAGCACATGACAACGCATTTCACCCTTAGTCGGTACTACTTAAACAGAGACATTTTACAGCTCTGCATGCTGCCTGGATGAAGCCTGGAAGGGCAAAACACATAGTTTGCTGTGCTGTATATATTCCGGACTACTCTGTTGATTGCTGCAAAGGCATTGATTTCCCGTGGTCTACATTATTCTGGTGAAAGTTGGAGGTGGTGATCAGTTCTACCACTACGTACCATATATAGTGACATGAGTTACACTAAAGAATTTTTATTGTTTATCACTTTTGTGTGTGATTTGGGGAATACTCATTCATCAGTGCTTCTGGTGTTCAAAAGGGCACTGAGTCATTAGCACAATATTCTGTCTATTGTATTTATTTATATGTTGCCTACTCCGTTACCAGACCTGTTTAATTTTATTTATTTCCTTTTTACAAATGGCTTTTTCCTGTTCATCTCCTCTGTCTCAGTTCTTTATTCAAATATGCATTACGTCCCAATGTTCTCTGGAATATGAAGCTGTAGGGACAAATCTCTAGAGACTTTATGATGCCCACAACAAAGGAAGTAAGATTCTGTATCTCTACTCAAATGAACCAATAAAAAAGATGTAATAGGGGTAAGGATGCAAAGATTCCATGACAGGAGTAGCTTCCATCATCGGGGACATGTATTCGCCTAGAAATAACTGCTAAACTTAAAACCAGACTGTGGGCCACAGCACTTTATTTAAAATAGTCGTTGCATTACATTTTATATCATTCCACAACATAACCAGTATTACACAATGACTAAATAACATTTTATATAACCTCAGAAAAAAACAACAAGCATGCACGAGTATCCAGGTGGCTGGAGAATGACCTCCGTGTTCTGGGCATATACCAATGCCCCCTCATATCCTGAGGTTTGAGGTACCACTTTCCCCTCGAACCTCCCACCAGAGTCTTGATCGACTCTCCAAATTCCGTTCCTCCATTAACCCTCCTGGATACTCGGCAAGCTTCCGCCGATGCGGTGACATAAAAAACATCAAACAGAAAAAAACCTTAAAAAATAGGGAGAGTGGGTGGTACAAAAGGTAGGGAATCTTCTCTTCTCAAAATGGTTGCTCCAACTTCCTGCTTCCTCACTTTTATTCCCAAAACTCCTCCCACTAACTCCAACGATAGACTGGACATGTCCCCTCAGTACTCCTTGTCTGGCAGCTACAATATGTTTGCTTGGAAGCTCTCTATGCCAATATTGGGTCAATTCAACTGGAGAAATCAACCTTTTCTATCAGAGTTAGAACAATTCTCCAACTTGCTTGTCTTTCCAATTGACCTATTAATCCCTGAGTTATATGTCTTTGTTCGAGAGCTCTAATCCTGCCAGCGATTTTGAAATTCACTAATTAACATGTATTTAAACAATTACCATAATTTATCAATGGGGCATGGTGCAAGCACTATATAAATTATCTAGTGTACATACCACATTTGCCCTTCCATTTTTTTCAATTGCATTTCCATTTAATTTGATTTATAGTGTCCTTTGATCTTGCATATTGTTAATTAGATTTACAGTTAATTAATAGTGTATTGCAGCCGTACAGTTCTTTTCTCATTCTGTTTTCGTTTTTGTAACGGCTTAGTCCAGTTGATATGATGCCCATAGCTCAGTAAAAATAGCTTTTCTAAATAAAGAAACATTGCTGATCCCATGTAATATTTTTATCATGGAGGGATTATGAGACAATGAATTATTAGTAGGCATAATTCTACATTTGTTTAGAGAAAGAAGAGAATGCCAAGCTGTATCAAATTACTACAGTACAAGAGAATACAGCAACAATACATGTACAGTACAGTAGAATACAGCAACAATACATGTACAGTACAATAGAATACAGCAACAATACGTGTACAGTACAGTAGAATACAGCAACAATACATGTACAGTACAATAGAATACAGCAACAATACATGTACAGTACAGCAGAATACAGCAACAATACATGTACAGTACAATAGAATACAGCAACAATACATATACAGTACAATAGAATACAGCAACAATACATGTACAGTAGAATATAGCAACAATACATATACAGTACAGTAGAATACAGCAACAATACATGTACAGTACAATAGAATACAGCAACAATACATATACAGTACAATAGAATACAGCAAAAATACATATACAGTACAATAGAATACAGCAATAATAATCAAGGATGGTATGCATGATAGAAACAGATTCAATTCCTGCAACAGACAGCCTTAAAGAAGTCCATTTCAGTAGTCGAAAGCCTAGTTACAAGCCAGCTGTAGGCAAAACATTATCTGTCTGTCCATGTCTAATTAAAAGTATGCATCGAGTGTAAACATTTTAAAAAGATAGAATTTAATTAAATAATATAAAATAAAGTACCTTATTGAGCCATTGTGCACCACTATCAGGTAGTGGACAAGTTGTTGGGAATCTTGGATTACATCTTCCCAGGGAAGGTCAAACATCTTCTGGCAAAGGGAGCTTCACCAGCCCACCCATTATTATCAGAGATAGGCACAAATAGGCAAAACAGATATATTGATAAGACAATTGTACAGAAAGATAGAAAGAGCTATGAATGCCTTAAAGAAAATTGGTTCTTTCGTCCAAAAACTAATGGGAACATTAACGAATGAGCAATGAATGAACATCATTTATTCATTTGTTCTTTCAGAGGTCGACTCAGGAAATTCGGAGTTTCGGACCCAGTCAGATCCCTTTGGTGATCCGAGTAGCACTTAAATCAGGCTACTCAGAGACCAACAATGTGATCTCTCTAACTGTCATGAAAATTGGTCAATATGATGTGACAGACACATAGCACTCCATAACACAGAGTTTAGCTGTTAAGATGGCCATGAAATAAGCCGAAGTCCATAGACTTCTATAGGGTGGACTTTGGCTATTTCTGTAATAGCCGAATTCCTCATGAAATGGCACAAAATGAAATAAAATGAAAAATAAATCAAAAATGTAAAACCAATTAAAATATATCAAAATAAAAAGACATTCAAATAAATTAATGATATAAAAATATCTAGTATTAATGCTATATATATATATATATATATATATATATATATATATATATATATATATTATGCTAATAATAGCATTTAGTATTAATAAAAAATGAATGATTGTAATTTATGTTATTAAAATATCCTATTACGTCATATATGGTGCAATTACGATGTCAATGCACACATCTGCTGATAGAAAGCAGTTGTTGTTGGGCGATTCTATCATAAGAGGTGCGGAGTTGGACAGTATTGGCTTAGTGAGATGTCTTCCTGGAGCTACTGCTCGCAGAGACAGGAGGCGTATTTCTAATATTGTTAAGCAAGCAAATCAGGAAGGAGAATTGGATGTACTGGTTCATCTAGGGACAAATGATTTGGCTTGCAATGAGGTTTCAGAGGTGAAGGAAGCTTTTCGTGTTCTTGCCAATGATATACGGCAGGTTGTGTCCACACTGTCCTTTTCTGAAGTTATGCCTGTGCATAACATTCACAATGATAGACGGATGCGTATTAGGGACTTCAACTTGTGGCTTGGAGAATGGTGTCGGGAGCAAGGATTTGGCTTTGTTTCTCATGGAAGTTCACTATGGGATAGAAAGGAACTGTACAAAAAAGATGGTTTGCATCTTTCTCAAAAGGGAACGAATGTTCTCAGTGAGCAGTTCAGAGGTTTTGCTAGGAGGTTTTTAAACTAAAAGAGGGGGGCAAAATGGCGATAAAACATCAATCCAATTGCCCCCCAAAAAAGGTACAGAAGTTACCTGTAGTCAGTGTGCTGAAAAATGATAAGCTTAGGGTCATGTCTACAAATGCTCGCAGTTTAGGGAATAAGATCCATGAACTTGTGGCAATATTGGCAACTGAGAATGTAGATTTAGTGGCTGTTACTGAGACATGGTATAATGAAAAACATGACTGGGACATTTCAATACCAGGGTACTCTTTATATAGAAAAGACAGAGAAGGTAAAAAAGGGGGAGGGGTGGCCCTGTATGTGAGGGATAGCTTAAAATGTAACGTAATACAAGTTAGTGAGGCGAACATAGAGTCAGTTTGGGTTACATTAGAATTTGGTAATCATATGGTAATTCGGGTAGGTGTGATTTATATGCCCCCTGGACAAATAGAGGAGTTAGATAATCTACTAGTTGAGGAAATAGCTAAAATGACAATGAAGGGAGAAGTGATCATCATGGGTGACTTTAATCTTCCTGATGTGAACTGGAAATACAAAACAGCTACTTGCGCCAGGAGTACGCATATCCTAAACTCCCTACTTGGATTATATCTAAAACAAGTAGTGGAGGAGCCAACTCGAAAGCAGGCCATACTAGACTTAGTGTTCACAAATGGAGATTTGTTATCAGATATTACTGTAGGTGAAAGTTTAGGATCTAGTGATCACCAGACAGTGTGGTTTAATATAAGAACAGTGACCCAGTCACACCACACAAAAACAAAAGTTTTAGATTTTAGAAAAACAGACTTTTCTAAAATTAGATTAGGTGTGAAGGAGTCATTATCAGACTGGAGTAAATTAAATGGAGTCCAGGAGAAATGGGATTATCTAAAAGTTGCACTACTGAAGGCAACAGAAAATTGCATAAGGCTTGTCAGTAAGAGCAAAAAATTGAAGAAACCACTGTGGTACTCTGCAGAGGTGGCTAAAATAGTAAAAAATAAAAAGCTAGCATTTAGTAATTATAAAAATACTCAGAGTGAGGAAGATAGAAAGATCTATAAGAGTAGGCAGAAAGAGGCAAAGCAAGCTATAAGAGCTTCCAAAGCACACACAGAAGAGACTATAGCCCAGTCAGTGAAAAAGGGGGATAAAACATTTTTTAGATACATAAATGAGAAAAGGAAAGTAAAACAAGGATTAGTTAGATTAAAAACAAAAGAAGGATGCTATGTAGAAGAGGATAAAGGCTTAGCAGACTGCCTTAATGAATATTTTTGTTCAGTTTTTACAAATGAAAATGAGGGTACCTCATTTAGGGAAAAAGACTAATGAGTCTTTTGATGCATGTAAGTTTACAGAGGAAGAGGTTTTACTTCAGCTGTCTAAAGTAAAGACAAATAAGTCGATGGGACCTGATGGGATACATCCAAAGTTATTAAAAGAACTTAGTGGTGTACTAGCAAAACCGTTAACAGATTTATTTAACCAATCATTGTTAACGGGAGTAGTTCCAGAAGATTGGAAATGAGCTAATGTTGTGCCCATTCACAAGAAAGGTAGTAGGGAGGAGGCGGGCAACTATAGACCAGTAAGTCTTACTTCAGTAGTGGGGAAAATAATGGAAACCTTGTTAAAGAATAGGATTGTTGAACATCTAAAGTCGCTTGGATTTCAAGATCAGAGACAGCATGGGTTTACTTCAGGGAGATCATGCCAAACTAATCTTATTGATTTTTTTGATTGGGTAACTAAAATAATAGATCAGGGTGGTGCAGTAGACATTGCTTACCTAGATTTCAGTAAGGCTTTTGACACTGTCGCACATAGAAGGCTTATCAATAAACTGAAATCTTTGAGTTTGGATTTCAATATTGTTGAATGGATTAGACAATGGCTGAGTGACAGGCAACAGAGGGTTGTAGTCAATGGCGTATATTCGATGCAAGGTCTTGTTACTAGTGGGGTACCTCAGGGATCTGTTCTTGGACCCATTCTCTTTAATATTTTTATTAGCGATATTGCAGAAGGTCTTGTTGGCAAAGTATGTCTTTTTGCTGATGATACAAAGATTTGCAGCAGGGTTGATATTCATGGAGGGATAAGCCAAATGGCAAATGATTTGGATAAACTAGAAAAATGGTCAGAGCAGTGGCAACTGGCATTTAATGTGGACAAGTGCAAGATTATGCACCTTGGGCGTAAAAACCCAAAAGCAGAATATAGACTATTTGGTACAGTCCTAACCTCAACATCTGAGGAAAGGGATTTAGGAGTAATAATTTCAGAGGACTTGAAGGTAGGTAGGCAATGCAATAGAGCAGCAGGAAATGCTAGCAGAATGCTTGGTTGCATAGGGAGAGGTATTAGCAGTAGGAAGAGGGAAGTGCTCATGCCATTGTACAGAGCACTGGTGAGACCTCACTTGGAGTATTGTACGCAGTACTGGAGACCGTATCTCCAGAAGGATATTGATACTTTGAAGAGAGTTCAGAGAAGGGCTACTAAACTGGTTCATGGGTTGAAGGATAAATCTTACCAGGAAAGGTTAAAGCATCTTAACATGTATAGCTTGGAGGAAAGACGTAACAGGGGGGATATGATAGAAACATTCAAATACATAAAGGGAATCAACACAGTAAGGGAAGAGAGTATATTTAAAAGAAGAAAGACTGCCACAACTAGAGGACATAGTCTTAAATTAGAGGGGCAACGATTTAGAAGTAGTGTCAGGAAGTATTGCTTTGCTGAGAGGGTAGTGGATGAATGGAATAGCCTGCCAGCAGAAGTGGTAGAGGTAAACACAGTCAAGGATTTTAAGCATGCGTGGGATAGACACAAGGCTATCCTAGCTATAAGACCGGGAACGGGGGACTAATAAAAGTACTCAAAAAAATTGGGCAGACTAGATTGACCGAATGGTTCTTATCTGCCGACACATTCTATGTTTCTATGTTTCTATCATGTAATATAAAATACACATATCACATACGCCACATTTTGGGAAGACTTTGACTAGTTTCACAATAGCCGAAGTTCTTCCACTTACTTCTATGGAAGGTCTTCCTAAAACGAAAATATACAAATCTAATGTATAAACGGGAATCGAAAACTTTGGTGGTGCCCAAATCTGATTTAAAAGTGGTGCGACTCCAGCGCAATAAGTCAGTTTAGAGACAAGCGTGGTATACAGTTGCTCTCCTACCGCCATTGCCTGGATATTCCTTTATCATGGAATACTTGAAGGAATATCTAGAGTCAAGATTCTAAACATGTCAGCCGCCTGATAGAGCTATACAGAGCAAAGAGGGCTCCTTAGCAGACTTTGTTTCTTTCATTAAAGCGTTTCCATGGGCTTTATTCATGTAAGAGAGGATTAAGAAGGGAATTGCAAACTTAAAAAAAAAATAATAATAAGATCTTATGTACATGTGCCCCTCCTTGGAGTGTTTCTATATTTGATAAGAACAACAAATACTTTGCTGGGTGATGCAGTGCTGTTAGAAGAGTATTATTTTAAATATTTTCACACGTGGTGTGTTTTTATCTTCTGTGTGCTGGTCCAGTTCAGCTATACTTCAAACTCTGCTATTTTGGCTTTAAGTTGAAGTTCCCTTCTCAATTCCTTGCTATTCCCTCTTTCATAAATAAAGCCTCTATCAAATGTACTCTTTAAAATTAAAAACAAGCTTATTTATTGCCTATAGTTGTTCTTTGGGTAAGCTATTTCTTTTATGTAGAAATGATACTGAACAGCATCGATCTGCTAATTATATGGTGTATTTGATCAATGGATCAATGTTCTAAAACAGAAGCTGGCATTGTGGGAAATGCAGTCACATGGTACGTATTGGAATAACACAAACAAAGCCATGAAATGACAAATAAGTCCAATAAACGTTCCATTTTGAGCACTAGTGCATATAGGAAAATGAATAAAGAAAAAAGTGCTATTGACAGAACTATAAAACTTGATTTGATCTACCACAACATGGAGGAAATGTCTCTTTGGAAATAACATGCAGATGGTGTATTTAATATTTATAGACTGTTAACAATACAGCATTTACGTGCTGTCCAACAGCTGTGGAATCCTGTGCATGGCTCACTCTTATGTGTAGCTGGAACTCAATATGCAGAGTCGGAAGATAAGAAAATATTCAAAAACTGTCAAGATGCAATGACCTGGTGACTTAGTACCTCTGCACTTACTGGGTGGTAGTCAGTTGTAGTTAACTGGATGCAGATGGTAGGTAATTAAAACTTCACCTGCCTCACAGTCCCATAACTCTTCTCATCACAGTCACTGCTTTCACCCGCTTTGGATCCATGTTGATGGGATACCAATTTATTCATGGTTAAATCTCCCACTACTCCACGTTGGAGCATTGCACCTTCTTTGTGTGGATCCTGTTGCTGACCCAGGCTATCCAGAGTTTGAGTTTGAGCTGTGTTGGGGTCTTTGTTTCTAGTGTGTACTGACCCCCCGTCTGCTTTTTATTTTACCATGAGCCTGCCTTGTGTTTCTTTTAGGTCTACAGCCTGTCCTGCTGTATACTACCTCTCAAAGACGATAGGCCTGTAATTGTAGCTGCTCAAAAGTAGAACCTTTTTTCTTTGTATTCTTTCAATTGTAAACCAGCGCTACTTCATCTTCCCATATCTATTACAAGAGTAGAAAGAGCCGTTATCCTATGATGGGGTTTGAACCTAAAAACACTCCCCACAACTGTACGATTACCTGATCCAGCACCATTGGGCAAAATATTTTTGTAGAGCTACACTTTTATTTTTTTTTCTTTATTTAAGCACCATATGGTAATTTGTCCATGAACAACAATCATTTTTCACTATTCACTATTTTATATATTTATATTGCATAACATTTTTTGGCTTTTGTTATAATGCATTTATTGTATCATTCATTATTTTGTCCAATAAACACTGTAACTAGAGAACCTGGTAATTTAAAACAAACACATATATAAATGCCACTGTTTGTTTTTATTGCATATAAAAGGAAAAATAAAATTAGGTGTTTATCTCCTGGCTCCATTTTGTGAATATTTCCCATGATGCAACATCATCCAATATATTCCAGAAAATCTCATTTTACAACTGTGGCCAAAGCCTGCATGAGGATGTCATAAGATACTCTCCTGCTATCTTACAGGCTCCTGTGTACCATAGTGGGCAGGTCTATTTGGCTGTGCACATCTTTTTTTACCTGCCTTCCAACACAGGATATCTCTTCCCTTGTGATGTAATAGTTACATTACCCTCCCATTCAATGCAAGTCTATGGTCAAAATTCAGACTTATAGACTGCATTCTGTGTCCCCAGCCCCAAAGTGAGAAATTAGTGCTGTAAAATCACTTGTGGCACCACAAAACACTATATTTCAGAAAATGGCGGTGCCCAGTCACACTTGTTTAGTTACATATTTTATTAAATACAGTCACATAACAAAAACAAAAGACATATCTGAAATCAACAAGACAAAATAAAAAAATAAAACATTTTCATTTTTTGGTGGGAGTGTCCCTTTAAGTTTGTGTATATGTGTTATATATATTTGTGGTGTGTGCCTCAACAGGGTACTTGCACAGTCGGACAGGACACAGAAGTACTAAAATAAAGTCAGTTTTATTTTCACTGTACTGCCCATTAAAGACCTCTTCACTTCAGTCTCACAGCATTTAATAAACAGCAAAAATAAAGAAAAAAAATCTCTTCACTCATAGAAGTGTATATACTCACTTCACAGGGATCTCCTGCTAATCTGAGGCTTCTTTCTGCACTGGTGTCTTGTTACATACATGCGGCACAAATTTAAGCACACTTACTTAGTTTTATGGAATCACCTGTGCAGCTGCTGCAACTGCACTGCAGGCAGAATGTTAATGGCCTGCCTTTGTTCGGAGATTTTAAACCCCTGGAGCCTTATTTGAGGGAAGGCTTTGTACAGCCCTTCACAATACTATACATACATATATGTCTGACATGAACTGACTTTTACAGGTAAAATAGTTTTTTTGCTTGGCTTATAATCTATGGGGATAGATAATATATGTTCTTCAAGAAGATTTAAAATTTTTTTAAGAACAGATAGGTAAAAGTGAAAGAAAAGCCCCACTCAAACAAGCTTTACTTACACAATAGTGATAGTACATTTAATCAGTGCGGTATTTACCGCGAGGCTTCCTAGGCGGATGCCTAGGGCGGCAAATTTTGGTGGATGGCAATGCCCCCCGCACTGAAAAAAAAGTAAGAAAAAGTGCACAGGCAGGAGATCGCAACGTTTTTTTCTTGGGGGGGACGGAGTGTTAGGTCACGTGACCTATCCACTCTCATTGCGGGGAGCTGAACAGGCTACATGGTAGGACACCATACTGCCTGCCACTAGCCACCAGGGATCAGGGTAAGTCCTGAGGTATGGGGCATGTGATGGGGGATGTAATGTAATGGTAGGCCTGTAATGGGATTAGATGGGGTTAATGGAGGCATGTAATGGGGCTGATGCGCTTAATGGAGGCCTGTAATGGGGCTGATGGGGTAATGGAGGCATATAATGGGGCTGATGGAGTTAACGGAGGCATATAATGGGGCTGATGAGATTAATGGAGGCAGATAATGGGGCTGATGGGATCAATGGAGGCACATAATGGGGCTGATGGGATTAATGGAGGCACATAATGGGGCTGATGGGATTTATGGATGCATATAGTGGGGTTGATGGGGTTAATGGAGGCATATAATGGGGGTGATGGGGTTAATGGAGGCATATAATGGGGGTATGTGATGGGGCAATGGAAGCATGTGATGAGGCAATGGAGGTATGTGATGGGGGCAATGGAGGAATGTGATGGGGCAATGGAGGCATGTAATGGGGGGGATGGAGGCATGTAATGAGGGTGATGTGGGGGTGATGTGGGGATATGGGGCATGTCATCCATGGGTAAGGGGGGGCCCGAATTTTGTCTACCTAGGGCAGCACAAAACCAAGATATTTTACTGGCAGGCTGGTAAACAGTTGTCTTGAGGCCAATGTTAAGTATATGCAAGCAATAGCAAGATCGGTATTTTTTCAAAGAAACGGTGGCAAACCTAAATGTGTGATAATTTAACTACAAAATAAGCATATCCCTGCTTATCTGTTATGTACTGTAACTTACCTTTACTAATAGTAGGCAAAGCTCCATCTAATAGGTTTTTAAATTGTAGGCGTTTTAAATTGAAGTTCCCTATAAGGGGCTGACGTTGTTCATAATCTTTGGTCAGATTTTCCTCCGTCTTGGGTCAGATGAAATAAGATCTGACTCAAGATTTTAAACGACATGTCAGCCCCCTGATACAGAAGGAAACAGGGCTTATCAGGAATGTATCTTCATTCATCAAAACATTGCTATTGCCTACACCTGAAGAAACCTTTGAATTGAACAATTACATTTTGGCCAAAAATGGTCCTTTAACTAACTACAGGCATACTCCGCTTTAAGAACACTCGTAAGAATGGACAATTTTACAGTGCAACCAGTCTAGTATATGGACACACTTGTTTCTATTTTAACGATGAGGCAACTTCTCACTGAGTCTATGCTATATTTCAGTACTGTGCAGTGCTTCTCCATGTGCGATTACTACCGGCTCAGGTGAGGTCTATCCTGTCTATTAATAATATATTACATATAGGGATAAGCGCACTCCTGTCTATTAAGACATTTGTACTGTAGACTGCATTTGTACTATTTAAAGTACATTTTCATTTTACATGCATGCTCTGGACACACATGTTTGTTAATGTGGGTTATGACCACGCTGTCTTTCAAACTGTGTGTATTGCAATGTGCCCTTCACATTGTCTTGAGTTTACAATTAGCAGCTTCTGCAGGTGGTAAGGGAATAAGGAGAAGTAAAAATCCATTCTAAAATTATCCAGAGCATCCATCCGGCAGGAGGATCTGTCAGTGCATCTGTTCTTGGCCAGAATCCAGAGAGAATTTTAACAACTGTGGGTTGAAGGACTTGTCATGTCACATGCAGAGTATAAAACATTTGTACCTGTGGTTTAGTAGCTTGTGTGTTCAGACTAGTGTAAAACAAACAAATCTTTTTTCTTTGTAATTGATGAATCTACATATTTTCCACCCCAGCTGCTCACCTTTTCCTAAAATGTCTCCTCCCCCCCCCAGGCTAGTTTTCCTACAGAACACGTCACAATTAGTTCCGCTTATAGCCCCCATCACGGATTAGCAGGCCCGGAACTCTTATTAATGAGCTTTTGTTTATGTAAGACGGGAATGTGTGCCATAGCATTGTGTATTGAGGGCAGTTATACTGTGGCACAGATATTGGTGGTGCAAACTGGGTATTAAAGAACTAAAAAAGTAAATAGAAAATGCAAAGGAGTGATTGCCAGTTTCACAAAGGATTCAAAAGGGCAGTTAATAAAAGTTCAAATAAGCTCAGTAATTGGGGACAGATTGGGAGAGATCACAAATTGCCAAAGTAAATTGACCGTAACAGAACAATAAGATCAGAAAAAGGTACATCTTGTTCTTTCAGTCACTGGCATTTGAGTTCAGAAGTGGGCAAACAAATGGGCTCTCAGCCAATCAGCCTTCTAACATCTTCTTTCCTCTCACTCCTGGTGCACGTCTCCTACTTACAACTCTGTTACATTGGCATAAAGTTTAAAATTCCAACCTGCAAATCTCTTTTTTTGAGTAGATCCCTAGGTATAGATCATTTTGGATTTCATTTTGGATTATATTTTATTCTCTACGTTCACAGTAAAGACAATGCCCTTAACGACAGATGACGTGCCAGGCACGTCACGGCAAATCGAGGACTTGCCGACAGGTGACGTGCCTGGCACGTCATGCACTAAACTGAGTAAAGAAAGCGACCAGCGGTCGCTTTCTTTACTCTAACGGTGTTGCTACAATGCCTCTAGGTAGAGGCATTGTGCAACACCCCCCAAATGTGCAGGGGCGCGCTACGATCACTCCACGGAGTGATCGTAGCAGCCATTTAAAAATGGCTGCGCCGGCTGCACACATGTGCTTAGAAAGCGAACGATCGTTCGCTTTCTAAGCATCTCCGGTGTTGTTAAAGTGCCTCGCCAGCGAGGCACTTAACAACACCTTCAGGCTGCCCAGAGCCGATGGTGGTCGCTCTCCTGAGCGACCCCATCGGCTCAGTAGAAGGGAACGCTGCCTATACAGGCAGCGCTTCCCTTCTAATGGCAAGAGCATCGGAAGTGAAAGTATTTCACTTCCGATGCTCTAGGGGGAGCCAATCGATGCCGGCACAACAGATCTATGTGATCTGTGTGCAGGCATGTATGGTAAGTGCTCTGATGAGCACTTATCATACTGTCAAAGGCAATATTAGCAAATATTGCCTTTGACAAGTATTGATCTGCCTCCCTCACCTTACTAGTTATAGTAAGGGAGAGAGACAGATCAGATCAAGTAAAAAAAATAAAATAAAATAATAAAACAAATATTTAATAAAATTTTAAACACCAAGGGCTTTTATAAAAGCCATTTAACCCCTTCCCTGCCATTGATCGCTGTGTACGCAGTGATCATACACAGCAGCACATTTTTTGCTGTCTGTGCATTTTTTAGGGGTTAATTTTTTTTACTGTAATTCATTACAGTATAAAAAAAAGCTCTTTTAAGAGAGATTAACCCCTTTCTTGCTGTAGATCACTGCCTAAGCAGAGATCTGACGCAAATGCAGCAATCTTGCTGCAGAAGCATTTTTAATTTTTTTAAAACTTTTTTATTACACCCGTCACGTGTTAATTATACCCGCTAGGGGACTACGTTTAACGTAATTTTTTTTTTAAAATAAGAGCTATTAACCCCTTCCTTGCCGTATATCACTTCCTAAGCAGCACATATGGTCACTGCCTAAGCAGTGCATATGGTCACTGCCTAAGCAGCGCATATGGAGCAATCTAGTCGCAGAAGGATTTTTTTTTGCTATCAGCATTTTTTTTGTCAGACTCGCTAGGGGTTAATTATACCCACTAGGGGATTACGTGTATTCCTTTTGAAGCTGTCTGAACACGTGTATAGCGATCAGTAACAGCCGATCAGTGGCAAAGGTGGTTTGGTGATTTCTCAGATGAGCATCACCATTCGTCTGGTTCGATCAATATTGGTAAATATTGTTCTGACCCATATGGATCTGCCTCCCTCTCCTCACTTGAGTTTTAGTGAGGGAAAGAGACAGATCTGTATAACATAATTTTTTAATTGTAATAAATTAAATAAAATGTTAAAAAAATTGTGAGTCCCAAGGGCTTTTATAAAAGCCATACCCTTTGTATAGTGTTGTGTATTAACCCCTTCTGTGCCACTGCACAGCAGAAATTTTTTTCTTGTCTGTGCATTTTTAGGGGTTAATTTTTTTGTACAGTACTACAAAGGCTCTTATAAGAGCTATTAACCCCTTCCTTGCTCTACATGTTCAAATTCCAAGTTTGAAAATCAAAAAGCGCACCTCTCAAATGTAGCCTTTCAACACCCAACAAAGCTGACAAAGCTATGCATGGGTGGTATCCCTGTGCTCGGGAGATGTTGCTGAACATATATTGTGGTATTGTTTGTCAGTGACACATACCGAAATATGTGAATTTGTGTCTAAAGTACGATGTATGTGGGAAAAAATACACAATAAAATGACTACCACAAACTTTGACAAAGGCTGGTGGTAGAATTGGTGCATGGAAAGTGTTAAAATAACACCATTTAAAATAGCCTAGGGTGTCTACTTTTACAAAATATATACTTTTTGGGGTAAAATACACTGTCCTACTTTAAAAAAAAGTCCCAAATGAAAGATGGGCTCAGGCTGGCTACACGTCAATATTCCAAGTTGAAAATGCGCACCTTCACAATGTGGCCCTTTTAGCCCCCAAACAACCCAACAAACCTATGCATGGGTGGTATCCCTGTACTCAAGAGATGTTGCTGAACACTTATTGGGGTGTTATTTGGCAGTGACACATACCAAAATCTGTAAATTCATGTCTGAAGTACAAGGTTTGTGAAAAAAAAACACAAAAAAATGACTACCACAAACTTTGACAAAGGCTGGTGGTAGAATTAGTGCATGGAAAGTGTAAAAATACCACCATTTGAGATAGCCTAGGGTGTCTACTTTAAAAAAATATATGGGTTGATGTGGTAAAATACACTGGCTGGTTTCAAATATGTCCCAAATGGGACATGGGTGCAGGCTGTCTGCATGTCAAAATTTCAAATTGGAAAACCAAAAACTTCACCTCCCAAATTTGGCCTTTTACCCCCCAAACAATCCAACAAACCTATGCATGGGGGGTATCCCTGTACTCAAGAGATGTTGCTGAACACTTATTGGGGTGTTATTTGGCAGTGACACATACCAAAATCTGTAAATTCATGTCTGAAGTACAAGGTTTGTGAAAAGAAAACACAAAACAATTACTACCACAAACTTTGACAAAGGCTGGTGGTAGAATTAGTGCATGGAAAGTGTTAAAATACCACCATTTGAGATAGCCTAGGGTGTCTACTTTTAAAAAATATATGGGTTGATGGGGTAAAATACACTGGCTGGTTTCAAATATGTCCCAAATGGGACATGGGTGCAGGCTGTCTGCATGTAAAAATTTCAAGTTGGAAAACAAAAAACTGCACCTCACAAATTTGGCATTTTAGCCCCCAAACAACCCAACAAACCTATGCATGGGTGGTATCCCTGTACTCAGGAGAAATAGTAGAATCTATTTAGCATGTTTTTTCGTTCGCTATTGTCGATGAGGAGAAGTTGTTTCAAATAAAAACAAAGAAATTTGTGTATTTTTTTTTTTTTTACCATATTTTTTTTTTTTTTTTTAATAATATGATAAGATATGATCAAAAATATGGCATCCATAGAAAGCCCTTTTTATCCCGATAAAAACAATATATAATATGTGTGGGTACAGCAAATGACGAAGAAGAAAATTACTGCTAAACACAAACAGCACAGAAATGTTAAAATAGCCATTGTCCAGAAAGGACAAAAATGTTTCAAAGGCTCTGTCCTTAAGGGGTTAAACGTTAGTGCAGTCTATGTTTTTTTTACTTATTAAATACCAGATTTTCTCTTATACATCTATACCATATTTTCTGCATTTGTGACATTGCATTTTGATTATTACAAGCTTTATTATCTTGCTTTCTTTTCTTTTGTAAGAAAAACATAAACTGCATAATTAGCTTTTTATTCACTTTGTACTAAACCCCGATTGACATGCAGGGGGTTTTTCTTGTGGCTTTCTTTGTATTGTTTTTTTTATCCCCCAGTAATATTTGATTTATGGCCACCATTTCATATATCAGTTTTAAGCTTTTCTAATGAATAATTTATGATATAAAATAAAATATTGGTTATGACCTTGACTTAAGTGGCTGTACACTGAAGCATCACAGAAGCAGACGTAAATCCTGAAATGATACTCTATTCCAACAGAGGTGACCTTTAAAATCAAACACGCTTTTCTTTGGTAACATGAAAATATTTTGTTTCAGTTTAAAATGTGCTCTATTTAAAAGGGGCTGTTGGACCCAACAGATGAGGATGAAGAGCCTCAGCTCTGATTGGGAGAATATACAGATAGCACAGCATTTTTAGCTTTCATTAAAGAAGCAAAAGTTTAACAATCAATATAAAAACATTAGTGCTACATTAATGTCTGAATAATGTTGAAATCTGAAACCTTTGAAATAATTAGGCCTTTTATGTTGATTGTCACTTTAAAAAAAAAAATTCTTTCTATGATGTTTTGTTTAGAAGATATCACTGATAATCTAGTTCATGAATCACGGCGTAGGAAATGTAATGCCTGGATATTTCACGACCCCTTATTGGTCTATCATACTGTCAGTCTGACAGGTAAGCCTTTTCTATTGCTTAGATTTGTCTGAATCTGAAAGACCACTCCCGCAAACAGTCACTAGAGAAAAACAAGTGAAAAGCGATTTGTAACCCGCTAATTCAGTGATAACTGAAGCTCCCCATACTATTCCACTATGGGTTTTCGCTGTATTCTATCTCTGCGTATAAGTTGCTTCTGGAGTATTGCCTGCTACCATTGGACTTGGATGCATTGTAAAATCTCAAGGCTATTGCAAATCATTTCCAAATGCAGTTCCCTTTCCAGCAGCAGTACAGTGCTCTATTGTCAGAGGGAAGAGAGACACGTTTCATATTGGTTTTTGTAGCAAAGTTGCACCTCTCATAGAAAGTGATTAGTGAAGAGCTATCACCGCCCCTGTCAAAGCCTGCAAGAGTCCCGCTGCTACGTCTGTCTATTGTCTGGTGTGCATAAATTACTGCTTATTGATAAAACAGCTTCTTGATAAAAATAACTTGATGGAAAAAAAAAACATTTTAGTAGAAAATCTTCCATAACATGTTCATAATGAGTCAATCTGACCTTATTAGTGACATTTCTTGATGTTTTTACTTTAAAACTCACTTATTAATATCTGATGTATTTTGGGGAGACAGAAGTTAAATAAAAGGATAATTCACCAATCTAAAGTAACATTAAAATAGTTCTATGCAACCACAGCAATGTATTGTAGCATAAACTAAAAAAACTAAAAATGCAAATGTAAAACTTGAACAGTATTTTGCATTGACTGAAAAAAACACAATTACACAACCTAAAAGTAGGTAATTCCAGAGCAAATGTTTAAATTTTCCATGAAAAAAATTATAGAGCTAAACAATTGAGAATGCATTCAGCCAATCAGGCTGCATGATACTGTAGGCATATGGGTACAACAGATGTATGGTCCAGTTACAGGGCAGTATCTCCAGCCCTCTTAGGTGTTGGTCATATGTCTCTGTGCTTTACTGCGTGTCATACACTATAATTCATGGAAACACATTAATACAGACAGCTCTGGGGTTTGACACATAGAACTGCTATTTCTTATTTGAGATTTGACGCATAAACACAATGTCACTGATCCAGTTATGCAGAGGCCCCGAAAGAGATAAATTAGCAGATATCAGATGGCAGCAGAGGTTCTAATGATAGATCGGATGCCAGGTGTTAACTCTTTCACAGGCCTTAGAAATAAAGATTAACAGGGCCTTGTCGTGGCGAGGCCATTACATAACATACACAGCGTGAGTTGGCAGCACTCCTTCTCAGGATTTGGCAAACATGCCTGGCTCTACCAATATTTGCAAACATTTGCCCATGTCTGCCCACAAAGAGGGTCAAATTAGTAATTCAGGACAGAGCTTGACCTCTTCACTAGCTCAGTAATGGATCTGATCTTCCAGCCAAAACATTTCCTGCAGAACAGCCAAACTTCCATAAAGAGAAATCCACAGAGGAGGAGGGCAGGAATGAGGCCCTGTAACCAGAGCTAAAGAACGTTAAGTAAAAGGATTCCACTCTACAGCCGATGATCACAGAGACATGGGGTTTATCTATCCCTCTATATATACACCTCACAAGCACTTGTAAATCCGTGGTAAAACTGGGCAGATAAAAAAAAAATAACAAAAAACAGGAGCCATATAGAAAGGCACACAAGCTAGAGTTTGTATACTTCTATTCTCAGGTTTCTTTAACCCTTTAAGTCCCTGAAGGGAAAAAAAAGGTTGCTCGCCCCTCTTGCATGTATATTTAATGGGTTAAGTGGAAGATAATACAATATGTACGATTTGCAGGGTTGTATCAAAGGGATTTGGAATGTTGTAAACGATCTGTTATTATTTCCTTAATACTTAATAAAGGAAATAATATATTGGCCTGTGTACTATAATCTTTATGTGTTTCATTGCTCAGTTCTCCATAGCAGTCACTCCTTTCCCAGTATTTAGTTTCACTCCCTGTTGTTATATTACTCTTTCTTGCATTGTGTCTCTTTATGTTTAAGTACTTAGCAACGTTAACCACAGCAGATATATAAGTGCCTGCAACATATCAGCGGTTGTACAGTGCTGCAGAGTATGTTGATGTTTTGTAAATAAAATAATGTTAATACTTTATCTTACTGCTGGCCTATGTGCTGAATCAGAGCTTCAAGGGCTTTTGTTGCCTTTTTATTCTGGGTGAAAGTCCCATAGCATCTATTGGATTACCAAAGGAAATAAATTATATCTTTTCAACTTACAGAGACAGTCTAATCAGTGGTTGATCTTGGTTTTTGTGCTACCCTAGGCAGACTAAATTCGGGCACCCACGCTGCGCACCTATATCATGCCCCATCACCCATATTGCACACCTAGAACATGCCCCATCACCCACATTGCATATCTAGGACATGCCCCATCACCCACATAGCACACCCATTACATGCCCTATCACCCACATAGCACACACATTACATGCCTCGATCATTCCATGACATGCCCCCCTCACATGCTTCATTACCCCATGACATGCCCCCCCCCATCACCCCATTACATGCCCCCATCACACCAGCTACAGCATTGTTGAGGGGAGATCTTCTGATCTCCCCAGCCATCGTCTCTGCCAGAAAGCGATTTTTCTTTTAAAGGGGTGGTGTTTTTTGCCACCCCCAGGCAGACAAGGTTAGTGCTACCATAGGCACTTGCCTTGTTTGCCTTGCTCTAAATACAGTGCTGATTCTAGTCCCTAAACTCTCTTTAGTTCAAGATTGCTGCTTCTATAGTGCACAGGTGATTTGATGCAGGCATTCTGAATAAATCACATTTTTAATATTTCACTCAAGCCCTCCCCAAGTGATTACTCCCTTTAAGCTTCTGCATGGTTTACCGTCCATCACAATGAAAACACAGACAACAGTGATTGACATGTTTCTATCCAATCATCTTCAATAATTCAAAACAATCCCAATAATGCTCCATGTCATCACATATTGACCCTGTGGTGCTCACTGAGATTTTACTACTTTGTTTTCTTTGTTTACATATTCACATTTTTCTATAATGCCATGATTATATGAGTTTGTTTTGCATTGCTTGATGCACTGTAATGGAGAACTGTGTTACTGGGCTCCGCGGATCTCAGCTGCTAGCCAGCCCACGCTCATTCGAAGCCCCACTGCTGGAAGACATGCATCTACTCTAATAAGCAGAAGCACGTCTGTGAAACCTTAGTTCCTTTGTCTTCCTATAGAAAGCCACTTTGGTGCTATTTAAGATGAACTGAAATGACATAATGGCCCTCACTCTCTGCTCAGTTGTTTCCTGAATCAGTTACTTGATGCTGAACTGCTGGAAGGATTATGGAGACACTTCCAAACCAGATCTACTTGACCTGGAAAAGCCCTGCTGCGTTTCCCTGTCCTATTTGGTAAATCATTCCAAATTCTATTATTATCATCTTCAAAATGACTTACCTTTGTTCTGTGCATTTACTATCTGCATCTATTCTGCATTATAAGAACTGTGCACTTACCCTGCGCTGTGCAAATTACCTATAAAAAGTACAGGGACAGTCAAAGAGTCAGAAATAAAGACGGTAATCCTTTATCTGAATTGGAACATGACAGACTGTTATTGTGGTCTTGTGTAAGGACATTGTGGAACTATAATAAGTGAGGGCTTGTCAGCGTGAGGACGTGCTGTGCCATAGCCAACAATGCACAACATTGTTCTGGACATGCAGATGTACCTGCACCTCACACTGCAGACGTACCTGCGCCTCACACTGCAGACGGACCTGCGCCTCACACTGCAGACGGACCTGCGCCTCACACTGCAGACGTACCTGCGCCTCACACTGCAGACGTACCTGCGCCTCACACTGCAGACGGACCTGCGCCTCACACTGCAGACGGACCTGCGCCTCACACTGCAGACGGACCTGCGTCTCACACTGCAGACGTACCTGCGCCTCACACTGCAGACGTACCTGCGCCTCACACTGCAGACGTACCTGGTGAATTGTCAAGGAATTGTAAGAAATCAGGCATTATTGGATATCTTGATAACATTCTCCATCTTTCCTACAAATCAGTTCCTGATTTCTGTTATTCCGTTGTACACTGCTTAGTGAACAGACCCTTTTAGAGGATAAATCCTGCCTCCCCCTGATAGAGCAAAGAGGGTTCAATAAGTTACTTCATTAGTATTCCTTCATTAAAGAATTTCTATTAAAAATGAAAACACTTCAAGCAGTCTTTTAATTAAACTTAGTTGTTTTTTTTTACAGGAAAAGTTGTCCTTTAAATGAATGATTCAAATATTCCATATACATACTGTTGTCTCAATTGTAAATTGCTTCTCTCTTGCTCTATTTGATGCTATTAATGCATATAGTGTTCACCCCTTCTATTTGTTGCAGAGTTTTCCTTTAGCTAATTATTTAACCGTCATACACTTCTTATTTTATATTGTGGGGATATTTCCTATTGTCTTACAATAAGAAAAATAAAGCGACATATTTCATAAGAGTTTCATTTAAATCTTGCCAGACTGTGAAGTAGGTCTACAATTATTTTGGGACTACTCACTAAAAAGTGAGTTGCAGGTGAGATGAGGTGAGTTGTAGGTGAGTTGAGATGAGGTGAGTTGTAGATGAGTTGAGATGAGGTGAGTTGTAGGTGAGTTGAGATGAGGTGAGTTGTAGGTGAGTTGAGATGAGGTGAGTTGTAGGTGAGTTGAGATGAGGTGAGTTGTAGGTGAGATGAGATGAGGTGATCTGTAGGTAAGTTGAGATAAAGGGAGTTGCAGGTGAGATGAGATGAGGTGAGTTGTAAGTGAGATGAGTTGATGTGAGTTGCAGATGAGATGAGATGAGGTGAGTTGTAAGGGAGATGAAATGAGGTGAGTTGCAGGTGAGATGAGATGAGGCGAGTGGCAGGTGAGAGGAGATGAGATGCAGGTGAGATAAGATGAGGTGAGTTGTAGGTCAGTTGAGATGAGGTGAGTTGTAGGTGAGATGAAATGAGGTGAGTTGCAGGTGAGATGAGATGAGGTGAGTTGCAGGTGAGAGGAGATGAGATGCAGGTGAGATGAGATGAGGTGAGTTGTAGGTGAGTTGAGATGAGGTGAGTTGTAGGTGAGATGAGATGAGATGAGGTGAGTTATATGTGAGATGAGATGAGGTGAGTTGCAGGTGAGATGAGATGAGGTGAGTTGTAGGGGAGATGAGGTGAGCTGTAGGTAAGTTGAGATGAAGTGAGTTGTAGGTGGGTTGAGATAAGATGAATTGAGTTGTAGGTGAGATGAGATGAGGTGAGTTGTAGGCGAAATGAGATAAGCTGAGTTGCACGTGAGATGAGGTGAGTAATATGTGAGATGAGATGAGCTGATTTGCAGGTGAGATGAGATGATGTGAGTTATATGTGAGATGAGATGAGGTGAGTTGCAGGTGAGAGGAGATGAGATGAGATGCAGGTGAGATGAGATGAGGTGAGTTGTAGGTGAGTTGAGATGAGGTGAGTTGTAGGTGCGATGAGATGAGGTGAGTTATATGTGAGATGAGATGAGGTGAGTTGCAGGTGCGATGAGATGAGGTGAGTTATATGTGAGATGAGATGAGGTGAGTTGCAGGTGAGATGAGGTAAGTTGCAGGTGAGATCAGATGACGTGAGTTGCAGGTGAGATTAGAAGAGGTGAGTTGAGGTGTGATGAACATTTCATCTCACCAATTTACCTATACATAGTGCAGGGCCAAACCTGGTGTGCTTGCTAAGCAGGGGAAACTCATAAGGTTTGTCCCTACAAAATGTATAGATGAATTGGTGAAATTAAATGTCCATCTCACCTCAATTCACCTGCAGCTCACCTTTTAGTGAATAGCCCCATATGACTAGGGAAAGAATAGGAAGGATCCTCACAATGGGAATTTAACAGGCCTAAACTAGGGGTATCACCCATGCCATATTTTCAATAAGGTACAGGGTACCAAACCTACTTTAGGCAGGGCTGGTCCTGATTCAGCATGCACAAGTTTAGGATAGACAAATCCTGCATGTAAGTTGTCTAGACTGAGACAGATGGATTATAAAAAATAAAAAAAAATCCTGTCATGTGTAGGCATCAGCATTTTTTTGTTAGTGTGTGCATATTTATTTATATAGTCGAAGGAAAATCTTTTGACTTTGTTGGCACATTGCCAGTAATCTACTCCAAATTTAAGGTCAGGTGGTAAAAATGCATCGTAGCGTTAATAATAAAAATGCAAACAATGGCTCCTCAGGTATTTTGTTTATTCAGAAGGTAACCTTAGTCTAAATTAATGGTTGAGATTGGGGAGGATGGGGGCGAATGTTTGCACTTTAGTCAAGAGCTCTAGAAATGTGAGGAGTCCTCTCCAATAGATGCTGCCTAATGAGTTCTGAGTTATAAGTGGCACACGGTGAGGATCGGGCTTGTTTGATATAAATACAACTTGCAGAAGGCCAGCGAAGGAGTTATTTATCTGACAAATCACCTAAATAAATTCATGTTCTTTTTACATGCAGTCGATTTGAAAAGCCCATGGACAAACAGAAGCAGTGACATAGTTAATGTGTTACGGGGAAATAGTATCAGCTTGCATGTAACAAGCTAGACAAATCAGGAATGACAGTTCTAATGTAAGAGCACACGATCTAGAGCACTGATCAGTCAGAAGACATGCTGATGGATCTCAAAATATACGTGTGGATGCTGGCCGTGCTTATTAATGATCGGGAATCTTAAAATACACTTGTTTGTGCCTTAATATTTGGACAGCACTTAAGAAAGTGCACATGTCTGCATTTATTGAGAACTTGATGACCTTCTAACATGGATAAATAATATATGGTATAAAAATGTGCCAATGCAGAATATACAGTCACCAAAAAAGGTATTTATTTAGGCGAACATGATAACAGTAGCTTTCCTTGAAGAAGCTACATATAAACATGTAATAAATACAAATATAAAAACATAGTATAGTCCAAAGAGCAAGAAAATTACTAGTCCTCATAAATGATGATACAAAGATTTGCAGCAGGGTTGATATTCATGGAGGGATAAGCCAAATGGCAAATGATTTAGCTAAACTAGAAAAATGGTCAGAGCAGTGGCAACTGACATTTAATGTGGACAAGTGCAAGCTTATGCACCTTGGGCATAAAAACCCAAAAGCAGAATATAGACTATTTGGTACAGTCCTAACCTCAACATCTGAGGAAAGGGATTTAGGAGTAATAATTTCAGAGGACTTGAAGGTAGGTAGGCAATGCAATAGAGCAGCAGGAAATGCTAGCAGAATGCTTGGTTGCATAGGGAGAGGTATTAGCAGTAGGAAGAGGGAAGTGCTCATGCCATTGTACAGAGCACTGGTGAGACCTCACTTGGAGTATTGTACGCAGTACTGGAGACCGTATCTCCAGAAGGATATTGATACTTTGGAGAGAGTTCAGAGAAGGGCTACTAAACTGGTTCATGGTTTGAAGGATAAAACTTACCAGGAAAGGTTAAAGCATCTTAACATGTATAGCTTGGAGGAAAGACGTAACAGGGGGGATATGATAGAAACATTTAAATACATAAAGGGAATCAACACAGTAAAGGAAGAGAGTATATTTAAAAGAAGAAAAACTACAACAACTAGAGAACATAGTCTTAAATTAGAGGGGCAACGATTTAAAAGTAATATCAGAAAGTATTCTGAGAGGGTAGTGGATGTATGAAATAGCCTTCCAGCAGAAGTGGTAGAGGTAAACACAGTCAAGGATTTTAAGCATGCGTGGGATAGACACAAGGCTATCCTAGCTATAAGACCGGGAATGGGGGACTAATAAAAGAATTCAAAAAAAATTGGATGGACCGAATGGTTCTTATCTGCCGACACATTCTATATTTCTATGTTTCTATGTTGGGATTCTGAAATAAGGGTCTATGATCCATCTTATTTCAGGACTTCCAGCAAATAACTTACTTTGCAGAGGATATCTCATAGGGTAAAATAATCTATTTATCTTAAAATACATTACTACAGGACACAAGTGAGAAACAGTCAGGTCAGCCTTCCTCGTATTGATGTGATGCAGGCTTATGTCGTTCTTTCACACCCAGGACTTACTCTAGGAGATGCCACACTGCACCCCCAGGACTTAACCCAGCACCCCAGGACATGCCCCATCACCCATATTGCACACCCAGGACTTACTCCAGCACCACAGGACATGCCCCATCAACCATACTGCACACCCATGACTTACCCCAGCACCCAAGGACATGGCCCATCACCACATTGCACTGCCAGGACTCCCCAGAGAGCACCCAGAGCTACCTGGTGTTTAGTGGCAGGCAGCATGCCTCAACCTACCTGTTATTATCAGAGATAGACACAAATAGACAGATATGCTGACAGATAAGTTATAGGGATTGATAGATAGACAAGACAATTGTATGGAAAGGTAGAAATTGCTATGCTCTGGGGCATTTAGAAGTAAAAACTGGCGCAGCCCCAACCCATTTAGTGATTTTAGAGGGCAACCCAGAGGGCGATTGATCCTCTGCCTGCTTCCAAGCCCTATGCTTCTCCACAAGGCCTGAATGTGGTATTTGAGTTGTCCAGTTTCCTGTAAAAATGGGTCACAAATATACTTTCTGCTTTGAGATTTGTTGTGTTTAGCTTAGTATTATAGTCCAAAAGGTCTTAATCTCCATCTCTAGAGTTGTTGTGTGAGAGTACGACAACAAAAAAATTGTTTGCTGAGTGTTGAGTCTCTGAACTGCATCTTGAAGCAACATACTTAGCAGTAGTGCACAATGTCAGTCAGCAGCTTAGATAAGCTATTGGCATGTATAAAAAGGATATTGATTTACAGGAGAATATCAACT
Organism: Pelodytes ibericus; assembly: GCA_036172795.1. NCBI lineage: Eukaryota > Metazoa > Chordata > Amphibia > Anura > Pelodytidae > Pelodytes > Pelodytes ibericus. Next base: position 178,503,331 of record CM069861.1, read on the forward strand.
TGCCTCTTTACAAATCTTTGGTAAGACCGCACCTTAAATATGCAGTGCAGTTCTGGGCACCGGTCATTAAAAAGCAACATTATGAAAAAAGAAAAAGTCCAAAGGAGGGCTAAAAAATTGAAGATCTTAGTTATGAAGAGAGATCTGAAAAGTTGCATTTGCATATGCTATAAAAACAGAGACTTGGAGGGAAGATAATAAAATTATATAACGTTATGTACTAAATGCACAAACAAAGGTAGTCCACTAAGTCTAAAAGAGTGTAGATGTCATAGACAACAAAGACTGAGATTTTTTATGGTAAGAACAATAAAAGTATGGAACTCACTGCCAAGAGAGGTGGTGCTATCAAATACAATAGGTGCATTCAAAAAGGGTCTGGATATTATATATATATATTTTGTTTTTTAGAAAAGTAGAACATTCAGGGCTATAAATTCAAAATAAACATTCATATTTTAGAGCTTATCGATCCAAGGAGAAATCTGATTGCCTTTTGGAGTCAAGAAGAAATTTTCTCCCTGTGGCAAAATGTGGAATTACTATTTTTTTGGATGAACAGCAGGAAGGATAGGTAGAAAGGTTAAACGAGATGGACTTAGGCCTTTTGTAAACCTATATTACTATGTGTAATTAACTATGGAAAAATAAAACAATTACTCCAATTAAATATGATAAAACTGGCTTTTAATTTTAATTTAAATAAGAATATCAGAAGGGAGAGCCCTGCTGGCAAATTTACACGGAGTGGGGAAAAGGCATTACATGAGGTGTTAGAATTGTCAGGTGCATTGGGGCACCGTATCTTCCAGATAACCTCGAGCAATGGATAAGAATGATGTTCCTTGAAAGGATTACCAAAGAGAGACTATTTAAACACTGAGAGGGAGAGAGGACTGTCAGCCAGGGCCAGTGCAAGACTTTTTGCTGCCCTAGGCAAACATGTATTTTGCCACCCCTTGCTGATCTTGCCCTCAGCAATGAATATACACAGTCACATATTCAGAGTCACATACACATGCAGGCACACGTACACCCACAGTCACACATACATATGTAGCCACACATACACACACAGTGTATTTGTAGTGTCACACATATACACAGTCACATATACACCCCCACACACAGAGACACATATACACACACTGACACACTTGTAGTTACAGAGCTATAATATCAATACAGCTATCAATATGCCTGGCCTCTTTTTATTACTGTGATACACTGTTTTGTTACACTCTGCCACTCTCACACACACACACTTACACTCTGCCATTCACACACACACACTATTACACTCTGCTGTTCACACACACACAATTACACTCTGCCACCCACACAGACACTCACACTTACACTCTGCCAGTCACACACACACACTTACACTCTGCCACTCACAAACACACTTACACTCTGCTGAGCCGGCACCCTTGGCTCTGAAACCAGCCTAATGATCATAGATACATCATTATTGGTAACCAAGCTTGTAGAAAAGTTTAATTTATCAGATTTTTCTTTTCTCAGTCCAACTGCTGAGGTCAGGTAAACAGTTCCTCTCCATGGGGGTCTCACGTTGCTGGCATGGGGATTAGCACCTAAAGTATCCGCATACACAGCTCTCATCCCTTCCTGCCCCCGCACAGATGACAGACTTGAGAGTGTGACTTTCCTCGGTGCTCAGTTACTCATCGCTCAAAGCAGAACGCATGACCTGACATCTTCATTCCAAATGGCAGAGAGATAGGTCAAGATCTATCAGTTTCCTATCAGCATAAACACCCCCACCTGCTTCCCATCTACTGTGCCTCTCAAGCTTTGGTGTCCTTCTGCACTTAATGGCCTTAGATGGGGAAGATGAGCAAAAGGCTGCTTATTATAAGGAACCTCTTAGCCAGTCCAATCTGTTTATCTCCTTAGCTGTGCTGGCACTGAGGCAAATAATGTTTTAGAGATTGTTCGATGTGCTCAGGGAGTTCATGCAATTTTCGAGTTGTTGAATCCTCCCCAGTTCCTTTCAGTTTGACATTTTCAAAGACTTAAACGGATGGCTTTATAAAGGATAAAGCCTGATCCTCTGTAAGTGTAGCATTTCAGAGTCCTGTGATTAAATTTGTATTCTGTATCTAAATGGGAAAAAAAAGGCCCCAAATTTCGGCTAACGATGGAAAGGAATAGGATTCATCCAACTACACTTCCGAAAAACCGTCTACTAACTGAACAAAAGGCACTGGGTTATATTCATTGAACAGGGTAAAAGGATAGGGGACCTAACAGATCAGCCATGATCAGCTGAGTTGTAAATATAGGTTACAGATTTTTTTCTCAATCAGCTTTTTTGGTCAGTTTTCTACCACTCTCTCCTGCACTTCTAAAATGTATTATTCAGTACTCTGGAAAGACCCAAAAGGTTTAACCTCTGCATTGCCAAAATGTCTTGCTTCGAGTGGATACACATACACTTGCAGAATTATTACTAATAATCATTACTAATAAAGAACTGTAACTAGTAAAGTCTGTTATATTACAATAATTTGTATTTGGACAGGGAGCTGGTTAAACGACAGATTACAGAGGGTTGTGGTAAATGGCACATTTTGCAGCTGGACAAACATCTTAAGTGGAGTACCTCTGGGTCTTGTCCGTTGTCATATTGTTTTTAATGTATTTATCAATGACGTGGAAGACGATACTGAAAGCAAAGTCTCAATTTTTGCAGAAGACACTAAATGATGTACGGTAATACATATATTATGTCAGAGCGGGATGTCATTTTCTCTGCCAATTGATTTAAATAAATATTAGAAAAACCAGAAAGTAACTTGTAAATGAGTCACTAACTGATCATACATTGGCTGATTTTTGTTTTGTATTATCATGTGCAAGACTTGTTAATATAACTTCTTCAAAGAGTTTCATGCCTGTGATGTATATTGCATCAGTGTGCAAAAACGAGGGGAATTCAGCATGCTGCCTGTAGCATAGTATACACCAGGACATAAAGTGGCATCCTTTATCTTCTAATCTACTCCCAAAAAACCTTGTAACATAAAGCAATAATTCAACATTGATTTCCAACAGGAGACTTGTCTGGAGACAGCACTGCTATTTTTATCTCATAATGTTGCTTTCCTATTGGCTTGTGGTACATTTGAGATGTGACAACCATCTGATTTCTCTACAGGGAATTAGAACCTGGGATGTTTCACAGATCTAACTAAATATTTATATTTATATTAAATTCACATTTAACGGTGTATTAGATGGGATTTTTCAGGTTCACCCCTTGAGGTCTGCCCAAGTATATACACAATAACACTAATGTATATTGAAAATTCTATAAAATGTCGAGGGTTTGCGCTACGTGGCGTGGTCCCACACTGCCCAGAGGTGATGCTGAACTCCAGCACAACACATAAGATTCTGGTGCTTTTTGTGGCCTGCACAGAATGTTTGGTCCAGAGGGGTGTTTGGGGGGGAAAATTTACCTAATAAACTGTACTTGCACATTTTTCCCCTCCAACACTTTTATGCGCAGGAGATTTAGTATAGGACCCACAATATGTCTAAAAAAAAAAACACATATTCCATGCTATTTTTATTTTTCGATATTCTGGAATTTTACAGTTAACACACGGACCACAAATTACAAAAAAAATAAATGAAAAAAAAAATATGTGCGGAGAAGCCTTACATGTGTGTACTGTAAATAGTAGGTAAGAGCGGTGATAACATCTTTCAGTGCTGATACATGGAGCAAATATGTCATCAGTCTCACAGCTGCACTAATTAACTCAAGCCTCAACCTTTCAACCAATGGGAATTGAAAAGAAGAAATGTCTAAGGGAAATCTATACCATCAACAATAAATAAATGTTTAGAACTATCAAAGACAACCCTAAACTACCTTCATCAGGAGAACACACAGGGGGTTTATTCAAGAAACAGTCAATGAGGGGCAAAATTTAGGCAGAGGTAACCAAATGGAGAACATTTTCCAAAAAAATTTTCCAAACTTTTTAAGTTTGTTCAATTCAATAATAATCAACAGAATTATTTTAGTATAAATTAAAAAAAAACGCACGTTATTAAAGTTCAAGTGGGTTAGTAAGTGGCTTATTTTGTGTATATATTAATTCTAATACTAATTCATATTAAAACAAAGATTTGCTTGATATTTTAATACACATGTTTTTTTTTTAGCTGTATATAATATCCAGATTACTAACAGGTTACCCAGTGTTCCAACAGTTGTAACTCACAGTCACTTAAAAGTACTTTTGTACAGCATGTTCCCTAACTATACACCCATCAATGCAAGTGGCCTCTCTAAATCCCAAGATGTCATAGTCTAAGAGAGAAAGAATGATTCTGTGTCAGGCCTAAACCCGTTTGCAGTCTCACTCAGGTTGTATCCAGTTATTATTGTTCATATCCTTTTGCTTTTTTTTTTTTTTTTTCTGTACTCGCCCCTGCTTTTGCTTTCCTATTTGCTTTCGCTTATTAGCTATGCTCGTTCCTGCCTTTGTTTTGCATAACGGTACCCAGAGGCGGCTCTATAATTAAGCGGGTTAGGCAGCCGCCTTAGGCCTCGAACTCACGGGGGCCTTGCGGATGCCTAACTCACCTTATAGCCTTTGATGTAACAGGGAGCTTAACGCTGCCGTTAAGCTCCCTGTTACACTAACCTTGGCCTTCCCCTTCCCCTGTTCTTACCTCCTTGTTGCTCTGTCTCTGGTTGTTTCCTCCGTGCATCTTCCCTCCTGTACGGAGGAAGGAAACTTCGGTCGCGTTTTATTTTTTTATCTTTATTGAAGCTGCGCGACTTCAATTACATTACGTGACATCCGGTGGCTGTGATTCCCTCCTCCGTGCAGGAGGGAAGACTGCACGGAGGAGACAGAGCAGCAAGTAAGGTATGTACTAGGGAAGGCGGGAGGAGGGTGATAACAAGCAAAATACTGATATATTGAGGGGTTAAATACTGACATATTGAGTGGCAAATTTTGGAATATTGAGTGACTAATTCTGGCATATTGAGGGGTTAAATCCTGGCATATTGAGGGGTTAAGTGCTAGCATATTGAGTGACAATTTTTGGCATAATGATTTGAAACTTCTGGCATGTTGAGGGGTTAAATAGTGGCATATTGAGGGGTTAAATACTGGCATATTTAGGGGTTAAATTCTGGCATATTGAGTGACAAATTCTGGCATATTGAGGGGTTAAATGCTGGAATATTGAATGGCAAAATTCTAGCATATTGAGGGGTTAAATTCTGGAATATTGAATGGAAAAATTCTGACATATTGAGGGGTTAAATGATGGAATATTGAATGGCAAAATTCTGGCATATTGAGGGGTTAAATACTGGAATATTGAATGGCAAAATTCTGGCATATTGAGGGGTTAAATGCTGGAATATTGAATGGCAAAATTCTGGCATATTGAGGGGTTAAATACTGGCATATTTAATTGCAAAATAATGGCATATTTAATGGCTCCTATGTGTGTCCTAGTTATGGGGCTCCTGTGTGTGGCATAGTTATGGGGCTCCTGTGTGTGGCATAGTTAATGGGCTCTTGTGTGTGACATAATTTGTGGGGCTTCTGTATGTGGCATATTCAATGGGCCATCTGACTGGCATTACTAAGGAATCTGTTTGGCATGGTATTGGAGGAAATCCAGGGGGGGTGACACCATGAGTTACTGCACTGGGTGACACCAACCATAGTGACGCTTCTGCCTGTATCCCTGTATTGCTAAGCCCTGCTATAGTTACTGTATTGTTTATCTCTCAGCCCTGTCACAGCTAAGCCCTGCTATAGTTTCTGTACTCTTTATAGCTCAGCTCTGTGATGGATCAGCCCTGTTAAAAACTTTAATGTTTCTGTTACTTTAGTCTTTGCTGGGATCCATTTCTAGTTTTCTTACTGTCTGTTATACAACTGCTCCATTCCAGGTTTTCTTAGATTCCTCTTGCTCCGTTCCTCAGATCTGCAGGTATTTTCTCTCTGTTTAAGTGTCTGTTTAATTTAAGTCTTTTAGATTCTATTATATATTATTAGTTCATAGCGTTAGGGAACTGCCTGATTGTGAGGTACATCTTTTGGCCATAATTTAACTAAATCCTCATCTCAGAGTATTACGGTAGGTTAGTTACTTTATGTTTTCTTTGTGTGTATATATATATATATATATATATATATACACACACACACACACTCACAATGTTCCCTTGCCTTCTTTCCCTGAAGCACCTGAGGACCTCAGCTCCTCTCCCCTAACCCCATGTCCAGCTTGGTTCCTTTTATGAAGCGTCTGAGGATCTCGGCTTCTCACTCATATCGCTTGTGTTCCTTTAGCCCTTACCCTATCCCCTGTATGTTGTTCTGTGTTATATTAGTATCTCTGTAGGTCTCCTTAGTTCTCTAGTTAGATCTTATGTTTTGCTCTTGTATGCTTTAGTTCTGCCTTTGCTCCTTGCTTTGTCCTGCAGCTTTTCACTCTGTATTTTGTTCATCTGGTTTCCACTCTCTTTGTACTTGCTTTGCTCTGCTTGGCTCATCACTCTGCATTAGCCTGCTACATTCTGCTAACCTGTTGTAGTTATTCTCCATGCTCTCTCCAGGATGTTTGCAGGATACCCTCAGTTGTTCCTTAAGCTACACTGAATATGACGGCTGCTTGACAGGGCCTGGGAGTGTGGCTGCATAAACTTGGGGTCCCAAACCACAGAGGAATTGCATTTATGTAGCACCGTTTCCTGTGTGTCCATGTCTGCGCAATGAACTCCTGCATCGGGCGTTCAGGGTCCCATGCCATCTGGACCAATCCCTGACTTATGGCTGTAGGCCTCAGTCAGGAGCCTGATATGCTCTTTGTTACAAAGTTTTAAAACTAGCAGTATTATTATGTATATCTTACAAACAGAGGCAACTAGCAACCAATGGGTTCCAGTGCCAACATTTCCACAGGTCACCTGTACAATTCAACCATGTGAAACCACATCACCAGTAGCAACCCCTGTGACAATGGTAGTTTACACCAATGTATGTGAGTGTATATTCGTGAGCATTATGTGAGTGTCTATTAGTGAGCGTTATGTGAGTGTATATTAGTTTGCGTGTGTGTTATGTGAGTGTGTATTAGTGAGCGTTATGTGAGTGTATATTAATGAGCGTTATGTGAGTGTATATTAGTTTGAGTGTGTGTTATGTGAGTGTGTATTAGTGTGTGATTGTGCAGTAGTGGTATGAATGGAGCATTATGTTAGCATATGATTTACAGACGAATGAGAGTAAAAAATAGAACACATGCGGGTATGTGATATTTATAAAATATGTAAAAATAAATGACAGAGATTAGTATCAGACCATCTAGAAAACTATTAAAGCCGGAAATGAAAATACTCAATAAAGGAGTGTTAGCTAACTTCTAACGAGCCAGCTATTGTGACTTCGACATGCCTGAACATGACCCCACAACAGCTGGATTGCTAAAAATTTCCATCAGTCACATAGCTAATAAATCAGTCTATGGGACACTGTAAACACACTCGGCAAACTGGTGACAGCACTTGTCGGGGTACCGTCTGTCACTACCTCACATATGAAAATCCTGCTTCACAGGTCCATAGAAAAGTGTGCTTCAAGCGCTCTTCACAGGTCCATAGAAAAGCATTTAGTAGTTACTGGAGAGACTCTATGTTATTATTATGGCTGCTGCTCAGAGCCTGAGAGGCAAGTGGCACCGTGAGGGGGAGGAGGATAGCCAGCAATGGAAAGGGCAGGAGGGTGGGACTTCACTGACAGGAAGGAAAGCAATCCTCACCCCTGTAGTAACTGAAGATGAGACTTCAATATGGAGGAGATTCCCGCGTTTCTTCTCCTGGTGGCGGGAAAACCTGCAATGAGGATCAAGATGGTCTTTCTGAATGCGAGATGGAAGGTCCAGCCACTGGCAGCCAAATAAACGGTATGCTTGAGACCTTAAATTCCAAAATACAATCAGATATTAAGGGTGCTGTTTTTAACCTCCAATGTGAAATGAAGGAGATTGGTAAACGCACTGCTCATGTGGAGACCAAGATGGCTGAGTATTGTGATTTGATTAATGCTCTTGTGGATAAAACAAATGGACATGAGGATGAGGTGTTGATGCTCAAAGGCAAGCTCGCAGATATTGTAGACCGTTCAAGAAGAAATATTGTACGTATCAGAGACATTACAGAAGATGTGCTTGTCCAAGACCTGAAACAATACATTATTAACCTCACAACAGCCATGATGCCGAATTTATCTGAAACTGAGCTGATGATAGATAGGGTGCACAGACTACCCAAACCAAAGAACCTGGCTAAATCGGTTCCTAGAGATACTATCATCAGGTTTCATTTTTTCTACACTAAGGAGAGCTTAATGGCAGCATTTAGGAAGGTGGAATCGATCCCACAGGAATACCAACACCTGTCGGCTTTTGCAGACCTATCTGCTTTTACTTTGCTAAAACGCAGAGAATTTAGTGAGATCACAGCGACACTAAGGAAAGATGCAGTGGATTACAAATGGGGATTCCAAGTTAAATTGATCGTCAGAAGGAATGGAGTGACTTCTGTTTTTACGTCTCCTGCAGAAGCTAAGTTAAAGATGGCTGATTGGGGTCTTATGCCTGGAATGAAAACACCATCACCTGCGCATGAAGCGAGAAGATTGCTGCAAGAATGGTCTACGGTCAAGAACTGAAATGTTTTGTGTTTTTGTTAAAGACGGTATCCATGTTCAGAGACGGTCTTAGAATTTTCCTTTTTTTTTGTCTCTATCTTGTTCTCTCATCTTCCTCTTCTCTCTTTGCTCTCCCCTTTTCTTTTTCTTTGGTTTATTCTTTCTATTGTTTCCTCTTCATACTTCTTTCTTATTTCTCTCTTTCATTTTTCTCTGAAGAAGCCGTACAAATCACCTGGTCGGAGTTGGATGCTTACGAACCTGGACTTAGCTTTTTATTACGTTTCCTACGTTCCTTTAAGTGTTGCATAGCCACACTTTTCATAGAGAACTTGGTTGGTTCTAAGTTAGTCTTTTCGTGACAAATATGCTCATGGTTTGTAATGAGCTTTGTGTTTTTAGTTTTTTTGTATTTCATGTTTTTGGGGTTTTTATATGTCCATCATAGACTCTTATGAACGCCTTTGTAATTATAATATGTGGGGAGAGATTAATGTAAAGTTTTGTGTAACATGCGCACCGCTGACTGCTTATGTTCAAACATCCGATATTTGTTATGACTCTTACGGGACTACATATTGGTTTCTGTTCCTAAATGCCATGCTATTTTGTTTTTATGTTGCTTTAATGTTCCTGTAGAGACGTGACTATAGCAATTGTATCCATATTTATATATCATGACGTCTCTTCTATCTATAAATGCCAAAGGCCCAAATAGTCCTCATAAGAGGAGAATGTTATTGTCAGAAGCCCATAAATCTAAGGCAAAAATTATCTGTGTCCAAGAAACACATTTTCACAAAGACAAATCCCCGTATCTGAAATCTGCCTTTTCCCCGCAAATCTTCCATTCCATGTATACCATGTATATGCAGGGAGTGTGCCTTTCAACTTATTGATAGTTATAATGATAAAGCTGGTAGGTTCTTGATTGATAACCATAAATATACTGTTGCTAACTTATATCTTCCAAATAGTAAACAAATAAGATTTTTAAATAGAGCCCTACACAAGATTCAAGATTTTAAACATGGTCCACTGCTGATAGCTGGGAATTTTTATCTTACAATGTACTCTGAGATGGATATTTCCTCATGGCATAATAGATCGTCTAAATCCAATACACAATATCTGAGTAAACAATTTTGTAATCGGATTTCCCCTTTTGGGTTATATGATGGATGGAGGATTAATCATCCTAATGAGAAGGACTTCTCTTTTCATTCAGAAAGATTTAATAGTTATACTAGAATTGATTACATATTTTTGGATCGAATTTTCCTACAAGCCCTGGAGAGCATTTCTATTGGCCAGATAATATGGTCTGATCACGCACTATCAATTGCATATTTTAATATGGTGTCCCAGACACGGGAGAGGGTTCTTGGAAACCTAAATCTTCCTTATTAAAGAATGCTCAGTCTAAGCAACACATACAATCTCACCTCCATGAATTCTTTAAGTTCAATATGAATGGAGACACCCAAATACAGATGACATGGGCTGCACATAAGGCTTATATGAGAGGAATATGTATTCAAAAAACGGCTCAATTGAAGAGAATATAATAAAAAGCTTGTTCAACTCCAAGATGAATTAACCAGATTGACTGATTTAAACAAAAAGAAACCCTCAAAGGGATTAGCAAAACAAATTAAAGCAATTAAAAATAGATTGCATTCTCTTACTCTCCAAGAAACTATGAATAAGTTGAAGGTACTGAAACAAACATTTTATGTCCAGGGAAATAAAGCATATAGATTATTGGCTAATAAACTGAGGAAAATTCAATGTCAGTCCAGGATACCCTTTTTATTTGATGACAAGAGTCAAAAGATCTGTCACCCTAAAGAAATTGTTAATTGCTTTGCTAATTACTACGAAACTTTGTATAATTTGAATAAGGCACAGGATCTACAACACCCATCGAGAAATATGATAAATAATTACTTGGATCATATTAACCTTCCTAAGCTGTCTGAAGAAAAACAAGTTTACTTGGCTAAGGTTATTTCCCAGGAGGAGGTGGTGAAGGCCATAGATGTGTTGAAACTATCCACATCCCCGGGCCCTGATGGCTTTCTTAATGAATATTATAAAACATTTAAATAAATTCTGACTCCTCACTTAACAGAGATGTACAACTCTATACAGATGACTAAATCCATCCTTCCTGAGTTCTTAAAGGCTCAGATCATTACCATTCCCAAACCTGGGAAGTCACCTGATGAATGTGAAAATTTTAGGCCCATTTCTTTGCTAAATTCTGATATAAAGTTATATGCTAAAGTTTTAGTAACAAGGTTAAACACTTGTTTGGGTGATCTAATTCAACCAGATCAAGTAGGATTTATTACTGGGAGATAAGCTTCGGACAGTTCTAGACGATTTGTTGATATAATTCAAATAATTGACTTGAACAAGATTCCTACAGTCTTGCTTTAACTAGATGCCGAAAAAGCTTATGATAGACTAAATTGGTTATATATGTCAAAAGTGTTGGAAAAGTTACACCTTCCTCAAATGTTTATTGATTCGGTGTTATCATTGTATTCTCAGCCATCTGTTTGGGTGTCGAACTCTGGGTTTATGTCTACTTCATTTAAGATCTCTATTGGGACTTGACAAGGATGTCCTTTGTCGCCCTTGATATTTGCCCTAGTAATGGAACCTCTTGCTTCCTATATTAGAGAGGCCCCTGATGTTACTGGTCTTAAAATTGGAAAAGAAATGCATACCATAGGTTTATATTCAGATGATGTTTTGTTATGCTTAACTAATCCGCAGACCTCTTTGCCGACAGTTTTTCAACTGTTGGGAAAGTTTTCTGAGGTATCATATCACCGTAATAACAACTCTAAGACTCAAGCTTTACTATTGCATCTAGAGACACGGATGCTACGTGCCTTGAAACTTGCATATAAATTTATGTGTAAAACTGATTATTTAGATTATATAGGCTTTAAACTGTCTACATCTTTTGATAAACTGGCGGATATTAATCTACGCCATATTTGGAGTGGGATACAGAAGGAATTAGAAGATTGGATCGAATATGACATCTCATGGGTGGGACGGATGGCCTCAATTAAAATGAGCGCGTTGCCCAAATTGCTGTATTTGTTTCGTACACTTCCGGTCCATATTCCTAACAAAGATCTTGATAAATACCAGTCTAAAAAAAACACGTTCATTTGGAAAAATAAAAAACCTAGAGTTCCTTTTAATACATTTAAAAATACAAGACAGGAGGGGACTGGTGATCCCTTGTTTAAAAAGATATTACTATGCAGCCAGGGTGGCTCAGGATATGCATGTTATGCGATATACCTCTGATTTACGATGGGTTAATCTTGAGAAAGAGTGTTTGGCTCTGTTAACTTTACAAAATGTATTTTGGGAACATCATGAACACTTAGCAAATGATAAATTGCCTATTAAATCACTAGAAATTTATCATAATATTTGGGGGAGACATATTTGGTCTAGATTGTCTAGATATAATGTCTTTAAATACTTACCTTTATCTGCACTGGCAGTCTTCTCTGTGGACCTGAAACTAGGTACATGGATGAAATGTGCGATCTTGTGGTGTAGCCAACTTTTATATACAGATGGGATATATTCTTTTCCAGAACTCAGATTACAATTTGACTTACCTTTAGGAGAATTGTTTGTATATTTGCTAATTAAACATATCTGGGAGACATTCCTTAAGAAAACAGAGGTCTGCCCATATTTGCTTAGATTCTTAAATATGTGTGGCAATCGTATTTGTATGAAAGGGGAGTTATCTGTCTGTTACAAACTTTTGAACCATACTTGAGATATTACCAGTTTGTCACTTGTTAAATTATGGGAACTTGACTTGAGAGCCCACTTTTCGGAACAGACGTGGATTGAAATGTAGAAACATAGAAACATAGAATGTGTCGGCAGATAAGAACCATTCGGTCCATCTAGTCTGCCCACCATTCGGTCCATCTAGTCTGCCCAAATTGAGGCTTGTAATAATTACATTGGGGTTTCTAAAAATACTTTGCAATGGGAAATCGTAAAGTGCTTTATAGATGGTATATGGTCCCGGCCCATCTGGCCAAAATATATGAAGGGGTATCTGACAAGTGCTGGAGGAATTGTGGCTGTAAAGGTAGAATGAGTCACATCTGGTGGTGCTGCCCTCGTTTTGGTCAAGTTCTGGAGAAGGGTATCTAGATTAATCTATAGAGTTACTGGCATAAAACTTAAATTGAAACCAGAAGTTTTTCTGTTAGACATGCTCCCTTCGACTTTAGACTGGTATATACGACACTTGATATTACATGTCACAAATACAACGAAGAGGGTAATTGCTCAGCATTGGAAGAAAGAAGCTAGATTCACCAATTACAGTCTTTAGAAGTCATGGAAGGTGCTGCAAATAAAAGCTTTGGATCTGTGCATAAACACTTAAAAGTTTGGAACCTTTGGCATCTCTACTGTAAAGATTATAAATGATTGAACTAATGGTCCCCTAAAAATAGTATTGACATTTTTTTTTTCTTCTTCTTCTATTTTATCAAGGCCAATGCTCGCCACCCTAAGGGTCCTGTGTCTTGTGAGTGTTATTTTAAGGAGAACTTCGGAATGCTATTAATTCTCTCTTCTCCTTTTTTTTTTTTCTTCTTCTCTTCTGTTGTATAGTTCGAACTTTCTCAGGTTTCCCACATATTGTAATTTTGTATATATTAATGGATAAAAGTAAGGGTTACAGTCGCAGGTAGTTGGGGGGGGTGGAGGAGGGGGGATTCTTTTCGGTATTGTTTCTCATATTGTGTTTTAGCTCTGTACCAAAATATAATCTATGTGAACCAGTTGTCTTCTTATGTGTTTTATTTTTATGTAGCTATGTCTATATATACTTGGTCCTACTATAATTGTTTGCTGTGTTATTTACACTTATTACTTCTATGTACTTACAATTTATATGTATATCTCCTTACTTTGAAAATTGTATTTTGTTTATATTTTGGTATAAAAAATTTTACTTCATAAAAAATGTATTTTGATGAAGAAAAAATGGAATAACATTTAAAAAAAAAAATATGGTAGTTTACACCAATGTATGTGAGTGTATATTCGTGAGCATTATGTGAGTGTCTATTAGTGAGCGTTATGTGAGTGTATATTAGTTTGCGTGTGTGTTATGTGAGTGTGTATTAGTGAGCGTTATGTGAGTGTATATTAATGAGCGTTATGTGAGTGTATATTAGTTTGAGTGTGTGTTATGTGAGTGTGTATTAGTGTGTGATTGTGCATTAGTGGTATGAATGGAGCATTATGTTAGCATATGATTTACAGACGAATGAGAGTAAAAAATAGAACACATGCGGGTATGTGATATTTATAAAATATGTAAAAATAAATGACAGAGATTAGTATCAGACCATCTAGAAAACTATTAAAGCCGGAAATGAAAATACTCAATAAAGGAGTGTTAGCTAACTTCTAACGAGCCAGCTATTGTGACTTCGACATGCCTGAACATGACCCCACAACAGCTGGATTGCTAAAAATTTCCATCAGTCACATAGCTAATAAATCAGTCTATGGGACACTGTAAACACACTCGGCAAACTGGTGACAGCACTTGTCGGGGTACCGTCTGTCACTACCTCACATATGAAAATCCTGCTTCACAGGTCCATAGAAAAGTGTGCTTCAAGCGCTCTTCACAGGTCCATAGAAAAGCATTTAGTAGTTACTGGAGAGACTCTATGTTATTATTATGGCTGCTGCTCAGAGCCTGAGAGGCAAGTGGCACCGTGAGGGGGAGGAGGATAGCCAGCAATGGAAAGGGCAGGAGGGTGGGACTTCACTGACAGGAAGGAAAGCAATCCTCACCCCTGTAGTAACTGAAGATGAGACTTCAATATGGAGGAGATTCCCGCGTTTCTTCTCCTGGTGGCGGGAAAACCTGCAATGAGGATCAAGATGGTCTTTCTGAATGCGAGATGGAAGGTCCAGCCACTGGCAGCCAAATAAACGGTATGCTTGAGACCTTAAATTCCAAAATACAATCAGATATTAAGGGTGCTGTTTTTAACCTCCAATGTGAAATGAAGGAGATTGGTAAACGCACTGCTCATGTGGAGACCAAGATGGCTGAGTATTGTGATTTGATTAATGCTCTTGTGGATAAAACAAATGGACATGAGGATGAGGTGTTGATGCTCAAAGGCAAGCTCGCAGATATTGTAGACCGTTCAAGAAGAAATATTGTACGTATCAGAGACATTACAGAAGATGTGCTTGTCCAAGACCTGAAACAATACATTATTAACCTCACAACAGCCATGATGCCGAATTTATCTGAAACTGAGCTGATGATAGATAGGGTGCACAGACTACCCAAACCAAAGAACCTGGCTAAATCGGTTCCTAGAGATACTATCATCAGGTTTCATTTTTTCTACACTAAGGAGAGCTTAATGGCAGCATTTAGGAAGGTGGAATCGATCCCACAGGAATACCAACACCTGTCGGCTTTTGCAGACCTATCTGCTTTTACTTTGCTAAAACGCAGAGAATTTAGTGAGATCACAGCGACACTAAGGAAAGATGCAGTGGATTACAAATGGGGATTCCAAGTTAAATTGATCGTCAGAAGGAATGGAGTGACTTCTGTTTTTACGTCTCCTGCAGAAGCTAAGTTAAAGATGGCTGATTGGGGTCTTATGCCTGGAATGAAAACACCATCACCTGCGCATGAAGCGAGAAGATTGCTGCAAGAATGGTCTACGGTCAAGAACTGAAATGTTTTGTGTTTTTGTTAAAGACGGTATCCATGTTCAGAGACGGTCTTAGAATTTTCCTTTTTTTTTGTCTCTATCTTGTTCTCTCATCTTCCTCTTCTCTCTTTGCTCTCCCCTTTTCTCTTTCTTTGGTTTATTCTTTCTATTGTTTCCTCTTCATACTTCTTTCTTATTTCTCTCTTTCATTTTTCTCTGAAGAAGCCGTACAAATCACCTGGTCGGAGTTGGATGCTTACGAACCTGGACTTAGCTTTTTATTACGTTTCCTACGTTCCTTTAAGTGTTGCATAGCCACACTTTTCATAGAGAACTTGGTTGGTTCTAAGTTAGTCTTTTCGTGACAAATATGCTCATGGTTTGTAATGAGCTTTGTGTTTTTAGTTTTTTTGTATTTCATGTTTTTGGGGTTTTTATATGTCCATCATAGACTCTTATGAACGCCTTTGTAATTATAATATGTGGGGAGAGATTAATGTAAAGTTTTGTGTAACATGCGCACCGCTGACTGCTTATGTTCAAACATCCGATATTTGTTATGACTCTTACGGGACTACATATTGGTTTCTGTTCCTAAATGCCATGCTATTTTGTTTTTATGTTGCTTTAATGTTCCTGTAGAGACGTGACTATAGCAATTGTATCCATATTTATATATCATGACGTCTCTTCTATCTATAAATGCCAAAGGCCCAAATAGTCCTCATAAGAGGAGAATGTTATTGTCAGAAGCCCATAAATCTAAGGCAAAAATTATCTGTGTCCAAGAAACACATTTTCACAAAGACAAATCCCCGTATCTGAAATCTGCCTTTTCCCCGCAAATCTTCCATTCCATGTATACCATGTATATGCAGGGAGTGTGCCTTTCAACTTATTGATAGTTATAATGATAAAGCTGGTAGGTTCTTGATTGATAACCATAAATATACTGTTGCTAACTTATATCTTCCAAATAGTAAACAAATAAGATTTTTAAATAGAGCCCTACACAAGATTCAAGATTTTAAACATGGTCCACTGCTGATAGCTGGGAATTTTAATCTTACAATGTACTCTGAGATGGATATTTCCTCATGGCATAATAGATCGTCTAAATCCAATACACAATATCTGAGTAAACAATTTTGTAATCGGATTTCCCCTTTTGGGTTATATGATGGATGGAGGATTAATCATCCTAATGAGAAGGACTTCTCTTTTCATTCAGAAAGATTTAATAGTTATACTAGAATTGATTACATATTTTTGGATCGAATTTTCCTACAAGCCCTGGAGAGCATTTCTATTGGCCAGATAATATGGTCTGATCACGCACTATCAATTGCATATTTTAATATGGTGTCCCAGACACGGGAGAGGGTTCTTGGAAACCTAAATCTTCCTTATTAAAGAATGCTCAGTCTAAGCAACACATACAATCTCACCTCCATGAATTCTTTAAGTTCAATATGAATGGAGACACCCAAATACAGATGACATGGGCTGCACATAAGGCTTATATGAGAGGAATATGTATTCAAAAAACGGCTCAATTGAAGAGAATATAATAAAAAGCTTGTTCAACTCCAAGATGAATTAACCAGATTGACTGATTTAAACAAAAAGAAACCCTCAAAGGGATTAGCAAAACAAATTAAAGCAATTAAAAATAGATTGCATTCTCTTACTCTCCAAGAAACTATGAATAAGTTGAAGGTACTGAAACAAACATTTTATGTCCAGGGAAATAAAGCATATAGATTATTGGCTAATAAACTGAGGAAAATTCAATGTCAGTCCAGGATACCCTTTTTATTTGATGACAAGAGTCAAAAGATCTGTCACCCTAAAGAAATTGTTAATTGCTTTGCTAATTACTACGAAACTTTGTATAATTTGAATAAGGCACAGGATCTACAACACCCATCGAGAAATATGATAAATAATTACTTGGATCATATTAACCTTCCTAAGCTGTCTGAAGAAAAACAAGTTTACTTGGCTAAGGTTATTTCCCAGGAGGAGGTGGTGAAGGCCATAGATGTGTTGAAACTATCCACATCCCCGGGCCCTGATGGCTTTCTTAATGAATATTATAAAACATTTAAATAAATTCTGACTCCTCACTTAACAGAGATGTACAACTCTATACAGATGACTAAATCCATCCTTCCTGAGTTCTTAAAGGCTCAGATCATTACCATTCCCAAACCTGGGAAGTCACCTGATGAATGTGAAAATTTTAGGCCCATTTCTTTGCTAAATTCTGATATAAAGTTATATGCTAAAGTTTTAGTAACAAGGTTAAACACTTGTTTGGGTGATCTAATTCAACCAGATCAAGTAGGATTTATTACTGGGAGATAAGCTTCGGACAGTTCTAGACGATTTGTTGATATAATTCAAATAATTGACTTGAACAAGATTCCTACAGTCTTGCTTTAACTAGATGCCGAAAAAGCTTATGATAGACTAAATTGGTTATATATGTCAAAAGTGTTGGAAAAGTTACACCTTCCTCAAATGTTTATTGATTCGGTGTTATCATTGTATTCTCAGCCATCTGTTTGGGTGTCGAACTCTGGGTTTATGTCTACTTCATTTAAGATCTCTATTGGGACTTGACAAGGATGTCCTTTGTCGCCCTTGATATTTGCCCTAGTAATGGAACCTCTTGCTTCCTATATTAGAGAGGCCCCTGATGTTACTGGTCTTAAAATTGGAAAAGAAATGCATACCATAGGTTTATATTCAGATGATGTTTTGTTATGCTTAACTAATCCGCAGACCTCTTTGCCGACAGTTTTTCAACTGTTGGGAAAGTTTTCTGAGGTATCATATCACCGTAATAACAACTCTAAGACTCAAGCTTTACTATTGCATCTAGAGACACGGATGCTACGTGCCTTGAAACTTGCATATAAATTTATGTGTAAAACTGATTATTTAGATTATATAGGCTTTAAACTGTCTACATCTTTTGATAAACTGGCGGATATTAATCTACGCCATATTTGGAGTGGGATACAGAAGGAATTAGAAGATTGGATCGAATATGACATCTCATGGGTGGGACGGATGGCCTCAATTAAAATGAGCGCGTTGCCCAAATTGCTGTATTTGTTTCGTACACTTCCGGTCCATATTCCTAACAAAGATCTTGATAAATACCAGTCTAAAAAAAACACGTTCATTTGGAAAAATAAAAAACCTAGAGTTCCTTTTAATACATTTAAAAATACAAGACAGGAGGGGACTGGTGATCCCTTGTTTAAAAAGATATTACTATGCAGCCAGAGTGGCTCAGGATATGCATGTTATGCGATATACCTCTGATTTACGATGGGTTAATCTTGAGAAAGAGTGTTTGGCTCTGTTAACTTTACAAAATGTATTTTGGGAACATCATGAACACTTAGCAAATGATAAATTGCCTATTAAATCACTAGAAATTTATCATAATATTTGGGGGAGACATATTTGGTCTAGATTGTCTAGATATAATGTCTTTAAATACTTACCTTTATCTGCACTGGCAGTCTTCTCTGTGGACCTGAAACTAGGTACATGGATGAAATGTGCGATCTTGTGGTGTAGCCAACTTTTATATACAGATGGGATATATTCTTTTCCAGAACTCAGATTACAATTTGACTTACCTTTAGGAGAATTGTTTGTATATTTGCTAATTAAACATATCTGGGAGACATTCCTTAAGAAAACAGAGGTCTGCCCATATTTGCTTAGATTCTTAAATATGTGTGGCAATCGTATTTGTATGAAAGGGGAGTTATCTGTCTGTTACAAACTTTTGAACCATACTTGAGATATTACCAGTTTGTCACTTGTTAAATTATGGGAACTTGACTTGAGAGCCCACTTTTCGGAACAGACGTGGATTGAAATGTAGAAACATAGAAACATAGAATGTGTCGGCAGATAAGAACCATTCGGTCCATCTAGTCTGCCCACCATTCGGTCCATCTAGTCTGCCCAAATTGAGGCTTGTAATAATTACATTGGGGTTTCTAAAAATACTTTGCAATGGGAAATCGTAAAGTGCTTTATAGATGGTATATGGTCCCGGCCCATCTGGCCAAAATATATGAAGGGGTATCTGACAAGTGCTGGAGGAATTGTGGCTGTAAAGGTAGCATGAGTCACATCTGGTGGTGCTGCCCTCGTTTTGGTCAAGTTCTGGAGAAGGGTATCTAGATTAATCTATAGAGTTACTGGCATAAAACTTAAATTGAAACCAGAAGTTTTTCTGTTAGACATGCTCCCTTCGACTTTAGACTGGTATATACGACACTTGATATTACATGTCACAAATACAACGAAGAGGGTAATTGCTCAGCATTGGAAGAAAGAAGCTAGATTCACCAATTACAGTCTTTAGAAGTCATGGAAGGTGCTGCAAATAAAAGCTTTGGATCTGTGCATAAACACTTAAAAGTTTGGAACCTTTGGCATCTCTACTGTAAAGATTATAAATGATTGAACTAATGGTCCCCTAAAAATAGTATTGACATTTTTTTTTTCTTCTTCTTCTATTTTATCAAGGCCAATGCTCGCCACCCTAAGGGTCCTGTGTCTTGTGAGTGTTATTTTAAGGAGAACTTCGGAATGCTATTAATTCTCTCTTCTCCTTTTTTTTTTTTCTTCTTCTCTTCTGTTGTATAGTTCGAACTTTCTCAGGTTTCCCACATATTGTAATTTTGTATATATTAATGGATAAAAGTAAGGGTTACAGTCGCAGGTAGTTGGGGGGGGTGGAGGAGGGGGGATTCTTTTCGGTATTGTTTCTCATATTGTGTTTTAGCTCTGTACCAAAATATAATCTATGTGAACCAGTTGTCTTCTTATGTGTTTTATTTTTATGTAGCTATGTCTATATATACTTGGTCCTACTATAATTGTTTGCTGTGTTATTTACACTTATTACTTCTATGTACTTACAATTTATATGTATATCTCCTTACTTTGAAAATTGTATTTTGTTTATATTTTGGTATAAAAAATTTTACTTCATAAAAAATGTATTTTGATGAAGAAAAAATGGAATAACATTTAAAAAAAAAAATATTTTGTATTTTCTTGTTTTTATTTATGTTTAAATGTGTCACTTTGTATTATAAATGATCTGCAGGATATACTTGAACATGAGAGAAATATTAATGTGTTTTTCCTGGTAAAACAATTTCAAAATAAAAAATGACTAATGGGATTATTTATTGCGTTTGACAATCCAATGACCCCTGCTAACTACTACCAGATTTCAGAAGCTCTGATACTCCCTCTTAACAGTCTCCTGGTCTGGACGGCCTCATTTAAAATGCAGCATACTGTGGCTATTGATTAAGCAGTTATAGCTACTGTGGAAAATGGGTTTCTAGAAAAATACAGTCTCATTACTATCACATTTCTTGTGATCAACGCTCCAATTTAATTCTACCTAGTATATGTCCAGCACCGAATGTCATTTTGTTTGTATGTATTGTCTTAACATGTGGGGTTTAATTATTTGCAAAATTCAATCAAAAATCCAATTACTTGCTTTTCACATTTTTCTGTTTTTGTTTCTTTTTGTCATTTTGCTCAATTATAATTTTGTATTTCGATTTTAAATTTATAAAGTATTCTGTCCAGAGATAAAAAAAAAAAACACCATGTTGAAATAAAAGTGTGTAACTTGAACTCAGGAATACACTGGAAAAATACAGGATAATAAGAATATTGGAATGATTAATTGTATAACTGTACTCAACATTAGAAATAAATAAATAAATGTGGTTCAATTATAACAACCTCCTTAAAACTAAATATAAAGTTTAAATATAAATAACAGATACAAACCCAAAATATTTTTTGGACAGAATATGTACAAAAATACACACAGATGGTCCCAGATACACATCGATGTTTCAGATACGGACGTCAATCGGCTGAGGAAGTAACGAAATGCGTCCAGTGTGGTTTCGCCTTTTCTGTGTTTTTCTGCCCATGATTGCACCTTAGTACCTGGCCAGGTCAAACTTATATATGGAGGTGTCTATGTTCATTGATTATTTGTCAGCAATATTTTTGTGTAAGCTTTCTGTGGCTATCCAGCCATTTTTTGCCTTGGAGTGACTACTATCTGTATGTATAGAAACTTCATACTATCCAAGTGAGCGGGACATCTGACATTTTTATGTGTTGTGTGTCAACTATACAGCAGGTTTATATATCCCTGTCTATTTAATGTATGTATATTTCTTTGTGTAAAATATTTTTTAAATAAGATATACTATTTTATTAAAACATTTCTATATCTATATATTGGTCTCCCGATTTTTTATTGTGGAAGCGCTTTATTCCTATACATATTGGAATGATTAGTAACCAATGAAGAAGTGATAAAGAGAGTAGATAATACAGTCCCAATTAGTGATCCTAACCCCATGTAATTGACCAGTGTGGCACAGATTCTCGGAGCTCTAGCTGGCTGCGTTACTTTCAGACTGCCATCTAGTGGCTAGTTATGTGGTATGGCATTGAAGATTTTAACCGTGCTCTCTGAGGCGATAATTTTTTCTCCTGTTTCAAGACCTGTTCTGAAATTCTGCAGTATATTCTAGATTTAGTTCACTTTTGTTATTTAGTGTTAATAAATGTTAATTATATACAAAAATATATATATATTTTGACATCTACATTGATAAGGTAACACAAGTTCAAAGCAGCACCTAGGTCTTATGGCCACATATAACTGTTTGCAGGCTGCCTTGCCATATGTGGAAGTCATATTTGACAAGAAGGAAATCAATTAACTAATCAATGGAAGGACTTTGGCTATAGCTGAAATAATCCTGAAATGGCCTGATGTATGATAAAATAAAATCAGTAACAATTAAATTAAAAAGATACATTTAATACATAGAGAAAAAAGTAAATTAACATAAAACAATATAAAAAAATATGATTAACATTTTAAAATGCTTATGTTAATGTAAATATAACATTAATATGGCATCATTGTTTATAATAGTTTTATGTTTAAAAGGTGTTTAATTGTTCTACACTTTTATATTCATTTCTCCAGCTAAAATATAGAGAATTGAAATGGGCGGATTTTGCCTATTTTACCCAAATTTGGAGCATATTCGGGGTTGTTCGTCGCACAATGGGTAGCCAAAAATCTATCGTTTTCATGGAGAAAATGATCTAATCCGTATGTCCATAACAGCCAATTCAGAGTCAAAATGTGTATCGGAGTATAAAGTAGTGGGTAGACCCTTCAGTTATATGTTTCTGGCATACCTCTGGCTCCTTCTGCATTTTTTTTGTCTAGCTATATAAAGGAAATTTGAACTCTTGTCAATTCATGTTAGGATTTATAGGAAAAAAAGGGAGTCTCTGCATCCTCTTCATTCTGTAACATGGACCTTCAGGCTAACAGAATTCTGTACTGTGGCCTGGCCACAGAGATTCTGTGCTGAACTTTTTCATCATGGAAATTACATTCATACCATGATCACAATCGAAATTACATGGCTGATTGCCTCGGTACTGAGGCACTCCTAATCACTGTGACAGCCAATCGCAGTGACCGCATGGGTTTAGCTCTCACTGCCAGTGCCTAGATTGACATCTTTGGTCTACAGCAATTGTGGGTGAGAGAGGGACTAATTACACTAAGTGACGGTCTAACCCTATCCCCCAAACACCTCCAGGATATATACACCCTACACACACACCGATCAGACATAACATTATGACCACTGACAGGTGAACTGAATAACAGTGATGATATTAGTGAGTGGGATTTATTAGGCAGCAACTGATCATTTTTTTCCTCCTAGTTAATGTGTTAGAAGCAGGAAAAATGGGCAAGAATAAGTATCTGAGCGACTTTGACAAGGGGTATATTGCAATGGATAGATGACTGGGTCAGAGTATCTCCAAAACTGCAGCTCTTGTGAGGTGCTCCCTGTTTATAGTGGTCAGTTACTATCAAAAGTGGTCCAAGGAAGGAAAAGTAATGAACCAGTGACAGGGTCATAGGTGGCCAAGGCTCATTGATGCACATGGGGAGCGAAGACTGGCCCGTGTGGTCCGATCCAACAGACGAACTACTGTAGCTCCAATTGCTTAAAATAAAAGTTAGTTTGGGGCCCTTGGCAAACTGGATAAATCTTTGCAGCCTGTTATAGACTACATTTGCTATGATGCTAAAATAGCTTTTGGCTGGCTGAGAATAATAGGAAATTTTGCCTTAAAGGCAACATGTCAAAATTGAAAACTGCAAAGAGAGTATCCCAAATACCTGCCACACAAACCTGGCACAATTATGTATGTGGGGTGGGACTGTAGGGAAGGATGATGACCATATATTGGCATGTTTATCGGCAGTAACACATAACAATCACTGCAAATTCAAACCTGAAGTACAATGTGTGTGAAAAAACATTTAAGATTGGTGGTAAAATGACTGTATAAAAAGCATCACAAACCCCAAGTTGCATACCTGGAGTTGTTCGATAAGATAATGTTACCATGTCATCATTGGTAACTTTGAAGATACATTGTTTGGAAATGGCAATGCACTACTCAATGCCTTATACCGTATTTGCTCGATTATAAGACGATCCTGATTATAAGATGACCCCCCAAACTTTGGATATTCCTTTAGGAAAAAAACTAAAAGCCTGAATATAAGACTACCCTATAGGAAAAAAGTTAAACTTGTATATATTCACATGTAAATTGCTTTTTTAATAAAAAATTATATCAAAAAATGCATTTCTTGTTTTTATTTCCTTTTATGTGCCAATGCTGCCTCTCTCTTTCCCTTGCCCCCAGCTTTGTCTCTCTCCCCCCTTAGTGTTGTCTCTCTCTCCTCCTCCCTTGGACTCCCCCCTCGCCTCTGTCTCTTCCCCCCCTTGTTTCTCTCTGCCCCCCTCCCCTTGTTTCTCTCTGTCCCCCTTCCCCTTGTTACTCTGTGCCCCCCTCCCTCCCCCTGTCTCTCTGCCCCCTCCCTCCCCCTCACCTGTAGTTCGTTCCCTGGTGGCTAGTGGGGGCAGCCGGGGGATGTCTGCACGACCTGGATCCCTGTCTTAAAATCTGACCTCAATTTGAGGTCAGATTATAAAACGACCTCGATTATAAGACGAGGGGTATTTTTCAGAATTTTTTTTCTGAAAAAAACCTTGTCTTATAATCGAGCAAATACGGTAATTTTCAAAAATAAGTAAAAAACCTTGTGTCAGGGATTCTGACAAGCGCTCTGCTTACCAAGACAGCTCCCATGCAGCTGCAGAAGCTCCTTGGGTAGCCAGCGGATGTCTGCTCCATATGCTGCCTAATCAATGAGACTCATGCAGAGACCTAGAAGTGGGCCCACCCATCTCATAATGGCAGCGTAGAGCTCCGTTACTTGCCAAGTCAAGACTGACTCCAGCAGTCAGAGATGAAGAATCTGTGCAGAACATTCAAGCCTACAGACAAGAGGAGGACCCCAGAGGTATTTTCCCACTCAAGGAGGTAATTCCTCAAACTGGTAAAACCAAGGGGGCAGCGTTTGCTCGTTCTGACCCTAAGAATCACATAAATAGCCGTCTGAATTATCCTTCAGTGCTTAGTTGTTATGGTGCCTCCAGTGTTACTAGTTACTAGTATGTGTACTGTTTCTTTCTGATAATATGCCTGTTTATCCCCCTGTTTTGACCCTGTAGGTTCCTGACCATGTTCTGCTTGATGCCTGACTATTTGACCTTGGCTTGTCTCATGTTTCCGAATATGTGCTTCATACCCTTTGACCTTGCCTTGTCTCTCACTCCTGAACCCAGTCTCCAGCCCTTGGACTCAGACCATCCAGACCTGCACTCAACCGGAGCCCTGGTTCGCACACTGCTTATCAGAGCCTGTAATGTTTTCCACTCTCCACGGGTCACTGGTGTCCGGCAAGTGGGGCCTCCCTGTCCACATGCTCCAAACCCTACATAACCTGACACATCAAGTATAGATATACCTAGATTTATTGCGCTTTGACTTATTGCGCTTCACAGTTATTGCCCTTGACAGATGTGTCAATTACCTATCGAGCAAGTCTTTTGGCTCCATTTTTCTTTGTGTCCCTATTTGCACAGACACAACAATATTTTATTGAAAATAGACCAATTAATCACTCACAATGGCCTCTAAGCATAAAAAGAAGGTATGGACAGTACATATATTTTGTACTTAATAATTTTAGCTGATGTGACTCACTTTATTGCGGAATTCGACTTCTTGCGGTGGTCCAGAACCGAATAATTCTCTGAGTTATGCCTGTACTCCCAAACTCAGGACACATATATAAATCTATTTTGCATCTTTTTTTATTAGTTATTGTAGATTTTTCAGGTAATAGTTGGAAAAACATTTTTTTCAAATTCGTTGTACATTTTTCATCATATTTTATTTATTTTTTTATAATGAATTATATGATATAATCAAAATAATGGTATATAAAAACAATATATAATTTGTGTGGGAACAATATAAATGAAATCTTACTGCTAAACTCAAACACTGCAAAACAGCCATTGTCGAGCACGGTAGAACACTGGTGAATGCTCCAGTCGTGAAGGGTTTAATGTTTAATGTTTCGAATTCCCTGCATTTGTCTCTTTATTGAGTAGACCCTATAATGTGGATCTGTCACCATCTTGCTTTGACGTAAAATTTCCAGTAATTGAATCCGCCCTGAGGTCATGACAGGCAAGTAAATAAGAAGAATAACATCTTAAAGGTGCATTCGTGTTGTGTGGAGCTTTGTGGTACTGTCAGACATCTCCAAACATTCTGAGCTGCCAGGGACATCAGGGTTTCAGCAACAGACACTTGGGATTTGGTCTTATTTGACCGAACTGACGACTAACAATTCCACAGTAATTCCTATTAAGGACACAGTAGTAATACACATCACAGAGACATAAACTTCATTACTTTTAGGTGACATCCAGCTGAACCTGAATTTCTTAGATCGATATACTCTTGAAGCCACAAGTTAAATCTCCTTTGTTCTACAAAATAATCTCTCACATGACAATACCATATTGCTGCCTGTGGTATCCATTGCTGGGATAAGAGATTTTTTTTTGTAGAACAAAGAAGTAAAAAGGTAATGAACTTGATGTGGCAGTGATGTGTATAACTCCTGTATCCTTAGTCTGTTTTTAAAATAACACTAAAAAAATAACGTTCGGTTTATAGAATAGCAATAGGAATACATGTATTCTATAAGCCGACAGCCTATAAACCGAACGTTCGGTTTATAGGCTGTCGGCTTTTAACTATACGGAGACAAAGTCTCTATGAATGGAGACTCTGTCTCCGTATAGTTAAATGCTATTGTATTCTATAAACCGACTCTATTTCGGCTTATAGAATGCAATAGTACTACGAATGGACGGCTTTCGTTAGCTTAGCATTTTCGTTCTTCGGACGAATGGCCGAAAATGCTATTTTCGGACGAAAATGCATTCGTCCAAAAACGAATGCACATGTCTAATACCAACCAACACATGCTTTTATAACCATAAATATAAACAACATGAAAAAATACTACTGAACCTTAGCGGTAGAGTGTGCCTTATACTAGACCATCTAGGATCAGGACCCCAAGAATCTGGCGCAGGCGTACCACATGACTCACGGCTACTGACGTCCCTGTTTTCACAGTAGCTGTGCCTCACTCCCCAGGGACAAGCCCATGGGGAGCCCTTGCAGCTAGCTTCCCACAGCTACTGCCCAACCGGGTTGGCCATACCCCAGATGACCAACCCACTCCACAAGCGCCAAACCTCAGGGACCCCCGCTGCCACTTCCTTCTTCGTCACCTAGGGATGGGAGGGAGGGAACTTGTAATTTTACTTTAAACAGGAAATCATTCCTGTAAATCCTGCAATATATAGCCTAAGGCCATCCCCTCTATCCACTCATTGCCACCCCCCTGCCTTGCCCTTATTGGGCCCTTGGCTTAACTGACAGGGTGAGGGAAATGACAGGAAACCTTTGTCATGATGGCCTTTTATATATTGCATTTTTCCAGGCCAGAACTGGATGAGCACAATGCAAGACAACGGTCTTTACCACTGCAGCTGGCCCAATGCTCCACCAACATGGAGATATTGCTGTGCCCAGTCCCGGCGCAGGGACTCCTGAAGGGATAAGCCACTTAACTGGCACCACATAATGAAGAAAAAAACAAAACATACATGCTTAAAAAGATGACGCCTTCAAATTCATAATTCCCACCAACCATGGCCGATTTTAAGGAAAAATTCTTCCTGCAAGTTAAATGATAATTACCAGATCCATGGCACCACTCCATTATTATTTTTTCAGAATAGAGAAATTGCCGTTTTAACCCCTTAGTGACATGACTTTTTTTGGCTTGTCTGAGGCTTGGTTACATGGGCTGTTTTAACATTTCTGCGGTGTTTGTGTTTTGCTGTAATTTCTTTCTCTCTCATTTAGTGTACCCACACAAGCTAGATATTGTTTTTATCGGCATAAGAAGGACTTTCTTTTGATACCATTATTTTGATAATAGCATAACATTTTATATAAACAAAAGTATACATTTTTTTTCCTGAAATTTTATTTGAAAAATCGTTTACTCATCTACAAAAGACAACAAAAAAACACTGCTAAATAAAATGCGCATCTGAGCATCCCCACTGCCACACCCATGCAAGACCCCCACTGTCCAGGTAGTCCTGAGAGATAATGGGGCAACCTGGCACTGAGCGATATTGAAAGTTGGGCACTAACAAAGAATTAAAGGGCAAAAAGGATATGGGACCACATACTGGAAAAAAACAGGAGTCAGTGCCAGAGCACGCAGAAATATCCAGGAGAGCGATAGTCTAAATGAAGGACCACACTCTCAAGGGGTACAGGACAACTAAGCACTGATGGAGGGGTCTCAGGGCTTTATATGATTAGGATGTGATTAGGATGTGAGGGTGGTGCTCTCCACTTACCCTTCTTCCACATAGAAGCTGGTGAAAGGATAGGACCGCCTCCTGGTTTCCTCCTTTTAATGATGTTCTCTGGGTTAGGGCCATCCACATGTGTGCTACGGTGGAGTGCCGGGATCCTCGTCTCCTTGGCACTCATGACGTAGGTAAAGGTTGGAACAACCTGCCCCATGGTCCCAGACTGCCCATCTGACATTACAATTTGTTTGCTTTGGCATCCTTGATTTGAAAAACGTTGCAAATGTATAAAATTCCCTCATTGTAGGAAATTATTTGGAGTCTGTCTACACCAAAAAATCCATTGTTCATGACAGGATAGTATTACTGACCAAACAAGGAAGTTAGTGACACTAAGACCAGACTGGGCTGTAGCTGAGACTGACACTGCATGAACATGGTAGTAGTTGAGACCGGTCTATTCTCTAAAATTCGAGATTGGAGGTCAGGGTAAGTGCTCCAAACTCAAACAGACTCCCTCCCCTTTTAAATGCCTCATCAGATGTGATATGCTGAGGAGGTCGAGACTGTCTCAAAGTGAAAGTCGACCTCCTCAAATGTTAGTGAATAGACCCCTGAGACTCCATGAACAGGGAAGTAGCGGAGACTGAAACTGCACTGACTGAGACCGTATGGATAGACGAGAAGCTGAGGCCGAGACTGCATGGAAAGGCAGTTGTTGAAACTGTAGGGAGCCAGATACAAGAGTTACAATGTGAAGGCTGCAACACTGCAATGAATATATTCAAGAAGCAGCTATTTAAAAGCCAGAGCTGCACACAATTAGATCACACGACGTCCAACTGACAGCATCAGAGTAGATTAGAAATGCCACATACTAAAGCAGAGGCAGTGGCAGAAAACTGCAAATAGCCACAAACCTCAGTGTACAAACCTTGATACCAAGGCAAGGTCAGGAAGACCAAGAAAGATTTCAGCCACAACTGCCAGAATATTTGTTCAGGATACAAAGAAATACCTACAGGTACCCTCAGGAGAAATATAGGCTGCTCTCCTGTGGAGCTTTTCCCCTCACCAGCCACAGGAGGTGGTAAGGTATAATTGTCAGATAATAAAATTGTTTTTAAAAAAATTAATTCCTAGTTTTTATGTCTTTTTTACTGCATTTCAGCTGCTTTTATTTCATAATTGCCCCTGATATTACACCTACAGTACCTGATTACAACGATATAACAGTACCACATTACACCCGCAGGTCTCACCCCAGCACCCAGATTGCACACAGAGGACTTGACCCACCATCCACATTTCATCAACAGGACTTTCCCCAGCACCCACATTGCACTCACAGGACTTGGTCCAGCACCCATATTGCACTCACAGACGGGGCCGGCGCCAATATAAAGCAGCCCTAGGCAGCCGTCTTAGGGTGCCGCAGCGGGGGTGGGGGTGGGGGGGAGCACCGGGGCCCCCTCACATCCTAAATAAAATTAAAAAAGTTTGCCATTGGAGGCACTGACTGGGGAGAGCAGAAGATCTCCCCTCACCAGCACTCTACAGGGCCAGAGTGCAAGATCCTGGCAGGGGGCGGACCTCCCCCGGAGCTCAGTAAGTCGAGGGGGAGAGAACAGAGAATAGAGATGGGTAGGATGAGAAGAGAACAGAGATGGAGGTAGGAGGGGGCGAGAACAGAGATGGAGGTAGGAGGGGGCGAGAACAGAGATGGAGGTAGGAGGGGGAGAACAGTGATGGGGTAGGAGGTGGTGAGAATGGAAATGAGGTAAGAGGGGAAGAGAAAAGATATGGGGTAGGAGGGGAAGAGAACAGAGATGGGGTAGGAGGGGAAGAGAACAGAGGAGGAGGGGTTGAGAACAGAGATGGAGGAGAGGGAAAGAGATATGGGAGAGGAAAGACATATGGGGAGGGAAAGAGATATGGAGATGGGGATATAAGGATATGTGGAGAGGGAAAGAGATTTGGGGAGAGGGAGGGTAGATAAGGGATATGGGGAGAGGGAAAGTCATGGGATTGTGGTGGGAACGGGGGTATACCAAAATGCACCTTCACCTGTGTAGAAAAAAATCCTTCCACCGGCCCTGCACACAGGACTTTCCCCACCATCCTCATTGCACTCACAGGTAGCATTGCCACCTTTTCTTAAGAAAAATACCGGCCTTGGTACTGCCTCTATAGACTTAACATTGGCCTGATACCAATTTTTTTACTGGCCTGCCGGTAAAATACCGGCCAGGTGGCAACCCTACTCACAGGACTTGGCCTAGCACCCACATTGCACTCAATGACTTACTCCAACACCCACTGGGGCTGTATTTTTGAACTATCAAAATAAAGAAATTAAAACTACAAAAAAGAATGTTAGAATACATCCACCAGAGTGTGCACCGATCTTTACATTACGGCCTGAGAATGAAGTCAGGGAAACATCAAGATAAGTTCCAGACACCTGTGGGCTTTTAATGTTGGCATCACATGAATTCTGTGTTTTGATGGAACATTAGAGCATTCTATACCAACAGGGTTGTTCATCCTGTCTGGGATCTAGCTTCAGCATGTATATGAATGTCTTCAATATAAAACTCACGTCTTATCATATGTAAATTCTGTTGGTAAGAGTATGTACCTCCCCTTATACATTTTAAATGCTGTGGGTACTTCACTAAGCACCTTGAGAAATGTCGACTGTGCTATGCCAGGTGCAAAGTCTATTGTAGATTGTAATAGATCATGAAGTGGAGAGCACACAGCAGTGTCTCCAATCTGGTGAGTGCATAATTGTTTTTTGTTCTTTAGACCCTCATCTAATCCAATGAGACTTTGTGATGACAGTCTTTACATTTACATTTTTTCACTTGGGTCAGTGCGGTATTTACCGTGAGGCATCCTAGGCGGATGCCTAGGGCAGCAAATTTTGGGGGGCGGCAGCTCCCCCCAGCACTGAAAAAAAAACCTAAGAAAAAACACATGGGCAGCAGATTGCAACAATCAGGCTGCCTGTGTGTTTTTTCTTGGGGGCGGCGGAGTGATGACAGGTCACGTGATGTGATGGGGGCAATGGAGGTATGTGATGGGGGCAATTGTCACCAACCTGCCTTCTACCCCCTCTGTGCCAATCCATGCAATCCTCAAAATGCAGCCAGTTTCAGTTTTAAAATCCTGCACCACCAGGTTTTTGGAGCCCTGTGGTCTCTAACATGGCTGCCACACTTATACCTTTATCCCACACCCCTGGGCGTTACTAATGGCACCTATTGATATAAATTCAGATCATTTACAATCTCTCATTGCCTGTGTTAGTATCCTCTGCGTTGTCCTGGCTCCTGGGTATTCCACTGTGTGATCCTGTGTATCGACCTTTGGCTTTCCTCAGGCTACCCTCATTCTCCTGTGTCCTTTGTTTTGACTTCGGCCTGGCTTTATTTACTACGTTGTCCTCTCCATTCCCGACCTCGTCTTTCCAGTCCAGTCCTCCTGGATCCACGGCCCATTCCCGGACTTCGCTTCCTGTTTTCCTGATGTGCTGTGACTATTCTCTGCTGTTTTGACACTGTCCCAGCTTGGTGTCCGGAGAGTGCTAGGGGTGGATCAACCTTTCCTTTGTGCCTGCGGCTCAACCAAAGGTAGCTCTGGTTGGGGCAGAAGACCTCCTCTCACCACTCAAAGGCCCAGGTTACAGACGTGTCTGTCTCCATCACATCACAGTATCAAGTATCTGCATTGTGGATTCACCTGCTATCGTTACAGCAATGGAGTTATGTGATGGGGCAATGGAGGTATGTAATGGGGCAATGGAGGTATGTAATGGGGCAATGGAGGTATGTAATGGGGGTGATAGGGCATGCGAGATGGGTGATGGGGTTAATGGAGGCATATAATGATGTTGATGGGGTTAATGGAGGCATGTAATGGAGTGATAAGGCATGTGTTGGGGTGATGGGGTTAATGGAGGCATATAATGGGGGTGGAGGGGTTAATGGAGGCATGTAATTAGGTGATGGGGCATGTAATGGGGTAGGGGTTAATGGAAGCATATAATCGGGGTGATGGGGTTAATGGCGGCATGTAATGGGGGTGCTTGGGTTAATGGAGGCATGTAATGGAGGTGATGGGGTTAATGGCGGCATGTAATGGGGGTGCTGGGGTTAATGGAGGCATATAATGGGGTAGATGGGGTTAATGGAGGCAAATAATGGGGTAGATGGGGCATGTAATGCGGGTGATGGGGGGCATGTAATGGGGTGATGGGGTTAATGGGGGCATGTAATGAGGGTGATAGGGTTAATGGAGGCATGTAATGGGGGTGATGGGGTGAATGGAGGCATATAATGGGGGTGATGGGGCATGTGATGGGGGCAATGGAGGTGATGAGAACATGGCACGATCTGGTCAGAAAGTCCAGGATGAAGTTTATCGAACATTGCAGATAACAGAAAATGAATCTCCTTTACAACTATGCAATCTATAGGAGCGGCCACTTACTGTAAACATATATTACATAATATCCTGTTTTCATGAGAAGCCACACTCTCGACAAGATGTATCCAATCAGATCTTATATTGGCCAGATCATCATTTATTGCTGTCCTGATAACATATCTGCTCAACAGCCATTAATGACACAGGAATACATGTATATAGAGGGTAAGAGTAATCTCTGTTTTAGCTCTCTCCTGCCTGTAGCAGAAGAACAGCTACACATTAAAAACACATTAAAAACAGGAAAGTCACAGAGGTCACATAAGGTATGATAACAGGAGACTGAGGACCATTCATTAAGAATGCACCATGACCATCAGCATTCAGGATGACATCTAATGTTATGGCAGGGTTAAATATGCTGTGTGAGGAACTGTGGAGGTTTCTTAGACCCTCTTATAACCAGAGGTGAGCTGGTTACCGCTCCTTTCTTTTACCACCATCCCCAGTGCACCTGGATGGGGGGAGGGGATAACATTAATATGGCATAAGAGGTACACAATCCCTCCCTGGTGTATAAGAACTTCAGTTCAGTTCACCTGCAGCTAAACAGAAGGCCACAAAGTCCTCCAAATACGTACACATAGAGGATGCAGAGTAAGGTGTGGTGATGGATGAAAGATCTAAGCCACAGTGAAGCTATAGGTTCCCCAGAATGCCTAGCTAACATTGCACTAATTTGTGACAACAAGGACAACAAGATCAAAGTTCTTTGATATGATGAAGATGGAATCTTAAGCCCTCCTAACTATTGTCAGATGGGCCAAGGTCAGGTCATCAAATTGCTAAATTCAAAAAAATAAAATAGTTTATGATTGCACAGGAGTAAGATGGGTGTTGAGATGAGGTGAACAAGGAAGAGACTGCAATAACTGTTGGTCAGATCGTTGAACTGACAATACAGGAAAACTCATAAAATATATTCTTATTCTCCACTTCCTGGCCGTCTAGGGAAATTCCCATAACCAACTCCTAGGTCATTAGCATCAGAATAGCTTTACATTTTATGTGTAGCCCTTACAGCCTTTAGCTATAATAAATAAATAAAAACTGATTGGCTACCATTGTTTGAAATTGTAACGTGCTGCAATAATCAGTCTGTTAGCAGGAAGTCCACAAAATTATACAATCAGTCAAAGGTCACCCAAGCACACCCCTTTGTTATCTATAAACCTATTATTCTGACACTGTGTCATATTTCTGCTGTAATTGTGAAATCCATGTTGTTATAGCTATCCACGCTATAAGTAACTAGGAAATAGAGCCCATTTATTTCAGTTTGGCTGGAGTGCACCATGGCACTGCATCACCAATTAAAACCATGGCAGAGAATACTGCTAGGGATCTTTTGCTTCCCGATCCTTCCCTTCTACCTGTGCGTGTACTGCCTATGTGAGTACTAAATACTTTACTCTTCATCCTATTGATTGTGTATCCACCTGCCTGGTCCATGGCATTCTTAATACCAGGAAATGCATGCACCATGTACGGCACATCTTCATTCAAATCATATTGTCTTTATATATTGAACATATTACACCTTTATCGAACTACTCATAAGCTACATTTAAACAACTATAATGTTCCACATGAGTCATAATTCGTCTTTGAATGAAGTTCCTTGTTGTTTTCTTTACGTTCCCTTTAATATGATTTAATACACAGTTTTTGTACATGTAGCTTAAGATGTAAGTGCTAAAAGGCAGCACGCCCTGGTTACTGATATTAGATTGGCAGTGCAATGTAAAGACTTATAATATACAATGTAGTCAATAAAGGGCAGCTTTCAAAATGATTTTCTCTGTGTAACAGCTACACAGGCAAATAAACTGTATCACAGAGTATATTGTACATCACAGCATAAGGTCATTCAACTTAGAGGGGCATGTACTAAGAAAACGCAAATATATTTTATGTGCAAAACTACTATTGCAATTTACTAAACATTTAACACTCAAATAGTACATATGAGCAAATTGCGAATAAAAACGGGCATAATTGCAAATAAAAACAGGCAATTTTGTGAATATTTTTTCTACCTCATTTGATAGCACTTGCTAAAAGCTGGTGTAATTTTCACACGCAAATAAGAATTATTTTTCACAAAATATTCGCAAAGCTCTTTAGCATGTGCAAATCTAATCACAATTTATTAGCGCAACTGGAAAAATGCGCGCTAAATAAAAATAAACTGAAAAGGCGCAAGTCAGGAAAAAAGGTGCAGAATGTTACAAATAGTCGCAAATTGCTCCTTACTCATGGTTTACCTACTTTTTTCCTCATTGCACTTGTTTAGTACATGACCCCCTTAGTGTTTCTCATCACTGTCCAGCATTTACAGGAATGCATTCTTCTACATACTGACAGATCCACATCTGCCAAGAAATAACCTGAAAGCAGTTCCTATTTGGGGGGGTTACTCAGTATTCATTCCTCGCCGTGAGGATTGAAATCCATGGGAAGAGATTTGTGGGCTTCCAAATTTCTAAAATCATGCCTCCCTTTCAATTCTCATCAAAGTCTCACACCAACCTGACATTTTTACCGCTGTTTGTTCTCAGGAATCAATGATTTGGGCACTACATATCTTTTGTTTCCCATACTTAGCTCCACTGGTTGTGAACCTGTCTGGAGTATTCACGCCCCCCCCCCTCCCCCTCCCTCCAGTACATATCACATGCCACTTAGGTTAGGAAGCACTGTTCTAGACCATCTTCAACTATTCTCCACAGAAAACCCTTACGCATTTCAATTATACACTCACCAGAAAAGTTGAATCAGGCTCCAGTTGTTCTGTGTGTCCAGCACAAGGCAGAGCCCACTACTCTAGTTATTACTAAGGCCATGTGTTATGTGCATACTAGTAGGATTTTCCTTGTACATGCATGAGTGAAGTAGAAAGCCCATCAACCCTGGCACTGTTGGAAATGCTTTACATTTTATCATTTGAATTGGGAACAGAGCTTGAGTCTCCATGGGGCAGTCCATCACATGTAAGAAATGGAGCTGTTTGGAAGCTGCTCAACTCCATAGGGAAACCCACCCACAATGAATGTCAATCAAAATAAACTAAAGCTAGAGCAGCTAGAATGAGAATCCAGCAAACAAACTAGTTGTAAAAAGTGTCCAGACTTTATTGAAGGTTAATGAATGTATCAACAGAGCAGTGTGAGGAATAGCACGCTTGACACGTTTTGCACGTTTGTTCTTAAAAGAACAGTGTCCTCTAAACAATGCTTATGCTGTCAATGTAGAGATTAAAAAATTATTGAAAATGATCCATAGACTGGGTTAGCAAAATGGTAAGCAAATGATAAAATTAAGAAAAAAATGTGTTGTAAAAATGTCTGTGGAGTCTTCTGCTTATGACATCATGTGGCTTGAAATGACATTTCCCATTGAAAACAAGTTCATTTGCATATCAAGCCACAGGTGATGTCATAAGCAGGAGGCTCCACAGACACATTTCAAAACAAGTTTGTTTCCTAATTTAGGAATTTGCTTGTAGTATTGTGAACACAATGTATAGATCATTTTCAATATTTTTTTATTCTCTACATGCACAATAAAAACAATGTTTAGGTGATACAGTCCCTTTAATTGTAAATGCACTATTAATCACATATATATTTAAGGCAGTGAATCTCAAATAATACATGAAATGGAATGAGAATACTTTATGGAATAACACATAAGCTAGAGATTTGTTTGTACTGTACTCTCTACCTGCCTCTATTTTGATGTCCTGTATCTCCAGGCCTAAAAGAAGAGGTGAAGGAAAATGATTTGGAGGAAGGTCGGCAAGATACCAGTAAGTGCTCAAAAAAAAATTGTAATACATGACAATTATGCCTCTAAATTAGACCATTTTTCCCCAGAAGTAGTGTTGAGCGAACCCGAACCGCACTGTTTGGGTTCGTACCGAACTTTACGATTTTTGGACCCCAGACCCGAACACGGACATTTTACTGTATGTCCGTGTTGGCGTTCGGGGTTCGGCGATTACATTGTATGTAATGCTATTGGCTTTCTGTAAACCGAAATAGAGTCCCCATTCATAAGAAATTCTTATGAATGGGGACTCTATTTCGGTTTATAGAAAGCCAATAGTATTACATGTATTCTATAAACCGAACGACATTCGGTTTATAGACTTTCGGTTTAAAGAATAGCAATAGCATTACATGTATTCTATAAACCGAAAGTCTATAAACCGAATGTCTTTCGGTTTATAGACTTTTGGTTTATGGAATACATGTAATGCTATTGCTATTCTATAAACCAAAATAGAGTCCCCATTCATAAGAATAGGTCAATTGACCTATTCTTATGAATGGGGACTCTATTTCGGTTTCTAGAAAGCCAATAGCATTACATGGCTGTTGGCTTTCTATAAACCGAAATAGAGTCCCTATTCATACGAATAGGTCAATTGACCTATTCGTATGAATGGGGACACTCACCCACATTTTACTTCATTTTGCAGCCATCTAGCCCTTTCCAGGACTTTTTTAAGAGGCCTTTTAGTGGCCAAAAGTTCGGGTCCCCCAATGGGGTTCGGGGTCAAGTTCGGGGTCAAGTTCGACCCCGAACCTGGACTTTTTTCCGAAGTTCAGCCGAACCCTAACATCCAGGTGTCCGCTCAACTCTACCCAGAAGGAACAGATGTCATTTTAACAATTATATAATGTAATCTCTCCAACAGATCAGGTTGGAGATACACAGAGCATTCCAAAGGCCAAGAGCAGACCATTCTCCTCCAGTAACAGAGGTAACAAATAAATGGAACAAAGAGATTATTAGCAGAAATAGTATACTATACATGAATATTTGCCAAGGTTGTTTTTGTTACATACTCATTGAGTTAAAGGAATGTTATCAAACATGTGTGTTACATTCAAACATCCAATCTATGGGTTTTAGATCCATGGAGAGGTTACAAAAGTGCAACAATGTGAATGTTATTTTATCTACAAATTGAGAGTCTTAAGATTTCTTTAACACAAAAGGTATCTAAGGACTCTCATGTAAAAAGAAAACTGCTGGGACTAGTCAACATTATCCCCACTGAGGTCAACAACATCACCATAGAGACACAGTGTTGTCTTCTAAGGCATCAAACCTACACAATGAGATTAGCATGTAAACTGCAGCTAAGGGCAGGATACCACCTCACTGTTTGAGTAACTTCATTCATAAAATGTTACCCAGGCTTCCAAATTCAGTCCCCTTGTACAAATGGACTAAGTAGAGATGGCTCCATCATCACCTCTTCCCACTCACACCTGCAAGACTTAATCCTGTGTATGTCTTTGAGACCTACACCCACAGAATCTCTAGCTCTCTCATTCTCATTCCTCCTCAAAAAGAAATGACCTGTAACTATAAAATAATTCCAAGGTCAACATGACAGGGATGGCATCACACAGTTGCTGGGTAAAATGTCTTGTATCAATCGGGTCACCATGTCCAATCAATGCAAAGCAGGGGTTGGATATGGTGACACAAGGGGGTTGGGCAAAGTCTATTTAAAGCCCATACACATAACACCATATAGTCTTTTACACAAAATAAACATTTTTCTTGTTCCCTCCCACCCATCCCCTTTTTTCTTTCAGGTAGGTGGCGGGGGGGGGGGGGTCCCTGAGGTCGGACGTCAGTGCTGGGGGGTTGGTCATCTGGGGTACGGCCAAGCCGGGTAGCAGTAGCTATGTGGCTAGCTGCGCAGGCTCATCATTTTGTGCTAGTCCCTGGTGAGCGGATTCGGTGCTACTGTGCATAATGGGACGCCAGTAGCCAAAGCAACCGAATTACGCCTGCGTCAGATCCTTGGGGACCCCATCCTAGTGATCTAGGTATACGGTGGCACGCTACGGCTCTGTGTCTCAGTGAGATACATATATTTTGGTGACAAACGGTTAATTTTTTGTACTCGTTGTAGTACCGGATTTTTATTATAGTTTTTTAAGGACGTTAATGTATGTTTTTTTTTTATTAAAATGCAGCTATTTTTATTAGCTATACAGAATTTATGTTGCAGTTAATTCTTATAAATAAATCTGTAACCTTTTAGCCAGCAATGTTGTCTGCGTGTTATTTTAGTTGGGATAAAGGGTATGCCATTCCTCCTGTCAAGTTCTACAACTTGTTTAACTAACCCTTAAGAATCCAATGACCAATACAGTATAGCTCACACCCCAATGCACATTCTACCTACTTTCTTGCATTTCCCTCACTCCCTCCAGTTTATACATATTCAAGCATGGCTCTCCTTTCGTATCAATCTCCTTTTGCCTGTCTGAGTTTATAAAACCCATAAACTCAGTACCAATGTGCTGCATAAATTGTTGGTACTTTATAAGCAAACGTTAAGCGTTAATGTCAATTTAAAGTTGGCACAACAGAAACGGCATTTATATCAGTTTTCTTAGCACAATAACTAATAGTGATGGATTAACTCTCAGCCATGTTTTGTACACAAAAAACAAGGTTTTAAAACATTTGGTTTATGCAAAGTAAAACTTTTATTAGCAGGATATGTCTTATAAAATAAATGTTAATTGGCTGTTTTTCGGTAATATAATAGTGTTATATAAAGTTTGTAATTATGTGTATTTATTACTCCAGATGTCACCAGCAAAATCCATTACAGTTTATCCGTGGATATTACATTTCGTAAATAGCACATAGAATTCCCCAAGACCAGGCATATTTATAATCATTAAAAGTTATCCCAGTGCTTAATACATATTTAAAGTGTTATGTTTTTATATTAAGTGTAAACCATAAGACATACATGATTGTTTTATCATTTATTTTCCTGTGCAGATATTTATCACAAAAAAACCTGTATTAAACTATAAATAAAATAGACGCCTTGGTGGAATTTTTTAAGTGCAATTACACCTTTACTCATCCTGTAGGTGATGTCATCACCAAACCATGACATTTTATCTAGCCAGTAGGTTCTAAAAACTCTAAGCTAGTTGTTTGAATGCTTCTGTGCGTTGTCTACTCAGAAGTGATCCCGAATCAGCACTCTGAATTTCGGCCGACCAAAATGGGAGTCTCTATCCTACCCGTGCACTTCTATAGAGAGGATAAAGGCTCATTTTGGGAGGACTTCCATTGTTTGGAAATACCAAAGTCCTCCAGAAATAGAAAAGTCCACTTTTAGCGAGCAGGTTATACGGATGTCTCGCTCCAGCACCGCAAAGTGTCAGGAGTTATAAAAAAAGGCGCAATCGCCGCTGTACACAACACACGGCAATTTTGCCTTTTTTTTTTTATAAAACTCACTACACTTTGTTTTTTTTACATAACACCCTATGAATTTGAGGTGCTCCCGCTATCAGAGTGCTCTTTACTCCTGAACAAACAATACATCTGAAAGCCAAAAGGGGCACTATCATTCCGTAAAAACAGTCTCAGACCAATCCATAAAAAATTACTTTTATCTCCATGTGTAAAAAAAAAAAGACAAATGCAGACTGCAGGAGAGTCTGAAGACTGTCACCTAACGCGTTTCACATTAAATGTCCAAGACTTATGAACGCGTTTAGTATGAACTTGAGACTTTTCTGTCTTTTTTTAAACTTGGAAATAAGTTATTTTGTTATGGATTGGCCTGAGATTTAAATAGATACTACTATGTTAGTAAAATATAATACTATTTAACTTTAAAGGGTACTTGTCATCTAGGACACATTCAGATACAGGTAGATATCAACTTCCAGTCTATAGCTCGAGTTGAAAATATATTCTTACTTGAAGCTTACTCCTTCATCAAACAAGATGTCTAGTGTAGCACTCTAAGCATTGTGGGAAACGGAACAGACATGTAAGAATCAGTTCCAGCAGCAATCTTTGTCATTTTTTACCACAATTATTTTACAGTCCAAACCGAGCAAGATCTTATTTTATGGCTTTCACAGAGCAAAACTTTTAAACAAATGTCAACGAGTCAGGGATATGATTTAGAAACATAAAAACATGGAAAGTGAATGTGTCGGCAGATAAGAACCATTAGGTCCATCTAGTCTGCTCAATTTTTCTAAATACTTTTACTAGTCCCCAGTTCCTGTTCTTATAGCTAGGATAGCCTTGTGTCTATCCCACGCATGCTTAAAATTCTTGACTGTGTTGAACTCTACTGAGAGGGTAGTGGATGTATGGAATAGCCTTCCAGTAGAAGTGGTAAAGTAATACTTCCTGATATAACTTTTAAATCGTTGCCCCTCTAATGTAAGACTATGTCCTCTAGTTGTGGTAGTTTTTCTTCTTTTAAATATACTCTCTTCCTTTACTGTGTTGATTC
Organism: Pelodytes ibericus; assembly: GCA_036172795.1. Classification (NCBI taxonomy): domain Eukaryota; kingdom Metazoa; phylum Chordata; class Amphibia; order Anura; family Pelodytidae; genus Pelodytes; species Pelodytes ibericus. Next base: position 178,544,606 of record CM069861.1, read on the forward strand.
CCTTTATGTATTTAAATGTTTCTAGTAAAATTTCATTGGCCAGCTGAAAAGTGTATTGATACAATGTAAAAACTGAAAATGTAAACATTTTATTTAAAATAAAACTACATTCAAGACGGTTTATCTTATCACTGAAAAAGATGTATACACAGTAGATATAAAAATAGAATCCGATCCAGTTAACCATGCATGGGTATAGAATTTAAATCTTTTTTTTTTCTCTTGGTTTTAGTTCACACAGAAAAAGTCAACACTGGCAGCCAGAAAAGGAAGCAGAGGGAAGAAGCATGCGTTCAAACTATCAGTAAGGAAATTGTTTAATTTAGGTGAAACATATATACCTGTTCTGTGTAGGGCCTTCTCTATCAAACATCTTGTAATGGAGGCAATATTTAATTCAATTAAAAAATAAAAATTGATTTACTGTTCCGGGTATATTGCTATGCTTTGCTGAAATGTATATTGATGGTAGAAATGTGTAATTTCCCCATAGAAAGGGGGATTTCAAATAGGAGTAAATATCATATAATAAGATGAATAATTATTTATTCTCAGTCAAGGAAGAATCATAATCTACTCCAGAGTAAGATGGGTACAACCAAGTGTGACTTAGTCAAGAATATTGTTGAAGAGACCAAATCAGATATTCTCTATGACAAACACATACTTGTGATACCAAACCCAAATTCATAGTATCTTGTTGGGTTTAGCTGTGGCTTCATAATGCATTACTGTTGTCCTATTGATTATGTGATATCTTCTACAGACCTTGAGGAAAATGTCTGTATAGTTCCCAAGGATAATAATACAAAGGTTGCTGCCACTAATAAAGGTAAGGGAATGTAATCATTGCCACTGATATGTATGTACAAAGTTAACATGTTTAGGTATCTGTTTTATGGACAATTTGGATTTGGTGAATGTTTGCAAAGTGTGTCAGTATATAATAATAATAATAATAATAATAATAATAATAATAATATGTTTAACCAAGAAAGGTACATATAGATATTCTCTGGTTTCCAATAAGTCCTGCGGATGTTACTTTTGCCCAACATCTAGGGGATGTTATCAAATTTAATGGTACTCCAAATTGTTTTATTCATAATGTTAATTTGGAAGTGTTACAGTTAATATTGTCACATATTTACAGTAAATACTAGCGATCTGTTCTAAGCCTTAGTCTAGACGATAAGTGGGGAATATTTTTGTTTTTAAATATGGCGCCAAGTTTTGCGACTAAAATGTGAAACTAGCCATACCATGCAGAAATGAAGGAATTGGGTTGCTAGGCTGGCTGGATGAGACACAGCTAGATGAGTGCAGCTCACCATTTGCTAAATACCTTGATAGCCATCTCTTGAGGAGACTGGTGACGCAGTAGCCCTCTGACAAAACATTGAGGTGAAACAATAATTGGATTCCATTGAATTCCTTTGAATCTTTATACTGTTATATCTGCTGAATACTTGTTATACAAAATCCTTTTTATTTCTCACTGTTCCCTGCAAATGTATGTTTGTTATCATATTTCAGGCTTCCAGTATGATGAAGATGGAACCAAACGTAAGGATGGTGAGCACTCCGCTGAGAAATGCTAAAACTACATTTATTCCCATTAATCAGCAATAGCTGTGATCAGCACTACTCTAACAGATTAGGCACAACCCTATGAAAGCATTTCCCCTACATGTGGTGCCAGACTTTTTGCTGCCCTAGGCGAACATATATTTTGCCACCCCTTGCTGATGCAACCCTCAGGCATTAACACACACAGTAACACAGTGTCACATACATATGCAGGCACATGTAATGTCAGAGGCAGCCACACATACACACACAGTAAAACATGCAATGTCACATGCACATGCAGCCACACATTCACAAACATCTCCCCCCCCCCCTCAATGCCTGGTGTCTTTTCCCCCCTCCCTTCCACCCAATGCCTGGTGCCTCTTTATTCCCTCCTTCCTCCCTCCCAATGCCTGGTGTTTCTTTTTCCCTCCCTCCCAATGCCTGGTGTTTCTCCCTCCCCCTTCCTCCCTCCCAATGCCTGGTGTTTCTTTTTTTTCCCCTCCCTCCCTCCTAATGCCTGGTGTCTCTTTTTTCCCCCTACCAATGCCTGGTGTCTTTTTTCCCCCCTTCCTCCCTCCCAATGCCTGGTGTCTCTTTTTTCCCCTTCCAATGATTGGTGTCTCTTGGCTGCCTACCACTAGGATACATGAATCCCAGCAGCAGGCCCCCACAAAGCTGCCGCTGTGTTGATGCCCTTTATGTATTTAAATGTTTCTAGTTAAATTTGATTGGCCAGCTGAAACGTGTATTGATACAATGTAAAAACTGAAAATGTAAACATTTTATTTTAAATAAAACTACATTCAAGATGGTTTATCTTATCACTGAAAAAGATGTATACACAGTAGATATAAAAATAGAATCCGATCCAGTGAACCATGCATGGGTATAGAATTTAAATCTTTTTTTTTCTCTTGGTTTTAGTTCACACAGAAAAAGTCAACACTGGCAGCCAGAAAAGAAAGCAGAGGGAAGAAGCATGCGTTCAAACTATCAGTAAGGAAATTGTTTAATTTAGGTGAAACATATATACCTGTTCTGTGTAGGGCCTTCTCTATCAAACATCTTGTAATGGAGGCAATATTTAATTCAATTAAAAAATAAAAATTGATTTACTGTTCCGGGTATATTGCTATGCTTTGCTGAAATGTATATTGATGGTAGAAATGTGTAATTTCCCCATAGAAAGGGGGATTTCAAATAGGAGTAAATATCATATAATTAGATGAATAATTATTTATTCTCAGTCAAGGAAGAATCATAATCTACTCCAGAGTAAGATGGGTACAACCAAGTGTGACTTAGTCAAGAATATTGTTGAAGAGACCAAATCAGATATCCTCTATGACAAACACATACTTGTGATACCAAACCCAAATTCATAGTATCTTGTTGGGTTTAGCTGTGGCTTCATAATGCATTACTTTTGTCCTATTGATTATGTGATATCTTCTACAGACCTTGAGGAAAATGTCTGTATAGTTCCCAAGGATAATAATACAAAGGTTGCTGCCACTAATAAAGGTAAGGGAATGTAATCATTGCCACTGATATGTATGTACAAAGTTAACATGTTTAGGTATATGTTTTATGGACAATTTGGATTTGGTGAATGTTTGCAAAGTGTGTCAGTATATAATAATAATAATAATAATAATAATAATAATAATAATGCTAATAATATGTTTAACCAAGAAAGGTACATATAGATATTCTCTGGTTTCCAATAAGTCCTGCGGATGTTACTTTTGCCCAACATCTAGGGGATGTTATCAAATTTAATGGTACTCCAAATTGTTTTATTCATAATGTTAATTTGGAAGTGTTACAGTTAATATTGTCACATATTTACAGTGAATACTAGCGATCTGTTCTAACCTCAGTCTAGACGATAAGTGGGGAATATTTTTGTTTTTAAATATGTCCTCAAGTTTTGCGACTAAAATGTGAAACTAGCCATACCATGCAGAAATGAAGGAATTGGGTTGCTAGGCTGGCTGGATGAGACACAGCTAGATGAGTGCAGCTCACCATTTGCTAAATACCTTGCTAGCCATCTCTTGAGGAGACTGGTGACGCAGTAGCCCTCTGACAAAACATTGAGGTGAAACAATAATTGGATTCCATTGAATTCCTTTGAATCTTTATACTGTTATATCTGCTGAATACTTGTTATACAAAATCCTTGTTATTTCTCACTGTTCCCTGCAAATGTATGTTTGTTATCATATTTCAGGCTTCCAGCTTGATGAAGATGGAACCAAACGTAAGGATGGTGAGCACTCCGCTGAGAAATGCTAAAACTACATTTATTCCCATTAATCAGCAATAGCTGTGATCAGCACTACTCTAACAGATTAGGCACAACCCTATGAAAGCATTTCCCCTACATGTGGTGCCAGACTTTTTGCTGCCCTAGGCGAACATATATTTTGCCACCCCTTGCTGATGCAACCCTCAGGCATTAACACACACAGTAACACAGTGTCACATACATATGCAGGCACATGTAATGTCAGAGGCAGCCACACATACACACACAGTAAAACATGCAATGTCACATGCAGCCACACATTCACAAACATCTCCCCCCCCCCCCCCCTCAATGCCTGGTGTCTTTTCCCCCCTCCCTTCCACCCAATGCCTGGTGCCTCTTTATTCCCTCCTTCCTCCCTCCCAATGCCTGGTGTTTCTTTTTCCCTCCCTCCCTATGCCTGGTGTATCTTTTTCCCTCCCTCCCTATGCCTGGTGTATCTTTTTCCCTCCCTCCCTATGCCTGGTGTATCTCCCTCCCCCTTCCTCCCTCCCAATGCCTGGTGTTTCTTTTTCCCTCCCTCCCTATGCCTGGTGTATCTCCCTCCCCCTTCCTCCCTCCCAATGCCTGGTGTTTCTTTTTCCCTCCCTCCCAATGCCTGGTGTTTCTCCCTCCCCCTTCCTCCCTCCTAATGCCTGGTGTCTCTTTTTTTCCCCCTACCAATGCCTGGTGTCTTTTTTTCCCCCTTCCTCCCTCCCAATGCCTGGTGTCTCTTTTTTCCCCTTCCAATGATTGGTGTCTCTTGGCTGCCTACCACTAGGATACATGAATCCCAGCAGCAGGCCCCCACAAAGCTGCCGCTGTGTTGATGCCCTTTATGTATTTAAATGTTTCTAGTTAAATTTGATTGGCCTAGCTGAAACGTGTATTGATACAATGTAAAAACTGAAAATGTAAACATTTTATTTTAAATAAAACTACATTTAAGATGGTTTATCTTATCACTGAAAAAGATGTATACACAGTAGACATAAAAATAGAATCCGATCCAGTGAACCATGCATGGGTATAGAATTTAAATCTTTTTTTTTCTCTTGGTTTTAGTTCACACAGAAAAAGTCAACACTGGCAGCCAGAAAAGAAAGCAGAGGGAAGAAGCATGCGTTCAAACTATCAGTAAGGAAATTGTTTAATTTAGGTGAAACATATATACCTGTTCTGTGTAGGGCCTTCTCTATCAAACATCTTGTAATGGAGGCAATATTTAATTCAATTAAAAAATAAAAATTGATTTACTGTTCCGGGTATATTGCTATGCTTTGCTGAAATGTATATTGATGGTAGAAATGTGTAATTTCCCCATAGAAAGGGGGATTTCAAATAGGAGTAAATATCATATAATAAGATGAATAATTATTTATTCTCAGTCAAGGAAGAATCATAATCTACTCCAGAGTAAGATGGGTACAACCAAGTGTGACTTAGTCAAGAATATTGTTGAAGAGACCAAATCAGATATTCTCTATGACAAACACATACTTGTGATACCAAACCCAAATTCATAGTATCTTGTTGGGTTTAGCTGTGGCTTCATAATGCATTACTGTTGTCCTATTGATTATGTGATATCTCCTACAGACCTTGAGGAAAATGTCTGTATAGTTCCCAAGGATAATAATACAAAGGTTGCTGCCACTAATAAAGGTAAGGGAATGTAATCATTGCCACTGATATGTATGTACAAAGTTAACATGTTTAGGTATTTGTTTTATGGACAATTTGGATTTGGTGAATGTTTGCAAAGTGTGTCAGTATATAATAATAATAATAATAATGCTAATAATATGTTTAACCCCTTAGTGACATGACTTTTTTGGCTTGTCCGACGCTTGGTGACATGGGCTGTTTTAACATTTCTGAGGTGTTTGTGTTTTGCTGTAGTTTATTTCTGTCTCATTTAGTGTACCCGCACAAACTATATATCGTTTTTATCGTCATAAGAAGGGCTTTCTTTTGATACCATTATTTTGATAATAGCATATAATTTGATGTAAAAAAAAATAATAAAATATGGCAAAAAAATTTAAAAAATTATTTTTTTATGACTTTTATTTGAAAAATCGTATACTCATGTACAAGAGACAACAAAAAAACACTGCTAAAAAGTTTCTAATATATGTCCTGAGTTCAGAAATAGCCCATGTTTTTATGTTTTTGTGCTTTTTTATTCATGTTACAGGGCCAGAACTATAAGTGGTGCAAAGCTATTTTAAAATCCTTTCTTTCAAAATTAGCGATAGTGACATTGTAACACTGATTTCTGTACTAAATCCATGAATGACCCCCAACATGTACATATTTTTGAAAACTAGACAACTCAGGGCATTTAACTTGGGGTGTTTTGACACATTTCACGTAGCCATTTTACCACCAATCTATGCCAAAGTTTGCAGCAAAAAATCTTTTTTTTTAATTTTTCACATATATTGCAATTTAGGTAAACATTACCTTAAAATGTGAAGGGGTATTTCCAAATAACACCTCAATATGTGTTCAGCAACATCTCCTGAGTACAGGGATACCACCCATGCATAGGTTTGTTGGTTTGTTTTGGGGCTAAAAGGCCACATTTAGGGGGTGCGCATTTTGGTTTTCCAACTTGGAATTCTGACATGCAGAAAACTTGTGCCCATGTCCCATTTGGGACATTTTTGAAGCCAGAAAGTGTATTCTACCCCACAAAACCATATATTTTTGAAAACTAGACACCCTAGGGTATTTCAAATGGTAGTATTTTAACACTTTCCATGCACTAATTATACTACCAGCCTATGTCAATGTTTTGGGTAGTAATTTTTTTTCACATACATTGTACTTTGGGCATGAATTCACAGATCCTGTTATATGTCAGTGCCAAACAACACCTCAATATGTGTTCAGCAACATCTCCTGAGTACAGGGATACCACCCATGTATAGGTTGGTTAGGTTATTTGGGGGTTAAAAGGCCACATTTGAGAGGTGCACTTTTTGGTTTTCCAACTTGGAATTCTGACGTGCAGAAAACCTGCGCCCATGTCCCATTTGGGACATTTTTGAAGCCAAAAAGTGTATTCTACCCCACAAAACCATATATTTTTGAAAACTAGACACCCTAGGGTATTTCAAATGGTAGTATTTTAACACTTTTCATGCACTAATTCTACCACCAGCCTATGTCAATGTTATGGATAGTAATTTGTTTTTCACATTCATTGTACATCGGGCATGAATTCACAGATCCTATTATGTGTCAGTGCCAAACAACACCTTAATATGTGTTCAGCAACATCTCCTGAGTACAGGGATACCACCCATGTGTAGGTTAGTTAGATTATTTGGGGGCTAAAAGGCCACGTTTAGGGGGGGTGCATTTCCAACTTGGAATTTTGACATGTAGTCAGCCTGCGCCCATGTTCCATTTGGGACACTTTTGAAGCCTGTCAAAGTATTTTACCCCATAAAACCATATATTTTGGAAAACTAGACATCCTAGGGTATTTAAAATTGTGGTATTTTAACACTTTCCAAGTGCTAATTCTACCACCAACCTATGTCAAAGGGTTGGGATGTCATTTTTCCCCACACACATTGTAGTTCAGGCAGGAATTTTCAGATTCTGGTATTTGCCACTGCCAACCAACACCTCAATATGTGTTCAGCAACATCTCCTGAGTACAGGGATACCCCCCATGCATAGATTTGTTGGTTTGTATTGGGTCTAAAATTCCACATTTAGGGGGTGCGCAATTCCAACCTGGAATTTTGACATGTAGTCAGCCTGCGCCCATGTTCCATTTGGAACATTTTTGAAGCCGTCCAATGAATTTTACCCCATCAAACCATATATTTTTGGAAAATAGACATCCTAAGGTATTTCAAATGGTGGTATTTTAATACTGTATAGGTACTAATTCTACCACCAGCCTTTGTAAAAGTTTGTGGTAGTACTTTTTTGGGAGTTTTTTTTCCACATGCATTGTACTTCAGGCATGAATTCACAGATTCTGGTATATATCACTGCCAAACAACAACCCAATATGTGTTCAGCAACATCTCCCGAGTACAGGGATAGCACCCATGCATAGGTTTGTTGGTTTGTTTTTGGCTAGAAGGCAACATTTGTGAGATGCGCATCTCAAAATTCCAACTTGGAATTTTGACATGTAGTCAACCTGCGACCGTGTCCTTTATGGGATATATCTTTGAAGCCAGCCAATGTAATTTACCCCCACCAAACCATATATTTTTTTATCGGTAGACCCCCATCACTACTTGTGGCAAGGGCTCAGCAGCCACCGATACATCGCTAGATGATGTATCAGAAAGCTGAATAGGGTCAAAATCGAACCCTGAGTCCGCGGCCTTAGAATCAGTGCGTAAGCAGTGATCTCGAGCAAAGAAGGGGTTAATAGCTCTTAGAAGAGCCTATCTAGTACTGTAATACATTACAGTACAAAGAAATTAATCCATAAAACAGTGCAGACAGCAAAACATACTGTTGCTGTGCAAGATTACTGCTTACACAGTGATGAATGGCAGGGAAGGGGTTAATACACAGTGAAAGACTTTCATAAAACCTGACAATTTTATAAAATGTTATTTTATATCACTAATACTGATCTGTCTCTTTCCGTCACAAAAATGTAAGTGAGGAGAGGGAGGCAGATCAATATTTGTGAATATTGATCCGATTAATTTTGATCTGACCAGGGCGAATGGTGAGCTTAATTGAGAAATCACCAAACCGCCTTTGCCACTAATTTGCTGTTACTGATCGCTATGCGCTCAGGCAGCTTAAAAAAAAAAATCTCAAATATTTTTACTTTACATGTAATCCCCTAGCGGGTATGTGTAAAAAAATAAAATAAAATAAAAATATGCAGACAGATAAAAATTGCTTTGGCGTCAATATCATTGCGTAACCAGTGATCGACGGCAAATAAGGGGTTAATAACTCTTAGAAGAGCCTTTTTAGTACTGTAATAAATTACAGTACAAAAAAAATTAACCCCTAAAAAATGCACAAACAGCAAAAATAAATGCGCTGATGTGCACGATCACTGCTTATGCAAGATCAGTGGCAGGGAAGGGGTTAAACGCAGGGAATTGCTTTAATAAAAATTTTTTTATTGTTTTATTATTTGTGTGTTGTGTGTTTATTGTTTTTTTTTTTACTTTTACTTACTTTTAGAACTTTGATCTGTCTCTCTCCCTCACTAAAAAAAATGTGAGGAGAGAGAGACAGATCATAACTGGTCAGATCAATATAGAGTTAATATTGATCTGACCAGTCAGTGGGGATGTTCAGGAGAGCATCCCCACTGCCTGTCAGTGTGCCTGGCAGTCACTGATTGCCTCTGTGAAGAGGCAATCGTGTGACAGCCAGAGAGCACAGGAAGCAGGTACTTCCTGCCTCCTGTGCTCTTGCCCTTAGAAGGGCAGCGCCATCTTGGTCACTCAGTGACCAAGATCGTGAAATTTTTTTTTGTGTTTCTGATTGCCTCGACTTGCGAGGCAATCAGAAACACTTACTGAGCATAGGAAGCGAAAGATTCGCTTCCTATGCTCATTTTTGAAATGCCCGCGTTTTAAAGGCACTGTGCCTTTAAAACCGGCATTTCGATCGCTCTCCGGAGCGATCGAAATGCCGACGGGCATTTTTTTTAGTATTGTACGATGCTTCCACACGGAAGCATCGTTACAATACCATCAGAGCACTGAAAGCGGAAAAACTCCGCTTTCAGTGCTCGTTTTGACACAGGACGGACTAGGTCCGTCCTGTGTCACTAACGCCTCGGCACACAGGACGGACCTAGTCCGTCCTGTGTCGCCAAGGGGTTAACCAAGAAAGGTACATATAGATATTCTCTGGTTTCCAATAAGTCCTGCGGATGTTACTTTTGCCCAACATCTAGGGGATGTTACCAAATTTAACGGTACTCCAAATTGTTTTATTCATAATGTTAATTTGGAAGTGTTACAGTTAATATTGTCACATATTTACAGTGAATACTAGCGATCTGTTCTAACCTCAGTCTAGACTATAAGTGGGGAATATTTTTGTTTTTAAATATGTCCTCAAGTTTTGCGACTAAAATGTGAAACTAGCCATACCATGCAGAAATGAAGGAATTGGGTTGCTAGGCTGGCTGGATGAGACACAACTAGATGAGTGCAGCTCACCATTTGCTAAATACCTTGATAGCCATCTCTTGAGGAGACTGGTGACGCAGTAGCCCTCTGACAAAACATTGAGGTGAAATAATAATTGGATTCCATTGAATTCCTTTGAATCTTTATACTGTTATATCTGCTGAATACTTGCTATACAAAATCCTTGTTATTTCTCACTGTTCCCTGCAAATGCATGTTTGTTATCATATTTCAGGCTTCCAGCTTGATGAAGATGGAACCAAACGTAAGGATGGTGAGCACTCCGCTGAGAAATGCTAAAACTACATTTATTCCCATTAATCAGCAATAGCTGTGATCAGCACTATTCTAACAGATTAGGCACAACCCTATGAAAGCATTTTCCCACCATGTGGTGCCAGACTTTTTGCTGCCCTAGGCGAACATATATTTTGCCACCCCTTGCTGATGCTACCCTCAGGCATTAACACACACAGTAACACAGTGTCAAATACATATGCAGGCACATGTAATGTCAGAGGCAGCCACACATACACACACAGTAACACATGCAGCCACACATTCACACATGCAAATTGATCCTATCTCCCCCCCCCCCCCCCCTCAATGCCTGGTGTCTTTTTCCCCCTCCCTTCCTCCCAATGCCTGGTGCCTCTTTATCCCCTCATTCCTCCCTCCCAATGCCTGGTGTTTCTTTTTCCCTCCCTCCCTATGCCTGGTGTTTCTCCCTCCCCCTTCCTCCCTCCCAATGCCTGGTGTTTATTTTTCCCTCCCTCCCTCCCAATGCCTGGTGTTTCTCCCTCCCCCTTCCTCCCTCCCAATGCCTGGTGTTTATTTTTCCCTCCCTCCCAATGCCTGGTGTTTCTCCCTCCCCCTTCCTCCCTCCCAATGCCTGGTGTTTCTTTTTTTTCCCCCTCAATCCCTCCCAATGCCTGGTGTCTCTTTTTTCCCCCTACCAATGCCTGGTGTCTTTTTTTCCCCCTTCCTCCCTCCCAATGCCTGGTGTCTCTTTTTTCCCCTCCCAATGATTGGTGTCTCTCGGCTGCCTACCACTAGGATACATGAATCCCAGCAGCAGGCCCCCACAAAGCTGCCGCCCTAGGCGAATGCTTAACTCGCCTATAGGAAGTGCCGGCCCTGTGTGGTGCCTAAATGCAGGGTGCAGCACTAATTACTTTACTGTAAACATGTCGTGTTAAGCTCTACTGAAGTAACCAGTCTATGGGTAGTCGTTACTGTCTGTAACAATGGGGCTGAACTTTCAAGAGAAACCCATTGCATGATGTCATCATGAGCATACTACTCAATGACTGAACTCTACGATGAGAATGTTAGCAAGTCACCCGTGAACATGTGGCCAATTTAAGAAACCTCAGCTTTATTATATAAATATTAATATTGAAATAAGTAAACCTGACGCGTTTCATTTGTAACCTTTCTAGTCTAATCCAGTCGGGCATGGAATAGCACTTATAAACTTTATAAATAGTAAAATGTTTTCTATGCTTTAAATTCTAGTAAATAGGAGCAATGATGACCATCAAGAAAGAAAGAAGAGGAAAGACTCACATTCTACAATTTTCAGTAAGTTTATTTCATGTAATTTGTTGTTGTTTTTTGTACTACATTAAAAAGAGTTATTTATACTTATATCTCCTGCATCAAGCCTTGCATTCGTTATACACCAAGTAGGGACACCTGTAGAAAGATACAATAAAAAAATCTGGCATATTTTCAATCAAGGTTGCATTGTAACTGGGGTTGTTGTAGTTTTTAGTCAAGTATAATACAGCCTATAGAAACATAGAACCATATAATGTGTCAGCAGATAAGAACCATTCGGTCCATCTAGTCTGCCCAATTTTCTAAATACTTTTATTAGTCCCCAATTCCCTATCTTATATCTAGGATAGCCTTGTGCCTATCCCACGCATGCTTAAACTCCTTCACTGTGTTAACCTCTACCACTTCTACTGGAAGGCTATTCCATACATCCACTACCCTCTCAGTAAAGTAAAACTTCCTGATATTACTTTTAAATCGTTGTCCCTCTAATTTTAGACTATGTCCTCTAGTTGTGGTAGTTTTTCTTCTTTTAAATATACTCTCTTCCTTTCTATATATAGACAATGGTCACTAACCTATATATGCCAAGATCAAAATAAACTAATAAACAGTAATACATATATCCATTGTATAATGCACATTTACCTCACCAATAAAAGTAAAAATATGCAAGTTCTATATATTTATATGAAAATACATTTTGGGGTCTTTGATCTTTTTTAAACATTATTGGTTCTTTTAATGTAGGTAACACCAAAAAGATTTTGGAAAAAAAATCAGTCAAATACATGAAAAACCAACATAATGTACGGAATGATTTTCTTTTCTTTCAATATAGCGTATCCCTGGGACAAATCAAATCTGAAGTCCATCCAGCTAGACCTGAAGGGCTTTGAAAATCTGGACAGCTATGCCTCTAAGGTAAAAACTGACCTTTGTGGAAGTGTTATATATTCAGCAATATAAACTTCATTGTGAGTCTTATTTAAATTAATCATTTTAGTCTTATGATATGTGTCTTTGTTTCCTATTTGATTGATAAGAAACAGATATTCGTAAAAGACAATAATATACATTAGACAAATTTTGGTGGACTACATTAATGGGTTTATAATTCACATAACAAACCATAACAGAATTAGTCCCTGCTTTATTTTGTGTCAATTCCATGCAATTCCCTTTTTATGAATAAAGCACTTACCGTATTTGCTCGATGGCAGCCCCGGACTTGCCAATCTGCCCTTAGACTTGCCCACCCGGTCCTCAGACTTAACAATGCATCCCCAGACCAGTCAGTGCATCCCCAGACTTACCAATATTCCCCACACTTGCCAATCTATCCCCACACTTGCCAATCTATCCCCACACTTGTCAAATATTCCCCCACACTTGTCAATAATACTATTAAGTAAAATTAATAAACAAATTCACCACTTAAAGAATAAAGAATATTTCACACCTGCAAATTGTTCAGCAATGTGTAATTTCCATGTATTTCTCCTGAATACAAGGTGGATTCTAATGGGTCTCTGGAAAATTTGGTTAAAGACCTCATTCGTGAGGCTGCTACAGATTTGCAGAAAGCACGAGTTCTGTGGATATGGATATGTCACCATATAGGTAGGTCATCTGTTAGTTCAAGGTCACTTGTGTAATACTGAAGAATCTATTTTCCTTCACTTCATTTCTTTTACGGCAATTCGTAAAATGCATTTCAATTGGGGACAGAGTAGCACCATTATTATACTTTAGGGACTTTTAAGGGCAAATGAGCAGTATATGAAAATTCTACATACAGAGTTCCCAACATCCAATTTTATGCATAGACATTATTATTAGCATTTCAGACTGTTCTCTTACACTCATGGAACATTGATGCTTTTTGAATTTACATCCTTATTAAAAATAATGTCGGGTTCCCTGTGACACCTGAGATAGATACTTTTATTTTAAAATATTACCAATGAATCCTTTTGGAGGGATGCAAATTTTTATTGAATTTTAGATTAGGTAAGTATATTAACGGAATGATTAAGAGAGGTCGCATAGAGATGGAGATAGGTTTATATATGTTTGATGTTGATGATGCTGATTCTAAGCTGCATTTTGTGGGAAAATGTGATAATATGAGGATTTCCTTTTTAGTGTGCTACAATCCTGATATTTCTT